>CM075652.1:93210000-93835000 GCA_037953625.1 Crotalaria pallida
TGGGCATTTTCTTGCATGTTTTTGCTTCATTTTAGTAGAGTTTTGGTATCTTGTGTCTGAATTCATGCATTTCTGTGTGTAAAGTTGCTTTTGATAATTAAGAGGTAGTAACACTGTGATAGAATTGTCCCTTTTGTGAGGATTTGAGCCTTAATTGTGGGTGGATTGCTATATAAGCCACCTAATTTTCTTTCATGTGTGATTGCACTCTGGATTACTTGCACTCTAGAACTTGACTTGACTCTTGTTGATACTTGATTGCTCATGCACATTTTGAAATGATTTAGGCACTTTCTTTCTTGAATAAGCTACTAGCCATATGAGCCTACCTTGAATGAATGTATCCTTTGCTAGCCCCTTTGAGCCTTTTTATCCCTTTCCTTGTTCTTTAGCTCATTACAAGCCTATGACTGAAAAACCATGATTGTCCTAACCTTAGGGAATTTTGGAGCTTTGGAATTGTTTTGGGAATGGGTATTAGGTAAGAAGTATGCTTTATGCTTTAATTGGTTGAGTTCTTGGTTTGGCCTCATTGGTTGTTATAGTTATGGCTTCATCTTCATGCCATTTGTGTTGTTTCTTCTTTTCTTTTTGTATATCTCTCAAAAACAAAAAAAAATAATAGAAGACAAAAATACAAAAAAAAAAATGCAAAAATAAAAGAAAAAAAAAAGTGAATAAAAGGTTGTTGAGGCAAAGAGGATTGGAATTAGTGGTTGTTGATTTTGGGGTGGATTTTGCTTACTTTTTACTTATTCCCCATTGCTCCTCTATTCCCTTGGTTTTAGCTACATTCCCATATTTTTATCCTACCTTGTCCTTGGCCCCATTACAACCCTTAAAAGACCTTTTGATCATTTTGTGCATGTGTGTTGATGGTTGATGTTAGAGGCTTGTCAAGCTTATGGTTGTGTTTGTTTTTCATGATGTGCCTTGAGTGTAAATAATGATTAACCCCAAACACTTGAGTGTAAACACTTTTGAGTGATCCTTGTGAGTTTCTATCATCTTTGTGACTATCCTCTTGATGTCATTGGTTTCTTTGCATACATGAAGTAATTGGATGATGTTCGCGGATGCTTTGACTCTTTGATCCTTAACCATTTTGTGTGCTTGAGTTTGCCCATTTCTTTGCATTTCCTAGAATTCATTGTGAAGTATGTAATCTCTTAGGTTTGCATTTCTTAATTGTAGTCATCTTGTTGCATGATTCACTTTGGTGCATATTGATCTTCATAGTCCTATCTTTTGGTTTTGCCCAGGAGTGCAAAAGGATAAGTGTGGGGGTATTTGATGAGCATTTTATTTCCCATTATTCCTTGCATTATTTTACTCCTATTATTGATACTTGTTGCCCATTTGACATTGATTAGCTTGATTTAGTGATTTAGAGTTTATTGGACTAATATTCCGAATATTGTTTAATTTGGAATTATTTAGCCTAATTAATTCTATTTCTATTTTCAGGTAATATTTGGCACAAGGACACTTTGGGAAGTTTGGAAATGAAGATTGAAGTATTGAAGTGAAGATTGTAATTTGCATTTAGGTCCCTTTTTAATTGTAATTTTCAGAATAGTGTTTCTTAGGATTTGGGCCCATTTTTAGGCCCATTTTGTGTCTTAAGAGGGGAAATTCGTGTAACCCCCAAAGACACACTCCCATTTTCAGATTTCTCACTCTCTCTCTAGGTTAGAACTTCTCTCTTGGCTCTCCCAAGTGGTGGTGGCTGCTAGGGTTTTGTTCTTCCCCATTTCTACTCGTTTTTCTTCATTTATGGCCATGGAAGGCTAGACTTCAAGGGTTAATCCCTTTGGTATTGTATTATCTACTCTTGAGCTCTTGTTATTAATGCAATTTCGTTTTCTCTTCTCTGTTTTCATGTTTATCGATGTGTAGTGGTTTGCTTAATTCCATTTCGTAGAGATAATACATGAATATAAATGCTTAATTTGTATTAACTCGTAAAAACTCCAATTCTGGTTTCTGATGCTTAATTAGAAGTTAGGGTTTGGAGTGATAACTGAATTTTCGCTTAGTATTTGGTTATCACGAGTTGGACAGAGGAGAGGAGAGGAATCGATCTTTAGTGAGCTAGGATTGAGTAGTGTACGTAGCCAAAGGGGTTTGCCCGCTTTTGTTTCTGATTTTCTTAGTTTTTATATTCTGTTTATGTTTTGTTCTTCACATTTGTCACACACAAAACCCCCCCCCCCATTTTACTGCACACTACGTGTTTGATACTTTGCCTAGACCGATATTCGCTGGGAAACGACCTAGGATCACCTTCCTAGTACTACAGAATAAATACCTTTTATTTTGATCGGGTACGGCCTCGATCAACTTGCATCATAAAATTCTATTTCGAAAAAGAGATGTTATCATCCAACACATTTCCAAAAACTCATTTTCTAAATGTCATATTTAGTCGATGGTTAACTTGCGGAAAAATAGTTTAATTACTTTATGAACATAATATATAACAAAAGAAACTTCTTTTATTTCATTTCAATTAATCATTTATTACAATAGGGGTTACATTCGGGATAGAGTAATCATGTCCTACCCATCTAGTGATGGAATACAGAAACAGAGACTATACTAACTTAGACTACTAATCTTCATTGCTATCCTTCATCACAAGTATCTGAAAGACTCCTCGGCTGCTGCTTTTACGTCCTCCTCATAATGATGCTCCATTTCACGATCCTTCTCCAACTTAAGCAACCATAACTTGTAATGCTACATGATCTGACATCTGTGAACATTGTCCCCAATGTCCACAGGGAAAGGAAAGAAGAGAGAGAGTCAACGATCCGGACGAATGGTCGTCGACGGCATGGACTTATTCTAAGGGATCACATTAAGACACAAATATATGCAATAACTATAACATTTCCTCATTCACAGCTCATAATTACCACTTTATTCTTATAACTTATTATACTTCCTCTTTCATCGTATTAATATCTTCTCTTAAAGTTCCATACTCATAGTCTTTCCACTAGGTCTTTCCATAATACAACCGTCAATGATTTAGGGAGGGAAATCATTGAGGTAAGGGAACAGTCAGCACACACAATACATCTCCTCCTCATCATCCAACCACAACCTAAGTCGGAAAGCAGATGGGATGCACAGGAATCCTAACCATGCTGACCTCGAAGCCAAAGGGTACGTACCAGCTGAAACCACGCAAGTTGGCCAGCAAAATAAAATCAATCATCAATTCATAAATTCATCAAAAATAATCGATGGCTTGTAGTCCCATTCGGATTCCCTCTACACCATCCATGATTTGTTCAAGGGGGCGACAACTCTATCCCTAGTTGTACATGTAGCCCTCGCTACGATCAACGACCAGCAGGTGCCCTTGATCACTGTAGCATCGTTCCACCTAGGGAAGCGCTCTTAGGCTTCTTGACGAATCACCATCATTGCCCTCCCCTATCGCAATCACCACTTGGCGGAATGCACGACCTCCAAGTATCCGGTATCTTTCCTCTCCACTACTTCGCTCTCAACGTAGTTAGAAAGGATTGGGTCCTAAAGTCTTTTAAATCTTTTTAAAGTCTTTTAGAAATCTTTTCTTAATCCTAAGTTTGGTCGACCCATTCTAAGCCGCGCTTCTAACGGGCCTCGACCTCTAAGGGACCATAGCAAACACCTCCCTATCGTACAGTGGATTCCACAAGACATGAGACCACGGCAAAGTCATTCACATGGCCAGTCACTTAAGGGGATAAAAATAAAGTCATTGTGCCGCTTGCACCATCACTGTACACTAACAACGATCCTCAAATTTCACAAGATTCAAACAATCATTTCTCATAATTTATTTTCACAATCATACTTCCAAATACAACAATTCAATATACATTGAGCACACTTTCATAGGATAAATCCTTATCCCAAAATAATCCCAACATATTTGTTATCTCATCACTTATCATTTTATCATCTCTAAAATCATTAAAGCAATATCCAATATACAACTTCAGAATATACAACATGGTATAACAATTATTAACAGACATAATATTGAGGAATCGTATTTTTCGTAAGGACGGCGGAACACACACACATTTGCCGTCTTACTACTCAACCTATAGATTCCTAGTTCCGACCTTTGAGATGATACGGAACGCCCTAATGCTACCTCAGTGCCATTATGTCTTAGGAAGGTTGCTCTCTCACCTGGGATCCATGCTTACTCTGTTTTCAACCTTTTGCGTTCACAGCTCCAGCAGCTCGTTTACTTTTAATTCCTTTTATTTCTTAAATGATGAACGACATACAATCAATATCAACAAATACCTTATACCATCTACTTACTTAAGTAAAAACTAAACCCAAAGCACCAAAGTTCCTTAAAACCGAAATTCTTTTTAAAATAGAAGTCCTTTTTAAGGCATCAGGTAATTTAAAATAATTCCTTTTTGGAAAACACACTTCTAACAAATACCACTTTCTTAAATAACCTTTGAAATCAAAAGACTTTGTATTAGGATATACAACACTTGAAAAGTAAATCATTCCTTTTCCGAAACTCAAGGCCTCTTAAACAGTACTAAAGAAAATCTTTAAAACCAATCATTAAATCAAAATAACTTTTCAAAAATGTACAACCATTTACACATCCTAAGATCTATAAATTAAATACAAAATTTAGAACTTACTCAATTAAATCTAAAGAGACTACTTATACTTTCATTAACTCATAATTCAATTCCAAATGCTTATATAACAACTACCATTATAAGCCACTTAAACAAATAACTTAAACTTGATATAATCTTTTAATCATTTGGACAGCCAGAAACACATTTTTAAAAATCAATACAAACACTTAACACATCAACAATCATTCTAAAATATGAACTCATTCACTTATCAAGTCAAAACAAGTTCTAAAGTTGATGCAACTCAAATTAAGATTCTGGACAGTAGCACAAAATAAAGTTGCATCTCTTCACAGTTACCCAAAATTCATTCTTTTCAATTTCCTACTAAAAGATTCACATCAAGGTTCTAAAAATGAAATTAAGCTTAAGAAAGTAATATTTTTCCACACTTATTCAATTATGGGCAGCACTTAAATTATTTCAATTTACCTTAAATCTTATAGACATACTACTAAGGTCAATATAAAACAAATCGGGACAGCCACTCAAACAATTTGCACTTACTCACAATTTTCATCAAATTAAAGTTCTAACCTCTATTTTCAAAGAACTAAGAATTATAACTCAAAAATACTTATAACTTACAAAAATAGTTACATATAGATTATTTAGAGAAGTATCGTATCAATTAGGCAACAGTATTCACAGCATGCACTTATTTATCTAATGAAATACTATAACTTGCCTAAAACTCTTAATATTATATTTTTATATCAAAACACAATCCACTTCTTATTTACTAATTTCAAACAATATGATAACCATACTCAAACATACACACATACATTAAAATCATTTTTATAATTACTTAAATCAATTTATTAAATTTGGACAGTATACAATACAAACTCAAAAATCACTTTTACCAGACATTTCACAATTATCATACAAGCATCAGTAAGACAACAGTTTAGTAAACAACTAGAACATTAAGGCATACATTTACAAAGTCACTTTTATATTTCCTTTTTAACTCTATATATAAAAAGTCTTAGCATAAAATTTACATATTGATTTAATCCAAAACAATTTCTCTTATTGGTGCCACACACTTTAGATTTTTAGACAGCATGCATACTTAAACTTAAAAATTCAATTTCTCTTAAACAGAAAATCGAAAACACATGCCGTTTCCTCCTAAATTCTTATTACAACTTCTACTATAATAAAATGATAAAATTAGACAAAATAAAATAATTGCATCTGCTGTACAGCCACAGAAAAGTTGCATCACTTAAACCAGTTCAAGAAAACAATCCAAATAATCATACACAATTATGCACAATTCCTACTTATGCTAAAAACTTTAAAGCACTAATATTTCAAATAAAATATTACTTTTTTTATTATTTATAATTTATAATTTCTGGACAGCAACTTAATATTTTCTATAAAATCAAATTAATCAATCAAAAACACTCATTTCTATTTGTTTCTACATTACATTTGCACATACAAACAAAGTATCACTAACACCTTTAAAAATAATCATTTGGGATCTTAACAAATTAATTTTCCAGAATAAAAACTAACTTTCCAGAATCAAAACTAAATTTTTAGAAATAAACCTTTTTCATCACACATGTAATTCATTCCATAGACAAACTAAAGCAATTATCAAATCAATTAGAAAAGTTCAATTCACTTTATTTCTTCCTCTAAATTTCGACCAGCATAGAAAAATATCAGAAAAATATTTTTAATTCCTAAAGCATCTGTATATTAAAAATAAGAGTTTTAATCATTAATAAAATATAAAATAGATCTCTTTTAGAAAAATAATCACTTTTTCCAACAAATAACTTTTACCAACATATCAACCACATACTCATACAATTAATCAAAAATACATGTTCTTATAGGTTTATAACAACTACCATTTGTTACCATTTCTTTTAAACAATTAACTATAATTTAACTACACATCAAACAACAAACAAATTACAAAAAAATAAGTTTAAAATAAGAATCATAGGCCTCACGGCCTACTTATATTTTTTATAATTCCAGAAATTTCATTTTTGTTTATTATCCTAATTCATTGTTCTTATTTAACTTAATCCAAACAAAAGAAAATCAATTACAATCAAACAATAACAATTACATAAAAATTTCATAAAATATAATTCCATACACTCTAAGAACATAAAAAATTTCCAGAATTTATTTTATTTCTAAAAATCATTTTTAGTTCCTTTAAATCATTTTCATTTCATTTCTACTTTAAGGAAAAATACTTATTTCTTTTCATTCTTTTTAGGGACTTAATTATAACTCCAATACACATGAAATAACAACAATTATCATACAAATTATATGTATATATATACGGTCCAGAAAAGAAGAAGAAAAGAAAAGCAAAAATAAAAATCCATTTTAATCTTTTTATCCATTTCTATTCTCTTTTATTATATTAGACAACAACACAATACACATATTAAAATACACAAATCAATCCTCAAATTAATATATGTCACGGTTCACACACATATATATATATATATATATATTAGAAATTATTATTTTTCCATTGCTATTTACTCTTTTTTTTTTCATTCCTTAAAACAAAGAACAAAACAATTAAAAGACAAAGGATAAAAACTTGTTCAATTATACAAAATCCTCTATAATTCATATAGTATAAGAACTAAAATAAACCCAGAAATTAAATTATTCAAACTCATCAAAAACTTTTAGCCATCTTAAGAATTTAAGAAAAGGGGAGATAAATCCCTTTAAACACTCTTTTTGTGTCCCTTTTCTTATTCTTAATTCATATGACTTAAGAACAATTTCATAGATTCAATAACAACTTTAAAATGAAAATAAAAATTTAGAATTTAACTATAGAAGAAATTGAGAAGGTTTAAACAAAAATATAAACAAAACAACTTAAAAATAGCTTAATTAAATAAGTGATTTTGGGTTACCTCTACTCCTTAAGCTTTTTAGAAAACTTCAAGCAACCAATAAAATCCTCCCTCCTTCCTATAGCTTGCTCGTCCCCCTCTCTCTTTCTCTTTTAGAATTTTTTTTTTCTCAAGTGAAACTATCAAGTGTTTGTGTGTGAAAAATGTGGAACTAAGACTATCTATTTATAGGTGTTTGGAGGTGCATTTCCCTTCATTTTCAGACCTAAATTTCGTGCCCCCTTCATCAAGTTCCATTCAAAAATTTTCAAACACTACTTGAAACATGAACTAGCATTAAATGTGATTTTGTTGATTCCTAAAGCATTTTAATTCATGGATTATTCTCACAAACTTCAGAACTATTCTTCCCCTCTTTCTACTAATTTTGGATGGTGCATATTATTAAAAATAGGAGAGAAAATTTCTCATTGGTTCATTGTGGAGGTGCCTACATAATTATCCACTCATATAACTATTAAAATTTGATTTTCTACCTACTGTACAAAATTTTTCGTAAACATTAAAATAAAAATTTTATTTTTACATATTAAGATTCTACATTTTCATACGATCATTTTCGTATAAATTTTGTAATTTTTGGACTTATGGTTTGAAAGTTATGAATTTTTGAAGTCCTAAGGTCATTTCTTCAAAAATACACTTCCTAAGCTTTTCAAATATTTTAAAATAAGAAAAATACGAAAATAAATTTTATTTAAATGATAATACATTATAAAACTTCAGAAATGCATTTTTATTTTCAAAGTAAAATATACTTTAGTCAAAAGGCTATTTAATGCATTAAAACCATACATTGGTTCTTAAAACTCAAAAATTCGTTCACTATTGCAGCAGTGATAAAATTTCGAACACTCAAAAATAAAAAACAAAGCTTCACATTTTCAAAATCTAGATTTCGATACGATCGTTTTGACATATCATTTGTAATTTTTCGACGTACGGTTGAAAAGATATGAATTTCTAAAGATAGGATACTCTAATCCATCAAAAGACAATTCATTTTCTAAAAATCATTTAAATCAAATACTTTACCTTAAAATATTTCATTTAAATAGGCTAGGGAAAACATTGATATATATATATATATAATATATACATATATGTCACGTATATATATATATTTTTATTTAAATCCAGGTATCAAAATCAAGCATAATTTCCGAATTTCAATTATAAAATCACAAATAAATTGGGTAAAATTGTGGGTCTCACAATCCTCCCCAACTTAAAGATTTCTCGTCCCCGAGAAATACGCACAGAGACAAGCAAGGAAACACACAAGGTTATTCAGACATTCTTACTACCCTTCACTTTGTTATTTACTTCTTTTGAGAATATATCCTTCCTTCGATGTCTTCGTCGATCAACACTCTTTTACTGGTCAACCTTTGCCATAATGCCGCACGGGAGTTGAATTGAGTCAAGTAGGCAACAAACAATAATTGTCACAATAGTAGTTTGGTCAAACCAGAAGGATTAAAGGTAAGTGAGTATGAATTATTCATAAGGGATATTGGCATTTTGATAATAGACTTGATAAGAAGAGTTTGTTATTTTCAAACTTGGTGTCAATCCAGAAGTACCTTCTTGTATGCATATCAAAACCATAATCACCAGCTGAATTACTACTTATGCCATACAGGTACTTGTCACTACACTTTTCTAACATAGACTCTACTTAACCTTTTTGCTCCCCAACTTTGATCAATCTTATACCATCTATTACACACCCTTTCATCAAAGCCCACCATAAGACTATGATTACTCCCTAACTACCCGACTTTTCACTTACTACCTTGCCTTCTTAGTACCACTTAGGGACCGACTCTAAACCATTATTCCCATAATTCCTAACTTTTCACACAACCGTACCATCACCTTGTCCCTTCAGCCACTTAAAATTCATGTGTTATGCATACAAGTGTTACTTCCTTCATAACTTTATATGGTAGGGTTATGTTTTAATCACGAAAATTCGAGAAAAGAACTTAGGATTTTACTGAAATTTGGCATTTGGTCGAATAGTTTGATGGAAGGTGATCATTAGATTGGGTATTTTTCTGACAAAAGGAAGTTCTTTTTAATTTGGGAGGGTCAAATTATCGCAAAAATACGAAGATCAAGTTCAATAATCATAAGAAGGGTGATTGGGTTCTTTTCAAAAATCGAAACGAAGTAAGGTAATGTCTTGACTTGAACTCCATTCTCCTCTGGCAGTCCTTAAAATACCACACTTTTTCCAAGAATTGGTTTCCGCATTCTCACAAGGAGTTCTATTCAGCATACTTAAGCACAAACATTCATTGATCTCACGAAAATTTCAACATTATTATATCACAGGAAAATCAGAAGAAGGAATAATCCTTCAACATAACCAGTCAAGAAACAAATTATCACAAATCCACACAAAAGAAGTAAACACAACTAGTGAATACTCCACTTCGTTCAAACAACTCAAACCTAAGAACGACTAGCAGCATTAACATCCTCATTCCCCATCATAGCGAATACTCTTCCGTTTCCCTTTGGCTTATCAGAACCCTTTTCACGCTTTGGTTCCCAGCAGTTCCTCGCAGTGTGTCCTAGTTTGTGTAACACCCCAAAAATTAATCCCCGATTAGAAAATATAATTATATGTAATTACGTTAATTATTATAAAAAATTATAATGTGATTATAATATAATTATGATGATTAGAATATAATTATGTTTTAAAAATAAATTAAGGAATAAATAAAGGAAATTACTGTATTAAGGTAAATATTTCTTTTTGTGGAAATAAAAGAAGTATTTAATAAGTATTTGATAAGAGAAAAGAAAATAGAATAAAATATAATATTTTGTGATTTTTGTGTCTCACTAACCGGTTAGTGAGATGAGTAACCGGTTAGTGCTCTCAGCAGAACCAGAGTAAGTCGGTTTGGAACTCGATTTGGGAAGAGGAACACGTCTTTGGCTTAAAAATCAGCCACCTTGGCCTGAAAACACGTCTTTTCTCTGATAGGAATGAGTGGTTATGAGATTTGGTGACTTAACTCATTCTAAAGCCACACAAATCACTCTTAATATCTCATAAACCCAAGTTCAGACTCCATTTTTCTGGTGTGACTGTCTTTGAGTTCGTTCTCTTTCTCTGAAGCATCAACACACACAAACCTTATATCAAAACGAAGCTCTCTGAACCTTCTTGAATTAGAAACAAACCCCACTTGATTTGATAAACCGTAGAGAAAGTTATAAGCTCTGCAATTTGACTCTGTGTTGCTGGAAAAACAGAGCACGAATCTATTCTTGGATCTTTCTTTCTTGATTTCGTTTGGTAAGCTCCAGTTACCTTTGAGTCTCGAATTTGTTTCAATCTCAAGTTCATGTATCCTAGTTTGAATTCCAATCTTTACTCACGAATTTATTTAGCTTTTTCTTGTTGAAAATCTCTGATCAATACCCCCTGTTGAAACTGAAAACAGAGTTGCAGCTGAGGTGGGTTTTGCCTCAAAATCGTGTTGAACCTTTTCCTTTGCTTTCCAATCAGTCTCAAAAGCTTCAATAGGTAAGGGAGAGGATATTCATTTGCTAGAATGATTATTAAATGGCTTGGAATGTAAAGGAGCTTTACAAGCTCAAGGGCCATAGGTTTTGAATTGGGACTTTGGCTTGGAGGCCAAAATAGGACATAAAACTCATTGAAGCAAGTCATATTAACTGAATACGAGCTAAAGGAACTATAAATTTGACTTGAGAAGCTCTGAAATTGATTTTGACATATTAAGTGCTAAATATGTGGTTTTATGCATACTTGAGGAATTATATATGAATCTCATGAAATTGATGTGTATAATTGATTTGAACATGTTTAAATATGTCCATATATGTTCTGTGAATGATTGATAAGGATTGAAAATGAAAGGTTTCTGAATTGGTGTTAAAAAGTGACATTTCTGCAGTGATGCTGCAGTGACTAACCGGTTACTGAAACTACTAACCGGTTAGTTACTGTAAAAATTGGAAAAGAGGGAAATTTGAATGTGAATAACCGGTTACACAACTTTCTAACCGGTTAGACACTGTTCAGAACCTGAAAAATGTATTTTTTCTTTAATCCAATATTTCCCTAATATTTTTAATTAATTCTTTTAAAATAAAAACTATTTTTTTATTATTTAAAAGAATGTTTGGATGTCAATTCCTTTTTAACATCAATTCAATGCCAATTAAATAATTTGAATTCAATCCTAATAACTTGGTTGTGATTGAAATCATGCATGGTGTTATGGAGCTAAGATAAGATAATAGGAAAAGACACATTCGATTTAATTAAATCGGTATGAGAATACGCGGAGATTAGGTTTATGACGGTGATACGTCAAATAACCGTGAGAATTAATTATAGGTAAAATAGTCCTATGATGAGTGGGTTCTGCAGACTCGACTCGGGATAATTTTACAATGACTATAATTTTATTCTATCGATCTCTCGGAGTATTTCGTGATTGCGGAGGACGGTCTTTAGTATCATTTACACATGGGTTGTAATTGTATACTTGGTGGAAAGACGTTTACTCCCAATTGTTTTTCCTATTTAGTATGAATCGTTGGTACGTTGTCGTCAAACGTACGTGGAGCGTTTGAACGTTTTCGTTAAAACGTAATTTGGATCGTTTGAACGTTTTCGATAAAACGTAAATTGAATCGTTGAGGACGTTATCGATAAACGTGAATTTCCAAGTGCATGATATTCGTAGAATATCACAGAGGAGATTGCATTGAACATTGCATCGCATTGCATTGCACATGCATTAGAAACATACATTATTGCTTGATATTTATTGTTTATTAATTGTCGATGGATTATTTGAGTTTGCTTACTTGCTTACGTGACTTTAATTGCTACTTGACTAATTGTGTTTGTTTATTCCTAGTTCATTTAATTATTCATTTGTACGTGAATGACACTGTCTTACTCCCTTTGCCCTAATTGTTTGTAGGTCATGGCTCAGAACCCCATATGCATCGAGATGAGGTTTCTCCCTGAGGGAGATTGGCACCGGAGGGGACATAGTGTAGTCCTTGAGGGAGTGGTGGAAGTTACTATCCGCCGTCTCAATCCTCTCCCGCATATGCGTCCCCTCAGGACCAGAATTCCTATGATCTTTATCATTCATCTTTTCCCTGATTAAGATGAATGTTATGCGACTTCCTATCATATTATAGAGTTTTGTGGACTGCTCTGGGTTACACCTTATCATATATATATATATATATGTATATGTGCACTGACTGAGTTTAGTAACTCAGAGTTATGATACAGTACCTTTTGACTGAAACAATGTGAAATGATGTATATTAAATCAAATTTTCTATGTGAAATAGAATGACGCAGTTTCATGAAAGTATTTGGTTTAAATTATTTCCTATTTTTATGTACCATCATAAGAACATCAATATCATTTCCTTAAATCGCATTAATAATATGCATTTAGCATAACATAATTCCCGTGACGACTCCGGTCGTTACACTTATGGTATCAGAGCAATGGTCCCGACTCTTGGCTTTGGAGTATGGCCTTACATACTAACCACTAGAGTATGTCGGTATTAAAGTGTGTGTTTAGTCTTAAGATCGATTATTGATTCAGTTCATAGTGCAGGTTACTATGGCTGCTAGAAACAATAATCAACTTGCTGAAGCATTAGATCGAATCTCGAGAGTATTCGAGAATATGCAACAGCACCCTGCAGGACAGCAACCACCTAGGAACCCTGTTCCACCTGAATTTCAAGGCATCTCGGAATTTCGTCAGTGTGATCCGCCAAAGTTTGGAGGAGGACATCACCCAGATGAGGCTCAAAAGTGGATTCGTGATTTGGAAAAGATTTTCCGAACCATGAATTGCACTGATAATCAGAGGGTGACTTTTGCCACCTATGTGCTGACAAATGAAGCTGAGGATTGGTGGAATCATACTACTCAACTTTTAGCTGCTGAAGGTAGAGCTGTGACTTGGAATACTTTCGTGGAGAAATTCTTCGAAAGGTATTTCCCTGAGGATATAAGAAGGAAGAAGGAAATTGAATTCCTTAAGCTGGCTCAAGGGGACATGACAGTGGGAGAGTATGCTGCGAAGTTTGAGGAACTGAGCAAGTATTCTCCATACTACCATCATAACCCTGATGAGCGATCGAAGTGTATCAAGTTTGAAGACGGACTGCGACCGGATTTGAAGTCTACTTTCGGATATCAGAATATTCGGAGTTTTCCAGCCTTGGTGAATCAATGCAGAATATATGAAGAAGACAAGAAAGTCGAAGAAGAGTTTATGCGAGCTAAAAGGAATCAGCAAGGATATGGACCGCAGCGCCATAAGGGTAGGAATCAGCATGGTAAAGGAGGACCTTACCATCAGAAGAATAAGGGTAAAGCTGATTCAGGAGTCAAGAACCCAGCCCCTCTGTGTGACAAGTGCAAGAGGCACCATTTTGGAACAACTTGCTGGACTCCTACTTGCTTCAATTGTGGAAAGCCTGGCCATATTTCTCGTTACTGCAAGGAACCAAGGAAGGTCGAATCTGGAAATGCTGATAGGAAACCAACCAGTTTTGGGAGAGTCTTTACTCTCAGTGGTGTTGAAGCTAGCCAATCTGAAAACCTTGTCCAAGGTAACTTTCTTCTAAAGGGCCAACCTTGTAACTTTTTGTTTGATTCTGGAGCCACACATTCATTTGTTTCATATAATTGTGCTAATCGCTTAAACTTAACCATAATCAATACACCCTATAAGCTTGAAGTGTCTACTCCTACCAATCCGGTAGTTGTTACCTCTAAAGCCTGTTTGGGTTGTACCGTTCAGGTGTTAGACCGAATAACCCAAGTAGACCTTATTTGTTTGCCTCTGTCACAATTAGATGTTATCTTGGGAATGGATTGGATGTCCAAGAACCAAGTGCTCATTGACTGTGATAGAAAAACCATTACCTATCGTGATGTGATAACCAAAGGATGCATCCAGTTAGCTTGTGCAAAGGTTGAGAAGGAAGTGAAGATCGAAGATGTCCCTGTGATAAGGGATTTTCCTGAAATCTTTCCAGAAGAAGTCCCTGGACTGCCGCCTAAGCGTGAAATTGAGTTTAGCATCGAGTTAATTCCTGGAACTGGTCCTATCTCAATTGCACCTTATCGAATGGCGCCACCGGAGATGGCTGAGCTAAAGAAGCAAATCGAAGAGTTGTTGCAGAAGCAATTTATCAGACCGAGTGTTTCCCCTTGGGGTGCACCGGTATTGTTTGTTAAGAAGAAAGATGGAAGCATGAGAATGTGTGTGGATTATCGGCAATTAAATAAAGTCACAGTTAAGAATAAGTATCCATTGCCGAGAATCGACGATTTAATGGATCAAGTTCGAGGAGCTGCAATCTTCTCTAAAATCGATCTGAGGTCGGGGTACCATCAGATTCGAGTTCGAGAAGAGGATATTCCAAAGACGGCATTCCGATCTCGATATGGTCATTACGAGTATGTAGTGATGCCGTTTGGATTAACCAATGCCCCTGCAGTATTTATGGATTATATGAATAGAGTCTTCCGACCTTATCTTGATTCTTTTGTAGTGGTATTCATTGATGATATACTAATCTACTCGAAGAATCCGGAAGAGCATGTAGTTCACCTTCAATTGGTGTTAGAAGTGTTGAAGGAAAATCAGTTATATGCCAAATTCTCGAAGTGTGAATTTTGGTTGGAAAAGATTAATTTCTTAGGGCATGTGATTTCGAAAGACGGAATAGCAGTGGATCCAGCAAAAGTTGATGCTGTGTTGAAATGGGAAAGACCCCAGTCAGTTACAGAAGTGCGTAGTTTCTTGGGATTAGCTGGATACTATAGAAGATTTATTGAAGGATTTTCAAAGATTGCTCTTCCTATGACGCGTCTGACTCGTAAAGAGAAACCTTTCGTTTGGGACGAGAAGTGTGAGGATAGTTTTCAGACTTTGAAGGAAAGGTTAACATCATCTCCTGTATTAATATTGCCTGATCCGCATAAAAGTTTTGAGGTATTTTGCGATGCGTCAAAACAAGGATTAGGATGTGTATTGATGCAGGAAGGTAAAGTTGTTGCTTACGCGTCAAGACAGTTGAAGACCCATGAAGAAAATTATCCTACTCATGACTTGGAATTGGCAGCAATAGTGTTTTCATTGAAGATTTGGAGACACTATCTTTATGGAACCACATTCCAAGTGTTTAGTGATCACAAGAGTTTGAAATATCTCTTTGATCAGAAGGAGCTTAACATGAGGCAACGTCGTTGGATGGAATTTTTAAAGGATTATGATTTTGAGCTTCAGTACCATCCCGGAAAAGCCAACGTGGTAGCGGATGCGTTAAGCCGAAAGACCTTTCATTTGAGTGCTATGATGATTAAGGAGTTAGCACTAATCGAAGAATTCAGGGATCTAAGTTTAGTAATGCAACTAGAAGAAGACAACATTAAGTTGGGAATGTTGCAGATTACTAATGAGTTTTTAACTCAAATATGTGAAATGCAACAAAGGGATGTAGATCTCCAAGAAAAGAAGAAGTTATCAGCCGAAGGAAAAGAACCTGACTTTCAAGTTGGATCAGATGGAATCCTTCGATTCAAAGGACGAATTTGCATTCCAAATGACCATCAACTAAGGAGAATGATCTTAGAGGAGGCACATAAAAGCAAGATGAGTATCCATCCAGGATCAACCAAGATGTATCAAGATTTGAAGAAGATATTCTGGTGGTCAGGATTAAAGAAAGATGTAGCTTCTTATGTCACATCTTGTCTGATTTGTCAAAAGGCAAAGATCGAGCATAAGAAACCTGGTGGAGAATTAAAACCTTTGGAGATTCCCCTATGGAAATGGGATAGCATCTCTATGGATTTTGTATCTGGATTGCCTAGAACTTCGTTGGGTCATGAGGCTATTTGGGTAGTCGTAGATAGATTATCCAAATCGGCTCATTTTATACCAATGAACATGCATTATTCCTTAGAGAAGTTAACCCAACTCTATATAAAGGAGATTGTCCGTTTGCATGGTATACCTTCCAACATTGTCTCTGATCGAGATCCAAGGTTTACTTCAAGATTCTGGCAAAGTTTGCATCAGGCTTTGGGAACGAAGCTGAGCATGAGTTCTGCATACCATCCGCAAACAGATGGGCAGTCAGAAAGGACTATTCAGACATTAGAAGATCTCCTAAGAGCTTGTGTTCTGGAATATCAAGAAAACTGGGAACAGTTGTTGCCGTTAGTGGAATTCACTTACAACAACAGCTATCATGCAAGTATTGGTATGGCACCATTTGAAGTGTTATATGGTAGAAAATGTCAAACCCCACTATGCTGGTTCCAAGTGGGGGAGAATTCGATTATCGGTCCCGATATTGTGCTAGAGACCACCGAGAAGATCAAGATGATTCAAGATAAGATGAAGACAGCTCAGAGTCGCCAGAAAAGCTATGCTGACCGGAGAAGAAATTCTTTGGAATTTAACGAAGGTGATCATGTATTTCTGAGAGTGGTACCGACAAAAGGAATTAGTCGTGCCCTTAAGCCGAAGAAGCTATCGCCAAAATTTGTTGGGCCATATCAAATCCTGAAGAGAGTAGGTCCAGTCGCCTACCAGATTGCCTTACCCCCTTCTCTTGCAAACCTCCATGATGTTTTTCATGTCTCGCAACTTCGGAAGTATGTGCATGATCTTGAAGCTGTAATTCAGATTCAACCGGATATTTTGCCAATCAAGGAGAATCTCACGCTCGAAGCTGGTCCAGTGCGAATCGAAGATCGAAGAATGAAGCAGCTTAGAGGGAAAGAGATTCCATTAGTTAGGGTTTTGTGGAATCGAGGCGATGTGTCTGAGTCAACCTGGGAATTAGAAGAGCGTATGCGTAAGGAGTATCCTGAGTTATTTCAGTGAGTTGAATTTCGGGGACGAAATTCCTTTAAGTGGGGGAGAAGTGTAACACCCCAAAAATTAATCCCCGATTAGAAAATATAATTATATGTAATTACGTTAATTATTATAAAAAATTATAATGTGATTATAATATAATTATGATGATTAGAATATAATTATGTTTTAAAAATAAATTAAGGAATAAATAAAGGAAATTACTGTATTAAGGTAAATATTTCTTTTTGTGGAAATAAAAGAAGTATTTAATAAGTATTTGATAAGAGAAAAGAAAATAGAATAAAATATAATATTTTGTGATTTTTGTGTCTCACTAACCGGTTAGTGAGATGAGTAACCGGTTAGTGCTCTCAGCAGAACCAGAGTAAGTCGGTTTGGAACTCGATTTGGGAAGAGGAACACGTCTTTGGCTTAAAAATCAGCCACCTTGGCCTGAAAACACGTCTTTTCTCTGATAGGAATGAGTGGTTATGAGATTTGGTGACTTAACTCATTCTAAAGCCACACAAATCACTCTTAATATCTCATAAACCCAAGTTCAGACTCCATTTTTCTGGTGTGACTGTCTTTGAGTTCGTTCTCTTTCTATGAAGCATCAACACACACAAACCTTATATCAAAACGAAGCTCTCTGAACCTTCTTGAATTAGAAACAAACCCCACTTGATTTGATAAACCGTAGAGAAAGTTATAAGCTCTGCAATTTGACTCTGTGTTGCTGGAAAAACAGAGCACGAATCTATTCTTGGAGCTCTCTTTCTTGATTTCGTTTGGTAAGCTCCAGTTACCTTTGAGTCTCGAATTTGTTTCAATCTCAAGTTCATGTATCCTAGTTTGAATTCCAATCTTTACTCACGAATTTATTTAGCTTTTTCTTGTTGAAAATCTCTGATCAATACCCCCTGTTGAAACTGAAAACAGAGTTGCAGCTGAGGTGGGTTTTGCCTCAAAATCGTGTTGAACCTTTTCCTTTGCTTTCCAATCAGTCTCAAAAGCTTCAATAGGTAAGGGAGAGGATATTCATTTGCTAGAATGATTATTAAATGGCTTGGAATGTAAAGGAGCTTTACAAGCTCAAGGGCCATAGGTTTTGAATTGGGACTTTGGCTTGGAGGCCAAAATAGGACATAAAACTCATTGAAGCAAGTCATATTAACTGAATACGAGCTAAAGGAACTATAAATTTGACTTGAGAAGCTCTGAAATTGATTTTGACATATTAAGTGCTAAATATGTGGTTTTATGCATACTTGAGGAATTATATATGAATCTCATGAAATTGATGTGTATAATTGATTTGAACATGTTTAAATATGTCCATATATGTTCTGTGAATGATTGATAAGGATTGAAAATGAAAGGTTTCTGAATTGGTGTTAAAAAGTGACATTTCTGCAGTGATGCTGCAGTGACTAACCGGTTACTGAAACTACTAACCGGTTAGTTACTGTAAAAATTGGAAAAGAGGGAAATTTGAATGTGAATAACCGGTTACACAACTTTCTAACCGGTTAGACACTGTTCAGAACCTGAAAAATGTATTTTTTCTTTAATCCAATATTTCCCTAATATTTTTAATTAATTCTTTTAAAATAAAAACTATTTTTTTATTATTTAAAAGAATGTTTGGATGTCAATTCCTTTTTAACATCAATTCAATGCCAATTAAATAATTTGAATTCAATCCTAATAACTTGGTTGTGATTGAAATCATGCATGGTGTTATGGAGCTAAGATAAGATAATAGGAAAAGACACATTCGATTTAATTAAATCGGTATGAGAATACGCGGAGATTAGGTTTATGACGGTGATACGTCAAATAACCGTGGGAATTAATTATAGGTAAAATAGTCCTATGATGAGTGGGTTCTGCAGACTCGACTCGGGATAATTTTACAATGACTATAATTTTATTCTATCGATCTCTCGGAGTATTTCGTGATTGCGGAGGACGGTCTTTAGTATCATTTACACATGGGTTGTAATTGTATACTTGGTGGAAAGACGTTTACTCCCAATTGTTTTTCCTATTTAGTATGAATCGTTGGTACGTTGTCGTCAAACGTACGTGGAGCGTTTGAACGTTTTCGTTAAAACGTAATTTGGATCGTTTGAACGTTTTCGATAAAACGTAAATTGAATCGTTGAGGACGTTATCGATAAACGTGAATTTCCAAGTGCATGATATTCGTAGAATATCACAGAGGAGATTGCATTGAACATTGCATCGCATTGCATTGCACATGCATTAGAAACATACATTATTGCTTGATATTTATTGTTTATTAATTGTCGATGGATTATTTGAGTTTGCTTACTTGCTTACGTGACTTTAATTGCTACTTGACTAATTGTGTTTGTTTATTCCTAGTTCATTTAATTATTCATTTGTACGTGAATGACACTGTCTTACTCCCTTTGCCCTAATTGTTTGTAGGTCATGGCTCAGAACCCCATATGCATCGAGATGAGGTTTCTCCCTGAGGGAGATTGGCACCGGAGGGGACATAGTGTAGTCCTTGAGGGAGTGGTGGAAGTTACTATCCGCCGTCTCAATCCTCTCCCGCATATGCGTCCCCTCAGGACCAGAATTCCTATGATCTTTATCATTCATCTTTTCCCTGATTAAGATGAATGTTATGCGACTTCCTATCATATTATAGAGTTTTGTGGACTGCTCTGGGTTACACCTTATCATATATATATATATATATGTATATGTGCACTGACTGAGTTTAGTAACTCAGAGTTATGATACAGTACCTTTTGACTGAAACAATGTGAAATGATGTATATTAAATCAAATTTTCTATGTGAAATAGAATGACGCAGTTTCATGAAAGTATTTGGTTTAAATTATTTCCTATTTTTATGTACCATCATAAGAACATCAATATCATTTCCTTAAATCGCATTAATAATATGCATTTAGCATAACATAATTCCCGTGACGACTCCGGTCGTTACACTTATGGTATCAGAGCAATGGTCCCGACTCTTGGCTTTGGAGTATGGCCTTACATACTAACCACTAGAGTATGTCGGTATTAAAGTGTGTGTTTAGTCTTAAGATCGATTATTGATTCAGTTCATAGTGCAGGTTACTATGGCTGCTAGAAACAATAATCAACTTGCTGAAGCATTAGATCGAATCTCGAGAGTATTCGAGAATATGCAACAGCACCCTGCAGGACAGCAACCACCTAGGAACCCTGTTCCACCTGAATTTCAAGGCATCTCGGAATTTCGTCAGTGTGATCCGCCAAAGTTTGGAGGAGGACATCACCCAGATGAGGCTCAAAAGTGGATTCGTGATTTGGAAAAGATTTTCCGAACCATGAATTGCACTGATAATCAGAGGGTGACTTTTGCCACCTATGTGCTGACAAATGAAGCTGAGGATTGGTGGAATCATACTACTCAACTTTTAGCTGCTGAAGGTAGAGCTGTGACTTGGAATACTTTCGTGGAGAAATTCTTCGAAAGGTATTTCCCTGAGGATATAAGAAGGAAGAAGGAAATTGAATTCCTTAAGCTGGCTCAAGGGGACATGACAGTGGGAGAGTATGCTGCGAAGTTTGAGGAACTGAGCAAGTATTCTCCATACTACCATCATAACCCTGATGAGCGATCGAAGTGTATCAAGTTTGAAGACGGACTGCGACCGGATTTGAAGTCTACTTTCGGATATCAGAATATTCGGAGTTTTCCAGCCTTGGTGAATCAATGCAGAATATATGAAGAAGACAAGAAAGTCGAAGAAGAGTTTATGCGAGCTAAAAGGAATCAGCAAGGATATGGACCGCAGCGCCATAAGGGTAGGAATCAGCATGGTAAAGGAGGACCTTACCATCAGAAGAATAAGGGTAAAGCTGATTCAGGAGTCAAGAACCCAGCCCCTCTGTGTGACAAGTGCAAGAGGCACCATTTTGGAACAACTTGCTGGACTCCTACTTGCTTCAATTGTGGAAAGCCTGGCCATATTTCTCGTTACTGCAAGGAACCAAGGAAGGTCGAATCTGGAAATGCTGATAGGAAACCAACCAGTTTTGGGAGAGTCTTTACTCTCAGTGGTGTTGAAGCTAGCCAATCTGAAAACCTTGTCCAAGGTAACTTTCTTCTAAAGGGCCAACCTTGTAACTTTTTGTTTGATTCTGGAGCCACACATTCATTTGTTTCATATAATTGTGCTAATCGCTTAAACTTAACCATAATCAATACACCCTATAAGCTTGAAGTGTCTACTCCTACCAATCCGGTAGTTGTTACCTCTAAAGCCTGTTTGGGTTGTACCGTTCAGGTGTTAGACCGAATAACCCAAGTAGACCTTATTTGTTTGCCTCTGTCACAATTAGATGTTATCTTGGGAATGGATTGGATGTCCAAGAACCAAGTGCTCATTGACTGTGATAGAAAAACCATTACCTATCGTGATGTGATAACCAAAGGATGCATCCAGTTAGCTTGTGCAAAGGTTGAGAAGGAAGTGAAGATCGAAGATGTCCCTGTGATAAGGGATTTTCCTGAAATCTTTCCAGAAGAAGTCCCTGGACTGCCGCCTAAGCGTGAAATTGAGTTTAGCATCGAGTTAATTCCTGGAACTGGTCCTATCTCAATTGCACCTTATCGAATGGCGCCACCGGAGATGGCTGAGCTAAAGAAGCAAATCGAAGAGTTGTTGCAGAAGCAATTTATCAGACCGAGTGTTTCCCCTTGGGGTGCACCGGTATTGTTTGTTAAGAAGAAAGATGGAAGCATGAGAATGTGTGTGGATTATCGGCAATTAAATAAAGTCACAGTTAAGAATAAGTATCCATTGCCGAGAATCGACGATTTAATGGATCAAGTTCGAGGAGCTGCAATCTTCTCTAAAATCGATCTGAGGTCGGGGTACCATCAGATTCGAGTTCGAGAAGAGGATATTCCAAAGACGGCATTCCGATCTCGATATGGTCATTACGAGTATGTAGTGATGCCGTTTGGATTAACCAATGCCCCTGCAGTATTTATGGATTATATGAATAGAGTCTTCCGACCTTATCTTGATTCTTTTGTAGTGGTATTCATTGATGATATACTAATCTACTCGAAGAATCCGGAAGAGCATGTAGTTCACCTTCAATTGGTGTTAGAAGTGTTGAAGGAAAATCAGTTATATGCCAAATTCTCGAAGTGTGAATTTTGGTTGGAAAAGATTAATTTCTTAGGGCATGTGATTTCGAAAGACGGAATAGCAGTGGATCCAGCAAAAGTTGATGCTGTGTTGAAATGGGAAAGACCCCAGTCAGTTACAGAAGTGCGTAGTTTCTTGGGATTAGCTGGATACTATAGAAGATTTATTGAAGGATTTTCAAAGATTGCTCTTCCTATGACGCGTCTGACTCGTAAAGAGAAACCTTTCGTTTGGGACGAGAAGTGTGAGGATAGTTTTCAGACTTTGAAGGAAAGGTTAACATCATCTCCTGTATTAATATTGCCTGATCCGCATAAAAGTTTTGAGGTATTTTGCGATGCGTCAAAACAAGGATTAGGATGTGTATTGATGCAGGAAGGTAAAGTTGTTGCTTACGCGTCAAGACAGTTGAAGACCCATGAAGAAAATTATCCTACTCATGACTTGGAATTGGCAGCAATAGTGTTTTCATTGAAGATTTGGAGACACTATCTTTATGGAACCACATTCCAAGTGTTTAGTGATCACAAGAGTTTGAAATATCTCTTTGATCAGAAGGAGCTTAACATGAGGCAACGTCGTTGGATGGAATTTTTAAAGGATTATGATTTTGAGCTTCAGTACCATCCCGGAAAAGCCAACGTGGTAGCGGATGCGTTAAGCCGAAAGACCTTTCATTTGAGTGCTATGATGATTAAGGAGTTAGCACTAATCGAAGAATTCAGGGATCTAAGTTTAGTAATGCAACTAGAAGAAGACAACATTAAGTTGGGAATGTTGCAGATTACTAATGAGTTTTTAACTCAAATATGTGAAATGCAACAAAGGGATGTAGATCTCCAAGAAAAGAAGAAGTTATCAGCCGAAGGAAAAGAACCTGACTTTCAAGTTGGATCAGATGGAATCCTTCGATTCAAAGGACGAATTTGCATTCCAAATGACCATCAACTAAGGAGAATGATCTTAGAGGAGGCACATAAAAGCAAGATGAGTATCCATCCAGGATCAACCAAGATGTATCAAGATTTGAAGAAGATATTCTGGTGGTCAGGATTAAAGAAAGATGTAGCTTCTTATGTCACATCTTGTCTGATTTGTCAAAAGGCAAAGATCGAGCATAAGAAACCTGGTGGAGAATTAAAACCTTTGGAGATTCCCCTATGGAAATGGGATAGCATCTCTATGGATTTTGTATCTGGATTGCCTAGAACTTCGTTGGGTCATGAGGCTATTTGGGTAGTCGTAGATAGATTATCCAAATCGGCTCATTTTATACCAATGAACATGCATTATTCCTTAGAGAAGTTAACCCAACTCTATATAAAGGAGATTGTCCGTTTGCATGGTATACCTTCCAACATTGTCTCTGATCGAGATCCAAGGTTTACTTCAAGATTCTGGCAAAGTTTGCATCAGGCTTTGGGAACGAAGCTGAGCATGAGTTCTGCATACCATCCGCAAACAGATGGGCAGTCAGAAAGGACTATTCAGACATTAGAAGATCTCCTAAGAGCTTGTGTTCTGGAATATCAAGAAAACTGGGAACAGTTGTTGCCGTTAGTGGAATTCACTTACAACAACAGCTATCATGCAAGTATTGGTATGGCACCATTTGAAGTGTTATATGGTAGAAAATGTCAAACCCCACTATGCTGGTTCCAAGTGGGGGAGAATTCGATTATCGGTCCCGATATTGTGCTAGAGACCACCGAGAAGATCAAGATGATTCAAGATAAGATGAAGACAGCTCAGAGTCGCCAGAAAAGCTATGCTGACCGGAGAAGAAATTCTTTGGAATTTAACGAAGGTGATCATGTATTTCTGAGAGTGGTACCGACAAAAGGAATTAGTCGTGCCCTTAAGCCGAAGAAGCTATCGCCAAAATTTGTTGGGCCATATCAAATCCTGAAGAGAGTAGGTCCAGTCGCCTACCAGATTGCCTTACCCCCTTCTCTTGCAAACCTCCATGATGTTTTTCATGTCTCGCAACTTCGGAAGTATGTGCATGATCTTGAAGCTGTAATTCAGATTCAACCGGATATTTTGCCAATCAAGGAGAATCTCACGCTCGAAGCTGGTCCAGTGCGAATCGAAGATCGAAGAATGAAGCAGCTTAGAGGGAAAGAGATTCCATTAGTTAGGGTTTTGTGGAATCGAGGCGATGTGTCTGAGTCAACCTGGGAATTAGAAGAGCGTATGCGTAAGGAGTATCCTGAGTTATTTCAGTGAGTTGAATTTCGGGGACGAAATTCCTTTAAGTGGGGGAGAAGTGTAACACCCCAAAAATTAATCCCCGATTAGAAAATATAATTATATGTAATTACGTTAATTATTATAAAAAATTATAATGTGATTATAATATAATTATGATGATTAGAATATAATTATGTTTTAAAAATAAATTAAGGAATAAATAAAGGAAATTACTGTATTAAGGTAAATATTTCTTTTTGTGGAAATAAAAGAAGTATTTAATAAGTATTTGATAAGAGAAAAGAAAATAGAATAAAATATAATATTTTGTGATTTTTGTGTCTCACTAACCGGTTAGTGAGATGAGTAACCGGTTAGTGCTCTCAGCAGAACCAGAGTAAGTCGGTTTGGAACTCGATTTGGGAAGAGGAACACGTCTTTGGCTTAAAAATCAGCCACCTTGGCCTGAAAACACGTCTTTTCTCTGATAGGAATGAGTGGTTATGAGATTTGGTGACTTAACTCATTCTAAAGCCACACAAATCACTCTTAATATCTCATAAACCCAAGTTCAGACTCCATTTTTCTGGTGTGACTGTCTTTGAGTTCGTTCTCTTTCTATGAAGCATCAACACACACAAACCTTATATCAAAACGAAGCTCTCTGAACCTTCTTGAATTAGAAACAAACCCCACTTGATTTGATAAACCGTAGAGAAAGTTATAAGCTCTGCAATTTGACTCTGTGTTGCTGGAAAAACAGAGCACGAATCTATTCTTGGAGCTCTCTTTCTTGATTTCGTTTGGTAAGCTCCAGTTACCTTTGAGTCTCGAATTTGTTTCAATCTCAAGTTCATGTATCCTAGTTTGAATTCCAATCTTTACTCACGAATTTATTTAGCTTTTTCTTGTTGAAAATCTCTGATCAATACCCCCTGTTGAAACTGAAAACAGAGTTGCAGCTGAGGTGGGTTTTGCCTCAAAATCGTGTTGAACCTTTTCCTTTGCTTTCCAATCAGTCTCAAAAGCTTCAATAGGTAAGGGAGAGGATATTCATTTGCTAGAATGATTATTAAATGGCTTGGAATGTAAAGGAGCTTTACAAGCTCAAGGGCCATAGGTTTTGAATTGGGACTTTGGCTTGGAGGCCAAAATAGGACATAAAACTCATTGAAGCAAGTCATATTAACTGAATACGAGCTAAAGGAACTATAAATTTGACTTGAGAAGCTCTGAAATTGATTTTGACATATTAAGTGCTAAATATGTGGTTTTATGCATACTTGAGGAATTATATATGAATCTCATGAAATTGATGTGTATAATTGATTTGAACATGTTTAAATATGTCCATATATGTTCTGTGAATGATTGATAAGGATTGAAAATGAAAGGTTTCTGAATTGGTGTTAAAAAGTGACATTTCTGCAGTGATGCTGCAGTGACTAACCGGTTACTGAAACTACTAACCGGTTAGTTACTGTAAAAATTGGAAAAGAGGGAAATTTGAATGTGAATAACCGGTTACACAACTTTCTAACCGGTTAGACACTGTTCAGAACCTGAAAAATGTATTTTTTCTTTAATCCAATATTTCCCTAATATTTTTAATTAATTCTTTTAAAATAAAAACTATTTTTTTATTATTTAAAAGAATGTTTGGATGTCAATTCCTTTTTAACATCAATTCAATGCCAATTAAATAATTTGAATTCAATCCTAATAACTTGGTTGTGATTGAAATCATGCATGGTGTTATGGAGCTAAGATAAGATAATAGGAAAAGACACATTCGATTTAATTAAATCGGTATGAGAATACGCGGAGATTAGGTTTATGACGGTGATACGTCAAATAACCGTGGGAATTAATTATAGGTAAAATAGTCCTATGATGAGTGGGTTCTGCAGACTCGACTCGGGATAATTTTACAATGACTATAATTTTATTCTATCGATCTCTCGGAGTATTTCGTGATTGCGGAGGACGGTCTTTAGTATCATTTACACATGGGTTGTAATTGTATACTTGGTGGAAAGACGTTTACTCCCAATTGTTTTTCCTATTTAGTATGAATCGTTGGTACGTTGTCGTCAAACGTACGTGGAGCGTTTGAACGTTTTCGTTAAAACGTAATTTGGATCGTTTGAACGTTTTCGATAAAACGTAAATTGAATCGTTGAGGACGTTATCGATAAACGTGAATTTCCAAGTGCATGATATTCGTAGAATATCACAGAGGAGATTGCATTGAACATTGCATCGCATTGCATTGCACATGCATTAGAAACATACATTATTGCTTGATATTTATTGTTTATTAATTGTCGATGGATTATTTGAGTTTGCTTACTTGCTTACGTGACTTTAATTGCTACTTGACTAATTGTGTTTGTTTATTCCTAGTTCATTTAATTATTCATTTGTACGTGAATGACACTGTCTTACTCCCTTTGCCCTAATTGTTTGTAGGTCATGGCTCAGAACCCCATATGCATCGAGATGAGGTTTCTCCCTGAGGGAGATTGGCACCGGAGGGGACATAGTGTAGTCCTTGAGGGAGTGGTGGAAGTTACTATCCGCCGTCTCAATCCTCTCCCGCATATGCGTCCCCTCAGGACCAGAATTCCTATGATCTTTATCATTCATCTTTTCCCTGATTAAGATGAATGTTATGCGACTTCCTATCATATTATAGAGTTTTGTGGACTGCTCTGGGTTACACCTTATCATATATATATATATATGTATATGTGCACTGACTGAGTTTAGTAACTCAGAGTTATGATACAGTACCTTTTGACTGAAACAATGTGAAATGATGTATATTAAATCAAATTTTCTATGTGAAATAGAATGACGCAGTTTCATGAAAGTATTTGGTTTAAATTATTTCCTATTTTTATGTACCATCATAAGAACATCAATATCATTTCCTTAAATCGCATTAATAATATGCATTTAGCATAACATAATTCCCGTGACGACTCCGGTCGTTACAGTTTGCTACAGTTGAAGCAGTTCGGATTCTCATAAGGGTGATTTGGTCCATAAAGGTCTTTGTTGCAGTGACCACACAGCTGGATTACACCTCTCTGACCTTCTTCACCATTCCCATTACCTCGAGCACCACCATTACTGATGTTATTACCATTCCACGTTCTTTGATTCCCACCATTGTTGTTGTTGTTTCCACCCTGATGTTGATCGTTTCCAAAACCACCGGGGATCCATGGACTTCCAACTTGATTCTTTTCCATTCCTACGATTTTTCTGATGAGAACCACGATACCTCTGATTCCTCCTACCAGGCACCTTGTTGTGTCGAGACTTCTCAGCGAAGCCATGCTTAGCAGAGTAATTGACCGGTTTCGCCTTTGCATCTCCTGTCGGAGATTCCCCTACCAACCAGTTGCTCGGTCTTCTTGCCTGTCCAAACTTGGGAAACTCCAAATGTGAAAAAGCTATCTGTAGTCCTAACCTCAGACCTCTTTGGAATTCAGGGTTTGCGTCATTGCTACTACTGCCTTGACTAGTCAGACTTGCAGAACATCCATGCATCTTCATTTCCGCGCCAATCCTAACTCTTAGTTTACTCTAGGACTAAAACTACCGCAACCCAGACACAAACAAACATAACCAGAGTCACACAAGGAAAGCATATAAGGCTATGCTTAAGGCCACTAAGGACAACTATCGCTCTGATACCACTAAATGTAACACCCCAATTTGGACTTAGAATTTTCACTAAAAATTTGCGCCATTTTTTTTTATAACATTATCAAAATCAATTCAGTTTAATTCTTTTACCAAAAGATTTTCATAAATACAATTTGATTCATTTGGTTTACAAAAATGCTTTAGTACTTGCATCATAAAATTCTATTTCCAAAAAGAGATGTTATCATCCAACACATTTCCAAAAACTCATTTTCTAAATGTCATATTTAGTCGATGGTTAACTTGCGGAAAAATAGTTTAATTACTTTATGAACATAATATATAACAAAAGAAACTTCTTTTATTTCATTTCAATTAATCATTTATTACAATAGGGGTTACATTCGAGATAGAGTAATCATGTCCTACCCATCTAGTGATGGAATACAGAAACAGAGACTATACTAACTTAGACTACTAATCTTCATTGCTATCCTTCATCACAAGTATCTGAAAGACTCCTCGGCTGCTGCTTTTACGTCCTCCTCATAATGATGCTCCATTTCACGATCCTTCTCCAACTTAAGCAACCATAACTTGTAATGCTACATGATCTGACATCTGTGAACATTGTCCCCAATGTCCACAGGGAAAGGAAAGAAGAGAGAGAGTCAACGATCCGGACGAATGGTCGTCGACGGCATGGACTTACTCTAAGGGATCACATTAAGACACAAATATATGCAATAACTATAACATTTCCTCATTCACAGCTCATAATTACCACTTTATTCTTATAACTTATTATACTTCCTCTTTCATCGTATTAATATCTTCTCTTAAAGTTCCATACTCATAGTCTTTCCACTAGGTCTTTCCATAATACAACCGTCAATGATTTAGGGAGGGAAATCATTGAGGTAAGGGAACAGTCAGCACACACGATACATCTCCTCCTCATCATCCAACCACAACCTAAGTCGGAAAGCAGATGGGATGCACAGGAATCTTAACCATGCTGACCTCGAAGCCAAAGGGTACGTACCAGCTGAAACCACGCAAGTTGGCCAGCAAAATAAAATCAATCATCAATTCATAAATTCATCAAAAATAATCGATGGCTTGTAGTCCCATTCGGATTCCCTCTACACCATCCATGATTTGTTCAAGGGGGCGACAGCTCTATCCCTAGTTGTACATGTAGCCCTCGCTACGATCAACGACCAGCAGGTGCCCTTGATCACTGTAGCATCGTTCCACCTAGGGAAGCGCTCTTAGGCTTCTTGACGAATCACCATCATTGCCCTCCCCTATCGCAATCACCACTTGGCGGAATGCACGACCTCCAAGTATCCGGTATCTTTCCTCTCCACTACTTCGCTCTCAACGTAGTTAGAAAGGATTGGGTCCTAAAGTCTTTTAAATATTTTTAAAGTCTTTTAGAAATCTTTTCTTAATCCTAAGTTTGGTCGACCCATTCTAAGCCGCGCTTCTAACGGGCCTCGACCTCTAAGGGACCATAGCAAACACCTCCCTATCGTACAGTGGATTCCACAAGACATGAGACTACGGCAAAGTCATTCACATGGCCAGTCACTTAAGGGGATAAAAATAAAGTCATTGTGCCGCTTGCACCATCACTGTACACTAACAACGATCCTCAAATTTCACAAGATTCAAACAATCATTTCTCATAATTTATTTTCACAATCATACTTCCAAATACAACAATTCAATATACATTGAGCACACTTTCATAGGATAAATCCTTATACCAAAATAATCCCAACATATTTGTTATCTCATCACTTATCATTTTATCATCTCTAAAATCATTAAAGCAATATCCAATATACAACTTCAGAATATACAACATGGTATAACAATTATTAACAGACATAATATTGAGGAATCGTATTTTTCGTAAGGACGGCGGAACACACACACATTTGCCGTCTTACTACTCAACCTATAGATTCCTAGTTCCGACCTTTGAGATGATACGGAACGCCCTAATGCTACCTCAGTGCCATTATGTCTTAGGAAGGTTGCTCTCTCACCTGGGATCCATGCTTACTCTGTTTTCAACCTTTTGCGTTCACAGCTCCAGCAGCTCGTTTACTTTTAATTCCTTTTATTTCTTAAATGATGAACGACATACAATCAATATCAACAAATACCTTATACCATCTACTTACTTAAGTAAAAACTAAACCCAAAGCACCAAAGTTCCTTAAAACCGAAATTCTTTTTAAAATAGAAGTCCTTTTTAAGGCAACAGGTAATTTAAAATAATTCCTTTTTGGAAAACACACTTCTAACAAATACCACTTTCTTAAATAACCTTTGAAATCAAAAGACTTTGTATTAGGATATACAACACTTGAAAAGTAAATCATTCCTTTTCCGAAACTCAAGGCCTCTTAAACAGTACTAAAGAAAATCTTTAAAACCAATCATTAAATCAAAATCACTTTTCAAAAATATACAACCATTTACACATCCTAAGATCTATAAATTAAATACAAAATTTAGAACTTACTCAATTAAATCTAAAGAGACTACTTATACTTTCATTAACTCATAATTCAATTCCAAATGCTTATATAACAACTACCATTATAAGCCACTTAAACAAATAACTTAAACTTGATATAATCTTTTAATCATTTGGACAGCCAGAAACACATTTTTAAAAATCAATACAAACACTTAACACATCAACAATCATTCTAAAATATGAACTCATTCACTTATCAAGTCAAAACAAGTTCTAAAGTTGATGCAACTCAAATTAAGATTCTGGACAGTAGCACAAAATAAAGTTGCATCTCTTCACAGTTACCCAAAATTCATTCTTTTCAATTTCCTACTAAAAGATTCACATCAAGGTTCTAAAAATGAAATTAAGCTTAAGAAAGTAATATTTTTCCACACTTATTCAATTATGGGCAGCACTTAAATTATTTCAATTTACCTTAAATCTTATAGACATACTACTAAGGTCAATATAAAACAAATCGGGACAGCCACTCAAACAATTTGCACTTACTCACAATTTTCATCAAATTAAAGTTCTAACCTCTATTTTCAAAGAACTAAGAATTATAACTCAAAAATACTTATAACTTACAAAAATAGTTACATATAGATTATTTAGAGAAGTATCGTATCAATTAGGCAACAGTATTCACAGCATGCACTTATTTATCTAATGAAATACTATAACTTGCCTAAAACTCTTAATATTATATTTTTATATCAAAACACAATCCACTTCTTATTTACTAATTTCAAACAATATGATAACCATACTCAAACATACACACATACATTAAAATCATTTTTATAATTACTTAAATCAATTTATTAAATTTGGACAGTATACAATACAAACTCAAAAATCACTTTTACCAGACATTTCACAATTATCATACAAGCATCAGTAAGACAACAGTTTAGTAAACAACTAGAACATTAAGGCATACATTTACAAAGTCACTTTTATATTTCCTTTTTAACTCTATATATAAAAAGTCTTAGCATAAAATTTACATATTGATTTAATCCAAAACAATTTCTCTTATTGGTGCCACACACTTTAGATTTTTAGACAGCATGTATACTTAAACTTAAAAATTCAATTTCTCTTAAACAGAAAATCGAAAACACATGCCGTTTCCTCCTAAATTCTTATTACAACTTCTACTATAATAAAATGATAAAATTAGACAAAATAAAATAATTGCATCTGCTGTACAGCCAGAGAAAAGTTGCATCACTTAAACCAGTTCAAGAAAACAATCCAAATAATCATACACAATTATGCACAATTCCTACTTATGCTAAAAACTTTAAAGCACTAATATTTCAAATAAAATATTACTTTTTTTATTATTTATAATTTATAATTTCTGGACAGCAACTTAATATTTTCTATAAAATCAAATTAATCAATCAAAAACACTCATTTCTATTTGTTTCTACATTACATTTGCACATACAAACAAAGTATCACTAACACCTTTAAAAATAATCATTTGGGATCTTAACAAATTAATTTTCCAGAATAAAAACTAACTTTCCAGAATCAAAACTAAATTTTTAGAAATAAACCTTTTTCATCACACATGTAATTCATTCCATAGACAAACTAAAGCAATTATCAAATCAATTAGAAAAGTTCAATTCACTTTATTTCTTCCTCTAAATTTCGACCAGCATAGAAAAATATCAGAAAAATATTTTTAATTCCTAAAGCATCTGTATATTAAAAATAAGAGTTTTAATCATTAATAAAATATAAAATAGATCTCTTTTAGAAAAATAATCACTTTTTCCAACAAATAACTTTTACCAACATATCAACCACATACTCATACAATTAATCAAAAATACATGTTCTTATAGGTTTATAACAACTACCATTTGTTACCATTTCTTTTAAACAATTAACTATAATTTAACTACACATCAAACAGCAAACAAATTACAAAAAAATAAGTTTAAAATAAGAATCATAGGCCTCACGGCCTACTTATATTTTTTATAATTCCAGAAATTTCATTTTTGTTTATTATCCTAATTCATTGTTCTTATTTAACTTAATCCAAACAAAAGAAAATCAATTACAATCAAACAATAACAATTACATAAAAATTTCATAAAATATAATTCCATACACTCTAAGAACATCAAAAATTTCCAGAATTTATTTTATTTCTAAAAATCATTTTTAGTTCCTTTAAATCATTTTTATTTCATTTCTACTTTAAGAAAAAATACTTATTTGTTTTCATTCTTTTTAGGGACTTAATTATAACTCAAATACACATGAAATAACAACAATTATCATACAAATTATATGTATATATATACGGTCCAAAAAATAAGAAGAAAAGAAAAGCAAAAATAAAAATCTATTTTAATCTTTTTATCCATTTCTATTCTCTTTTATTATATTAGACAACAACACAATTCACATATTAAAATACACAAATCAATCCTCAAATTAATATATGTCACGGTTCACATATATATATATATATATATATATATATTAGAAATTATTATTTTTGCATTGCTATTTACTCTTTTTTTTTCATTCCTTAAAACAAAGAACAAAACAATTAAAAGACAAAGGATAAAAACTTGTTCAATTATACAAAATCCTCTATAATTCATATAGTATAAGAACTAAAATAAACCCATAAATTAAATTATTCAAACTCATCAAAAACTTTTAGCCATCTTAAGAATTTAAGAAAAGGGGAGATAAATCCCTTTAAACACTCTTTTTGTGTCCCTTTTCTTTTTCTTAATTCATATGACTTAAGAACAATTTCATAGATTCAATAACAACTTTAAAATGAAAATAAAAATTTAGAATTTAACTATAGAAGAAATTGAGAAGGTTTAAACAAAAATATAAACAAAACAACTTAAAAATAGCTTAATTAAATAAGTGATTTTGGGTTACCTCTACTCCTTAAGCTTTTTAGAAAACTTCAAACAACCAAGAAAATCCTCCCTCCTTCCTATAGCTTGCTCGTCCCCCTCTCTCTTTCTCTTTTAGAATTTTTATTTTTTTTTTCTCAAGTGAAACTATCAAGTGTTTGTGTGTGAAAAATGTGGAACTAAGACTATCTATTTATAGGTGTTTGGAGGTGCATTTCCCTTCATTTTCAGACCTAAATTTCGTGCCCCCTTCATCAAGTTCCATTCAAAAATTTTCAAACACTACTTGAAACATGAACTAGCATTAAATGTGATTTTGTTGATTCCTAAAGCATTTTAATTCATGGATTATTCTCAAAAACTTCAGAACTATTCTTCCCCTCTTTCTACTAATTTTGGACGGTGCATATTATTAAAAATAGGAGAGAAAATTTCTCATTGGTTCATTGTGGAGGTGCCTACATAATTATCCACTCATATAACTATTAAAATTTGATTTTCTACCTACTGTACAAAATTTTTCGTAAACATTAAAATAAAAATTTTATTTTTACATATTAAGATTCTACATTTTCATACGATCATTTTCGTATAAAGTTTGTAATTTTTGGACTTATGGTTTGAAAGTTATGAATTTTTGAAGTCCTAAGGTCATTTCTTCAAAAATACACTTCCTAAGCTTTTCAAATATTTTAAAATAAGAAAAATACGAAAATAAATTTTATTTAAATGATAATACATTATAAAACTTCAGAAATGCATTTTTATTTTCAAAGTAAAATATACTTTAGTCAAAAGGCTATTTAATGCATTAAAACCATACATTGGTTCTTAAAACTCAAAAATTCGTTCACTATTGCAGCAGTGATAAAATTTCGAAAACTCAAAAATAAAAATCAAAGCTTTACATTTTCATAATCTAGATTTCGATACGATCGTTTTGACATATCATTTATAATTTTTCGACGTACGGTTGAAAAGATATGAATTTCTAAAGATAGGATACTCTAATCCATCAAAAGACAATTCATTTTCTAAAAATCATTTAAATCAAATACTTTACCTTAAAATATTTCATTTAAATAGGCTAGGGAAAACATTGATATATATATATATATATAAATTCATATATATATATATTTTTAATTAAATCCAGGTATCAAAATCAAGCATAATTTCCTAATTTCAATTATAAAATCACAAATAAATTGGGTAAAATTGTGGGTCTCACAGAAATGGCCAAGGCTCCATCTATTTGTAAACAGATCATAGTTTCCTCTCATGTCCTTGGGTTGATTCGGCCATAAGCTAAAGAAGAGGGGTAAATTCGGTCTTCTCTTATTTTTGCATGGGTGGAGTTTAGCAACACTCAAGGGAACAACATAGGGGACATAAGGGACTTAGGGTTGCATTCTAGGCTTTTGACTTAGGGGTTCTCCTTATGTTTCAACTATGTAGTTAGGGTTTAGTTAGGGAATTGGTTTGGTTTTGATTTGGTTTTGGTTACTTAGTTGGGAAATTTCTAGGCTTCTTACTCACTCACCTATATGCACGACACACACACCCACATATGGATTCATGCATTCTCACCCACTTACACGTATCACACTTACACATGCATACACACATTCACTTACTTACACGTTTATCACACACATACATGCATATTCACACACCCATTATACTAACACATGCACATATCATATTATCTCATTCATTCATACATACTTCATCACATCCATTTTCTAATCAAATTCTAACATGATTCTAAGCATATACTCATGCAAGACTATACACACATACATACACACATTTAGGACATAAGTTATTCGCATATCACAATTATAATGACTCCAAAACATCAAGCACATATTTTTAGGAAACAAGACGCATTTTCATAAAATAAAATTTAACTCATAACTTTATTTTATAAATATCGTTTCCTTCTCTTGAAAACGTGAACATTAGGAAAATCATTTAAGAAAATGCTCTTTTCAAAACAACTTTCTCAAGAATAATTTCTTTTAGTGTTTTAATTTAATATGAGGAATTTACGGGGTGTTACATTCTCCCTAACTTAAGGATTTCTCGTCCCCGAGAAATACATTGGAGATTGGGCAGTAGGGCCACAACATTCTCATGTCATTCTGAGGTTCCTCGTTGACCGCTTCCAGGTGAAGAGATTCCACTCGTACCGTCGCTTGCGTGTCGTGTCGGGTTAAGTCCAGCGGACTAACCAAAGAAGATGTCATTCTCTCATTGGGTCGTCGTCACAAAAGTTCGACCAGAGGTACGGGCTTGGGAAAAATCAAACAAACAACATACACACATCTCCAATAACAAGGATTTTGCCTAAAAATCCTTAATTATTCACTATTCTCTACCTAATCCGTCTCCCCTACAACTCTCTCTCTAATCCTGGGGTTCTTATCTATCCTTCCCTAGCTAAAGGAAATTCTGTTTCTATCTAGGCTCCACTCAAAATCTCCTCTAATGACTGATAATATATGCTTCCTTCCCTCCTTGTGACTCACCAACTTGGATTCAGCTTGTAACTATCCTGCGGGGTCGTATGTCCTTTCTTGACTTAAGCTATTTCTCCTTCCTTGATTACTCAAATCTAATTTATTTGGGTAGCTAGGGTGCTTCCACTCCGTAATTCGGACTAGAAGATGTGTAAATGGGATCGGTAAGGCTACAACATGATAAGGGTTCATGAAGAAAGGGTTCGAATCTAGACAGCAAAACGTTTTGTTGAAGCAATTCAACAAACAAGGAAATTAAGAAACAATAACCTTTATTTGTATAGGTGCTGACTATCCCTATATGAAGGCAGGCTAAGGCTAGCCAATCCTAAGTCTAACAATCATCATTGAGACGTCAGGGGCATGGGGTCTTAATCTCAGAATCTATTCATGGTCTACTCTTATAGGGCCAAAGGGTTTCTTAAGCTAATATGGTCAATGCTAAGCTACAATTAGTCTTAGATCCTAAGGAACAAAAGCTCATCCTCCTATTCCTACTCAAACTCTAGCAAGCACACAGAGTCACACAAACAAAGCATGAAGCCCATGCTTAAGGCTACTAAGGATTACCATAAGCTCTGATACCATTCTGTAACAGCCCGATTTTCGAAAACCAAAACAAGTACTTTTATTTATGAATGTTGCTAAAAATGAGGCCATTTTTTTTATAGAACAATGTTGAAGGGTTTGAAATCATATTTGAAAAGTATCATCAGCCTTCAACCTTCACTTTCGAAAACCGAGTTGTTACTTGGAACCAAACTCATTCCCTTCACTTTCCGAAAACATTTTATTAAGAGAGTAGTTTAGTTCCACTTAAGCAACTCAATTCATTTCCTCAAGGGGATTTAAACATATTTCATAAAAAGGGTTCATTCATTTCTTCAAAGTCGGGCATGCTTCAGAACAATCGAAGTATAGTAATAGTCCATCACTTAGGTAATCCCAGATACAAACAACTTAATCTAATTCTGCTACGGGCTTCTTTCTTCTATCAAAATAGATCGGTCCTATCTTCCTCCTCCTCATCAACACCTTCAGACCGGATGACGATGCAACTGCGTTCCTTGGTTCTTCTTCCGGCTTGGGCTTAAGTTCCACTCCAAATAATCTCACAGGATTCTCTGATCTCTGACTCGGAGGCGACGGTCGTGAACGATACTCCACCTAGGACATGCTTCCCAAACACAAACTCGCAGTGGCTCCGCTCAGCTTATGCTCCGGGTCATCGACCACCACTTGCGTGTGTCCCGTCCAAGTCTATCCATGGCGTGTAGCTCTCCATCCGTGTCCTTCGTGAGTCCAGACACTGACATCCAAACGACGATCCATCTGTTCGTTGGGATACCAGCAATGCCGATGTACCAACGAACAGGAGAGAGTAAGCGTTCCGGACACGTAGCGTCGACGGTGTGGAATTACGGTAGGCAAGATAATAGGACATACACACAAATGACACACAGCATACACACAAGAGAACAAACATGCGTACCATTATCGTTATTTCCAAACCTTATTCATTTTATCTTATTATTACTTCCTCCCTACTTTTCCACTCTTGTTTCCAATCTCTTTTATAAAACTCATCATCTTTCCCACGTTTCCATTCTCAACTCGTCCTCAGTTTCCACACTTTTCAACTCTCCCTCGTATATCTCTTTTCTTATAATGTTTTATCGAATTATAACCATCGATGATCGGGGATTAAAGAATCATCAAGGTACGCGTTTCTTTCGTAGTTAGCACTCATATCTCAGGCCTACATCTCCTCGGCCAACCAACCACCTAGTCGGAAGCAAACAGGAGTACAGGACCTTTACCGTGCGGGCACGACAGCTGTCACAACACAAATGGCCCCAGGCCAGGAGGACTCTGCCTCAAATCAATTCACAATACACATGGCTCACTGCCTCGCAGTGGCAAACAAATGCCCCACTCCAGTCCCTCTCACTGTTCTCGATTTGCAATCTAGGGGGCGACAGTATTGTTGTAGTGCGCGCACAGAACTTACCACGGTATTAGACCCAGTCCCCACCACGTTAGTGCACCACTTATGGAGTTTGTTCTGTCTACAACAATACTCTAGACTTCTTGACGTTTCACCGTCATCGTCCTCCCCTAATGCAATCTCGTCCTAAGTATCCGCAGATACTTATCGTTCCTTCCTCTCCACTACTTCGATTAACTCTCATAACTCACCGCGTTCGCTGTTAATGTCTTTTAAAAGTCTTTTATCTTTTTAATTAACCTAATAGTCGGCTCACCCTTCGTGCATCCCTTCAATGAGTGCCGACCACTAACTTTGTACAATCTTTCTCTTTCTCAAAACTCACATAGCACAGAGCTGGGATCACATCACAATCTCATACCTCATATCACAAACTTTCTCAACATTTCCCTTTCTCACAATCACCTCATTTCAAAATCTCTTCTCAAACATTCTGTTCAAGACTATCTCAAAGTACCATTTTATAAACTTTCACATGAAGCCTCATTTCATAAATACTTTCAAAAGAATTTCTCTTCACAAAACCTTTTCTAAAATTCTCTTCTCACCATTCTTTACAAAATCTCCTTTCACAACCTTACCCAAAATTTTCCTTTCAAAAACTTTTCTGGAAACACTTTTTATACTACACCTCTTTTCAAAACATTTCCAAAAGACTCCCTTTTCACCAACTTCTTTCTAAAAATTTCTTTTCAAAAAATCTCTTCAAGAAGCTCTCCTCAAAAACCTTTATAAAAATGCCTTTCAAAAACCATTTCTTAAAAACCTTTTCATAATTTTTCCACTTTGCTGAGCGCTAATGGAGGAGCAAGCTCAACTCAACATTAGTTCCCAGACTAAAACCAAGAACAGAGGAGCTCGACTCAACTCAGTCCATTTCACATCACAACAATTCACAACCACTCTCCCCAGCTCTGGCTCATTGTCAACATTGTTATCAACTTCCTTTTTCCCAACCAACTCTTATTTCTCTTCACTCAATCTCTTTATTCTTTCCTTATTATTCCATCACTTCCAATCTCCTCACATTCTCAATAATTTCTTTTCATAATTATTTTCCTTACTCAAACGCTCATTAGCCCTAACTCGTTATATCCAACAACAATAAGCATTATTAAGCATAATTAAATAAAAGCATGCTATCAACACACAACATCACATAAGAAAGCTGTGATCTTTGTCACCTTCGTATAAGTGACCAAACACGACAAACAATTGTCACTTATACTACTGACTCCGACCACCTCGTTCCGATATTTGAGATGATACGGAACGTCCTAATAAGTCACCTAGCTACCACGATGTCTTAGGAAGGCTTCTCTCTCACCTGATGTCTAGCAATTAGATGAGCACAGTCGTCTCTGATCCTGGTTGCTGCCACTGCCTTAATCCCGCGTCTATAACATCCCTCGTATTAATTAAAACACAATTTCGTTACTGACTGTTATTAGGAAGAGCATTTTCTTATCTTAAAACGTTCGTTATTTCCCGTCGGAAATATTAAAACATAGTGGTTTTCTTAAAATGACGTAAACATCTCTTAGTGCTTAAATACTTTCAAAACCATTTGGAAACATCAAATGAAAAAATTTAAATTACACGGTTAGGTTTCTGGTCCATCTAAGGCAGCACCTCAACCGCTTTCGAAAACATCGAAAATTCACCGGTTTTTAATCCGGGGGTTTTTTTTTTTTAAAATCCATTACCTTTTGAAAACCAAACTTGGAGTCTCATGAACTCATTTTAAAATCTCGAAAACAAGTTTAAATAAACTTGGACAGCAAGGAAATGATCTCACAAAATCAATTTAATAAAATCCAAAAACATCATAAAAACTCTTTTTGTTTCAAAAACTCTTTAATTCAATGTTAACATTTTGAAAACTTAAGTTTTTGTCACAAAACAAATCACAACATCATTTCACAAACTCAATTAAATCAAACCGAATTGAATTTCAACACTAAGTTCACATACGATCAACCACACATTTGGATCTCATGAATCACATAAACAATTAATCAATCATAAATCAAACATCTCACAAATCAAACACTTAATTCAATCACTTCCAAAAACATCTCATTTTTTATAAAACAAAAACATTTAAGCATACTTACACTTACCAGCCGAATGCATACACACATAATCATCTAAACATAAACTTATTATTTTACAAAATACATGCATTATCAAACACACGAAATCATGCAATCATTTTCCTCTTTCCTTAACAAAACCGAGAGCTTAAACTTGGAAAACAATCAAATTTTAATTTATTTTTCTTCACTTAAATTAAATCAAGAAACACATAAGAACATACAACATAATTAAATTTAAGAAAATCATTTAGTCATGCTTAAGCTCATAAACCGAATATATGCACACATAGTCGCTCAACACACATAAACTTTTCTTAAACTTAATTAGCTTGGCATTATTCCTAGATTACTACATGGAAAAGAATTCTAACTTAATTTAACATGCATAACCGAAACTATACCCACAATCAAAATGAAATTCATACACTTTCAAATACACACAATCATGCAATTATTTCCTTCTTTTCTTTGATCAAAACCGTGAGCTCAACTTAGAAAAATAGCCAAACTTGACTTTACTTTTCTTAACTTAAATCACACAAGAGCGTAGGTCATAGAGCACATATTAAGTTCTCAAAAATGGAAGCATAGATCTTAAATTTAAACATGGCCGAATGCATCATACACCAAATCAACACATGGTCATGCCAAGAAAATTAATTTAAACTTATTTTCCCTAATTTTCCTTTAAAATCCGTAACATGCGTTCCAAGAAATCATGATCTCTCTACTCAAAGTTAACATGCATGCACTCAAATCATGTAGGTCAAGTCATGAATTTGCACATAAGAACACAAATCAAAGACAAAAATCATGTTGGGTGAAAAAGAGCCAAAACCAAGGCACTCTTCAAGAAAACAAGAAAGCTTTAGTCTCAAAAGTTACATACAAGGCTTAAAATCAAAACAAAATTAAAGATCAAAACAAAAATCTAAGACAAAATCATTTTTGATGAAAAAGGGGTCAAGGCCGAGACATAATTTAGGAAAATAAGAAAGCTTTTATAAAAAAAAAGCATTCACAAAGTTTGAAACAAATTAAGATCAATACAAAAATCAAAGATTAAAACACAAATCAATGCTTTCATCAAATTTAAATTAAAACCGAAACATGCAAGGGTTCAAAGACATGCAAGACCCAAAAATTAAAACAAGTTTTAGATCAAACATTTATTTAACAAACAAACACATAAACATCTCACACTTCACGGTTTTGAGCACAAAGTTTAGACATGTAAAAGATCTACTTCAAATTCACAAAGATCATGAGCAAAGCTTTAGATCTAGAGAATTTAACTTGAAAACGTCAAGATCTAACATGAAAATAAAAACCGAATCATAGAGTCCATTACAAATTTATTTAGGTCTAAGAAAATCAAGATCAAAACAAAAGCACTACGTGTAAGCTTAGATCAAACCATAAAGTAAACATGCAAGAGAACAAAAATTACAAAGTTACAAACAAAACTAATTCTAATCTTCTAGATCTTCGGTTATACCAAGAGGAAGGGCTTCTAAACACTTGATCTTCAAAAAATCCTAGGTTTAATGGCTTGATCTCCTTCTTCTTCCTTCTTCTCCTACTCACGGCTTCCTCTTCTTCTTTCTTTCTATTTTCTATTTCTTGGTCTAAGAGTTTGATGGGCTCTTAGACCTTGTGTATTTTGGTTGTGTTTGGGCGAAGGAAAGAAATGAATAAGGGGTGAGGGAAATGGCCAAGGCTCCATCTATTTGTAAACAGATCATAGTTTCCTCTCATGTTCTTGGGTTGATTCGGCCATAAGCTAAAGAAGAGGGGTAAATTCGGTCTTCTCTTATTTTTGCATGGGTGGAGTTTAGCAACACTCAAGGGAACAACATAGGGGACATAAGGGACTTAGGGTTGCATTCTAGGCTTTTGACTTACGGGTTCTCCTTATGTTTCAACTATGTAGTTAGGGTTTAGTTAGGGAATTGGTTTGGTTTTGATTTGGTTTTGGTTACTTAGTTAGGAAATTTCTAGGCTTCTTACTCACTCACCTATATGCACGACACACACACCCACATATGGATTCATGCATTCTCACCCACTTACACGTATCACACTTACACCTACATACACACATTCACTTACTTACACGTTTATCACACACATACATGCATATTCACACACCCATTATACTAACACATGCACATATCATATTATCTCATTCATTCATACATACTTCATCACATCCATTTTCTAATCAAATTCTAACATGATTCTAAGCATATACTCATGCAAGACTATACACACATACATACACACATTGAGGACATAAGTTATTCGCATATCACAATTATAATGACACCAAAACATCAAGCACATATTTTTAGGAAACAAGACGCATTTTAAAAAAATAAAATTTAACTCATAACTTTATTTTATAAATATCGTTTCCTTCTCTTGAAAACGTGAACATTAGGAAAATCATTTAAGAAAATGCTCTTTTCAAAATAACTTTCTCAAGAATAATTTCTTTTAGTGTTTTAATTTAATATGAGGAATTTACGGGGTGTTACATTCTCCCTAACTTAAGGATTTCTCGTCCCCGAGAAATACATTGGAGATTGGGCAGTAGGGCCACAGCATTCTCATGTCATTCTGAGGTTCCTCGTTGACCGCTTCCAGGTGAAGAGATTCCACTCGTACCGTCGCTTGCGTGTCGTGTCGGGTTAAGTCCAGCGGACTAACCAAAGAAGATGTCATTCTCTCATTGGGTCGTCGTCACAAAAGTCCGACCAGAGGTACGGGCTTGGGAAAAATCAAACAAACAACATACACACATCTCCAAGAACAAGGATTTTGCCTAAAAATCCTTAATTACTCACTATTCTCTACCTAATCCGTCTCCCCTACAACTCTCTCTCTAATCCTGGGGTTCTTATCTATCCTTCCCTAGCTAAAGGAAATTCTGTTTCTATCTAGGCTCCACTCAAAATCTCCTCTAATGACTGATAATATATGCTTCCTTCCCTCCTTGTGACTCCCCAACTTGGATTCAGCTTGTAACTATCCTGCGGGGTCTTATGTCCTTTCTTGACTTAAGCTATTTCTCCTTCCTTGATTACTCAAATCTAATTTATTTGGGTAGCTAGGGTGCTTCCACTCCGTAATTCGGACTAGAAGATGTGTAAATGGGATCGGTAAGGCTACAACATGATAGGGGTTCATGAAGAAAGGGTTCGAATCTGGATAGCAAAACGTTTTGTTGAAGCAATTCAACAAACAAGGAAATTAAGAAACAGTAACCTTTATTTGTATAGGTGCTGACTATCCCTATATGAAGGCAGGCTAAGGCTAGCCAATCCTAAGTCTAACAATCATCATTGAGACGTCAGGGGCATGGGGTCTTAATCTCAGAATCTATTCATGGTCTACTCTTATAGGGCCAAAGGGTTTCTTAAGCTAATATGGTCAATGCTAAGCTACAATTAGTCTCAGATCCTAAGGAACAAAAGCTCATCAACCTATTCCTACTCAAACTCTAGCAAGCACACAGAGTCACACAAACAAAGCATGAAGCCCATGCTTAAGGCTACTAAGGATTACCATAAGCTTTGATACCATTCTGTAACAGCCCGATTTTCGAAAACCAAAACAAGTACTTTTATTTATGAATGTTGCTAAAAATGAGGCCATTTTTTTTATAGAACAATGTTGAAGGGTTTGAAATCATATTTGAAAAGTATCATCAGCCTTCAACCTTCACTTTCGAAAACATATTTCATAAAAAGGGTTCATTCATTTCTTCAAAGTCGGGCATGCTTCAGAACAATCGAAGTATAGTAATAGTCCATCACTTAGGTAATCCCAGATACAAACAACTTAATCTAATTCTGCTACGGGCTTCTTTCTTCTATCAAAATAGATCGGTCCTATCTTCCTCCTCCTCATCAACACCTTCAGACCGGATGACGATGCAACTGCTTTCCTTGGTTCTTCTTCCGGCTTGGGCTTAAGTTCCACTCCGAATAATCTCACAGGATTCTCTGATCTCTGACTCGGAGGCGACGGTCGTGAACGATACTCCACCTAGGACATGCTTCCCAAACACGAACTCGCAGTGGCTCCGCTCAGCTTATGCTCCGGGTCATCGACCACCACTTGCGTGTGTCCCGTCCAAGTCCATCCATGGCGTGTAGCTCTCCATCCGTGTCCTTCGTGAGTCCAGACACTGACATCCAAACGACGATCCATCTGCCCGTTGGGATACCAGCAACGCCGATGTACCAACGAACAGGAGAGAGTAAGCGTTCCGGACACGTAGCGTCGACGGTGTGGAATTACGGTAGGCAAGATAATAGGACATACACACAAATGACACACAACATACACACAAGAAAACAAACATGCGTACCATTATCGTTATTTCCAAACCTTATTCATTTTATCTTATTATTACTTCCTCCCTACTTTTCCACTCTTGTTTCCAATCTCTTTTATAAAACTCATCATCTTTCCCACGTTTCCATTCTCAAATCGTCCTCAGTTTCCACACTTTTCAACTCTCCCTCGTATATCTCTTTTCTTATAATGTTTTATCTAATTATAACCATCGATGATCGGGGATTAAAGAATTATCGAGGTATGCGTTTCTTTCATAGTTAGCACTCATATCTCAGGCCTACATCTCCTCGGCCAACCAACCACCTAGTCGGAAGCAAACAGGAGTACAGGACCTTTACCGTGCGGGCACGACAGCTGTCACAACACAAATGGCCCCAAGCCAGGAGTACTCTGCCTCAAATCAATTCACAATACACATGGCTCACTGCCTCGTAGTGGCAAACAAATGCCCCACTCCAGTCCCTCTCACTGTTCTCGATTTGCAATCTAGGGGGCGACAGTATTGTTGTAGTGCGCGCACAGAACTTACCACGGTATTAGACCCAGTCCCCACCACGTTAGTGCACCACTTATGGAGTTTGTTCTGTCTACAACAATACTCTAGACTTCTTGACGTTTCACCGTCATCGTCCTCCCCTAATGCAATCTCGTCCTAAGTATCCGCAGATACTTATCGTTCCTTCCTCTCCACTACTTCGATTAACTCTCATAAGTTACCGCGTTCGCTGTTAATGTCTTTTAAAAGTCTTTTATCTTTTTAATTAACCTAATAGTCGGCTCACCCTTCGTGCATCCCTTCAATGAGTGCCGATCACTAACTTTGTACAATCTTTCTCTTTCTCAAAACTCACATAGCACAGAGCTGGGATCACATCACAATCTCATACCTCATATCACAAACTTTCTCAACATTTCCCTTTCTCACAATCACCTCATTTCAAAATCTCTTCTCAAACATTCTGTTCAAGACTATCTCAAAGTACCATTTTATAAACTTTCACATGAAGCCTCATTTCATAAATACTTTCAAAAGAATTTCTCTTCACAAAACCTTTTCTAAAATTCTCTTCTCACCATTCTTTACAAAATCTCCTTTCACAACCTTACCCAAAATTTTCCTTTCAAAAACTTTTCTGGAAACACTTTTTATACTACACCTCTTTTCAAAACATTTCCAAAAGACTCCCTTTTCACCAACTTCTTTCTAAAAATTTCTTTTCAAAAAATCTCTTCAAGAAGCTCTCCTCAAAAACCTTTTCAAAAACTGCCTTTCGAAAACCTTTTTCAAAAACCATTTCTTAAAAACCTTTTCAGAATTTTTCCACTTTGCTGAGCGCTAATGGAGGAGCAAGCTCAACTCAACATTAGTTCCCAGACTAAAACCAAGAACAGAAAAGCTCGGCTCAACTCAGTCCATTTCACATCACAACAATTCACAACCACTCTCCCCAGCTCTGGCGCATTCTCAACATTGTTATCAACTTCCTTTTTCCCAACCAACTCTTATTTCTCTTCACTCAATCTCTTTATTCTTTATTGTTATTCTTTCCTTATTATTCCATCACTTCCAATCTCCTCACATTCTCAATAATTTCTTTTCATAATTATTTTCCTTACTCAAACGCTCATTAGCCCTAACTCGTTATATCCAACAACAATAAGCATTATTAAGCATAATTAAATAAAAGCATGCTATCAACACACAACATCACATAAGAAAGCTGTGATCTTTGTCACCTTCGTATAAGTGACCAAACACGACAAACAATTGTCACTTATACTACTGACTCCGACCACCTCGTTCCGATATTTGAGATGATACGCAACGTCCTAATAAGTCACCTAGCTACCACGATGTCTTAGGAAGGCTTCTCTCTTACCTGATGTCTAGCAATTAGATGAGCACAGTCGTCTCTGATCCTGGTTGCTGCCACTGCCTTAATCCCGCGTCTATAACATCCCTCGTATTAATTAAAACACAATTTCGTTACTGACTGTTATTAGGAAGAGCATTTTCTTATCTTAAAACGTTCGTTATTTCCCGTCGGAAATATTAAAACATAGTGGTTTTCTTAAAATGACGTAAACATCTCTTAGTGCTTAAATACTTTTAAAACCATTTGGAAACATCAAATAAAACAATTTAAATTACATGGTTAGGTTGCTGGTCCATCTAAGGCAGCACCTCAACCGCTTTCGAAAACATCGAAAATTCACCGGTTTTTAATCCGGGTTTTTTTTTTTTTAAAATCCATTACCTTTTGAAAACCAAACTTGGAGTCTCATGAACTCATTTTAAAATCTCGAAAAGAAGTTTAAATAAACTTGGACAGCAAGGAAATGATCTCACAAAATCAATTTAATAAAATCCAAAAACATCATAAAAACTCTTTTTGTTTCAAAAACTCTTTAATTCAATGTTAACATTTTGAAAACTTAAGTTTTTGTCACAAAACAAATCACAACATCATTTCACAAACTCAATTAAATCAAACCGAATTGAATTTCAACACTAAGTTCACATACGGTCAACCACACATTTGGATCTCATGAATCACATAAACAATTAATCAATCATAAATCAAACATCTCACAAATCAAACACTTAATTCAATCACTTCCAAAAACATCTCATTTTTTATAAAACAAAAACATTTAAGCATACTTACACTTACCAGCCGAATGCATACACACATAATCATCTAAACATAAACTTATTATTTTACAAAATACATGCATTATCAAACACACGAAATCATGCAATCATTTTCCTCTTTCCTTAACAAAACCGAGAGCTTAAACTTGGAAAACAATCAAATTTTAATTTATTTTTCTTCACTTAAATTAAATCAAGAAACACATAAGAACATACAACATAATTAAATTTAAGAAAATCATTTAGTCATGCTTAAGCTCATAAACCGAATACATGCACACATAGTCGCTCAACACACATAAACTTTTCTTAAACTTAATTAGCTTGGCATTATTCCTAGATTACTACATGGAAAAGAATTCTAACTTAATTTAACATGCATAACCGAAACTATACCCACAATCAAAATGAAATTCATACACTTTCAAATACACACAATCATGCAATTATTTCCTTCTTTTCTTTGATCAAAACCATGAGCTCAACTTAGAAAAATAGCCAAACTTGAGTTTACTTTTCTTAACTTAAATCACACAAGAGCGTAGGTCATAGAGCACATATTAAGTTCTCAAAAATGGAAGCATAGATCTTAAATTTAAACATGGCCGAATGCATCATACACCAAATCAACACATGGTCATGCCAAGAAAATTAATTTAAACTTATTTTCCCTAATTTTCCTTTAAAATCCGTAACATGCGTTCCAAGAAATCATGATCTCTCTACTCAAAGTTAACATGCATGCACTCAAATCATGTAGGTCAAGTCATGAATTTGCACATAAGAACACAAATCAAAGACAAAAATCATGTTGGGTGAAAAAGAGCCAAAACCAAGGCACTCTTCAAGAAAACAAGAAAGCTTTAGTCTCAAAAGTTACATACAAGGCTTAAAATCAAAACAAAATTAAAGATCAAAACAAAAATCTAAGACAAAATCATTTTTGATGAAAAAGGGGTCAAGGCTGAGACATAATTTAGGAAAATAAGAAAGCTTTTATAAAAAAAAGCATTCACAAAGTTTGAAACAAATTAAGATCAATACAAAAATCAAAGATTAAAACACAAATCAAAGCTTTCATCAAATTTAAATTAAAACCGAAACATGCAAGGTTCAAAGACATGCAAGACCCAAAAATTAAAACAAGTTTTAGATCAAACATTTATTTAACAAACAAACACATAAACATCTCACACTTCACGGTTTTGAGCACAAAGTTTAGACATGTAAAAGATCTACTTCAAATTCACAAAGATCATGAGCAAAGCTTTAGATCTAGAGAATTTAACTTGAAAACGTCAAGATCTAACATGAAAATACAAACCGAATCATAGAGTCCATTACAAATTTATTTAGGTCTAAGAAAATCAAGATCAAAACAAAAGCACTACATGTAAGCTTAGATCAAACCATAAAGTAAACATGCAAGAGAAGAAAAATTACAAAGTTACAAACAAAACTAATTCTAATCTTCTAGATCTTCGGTTATACCAAGAGGAAGGGCTTCTAAACACTTGATCTTCAAAAAATCCTAGGTTTAATGGCTTGATCTCCTTCTTCTTCCTTCTTCTCCTACTCACGACTTCCTCTTCTTCTTTCTTTCTATTTTCTATTTCTTGGTCTAAGAGTTTGATGGGCTCTTAGACCTTGTGTATTTTGGTTGTGTTTCGGCGAAGGAAAGAAATGAATAAGGGGTGAGGGAAATGGCCAAGGCTCCATCTATTTGTAAACAGATCATAGTTTCCTCTCATGTCCTTGGGTTGATTCGGCCATAAGCTAAAGAAGAGGGGTAAATTCGGTCTTCTCTTATTTTTGCATGGGTGGAGTTTAGCAACACTCAAGGGAACAACATAGGGGACATAAGGGACATAGGGTTGCATTCTAGGCTTTTGACTTAGGGGTTCTCCTTATGTTTCAACTATGTAGTTAGGGTTTAGTTAGGGAATTGGTTTGGTTTTGATTTGGTTTTGGTTACTTAGTTAGGAAATTTCTAGGCTTCTTACTCACTCACCTATATGCACCACACACACACCCACATATGGATTCATGCATTCTCACCCACTTACACGTATCACACTTACACATGCATACACACATTCACTTACTTACACGTTTATCACACACATACATGCATATTCACACACCGCTTATACTAACACATGCACATATCATATTATCTCATTCATTCATACATACTTCATCACATCCATTTTCTAATCAAATTCTAACATGATTCTAAGCATATACTCATGCAAGACTATACACACATACATACACACATTTAGGACATAAGTTATTCGCATATCACAGTTATAATGACACCAAAACATCAAGCACATATTTTTAGGAAACAAGACGCATTTTCATAAAATAAAATTTAAGTCATAACTTTATTTTATAAATATCGTTTCCTTCTCTTGAAAACGTGAACATTAGGAAAATCATTTAAGAAAATGCTCTTTTCAAAACAACTTTCTCAAGAATAATTTCTTTTAGTGTTTTAAATTAATATGAGGAATTTACGGGGTGTTACAGACCTCGCATTATGAAGTTGTAATTATCGCGCTGGGTCGATGACCTCGCAATATAAGTATCATTATCGCGCTGGGTCAATACGACCTTCGCATTATTAAATATCAGTATCGCGCAGGGTCAATACGACCTTCGCATTATTAAATATCACTATCGCATAGGGTCAATACGACCTTCGCATTATTAAATATCCTTATCGCGCAGGGTCAATACGACCTTCGCATTATTAAATATCCTTATCGCGCAGTGTCAACACGACCTTCGCATTATTAAATATAAAATATACACATATTCACAAGTACACACATATTCACAAATAAACACCTAGTCTCAAATATACACATATTCACAACATCATCATCACAATTAATTTTCACATTACCCTTATATTCCTAACTTCCAAGCTCAAATAATCAATTTTATCAACTACCCTAATGTGCAAAATCCTAAACTAACACTTAACTCTTAGTAAGCAGTATATACATACTAGAAACTTATCCCTAAGATAAGGTAACACTCACTCCTTACCTCAAAATACCAAAAATAAAGAGAAACCTTGCTTTTGAGCTCTAGAACCTAGGGACCTTGAACTTCCTTAGCTTAGTTTGCCACCTCAACAAAGCCAAAACCCAGTGTTGATAAATAACTCTATTATGTGGGTTGAATGATGGAAGTTGATTGCTCTTGTCTTGATCTTGACTAGAAGGCATGAGGTAGGGTGTCCTCCATGGTTATGATCTTGAACATGAAAATCAAAGAGAGAAAATAAGGGAGAGAGAGAGAGGCGTGTATATGGAAGGAAGAGAGGAAGAGATATTTTTACCTATTTGCTTGGCTTGATAATCAAGAGAAGGAAATGGTGATGGAGATGATGCTTGATGCGAGTGATTGATGATGAAGATGGAGGAGGTATGTTGATACCCTAAGAGTGAGAGAGGGAGGGACGTATATGATGAAGGAGGAAGGGAAGTGTGTGTTTTTGGTGCCAATAAGTTAGTTTGCATGAAGGGAAAATAGAATGTGTGGATGGGGTATGGTGGCTTCATGTGAAAGCCACCAATTTTGTGGTTGGAATGGTGCCACACGCACCAGCCGGAATTTCCGTGCGCCTGGGCGCGGTTCATGGCGCGCTGGGGCGCCTGACTACCTGTGTTGCATGCGATTTTTTTTTCGTCTTTACGAATGGCGTATTTCTTCGTTACCCGTCGGATCTTGCTCAAATTTTGGGACAAGCATCCTAAGACTCTAAACTTAACATCCAACGGTGGAAATTGTGTTTGAAGGATTGGACGTTATATTTCAAATTTCCTAACTTAGGATGTTCTTAAAATCAAACTTACTCCTTACTTCGACTTATTTTGATAAAATTCCACATTCTAAATATCCTAAGGTAATTGTCATAATACATTTACTTGGAAATTAAAATTGAGGATGTTACACATCTCTGCCACCGCCACTCATCTCAAAGGCACATGCAATCACCATCGCAACTCATCTCATCACCCATCAACTACATTTTCTAATTAAAGCAAGATCTGGAATTGGGACAAAAAAAATTTCATTTTTTGATTAAAGCCAGATCTGAGTTTTGTTTCTGATTGTTTGTATTGTTGACTTTTGTTTCAGTTTTTTATATTGTAAAATTGTTACTGAATTTTTGATATTGTTGATTTTTGTTCTGATATTGTTCTGCTATTGATATTGTTTTGTTCTGCTATTGATTTGTTCTATTGTTGATCTGTTTCAATTTTAAGTGGGAAACTACTCTTCTCTCTCTTCATTATTTTAATCTCATGCCAAAATTTTAATGCTGCCCAACCGTTTGAATGGTACACTATTTAGGTCACAGTAGTGAAATTGGGACGAAAGACCACTGTCCCCACGGTGATGAACGGTGATGACCGTTCGTAACCCATTGACGAACGTGGTTTGAGTACCCGCTGAAAGTGCTCTTATCCATTATCTACCAACTCTCCTCTTTCTTCTTATATGAACTTTGAAGAACAAGGTGATTTGGAGGTACTGTTCCTTATCATGATCTTAATTTTAGCCACATATATTGATGTAGCAAATTTTAATAAAGGATATGTATTATCAATCACACATAATTTGAATGTTATACTCTCTCCGGTCCCTAATATAAGCACCATTTGATCAATTTCACTCCCTTTAAGAAAGTTAGTTAATATTGTTAGTGGTATTGAAAATGTAAATATTTGGTATACTTTTTCAAAAGTACCCCTATAATTATTATTGGAAATCTAAAAAGTATTGAGTAAATATGGGTGTTTGTGGAAAAGAAGTAATTAATGCTATTTGAAATTGGAAATGGGGCTTATATTAAGGACAAAAAAAAGTCTTTGTTCCAGATCTTTTTATTGCAAAAGATATAATTTTTCAGAGATTACAGAGGGTTCGTAAACTTAATGAAGTTTGGCTCCAGTGAAGTGGAAATGCTGATATTATTTCTACAGACAGGGGGGTGCGCCTTTGATCAGCCCGATTTTGTGGGGGGCGCCCATTACAAGTGTACAAGTACTACGGATGATATAAATAAATGGGCGCTATCAGTATTGCTTCTACTGTTGTGCGGTGCGCTCTTGCTGGTCTAGTTTTGCGGGAGCGTCCTCTGTATCAAATATACAAGTTACAGCCATGGCCCCAGTGGTGATGAGTTGGTCGCAACGTTGACTGTAGAGTGTTTGCTCTGATGTGCGCCTTGGCTTCCGCCCCTTATTTTGTTCACCTTTCTTAACATTGTTCCTTCAGATGTTCCTTCTCTATGTTTTAAAGAGTAGAACTGGTGTTTTCTCTGTGTTTGGTGTTTCATGGAGTTGACCGAGTTGGTTTCCTTCCTCTAGTTGGTTCAGTTGCTTCAAATGAGTTTGCGGAGGACGGAAGGGGTGCACTCTGCTGCTCGCCTTCGGGACCTCCTTGTTCTTAAGTATTCTTCTCTTTCTCTTGTGTTCTTCCTCCAAGTTGTAGAGGAGGGAAACTTGTGCTCTACTCCGGTGTATTGTCGTTACCGAGATGATGGCTGGAGATGTGCGCTTTCTAGTGCATCTCCATCTTTTGTGTTTCTCTCGAATTTTGATTCCAGAACTCTTGGAGGAACCATATTTCATGTTTTTCAGTCTGCTTTTTCGCTCTTCTAAGTTGATCACCCCTTTTTCGATGGTGTCTATGGAGGATGGAGCTTCCTCTTTTTACAGTGTGCCCTTTGCCCACTGGTCCTTGCTTCTTCCCACTTTATCCATTGGTCCATGGCGCTTTTCCACCTTGGTCGCTGCATATTCCTTCTTTATTAGGTCCCTTTTGTTTGTTTCCTCCTTTTGGCTTTATCATTTAATGACTACAGGAGGAGAGGGGTACAAGTCTTGCTCTTCTTGGCTTTGCCTTGGGAAGGGCTGAATGAAGTAAGCAAAGATTCCTTTGGACAGCTGGCTACCCTCGTCTGGGTGTGTGTGTGTGCCCTGGGCCGGGTGCGCTTTTACTCGTAACTTTGGTGCTTCTGACGCCTTCTTTCTCGCCATAGTTATCTTCTTGAGTTTTGCGACTATTGCAATGTTGCTGGTCATTCTCTCCTTCTCTCTTGGCTACGTTAATAAGATGCTTCATATTTCTTCGGGAAGGCATACAGAAGAGGACTTCCTTGCACTGTAGGTGCCTGTCACATGCTTTCTCTAGCTCATTATTTGTTTGGTAGTCTTGGCTTCTATGATGGATTTGGGCCTTGTCATGCAATTGGGCCTTGTTAATGGACCACTCATTTTTGGGTATCAACAATCTTCAAAAGGTGCTTATATATAGGACCGAAGGGAGTAATTTATTTGGCATTGACTTATGGTTAGTTTTATGAACCTAGGTTTCTACATAGCCTTATTCTATTTTTCCATTACTCATTCTTAATTCTCATCAATGGTGAACTAATTTGCTTTTTATTTTTTGTTATGTTAACTATTCCTTTCAAAACAAAACTTCACAGACCCTCCAATTAATATTTAGTTAATTATTAGTTTTGGATTTTCTTACATCAAGATTTAAAATGTGCACTTGTATGCTATTATGTTGATACAAACTTAATTTTTATAATGCAATTTCACTTCTTACATTGGTTATATATTACCATTGTAGCTTGATTACATTAAAAATATTTCAGATCATGAATATTGAGGAACACACTGAAGCGACTCAAACAAGGCGTAAGCTACAATTTGAAGAAGATGGTCTATTAAACAATGAGTCGCTTGCAGGCTCGTACAGTGCATAGAAGATTCCTGTAGAGGATAGAAACATCGAGAAGGAATTTATTGAGTACTCTCCATATGTGAATTTTATTCATTCAAAACTGCCTCAAGAAGCCATTCCTATTTTAGGAATGAAATTTATGTCAGAGGAACTTGTATATGCTAGACTTGTGGGTTACGGAACTAGATTGAGTAAATGTCACAAAGACAAGGAGGGAAATATTCTAAATAGAATATTTTGTTGTTCCATTGAAGGTATTAGGAGAAAAAAATAAAAGATGTGCGTATGTGAAACAACATAGAGCTGAGACAAGAGTTGGTTGTCGTGCACTAATGAAAATAAGTAGGCGTGCTTATGGAAGATTGCATGTTATTAAATTTGAGCCATGTCACAGTCATGCATTGGCAAGCCCATCAAAAACTCATTTATTTCGTGCACACAGACAAATAACATCTGCTTAAGCCATTGAACTTGATATGACATGTAGCTCTAGAATAACACCAAAAGCAACAATAGAATTAATGAGTAGAAAAGCGGGAGGGAGGGAACATCTTGATTGTAATAATTATTTGAGGACAAGACGTTCAAGAGAGATGCAAGTAGGAGAAACCAGTGGAGTTCTCGAGTATTTACATGGCAAGAAAACTGAAGATCCAAAGTTCTTTTATGCCATACAAGTGGATATTGATGACTTAATTACTAACATTTTTTGGGCAGATGCACAAATGATGTTTGATTATGACTATTTTGGTGACGTTGTTTACTTTGACACAACTTATAAGAAAAACAAAGAGGGTCACCCCTTTGCTTTGTTTGTTGAAGTTAATCACCACAAACAGACAACTATTTTTGGTGCTGCTTTGTTATACGATGAGACAATTGAAACTTTCAAGTGGTCGTTTGAAACATTTGAAAAGGCAATGCATGGAAAGAGGCCTACTGTAACACCTCGTTTATATTTAAAACATAATTGATGTGACATCCGTCAAAATCCTCGTATTATTTTAAGCAATAAAGAGATTTATTTTTGAGAAAATGTTTTTAAAGAGCATTTCTTTGAATGAATATCTTATTTCATGATTTTAAAGTGATGAATGATTTTTAAAGGATTGGTTTTCATGGGATAATACTATGGGTTTTAAAATTGAGTTTTTGGAACGGTTATGTATCTAATATTTTTATGCTTTAAAAAATTGTGATTTTTATACATGAGTGATTTTATGAGAAAAATTTATTTCCTATGCATGAATGTGTATGCTTAGGATTTTATTTTAGGACAAGAAGCTTATAGGATAAATTAGAACCATATGGAAATTAAGTAAAGTAAAATTTGGTGGAAGAATGTGAATTAAGGAGAAAAGCCAACCAATAGGAATTAGGATGAGTGCCTTAATTTACTCCTTTTTGTCTAAGTTGATAAGACCTAAACCATGCAACAAATCAAAGTGCCAAAACTACCCCTCACACTCACACATGGACCGAATTATTTCAAGGGCAAAGAAGGGAATTCACGACTTGCCTATATATAGCCTAGCCATTAGTTCATTTTCCCTTCATCCATTTCATTCTTCTTCATTTTATTTTCCAAACCAAAACACAACACTAAGAGCTCATCCAACTCTTAGTGAGAGAGAGAGAGAAGGCCGTGAGGGAGAGAAGGAAGAAGAAGGAGATTCAAGGTTGATCCAAGGCTTTTTTGAAGATCTAAGGTGCTAGAAGCTTGAAGATCATTTTTCTTGGTGTGTGTTTCGAAGATCATAGAAGAGTTTAGAGTTAGTTTTGATTTTTGACTTTGTAATCTTCTTTTCTTCTTGCATGTTGGATTTTATGGTTTAGTTGATGATTGCATGTGTTGATTATACCTTGATCATGAATTTTGGGAGTTAAAGAAACTTGTAAATTGCTAAACAACAAGCTAGATGATTCGGCCATGGTTAGTGAACCATGTGTTGATGATTTTCAAGTAGATCTAAGTAGTTGCATGTTGGTTTTATGTTTAGATTAGTTGATCTAAGTAATTGCATGTCTTGATCTTGACTTGATCTTTGATAAAGTTTTAATCTTGAGTCATGCATGTTGTTTTAGAGCAAAAAGATTTGATCTTTCTTTGATGTTCATCACGGTTTTGAAAGAAACTAAGGAAAGCAAGCTTTTGAAAATGATTTTGATGCAAAAAGGATTTGTCGTGTCCTTAACCAAGATCAACCTTAAAGCTATGGAAGAGCCTTGAAGAATGATCTCAGCCAAGATGTTAATGTAGGACTCTTTAGGATTTCTGAATATCCAGTTGGGATAATCAGGTTCTCCCTAGTCAACAATGTGTGTGCTAGTGTCAACTTAGGGATGAGAAAACGTACCTTAGCCCCTATAGCATGGTGGTTCTTATAGGGGATTACCTGTGTACTGTGGGCCGTCTTGATAAGGCTTCTAAAGAGGAAGAATTCAACTAGGATTTGTATAGGATGTGATAAGATAATATCCATAAGTCCTGTAAATAATAAACTCTATCCAATGCTGTTTTATCTAACCAAGAGTCATGGGAATCTAGGAGTAATTACAGTTAGATGAGGCTGTAAACGTTAAGGATCAGATTGAGAGTCCTGTGCTCGGTGGTAACCTCATCAGTACGTAACCTACACATATCAACCCAGTTTGCTCGGTGTAAGTGTCCGATCGTTTACCCTGTTGTAGTTTCATCCCACTCGTAGCAATGAGGTTACGGTTGGTCAACGCTTGGTTTACTACAAGTCCACTACATAAGCCCCCCAAGCTCGGTTGGGTGATTTAAGCCCTGCCGAGCTTCTGAGACGAACGGATCTTTTTCCGACTGAACTTTTGATGATTGAAAGAAAGGCTCGAGCATTTTTGCACTTTGACCAAGGCTGTCGTTTGATTGACCCCAGAGTGACCTTCCGCTTCTCCCCGTGCTTACACATGTCCTTAACTTTATTGGAAAATGTAACGTTACGACTTCAAATCAGAGGTGCCACGTATTCCATTTTCAAAGCTAAATGGGCTTTTTCCGCCTTAGGCCCAAACCTTTTGAGATAGTGGAGGGAAGTTTTAGGAAGAATATCAAAGGGCGGTTTTTCCACTTACTCATTTCTTCAAGCATTTTTCGAACTCTTTCTTCTTGTTTCCTCATTTCTCTGAAATCTTTGTCAAACAAAGCCAGAAACTTCCAAGGACGTTCTTGTTGCTTCGATTCTCTTCACCATATTCCGAGTGCACTTCTCAGTGTTGATTTCGTATTTTTCTTGTCGCTTAATACTTCTTGACTAGCAGGTACCGTACTCTTTCTTTTTCTGATCAAATTTCTTCTCTGAATATTGTCTTGCATGTTCTTCTTTCTGTGATGTCTTGCATGCGATTGCTTTTGCTTCCTTACTATGTTTATGTAGGATTTTGTTTTTCAAGTATTTTTACTGGCCCTTCTCCTCTGATTTTTTGAAAAGATCGTTCTTGGGTTCTCCATTTTTGGGTTTATTTATTTTTCTGGGTTTATTGAGTTCGTCTACTTTTCTGGGTTTTATGGGTGCTGTATGTTTTTCTGGGGTTTGCTTTCTGGGGTTTGCTTTCTGGGTTTAGTGAAAACCCCAAATCGTTGCTGTTGTTGGTGTTGCTGTGATCCCCCACTTGCCCTTCGCAATTCTTTATCCGCTTTACCACCTATTGAGTGATCGTTGTAGTATTTCTTAGGTTTGCTTTATACTTTTCTGCACCTAACTTCTTAGGGTTGGTATTGGATCGTCATTTACCATGAGTGAGGAATCCGTAAACTCTGATGTGCCAAGAACATATAAAAAGGGAACCCAGAAATTTGTGTTGAACCAATATCCATGCATTTCCCTCGGACTTTGAGAGAGTTCGGACAGGGTGTGATTCACTATAGGATCGCCGAGAGAGTAGAACAGCGGAAGTTAAGGAGGCAGCATAGAGGTATTAGACATTTCAATTGGTTTGGGGAAATTCTGCCCAGAAAGGGAGGTGTTTCCCAACCGACCGTAAGTATTTGATCAGACATAATCAAGTTTTTGTGGTTCTGACTCCAAGTGTGCCCCCTTTTCCTCAGGAATGAAGAGGAAGTGCGTTACTAATCCTGATCTCTACCCACTTCCGACGGATTGGGCAGAATATGAATGGGTGGACCGAGAGGTCCTTGGTACACAATCCGAGCTTACAACACAACAATCACTAGATCAAACTCGAGCAATAATTTTGCCGTGTCCGGGAGACAATACTGGTAGTTTGTATTCCATTACTCCAGTGGGTGAAAACGAGAGAGTTTGTACCGAAATTCCGGACGGTAGTACTGCTTTCTATTTTTACGAAGAAGTGATTACTCGGCTTGGGATAAGAATGCCTTTTACCGATTTTGAGATGGACGTTTTGAATTTCTTAAGAGTGGCTCCTTCTCAATTACATCCGAATGCTTGGGCGTTTGTAAAAGCCTTTGAACAAGTCTGCTCAGCTATGAATTGGAGTTGCAACCTTAATATCTTTTTTCACATTTTTGCTCCTCAGTGTAATTCCTTTGAGAGAGGTTCGGCAAAGAAAACCTGGGTTTCGCTGAAATCTCGTAGGGGATACGCTCTTTTCACAAAATACTCTGAATCCTGGAAGGGCTTTAAACCTTTTTTCTTTAAGTATAATTTTACTGGTAATGGCGTCTGCTGGTTTACTCGGCCGGGGGAAAGACGACCGCATCCCCGATTTCCTCTCCAATGGAGTGCCAACTTCTTCAACCGATCAATTGCTTCATACTCATCAGAGTGGAAAGAACTTGCTGAGTATGAAAAGGATGTGTATCGGGAGGTTGAAAGGTATTTGCAGAAAGTTGGCATGATAGAGACGAGGGATATCGTGAACATCCCATCTTCGGACGTTAAAACCGAGCTTGGTATAGTGCTTTATTTTTTGCTTTTATATCTGTGATTTGAATGGCTCTAATGTTTCTTTGTTTCCTTTGCAGAAAAAATGGCTGATCGTATGGCAGCTCTTGTTCAAGGTGGCAAGAAGAGGAAGACATCTGCTACTTCAGGTTCTTCGAGCCTAAGCACTCCAAGCCTGAGTGTTTCCCCCCCCCTACTCCTTCTGCCTCGGCTCCCGAGGCTTCTCCTCACCAAGCCACAAACGTGGTTGCTGTTGCTTCAACTGTTTCAGTGGCCCCTAGTGGTCAATTTCAAGCTACTTCTCCTATCCAACCTTTACTCCGTCGCCGACGACTGGATAAGGGAAAAGAGAAAGTTCCGGAGGGTGCCAACCCAAGAGCTGAAGGACCAAGTGTTCGAACTATTGCTACTCCTGCTGATGTTGCTCCAACTTCTGCTGCGATCTCTCGGGAAACATCTATATGGGATCAGCAGTTTGATGAGAGGTTTGGCAAATATATCTTATCTGAGGCTGACTGTTCCAAGTTTGGAAATTTGAGTGTTGATGAGTGGTCTCGTTGCAATATGACCTTTGCAAAATACTTTCTTCGAGGTGCCAATCTCGCCTATTTTTTGGCTAAGCACCCGGAGGGACTCTTTTCTGGTTACAATGTTGATCAAAAGGAAGCTCGTGAGGTAGCAGCTGCTCAAGAGGCTAGTCTCTCGGATGAGTTGATTCGAGTGAAGAATGAACTGGAGAACCTGATGGCCGACAAGGGGGAATTGATTAAGGAGAGAGATTCCTTAAAGGTTTCTCAAAAAGCAGCTGAAGTTAAGAGGAAGGAAGCCGAGGACACTCTGAAGAAGAAACTCCAGGTGCATCAGCAGAAGTTGGATGAACTAAAATCTGAGGTTGAAAAGTCTGCAGCAATTGCTCGGAAGTTGAGGGAGAAAGCACTTTCCCACAAGAAGAAGGCAGCAACTAACTTTTACAATTGGGGAAAAGCAGTGGATGACTCCTTTGTTTCGGCCATCAAGCAAGTTCAATTTTTGAACCCTGAATTAGAGTTCAGGGTGGTCGGGGCTCATCCATTTCATGCTGTTCAGGATGGGAAGTTGATCGACCTTGAGACCAGGGCCGAGGTAGATCTGCAGGCGGAAGATCTTTCCAATCCCCTTGAGGAGTTGATTGAGGCGCCAAACTTTGATGATTCAAACGTAGTTTTATCTGACATTGAGGAGTGATGTTGAACTTTTTTAATCTTTGCTATTTTGTTGATTTTCCTTTTGCTCGCTGTTTTCTGAGCGTTTTTAACTTGCTAACGTTGCAACAACTTGTCTTTAACCTTTTGTTACGCTGAACAATTTGCTATGTCTTTGGATTGCTCGTGTTATTCGAACGTCATTTTGAACAGTTTAAGTCATCTTGCGATTTATGATAATAACCTCTTTATTTGACGTGTTATCATTGCTTTTGGTTTCGTTCGTCATGCTGCTCATTAACGAGTAGTAAAACAAGTTTTATAAATATACAATTCATTGTGAGTAGAACTTGGATCGTCAACTTTAGCCGAAGTGGGATCCTCGGACCGCGAAATAAGGAAAGTAGTTTTCCTGGATTCGGGTGTTCTATGAGTACGTTGCTGAACTCTTGTTGGGAGCTGTACTTCGATTTGGCTCGGTGGCTAGCCGAAGCAAATGAGTCGCATGTTACTTCACAATGTTCAAATGAGGATTACGAATAAATTGGTGCATTTATTGATAAAAAACAAAAAATGAAGTTGCTCATCTGTTAACAAATTCCTATCAATCTAATTCCTAACAAGTGTCGCTAATCTAAGAAGGATGTTACCCTTCGTTTATTCGACCTAATCATTACTGAGCAATAAATTTACCTAACTATAAAAAGTGAAAAAACAAAGTATGAGCTTAACTGTAATAAGCTCTGAGTTTGGCAATGTTCCATGTGTTACCGATTTCCATGCCCGAGAGAGACTCCAGTTTGTATGCCCCAGATCCAGATTTAGCCTTCACTCGATATGGTCCTTCCCATTTTGGTTGGAGTTTTCCGACTCCAGCATTTCCTTTGCCAATGTCAGCTCGACGAAGGACTAAGTCACCAACTTCAAAGCTTCTTGGACGAACCCTCTTGTTGTATTCTCGAGCCTGCCGCTCCTATATTTTGCTTTCATGGGCTGCAGCATTTTTTCGAACTTCTTCCAATAAAACAAGCTCCTCACTGATAAAATGGTCATTTGTCTCCGAAGGACGTTCAAGTGTCCTGAAGGTAGGAATTCGCTTTTCGATTGGAATGACTGCGTCACAGCCGTATGTCAAACGAAAAGGAGTTTCACCTGTGGACGAGTGTATTGTTGTCCTGTGTGACCATAGGACACTCGGAAGTTTATCTGCCCAAGTGCCAGCAGCATTTCCGAGCATCTTTTTGATCCCATCCAAGATGGCTCTGTTGGCTGTGTGAGACCCACAATTTTACCCAATTTATTTGTGATTTTATAATTAAAATTAGGAAATTATGCTTGATTTTGATACCTGGGTTTATATAAAATATATATATATATGAAAATATATATGTATACACGTAACATATATAGGTATATATATTATATACCAATGTTTTCCCTAGCCTATTTAAATGAAATATTTTTAAGGTAAAGTATTTGATTTAAATGATTTTAAAAGATGAAATGACTTTTGATGGATTAGAGTATCCTATCTTTAGAAATTCATATCTTTTCAACCGTACGTCGAAAAATTACAAATGATATGTCAAGACGATCATATCGAAATCTAGATTATGAAAATTTAAAGCTTTGATTTTTATTTTTGAGTTTTCGAAATTTTATCACTGCTACAGTAGTGAACGAATTTTTGAGTTTTAAGAATCAAAGTATGGTTTTAATGCATTTAATAACCTTTTGACTAAAGAATATTTTATTTTGGAAAATGAAAATACATTTCTGAAGTTGTATAGTGTACTATTATTCAAATTAAGTGTATTTTCGTATTTTTATTATTTTTAAATTATTTGAAAGCTTAGAAAGTGTATTTTTGAAGGAAATGATCTTAGGACTTCAAAAATTCATAACTTTCAAACCGTAAGTCCAAAAATTATAAACTTTATATGAAAATGATCGTATGAAAATGTAGAATCTTAATATATAAAAATAAAATTTTTATTTTACTATTTACGAAAAATTTTGTACAGTAGGTAGAAAATCAAATTTTGATAGTTAATATGATTGGATAATTATGTAGGCACCTCCACAATGAACCAATGAGAATTTTTCTCTCCTATTTTTAATATATGCACCGTCCAAAAATTAGAGTAAATAGGGAAGGAATAGTTCTGAAGTTTGTGAGAATAATCCTTGAATTAAAATGCTTTAGGAATCAACAAAATCCCATTTAATGCTAGTTCATGTTCCAAGTAGTGTTTGAAAATTTTTGAATGAAGCTTGATGAAGGGGGCACGAAATTTAGGTCTGAAAATGAAGGGAAATGCATCTCCAAACACCTATAAATAGAGAGTCTTAGTTCCACATCTTTCACACACTAACACTTGATAGTTTTACAAGAGAAAAAAAATAAAATTCTAAGAGAGAAAGAGAGTGAGAGGGGCATGTAAGCTATAGGAAGGAGGGAGAGTTGCTTGGTTGCTTGAAGTTTTCTAAAAGGCTTAAGGAGTAGAGGTAACCCAAAATCACTTATTTGATTAAGATATTTTTAAGTTGTTTTGTTTATATTTTTGTTTAAGCCTTCTCAATTTCTTCTATAGCTAAGTTCTAAATTTTTATTTTCATTTTTAAGTTACCTTTGAATATATGAAATTGTTCTTAAGTCATATGAAATGAGAATGAGAAAAGGGACACCAAAAAGAGTGTTTAAAGGGATTTATCTCCCCTTTTCTTAAATTCTTAAGATGGCTAAATATTTTTGGATGAGTTTGAGTAAATTATTTCTGGGTTTATTTTATTCTAATATCATATGAAGTATAGAAATTTTGAATGGTTGAATAAGTTTTATTCATTGTCTTTTTAATTTTTTTTTTACTTCTTTGTGTTAATGAATAATAATCAATAAAGTAAGTAATGATAGAAAAATTTTAATTTCTGGTATTTATATATATATATATATATATATATATGAGGCGTTTTATATATTGGAGAAATGGAAGATTGATTTGTGTATTTTAGTATGTGTATTGTGTTATTATTTAATAAAATGGAAATGAATAAAAAGGATTAAAATAGATTTTTGGTTTTATTTTATTTTCTTTTTCTGGACGTGTAATATATATATATATATATATATATATTTAGATTATATTATATGTTGTATTTCATGTGTACTTGAGTTTTGGTGAATCTCTAAAGAAGAATAAGTATTTTCCTTAAAGTAAAAGTAAAATTAAAATGATTTAAAGGAACTAAAAATGGTTTTTGAAAATAAAATAATATTCTGGAAAATTTTAATGCAAATGAAGTGTATGGAATTATATGTTATGGAATTTTGTTGTAATTGTTATTGTTTGATTTTATTTGATTTTCTGTTGTTTGGATTTGAGTCTGATAAGAACAATTAGTAATTGATTATGAATAAAAAAAATAAATAAATTTTCTGGAAAAATAATAATAATGAACCGTGAGGTTATTGTATTATTCTAAGTAATTTTTGTAATTTATTTGTTGCATGATTTGTAGTTAAATTATAGTTGGTTGTTTAAAAGAAATAGGAAAAATGGTAGTTGTTATAAACCTATAAGAACAGGTGTTTTTGATTTATTTTATGAGTATGTGGTTGATATATTTGTAATATTATTTGCTGGAAAAAAATGAATTATTCTCTTAAAAGAAGTCTATTTTATATTTTGTTAAGGAATAGATCTCTTGTATTGTTTTGTTTTTAGTGTACGTAATGATGTAATTATATTATAGGGATGCTTTAGGAATTGAAAATATTTTTCTAATTTTTATTTATGCTAGTCGAAGTTCTTAGAAAAAGAAATTAAATTTATTGAATTTTTCTAATTGATTTGATGATTGCTTTAGTGTGTTTATAGAATATATTATATGTTTATATGGAAAAGATTAATTTTGAAAGTTTCATTTTTATTCTGGGAATTTATTTTTTAAATCTGAAAAATTTATTTATTTAAGATCCCAAATGACTATTTTTGAGAATGTTAGTGATACTTTGTTTGTATGTGCAAATATGATATAGAAATCAATAGAAATAAGTGTTTTGATTAATTGCTTTGATTTTATAAAAATATTTAGTTGCTGTCCAGAAATTTAGGATGCATGAAAAAGTGATATTTTATTTGAAATATTAGTATTTTTAAAGTTGTAGCATAAGTAGGAATTGTATCTGAATTGTTTGCTTGAACCTTAATTGAATTGATGCAACTTTTCTGTGGCTGTACAGCAGATGCAACTATTTTATTTTGTTTTAATTTAGTCATTTTATTATAGTAGAAGTTGTAATAAGAATTTAGGAAGAAACGGCATGTGTTTTCGATTTTCTGTTTAAGAGAAAATGAATTTTTAAGTTAGAATATGTATGCTGTCCAAAATTCTAAATTAGTTGCATCAATGATAGAAATTGTTTTAGATTAAATCAATATGTGAATTTTATGCTAAGAATTTTTATATATAGAGTTAAAAAGGAAATATAAAAGTGACTTTGTAAATGTATGCCTTAATGTTCTAGTTGTTTACTAAATTGTTGTCTTACTGGTGCTTGTATGTGGAATGTCTTGTAAAAGTGATTTTGAGTTTGTATTGTATACTGTCCAAATTTAATGAATTGATTTAAGTAATTATAAAAATGATTTTAATGTATGAGTGTATGTTTGGGTATAGTTATCATATTGTTTGAATTTAGTAAATAAGAAGTGGGTTGTATTTTGATGTAAAAATATAATGTTAAGAATTTTTAGGCAAGTTATAGTATTTCACTAGATAAGTAAATGCATGCTGTGAATATTGTTGTCTGATTGATACTATACTTCTCTAAATAATCTATATGTAACTATTTCTGTAAGTTATAAGTATTTTGAGTTATAATTCTTAGTTCTTTGAAAATAGAGGTTAGAACTTTAATTTGATGAAAATTGTGGGTAAGTGCAATTTGTTTGAGTGACTGTCCAGATTTGTTTTATATTGACCTTAGTAGTATGTCTGTAAGATTTATGGTGAATTGAAATAATTTAAGTGTTGCCCATAATTGAATAAGTGTGGAAAAATATTATTTCTTAAGCTTAAGTTTATTTTTATAATTTGGATGTGAATCTGTTAGTAGGAAATTGAAATGAATGAATTTTTGGGTAACTGTGAAGTAATGCAACTTTATTTCATGTTGCTGTCCAGAGAAGATTCTTATATATATAGTTGCATGATATTTAAAATATAACTTGTGTTTGAATTGATAAGTGAATGAGTTCATAATTTAGAATGATTGTTGATGTGTTAAGTGTTTATATTGATTTTTAAAAATATGTTTCTTGGCTGTCCAAAATGATTAAAAAAAAGGTTGCATCAAGTTTAAGTTATTTGTTTTTAAATGGCTTATGTTAATCCTGGAGTGGTAGTTGTTGTTGTTTTTTTTGAGTCAATAATCTCTTTTGATTTAATAATTAGTTCTAAAAATTTCCATTGACGTTTTAAAGGTTTTGATTTTGTAAAGTATGATTTATTTTAAGTATTGAAAGTTTTCGGTTCAAGTCTTTTGGATTTCCTAAAAGTGATAAAGGAAATTGTTGTTAAAGACATAGGTCTTGTGGTTTGCTTACTTGTAATTGAGTAGTTATTTATGAAATTATTTTGTAAATAGTATTTGGTAAAGGCTTTCGTTCGGATTTGGGTGACGTGACTTCAAAGCAAGAGGACATTAGTTGAGTAGCTTCAACGCCAGGTGAGAGAGAAGCCTTCTTAAGACATAGTGGCATGTAGGATAATATTAGGACGTTCCGTATCATCTCAAAGGTCGGAACTAGGAATCTAGCGGTTGAGTAGTAAAACGGCAATTGAGTGTGTATCCCTGCCGTTTATACGAAAAACACGATTCCTCGATATTTATTGTATGTCGGTTGCTAATTATTTATGCCATGTTGTATATTTTTGTATTGTATATTATATTTTGGAAATAATGGTTTATCTTATGGAAATAAAAATTAATGTTCGGTGGTTCCTATAAAAAGAGTTCTTTGTGTTTTTCGACCGGTTGTTCCATGAAAAGGAATTGGCATATTTTGTAAATACTAATATGAAAAGATGAGAACGATCAATGAAAGTTGTAAGCGATATTAGTGTACAGTGATGGTGCAAACAGCACGATAACTTTGGAAATATTCCCTTTAAGTGACTGGCCACGTGGATGACTGTGCCGTGGTCTAAGTCTTGTGGATTCCATTGTACTGTAGAAGGATGTTTGATATTTTCCCTTAGAGGTCGAGGCCCGTTAGGAGCAAGGCTTAGAATGGGTCGACCAAAACTAGGACTAATGACAAATTTAAAATACTTAAAAGACTTAAAAGATTTAAAAGACTTAAAAGACGTAGGAAACCCTTTCCTAAACCTACACGTCGAGAGTGAAGTAGTGGAGAGGAAAGACACCCGGATTATCTACGGATATTCAGGTATGCTTGGAGTTCGGTGTTTCTTCAGGTGGTGATTGCGATAGGGGAGGGCAAGGACGGTGAACGTCAAGAAGCCTCGAGTGCTTCTCTAGGCGGGACAAGACTACAAGAACTTACCTTTCGGTGGTAGGCAACGTCGTAGCGAAGAACTGCACGATCAACTAGAGATAGCGCTGTCGCCCCCTTGAGCAAGTCTTGGATGGTGAGAGGGAACCCGAATGGGGCTAGATGTCGCTGTATTTTTGAAACTGTATTGATGAAATGATTTTACTTCGGTTGTTGGATACTTGTTGGTGCGTACCCTTCGACATCGATGCCAGCATGGTTAGGGTTCCTGTGCGTCCCATGTGCTTTCCGAACTAGGATGTGGTTGGAATGATGGAGGAGATGTAACGTGAGTGCTACCAAACCCTTGAGCTTCGGTGGTGGTACCCCTTCCCGAATTTCCGGTGGTTACGATAATGAAACTTAGAGCCTAAAGATAATTAAATAAAATGGATATGGTTTCATGATAATTACCCTTTTGGTCTTAATATTCCCCTATTGTAAGCCCGCGCCGTCGACGATCATATCGTTCGGAAGTGCTTACTCTCTCTATTTCCCTTTCCTGTGGACATTGGGTAACAATGTTCACAGATGACAGATCATGTACTATCTCGAGTAGCGGTTACTCAAGTCGGAAGAGGATCACGAGACGACGTACATACGAGGAGGAAGCAGAAGCAGCAATCAAGAATATTCCATACAGTTACGGTGGAGGAAAATGAAGACTAATAGTCTAGGATAGTTTTTGTATTCCATCTTTGGATGGGTAGGACATGATTACTCTATCCCGAATGTAACCCTAGTTGTAATATGGATTATTTTAAATGAAATAAAAGAAGTTTCTTTGTTATATATCATGTTCATGAAGTAATTAAACTATTTTTCCGCAAGTTAACCGTCGACTAAATATGACATTGAGAAAATGATTTTTGGAAATGTGTTGGATGTTAACATCTCTTTTTGTGAATAGAATTTTATGACGCAAGTCTAAGTACCAAAACATTTTTGTAAACCAAATGAACTAAATTGTATTTATGAAAATTCTATGTCCAAATTGGGGTGTTACAGGCTGCCTCGGCTAAACCATTTGTCTATGGATGTTCAACAGAGCTAAAATAGTGAATGATGTTTAGGTCGGCTGCTAATTGTTGGAAGTGAGATGCTGCGAACTGTGATCCATTGTCTGTGATTATGGCATGTGGAACTCCAAATCGAGAAATCACCTCCTTGACGAAGAAAGACTGAATCCGAGCTGTTGAGATTGTTGCTAACGGCATTGCTTCGATCCACTTGGTGAAGTAATTAATAGCCACTACTGCAAACTTAAACTGGCTTGGTGCGGTGGGGAATTTTCCGATGATGTCCATGCCCCATTGGTAAAAGGACCAAGGTGCACCGAGGGAGTGCAACTCTTCAGCAGGTTTTTGATAGATGTCACTATGAAATTGGCACTGAGTACATTTCTTGACATGTTCCATAGCATCTTTCTGCAGTGTAGGCCAAAAATAGCCCGCTCGGATTACTTTTCTTGCCAAGGACTTTCCTCCCATATGGTGACTGCAAATTCCACCGTGAATCTCTTCCAATATTTCCTCAGCTTGAGATGGGTTGACGCATCTAAGCATGGGGGATCCAAAGCCTCTCTTGTACAGGACTCCATTTAGAACCGTGTACTGAGCGGCCTTTTTAACTAATTTCCGAGCCTCCGACTGATCTTGGGGGATGAACCCATGTTGCAAATAAGTAAGAATTGGGTCCATCCATGACTGAGATAATGAGACCGTCAGAATGACACTGGGTCGGGGAATGGTTTTTGTTTCAGTGTTTTGTTATTTTCCGACCCTTTTGTACTTGCCAATTTGGATAGAATGTCGGCTCTAGAATTCGAATCTCTCGGCACATGTGAAATGTTAAATTTGGAAAAGTTTGAGATGATTCGCTTTACCTCTTCAAGATATTTTTGTAAAAGGGGTTCCTTTGCCGAGTACTGACCTTTGATCTGAGAAACTACCAGTTGTGAATCGCTGAAAACTGACACTTGCTCTGCTCCGAACTCGTGAACCATCTTGAGGCCTGCAAGAACTGCCTCGTATTCTGCTTGATTGTTCGATGTTTGAAATTCAAATTTCAATGAGTACTCCATGCATAATCCCTCGGGGTTCTCAATGATGACTCTAGCCCCTGCGCCTTTTCTATTACTTGATCCGTCCACATAAACTGACCAAAGATTTTGAGAGTTGTCCGAAGGGATATCTGTGAACTCAATAATAAAGTCAGCAAGCGCTTGAGATTTCATTGCTTTCCTTGGCTCGTAGGTAATGTCGAATTCAAAAAGTTCAACAGACCATGAGACCATTCTGCCAGCTAGGTCGGGTTTGTGAAGAACCTGTCTGAGAGGTTGAGCGGTTCTTACCAATATTCTATGTGCCTGAAAATACTGTCTCAATCTCCGAGCTGATGTGACCAAACAATATGCAAGTTTCTCCAGCTTCTGGTATCTTAATTCCGATCCTTGAAGTGCTCGGCTAACGAAATATATTGGGGCTTCAGTACCTGAATTATCACGTACCAAAACTGAACTGACCGCCGCCTCGGCCACTGACATGTATAGAATGAGTTTCTCACCAGGAAGAGGACTGTGGAGGACCGGTGGGCAGGAAAGGTACTCTTTTAACTGGATAAAAGCTTGCTCACATTGCTCATCCCAGAGGAAATCCTTGTTTTTCCTAAGGAGCTGGTACCACGGCAAGGCTTTCCGAGCGGCTTGGGACAAGAACCTGGAGAGTGCCGCCACTCGGCCCGTAAGTTGTTGAACTTCTTTAAGGCTAGCTGGGCTCCTCATGTCAAGGATTGCTTTGCATTTATCAGGATTGGCCTCAATTCCTCTCTCGGTTAACATAAAACTGAGGAAAGAACCGACCGGGACTCCAAATACGCACTTCTCTGGATTCAACCTCATGGAGTATTTTCTTACTCGGTCAAGTAATATTGTGAGGTCCTTGGCATGATTTTCTTGCTGTCTACTTTTTGCGATGATGTCATCTATGTACACCTCCATGTTTGAGCCGATCATACCTTGAAAAATCTTGTTCATCATCCTCTGATAAGTAGCTCCCGCATTTTTCAACCCAAAGGGCATAACGTTATAACAGTAAGTTGCCCTATCGGTGATAAATGCAGTTTTATCCTGGTCGGCAGGGAACATTGGAATCTGGTTGTAACCAGAGTAAGCATCCATAAATGATAAGAGTTTGTAACCAGCCGAACTATCGACGAGTTTGTCAATAACAGGGAGTGGGTATTGATCTTTAGGGCAGACCTTGTTCAAGTCTGTGTAGTCAACGCACATTCTCCATTTTCCATTAGGCTTTTTGACCAAGACGGTGTTAGCTAACCACTCTGTATAGTCAATCTCCCTAATGAAACCTGCTTGGAGTAGTTCAACGACTTTTTTCTCAATTGCTACGGCCTTTTCCGCACTAACTTTCCTTTTACGCTGTGCCACTGGTTTCGACCCCGGAATGATGCTTAACTTGTGACAAATAAAATTGGGGTCAATTCCTGGCATATCAGCTAATGTCCAAGCGAACAAATCTTTATTCGCGATTAATAGTGCGACCAATTCTTTTTTAACGCATGCAGGCAAGTCAGAACCTATTTTCACTTGCCTGAGAGGGTTGTCAGATAGTGTCAAAAACTCCCATTGTCCCTTTGGGGTCGGTCTGTTTCCATCGGATTGGTCTCGCATATCCAGGTTCGCCAGATTAACATTTCCCTTACCCAAAGAAACTCTCTCCAGAGTGCTCGGATCCTTGCTTTTCACCTTCCCTAGGCTGGCATTGTAACATTTTCTTGCTGCATCCTATTCGGCTTTGACCGTTACCACTCTGTCATCAGTTCCGACGAACTTCATAGCCAAATGAACTGTTGATACAACTGCCCCAAATGCTTGCAAAGAGGTTCTCCCAAGTATGGCATTATATGCTGCTGGACAATCAACCACCAAAAACTTGACTATCTCGGTTCTAGCCGAAGGTTGTTGTCTGAGAGTTACAGGAAGTTGGATGTAGCCCTTTGGCTCAACGGTGTCTCTAGTAAAACCAATTAGTTCTCCTTCAAAGGGGGTGAGATTACACTCCCTGAGTTTTAAAGCTTTGAATAATGGGAAGAACATTATATCCGCCGAACTACCTTGATCAATAAAAACTCGTTTTACCTCGTAATTGCCAATCAGAGCAGTTATCACCATGGGGTCGTTATGGCCCGGAAGGATTCCATCTAAATCTTCATCGTCAAAAATGATGGGAATGTTTTTTGTTGATCTTTTGGCAATCGGTTTCTGGCTAACTGCCAAGATTTGGTTGATGTACTTCTTCCTGTCAGCTTTTTTCTCCCCTCCTCCAGCAAAATCTCCTGCAATAGTGTTGACCAAGAATTCATTTTTGCTAGCGTTTGCGTCAGGTACTGGAACGGATTCGGTTTTCTGTCTTCCTGCGTTTCTATCATCTGGTGACCTACTTCTCTGGCGTTTAGATTTTACTGGGGATTGAGATCTGTTTCTGCTTCTTCGGCCAGCTGCATCTCTGATGTATTGCTGTAACTTACCATCTCTGATCATCTCTTCAATCAGATATCGCAGCCAGATGCATTCGTCAGTGGTATGGCCATAGCCCCTGTGGAAGTCACAGTACTTCGACCTATCACGTTGTGCGCCCTTTCGTAAAGACGGCGGTCTTTGGGCAGAGCGTAAGTCAGTCTGCATAGTTTCTCTGAAAATCTGACTCCTCGGAACTGTTAGAGGAGTGTAATCATGAAACTTATTTCTTGGGGGAACCCGTCGGTCCCGATCATTCTTATCTCTGTCTTGTCTCCCACCAAAACGTTCGTCACGTTTTTGTTTGTTCGGTCCTTGAGGATCGGCTCGTTGTCTATCTTCTCTGAACTTCTGTCCCTTGTGAAATTCTTCCAAGTTGATGATCTTATTTGACCGTTGTCTCAATTCGGCCATATCCTTTGGGGGTTTACCAATCAGAGATTTTCTGAAATCCCCAGACTGCAAACCTTGTGTGAATAGTAGCACTGCTACTCCTGGCTCTAACCGTGGAACGAAACTTGCTTCCGCGTGGAAGCGTGATAAGTAATCTTTCAGTGGTTCATCCGGCCTTTGTGTAACAGATGCCAAAGTATGGTCGGATTTGGGTTGAATGAAGCTAGCAGTATATTTGTTAAGAAATACACGCTTCATCTCTTCCCAGGAATTAATGGAGTTAGGAGGGAGGGAAGAATACCACCTTAGAACCGAGGGTTCAAGTGTCATAGAAAATGCTCGGCATTTCATTTGTTCACCACCCCCATAATAATTCATGGCCCCTTCATAAGACACAATATGGTCCACTGGGTCAGTTAGACCATTATAATGTGGCACATTAGAGGGGCCCAAGTATCCTTGAGGGGTTTCGAATGCCATTATATATGGAGTAAAAGGATGACCAGGGTGGAAACCGGCCTGATCTTGATTTGTGGAGGGGTTAACATGAAAATTTGGTGGGGGAAGCTGCATTATCGGGGCTGGTTGTGGGTCCATGGTTGGTTGGTTCTGTGGTGGAACAGAGGTTGATTGATTTTGAGCAATCCTTGCCATAGCTTGTTGTTGAAGGTCGGCAATAGCACGTCCTTGTTGTTCGATTAAAGTGGTCTGCCTATTAAGAATATTGATCATCTCTTGCTCCCGAGCCCGAGCGGAGGCAGTAGTCGCATAGGATCTGCTGATGGAGTGGCTATGACGAGAGTTTCCCGGAGCAGATCTACTTGGATTCAGTTTGGTTCTAGGTGTTGTACTTATATGATCAGGGTTATGTGGGATAGGAGGAGTACATTGGGTGTTTCGCCCATGGTGTGCTCGGGTTCCAGTGGTTCTAGAAGTGTTTCGTGTGGTAGGAGCTGTGCTACTTGAATCACCATGGGTGGAGGGAGGTGGTGTTGGAGGGGGTGGTGGTGGTGGTGGAGGCTGTATGGTACTTAAAACCTGAAGGGGTTGGGGATTGCTCCCAGCCCTAGGATGGGAAGATTGTGGTGTTTGGGGGTGTACAGCATGAACTCCACTACGATTTTGGCTTTGGTTTGGCGGTGGTTGGCCTCGCGAAGGGTTTCGTGATTGGGGGTTATTCCCTAGCCCAGAATGAGATCTTCGTGGTGGTTGCCCATTATTCCCACGATTATGATTGAGAACGTCACGCAGATCGCCCGCTGAATGAGGCTGTGGGTCATTATTATTAGCATTCCTGGGCCTGCCACGGGTGCGGGCGATGCGCTCCCGGAGATCACCAACCTGACTTCTGGTAGTGACCATGGTGGTGGTGGGAATGATATGTTATTCAGGTTCCCACAGACGGCGCCAATGTCATGTCCTTAACCAAGATCAACCTTAAAGCTATGGAAGAGCCTTGAAGAATGATCTCAGCCAAGATGTTAATGTAGGACTCTTTAGGATTTCTGAATATCCAGTTGGGATAATTAGGTTCTTCCTAGTCAACAATGTGTGTGCTAGTGTCAACTTAGGGATGAGAAAACGTACCTTAGCCCCTATAGCATGGTGGTTCTTATAGGGGATTACCTGTGTACTGTGGGCCGTCTTGATAAGGCTTCTAAAGAGGAAGAATTCAACTAGGATTTGTATAGGATGTGATAAGATAATATCCATAAGTCCTGTAAATGATAAACTCTATCCAATGCTGTTTTATCTAACCAAGAGTCATGAGAATCTAGGAGTAATTACGGTTAGATGAGGCTATAAATGTTAAGGATCAGATTGAGAGTCCTGTGCTCGGTGGTAACCTCATCAGTACGTAACCTACACGTATCAACCCAATTTTCTCTGTGTAAGTGTGCGACCGTTTACCCTGTTGTAGTTTCATCCCACTCGTAGCAATGAGCTTACGGTCGGTCAACGCTTGGTTTACTACAAGTCCACTACAGGACTTGATCCATGTATTATGTTCTTTGCATGTTGAAGATTTGATGCCAAACTTTGATGTATGATGATGGTTATTCGGTCGAGCTTAGAAAACTAGGAGATCAAGCTTTGATCATCATGAAAAGGCACATGCATGTTGATCTTTACTTGATTTAAGAATTTTAAAGTGCATGCAAGAGATTTGAAATGAAATTTTGTTTGAATGATGATGATGATTCGGTTTAATGCTTGAAAAAGGAAATGATGATTTTGAAAATTTGTGTGAGCAAGTACATGATTTGGTTTATGAAACTTGATCTTTGCATGTTGAAAAATGAACCAAAAATCTTGTCTTTGTCATAATGAGATTCGGCCAATGCATATTAACTAGGTTAAGATTCTTTTCATGAAGTGAAATGAAGTAATGAGTGTGTTTCATGGGTTGATGCTAAGTTAATTTGTTTGAAATGGTGTTGTGGTTATTTCTTTGCAATTCGGTTTTGGTATTGGAAATGGATAAATGAGTTTAGTTATTTCAAGAAGAGTTTTCAATGATTTTGATTTTATTTCTTTGCTGTCCAGAAATTATTCTTAAGGTATTTCTATTCTAAAAGTGTTTTCAATTGATAAAAAGTATGAGTTTTCATGTACCGTTTGAAGTAACAAAAGCTAGATGGAAAAATAGAGATTTTTTGGTGTTTTAAAAGCTAAAAACGTGGCTGGACCAATTGCATACAACAACCTAAAGTGATTATTTAATTCATATTATTATGAGTTTTGAAATGATTTTGAAAAATTCCAAGTGCAAGAGAAGATTGGAATTGTTTTGACAAATGACTGTATTTTAAAGAGAATGATGAAAAGAAATAAGAGCTTTTCTTATCTTAAGTGAAGAAGAATAAAGTGATGTATTTCAATTGAAATAAATTTTGACGTAAACGTATTTTTAAAATCCGAGGTATTCTTTAGACAGTGGAACGGACTCGCAAGGAGAAGCGAGAGGCTATCAAGGACAAGACAATTCACCTGCTGGACTAAGAGGTGAGAGTGCTGTGAACCTACGACATAGTGATGTCTAGACTGAATATATGGACTGTTCCAATCTTTGAGACATATTTGATATATTGAGTGCTATTTGATTATCTGCCTGTTTGTTATCTGAAAATGTTAATTGTTTATCTGTCCAGTTAACTGTAATGTATGATTGGATTTGTTATATACCTGATGTCATTATATCAATATTGCTGAGTATATTTTTATTCTGTCTGGAACTCTGGTTGCTATTACGTGAGACAATGAGAATCATGAGAAATGAATAAGACTTGAGATTATTTGAAAAGCTTAAGGAAAGAGGATAAAATGATGAGATCTGAGAATGCTTCAGTTAAGCAATGATGCTGAGATTGTGCTCAAGGACTCATGAATGATGATGATTGCCAAGTATCGGATGGATACAAGAGGCTTATGAGATATTCCTACGGGAAGTATTCGATGTGTTGTGATGCCAAGTGGCTATTGGAAATGAAAGTAATATGTGATTCTTTGGGGAACGGATTTAACCCTTAGTGGTCGGGACTTGTCGAAGGGATGAATCAAGGGCGAGCCGACCTTAGGTTAATTAAAAATATAAAAGACTATAAAAGACTCTAACAAAAGCGGTGAGCAATGAGTGCGAAGTAGTGGAGAGGAAGATACCATGAGTATCAGGGATACTGAGGTGGAGATTGCATGAGGGGAGGGAAAGGACGGTGAACGTCAAGAAGCCTGGAGTATATTTCTAGGCGGAACGAATTCCACATGTGGCTCCGGGCTGATCGATTCTGGATGGCCGTGGTAAGTTCTGCATCGCGAACTAGAAATAGTACTGTCACCCCCTTGATTGCAAATCTAGAACAGTGAGAGGGACTGGAACGAGGCTATGTGATTTTCCAATGTACCCGATTTTCTACAGTGTGCCTTGAATTTATGATTTGAGACTGTACCTGATTTTCTACAGTTCTCCTGGCATTAAGTTTTGTGAGACAGCTGTCAAGCCTGCGTGGTAAAGGTCCCGTACTCCTGTTTGCTTCCGACTAGGTTGGATGGATGAACGAGGAGATGTAGATGTGTGTGCTGACTGATTTTCCTCAGTGATGGTTTTTCCCCACCTCATTGAGTGAACCGATTTGATAAGACTTAAGAATGTTGAAAGATTCAAAGAAAGAAAGTATAAGAGAATCTCTGAATGATTGAGAAAGACTCTGATAAGATTTGAATGCTCGAAAAGATTTGTGATGCCAAGTGCAGTAATTTATATGGCCCCATGAGTTGTGATCTTGATGTATCTGGATTGCTGATATATGCTTTGTTTATAAATGTTTCCTATATGCTTATGTGGATAACATGTTCAGTTATGATGACATGGTTATGATTATACTATTCTACATGTTTATGTTACGTTGTTCTGTATAGTCTAGTTATATTGTCCTGCGTTATCTATTTTGTTCTATTATTTGCCTGTCTCTATATTTGAGTGTATCGTGAGACCACATGGTCGACACGCAAGTGTTCGGAACACTGACTCTCTCCTACCATGTTGTCATATTGACTTTTGCCGGTATTGCAACGGGTAGATGGCGTATCGTGTAGCGATTCACATGTGGCCTCTTCAAGGAGGAACATGGGTGGTTGTTCCTGAAGGATGGATATGGAGAGGAAATACTCGGTTGGAGATCGATGATCCCAGACACATTTTGCGAGGGACGAGTTTGGATGTGCATGTGGGACATGTCACTCTTCGTGATTATCAGGATGGTGGACCAAGGGAACATCACGAGTATGATCGTCAACCCGCACAGTTAGCAGCAGTGACTCCACAGCAGATGGAGGAGGAAGATGTGCGTGACTATGGTCACAAGGGTGCTGCGGAATCTAGTGAGAAGATGGAAATGGATGCTGGTTCGGATGGAGAGTGAAGCCCGATGTGTCTGATAGTGTGTAGAAGTCCTAGTGTCTAGGATCTAGTTCCCAATCGAGGATTTCCTTTGTGAAATACCCGTAATGTAATCATGCTACTTTTATCTATGTTTTTAATTAAATTTCTAAACCTGGTATGTAATCTTTTGTAATCATGAACAACTTTTGAAAACTGCTGGAGATGAGACTCCGATGCTTTTGGTTTATGATCAGATGATGATGATGATGATGTGTTTTTTCAATGGTGTTTTGGTTGATGGGAAGTTTCATGTAACATCTCGATTTTTGTTAAGTGATATTATCAAATGTTGGACTTATGTTTTACCAAAAAAAATGGCCTCATTTTTACAACAAACTAATAACAAGTTAATAATAGTTTTGGAAATGAAAATTGGGCTGTTACATTAGGTGGTATCAGAGCAATGGTAATCCTCGGTGGCCTTAAGCATAGCCTTATATGCTTACTCTGTGTGACTCTGTGCGTCTATAGTGTAGGTTTGAGTTGTTGTGTTGAACCCTTTTTGTTTCGTTTTCAAGATGAGTCGTACAAGTGGAAGACCTCCTGGTTCGAGTTCGAGAATCTCTCGTGAGGGCGCTGATATCCCAAATTCGGAGAATCTTGTGGCTCAGATGACAGCAGTAATGACGGGCGTCAATGATAATCTACAAGCGCTACATCGGCAAGTACAACAAAATTTCAACAATCAGCAACAAGCTCAAAAATTGGAAGCACAGGGATACAAGGGATTGGATGAATTTTGTCGTCGCAACCCAAAGGAGTTTGCTGGAGGTTTCGCTCCGGATGCAGCAGTAGAGTGGATAGAGGATTTGGAAAGAATTTTCGGAGGTATGGTGCAGTGCAATGAAGAGCAAAAGTTGGCTTATGCTGGATATGTGATGACAAAAGAGGCTGCAGCATGGTGGCGAATTACCAAGAAAGTGATGTTGAATGCGGGAGGAGCGCTGACATGGGAAGCTTTTAAGCAGAAAATTCTAGAGAAGTATTTTCCGGTGTATCTAAGGACTGAGAAAGAGATGGAATTTTTAAGGTTGACTCAGGGAAACCTGTCAGTTGATGAGTACGCTTTGAAATTCAAAGAGTTGGTTAAGTATGTACCTCAGTATGCTAGAGGAGAGAATGAGCGATCAAAATGTGCTAAGTTTAAGGATGGTCTTAAGCCGGAAATCAAGTTAGCTTTTTCTCACCTAGAGATAGAGGACTTTGCTAATTTGGTGAATAGGTGTCGTATGTATGAGGCAGGTTTGAAGGCAAAGAGTGAAGTTGAGAAGGTGACAAATCCATCTTCATCTCATGGACCGATTCGGAATCTTCCTTTTCATAGAGACTCTGGTGTAAAGTATCGGACCCCAAATCCGTACTCTGGTTCTGGTGGAAGAAGGGACCAACGTTTTGGAGGAAGTGGACAAGGTGGAAACTTTGGAGGCAATGGTAATCGTGGTGGAAACCGTGGAAGCAATAGTTTTGGGGGAAGCCGCATGGGTCATAGTGGTGGACATCGTAACAGCTCTGGTGGAATGAGATCAGGAACTACACCTCCTCGTTGCAACAAGTGTGGTCGCAATCATTTTAGTTCGATGTGTCCGCCCAGGAATCCTAACTGTTTTAATTGTGATAAGCCTAGTCACATTGCAAAGGATTGCAAGGAACCCAAGAATGTGGCTAATTCAGGGAATGCAAATCACTTACTCTGCAAGGGAGAGTGTTCACTATGAGTGAAGCTGAAGCTGCGAATGCTGCTAATCTGATCCAAGGTGAATGTTTAATTCATAAGAATTCCTTATTAGTGTTGTATGATTCGGGTGCTACTCACTCGTTTATTGCTGATGATGTGGTGAATAAATTAAAGTTGAAAGTAGATGCTTTACCTTATAATTTGCTTGTTTCTACCCCTACTGATAAACCTGTGATAATGTCTACCTATTGTTCTAATTGCCCAGTAGAGATAGAAGGTAACACCTATTTTGTTGATTTGATTCAACTACCCCTTTCTCAAATAGATGTTATCTTAGGAATGGATTGGCTTATGAGGAATCATGTTCTTCTGAACTGTTCCGAAAAGTCATTAGTCTTTAGTAAAACCCAATCTTCTTTACCTAAACCTAAAGACCCTGAGCATTTATCTGCCAAGGAAGTTCAAGCTTCATTGAAGAATGGAGCAGTGGCCTACATGTTCTTAGCTTCATTGGATGTCAAGAAGGATAAGGAGCTACACGAATTGTCGGTGGTTAAAGATTTTCCTGAGGTATTTCTGGAAGAGATACCTGGTTTACCGCCAATTCGAGAAGTGGAATTCTCAATTGATGTAATCCCTGGAACTGAACCTATTTCAAAAGCACCATATAGGATGGCCCCGGTGGAGTAAGCTGAACTGAAGAAGAAACTGGAAGAGATGTTGGAGAAAAAGATGATGCGACCTAGTGTGTCACCATGAGAGCACCGGTGTTGTTCGTCAAAAAGAAGGATGGCAGTATGCGTTTGTGTACGGACTATCGTCAATTGAACAAGGTGACGATCAAGAATAAGTATCCTTTGCCCAGAATTGATGACTTGTTGGATCAACTGAAGGGAGCATCCGTATTCTCCAAGATAGATCTTCGATCAGGATATCATCAGATTAGAGTGAAGGAGGAAGATATTCCTAAGACTGCTTTCAGAACTCGTTATGGGTATTACGAGTATCTGGTTATGCCTTTTGGTGTAACAAATGCTCCAGCGATATTCATGGACTACATGAATAGGATTTTTCACCCTTACTTGGACTCATTGTTGTCGTGTTTATCGACTATATTTTGATTTATTCCAAGACTAAGGAGGAACACGCAGAGAATTTAAGGACGGTCTTGACAATGTTGAAGGACAAGCAACTTTATGCTAAGCTATCGAAGTGTGATTTTTGGCTGGATTCAGTGCATTTCTTAGGGCACGTGATCACAAAGGATGGAATTGCGGTGGATCTTGCAAAGGTAGAAGCTGTGCTGGAATGGAAAACATCGACAACTGTGACAGAAATACGAAGTTTCTTGGGATTAGCAGGGTATTACCGTCGGTTTATCGAAGGATTTTCTCGCTTATCTCTGCCTTTGACAAAGTTGACGAGAAAAGGGCAACTATTTGAATGGTCGGCAAAGTGTGAAGAGAATTTTCAAGAATTGAAGAAGAGGTTAACAACCGCGCCAGTGTTGGTTTTACCAGATACAACAAAGCCCTTCTGTGTATACTGTGACGCTTCGAAGCAAGGGTTAGGATGCGTGCTAATGCAAGAGAGGAAGGTAGTAGCCTATGCTTCGCGACGACTGAAGATTCATGAGCTTAATTATCCAACTCATGACTTAGAGCTTGCGGCAGTGGTGTTTGCTTTGAAGATTTGGAGACACTACTTGTATGGTGTAAGGATTGAAGTTTTCAGCGATCACAAGAGCTTGAAGTACTTGTTTGAACAAAAGGAGTTGAATATGCGTCAGAGAAGGTGGATGGAATTTTTGAAGGACTATGATCTCGAGCTACAATATCACCCTGGAAAGGCAAATGTAGTTGCTGATGCCTTAAGTAGGAAATCATTGCATGTTTCTGCATTGATGATAAAGGAATTGAAGTTGATTGAAGAATTTCGAGATTTGAATTTAGGAGTGGAGTTTAAACCTAAGAGCATGATATTGGGACAGTTGACAGTCTCAAGCGGATTTATGGAGAAGATAAAGGAACTTCAACTGAAAGATGAGGAGCTTCGAGCTAAGAAAGAACTTTCGGAAACAGGAAAAGAAGTGGAATTCAGAATTGGTAGTGATGGAGTGCTAAGATACAAAGATCGTGTCTGTGTACCAGATGATGCTGAGATGAAAGGAATGATATTGGAAGAGGCTCATAAAACTAAGTTGAGTTTTCACCCTGGCTCTCAAAAGATGTACCAAGACCTCAAGAAGATATTCTGGTGGTCTTGAATAAAGAGGGAAGTTGCGGAGTATGTGTCTCGATGTTTGACATGTCAGAAAGCGAAAATAGAGCATAAGAAGCCTGGTCGTGACCTACAACCGTTGGCAGTGCCAGTGTGGAAGTGGGATTGTGTAACCATGGATTTTGTCTCTGGTTTTCCTAAAACTCAAAAAGGATATGATGCTATATGGGTAATTGTGGATCGACTGACGAAGACTGCATGGTTTATTCCTATCAGTATGAAGTATCCATTGGATAGGCTGGCTGAACTATATTTAAAGGAAGTGGTGAGATTGCATGGAGTACCTTCAAGCATAGTATCAGACAGAGATTCGCGTTTTACTTCTAAATTTTGGGTTAGTTTGCTAGCAGCGATTGGAACAAGGTTGGATTTAAGTTCGGCTTATCATCCACAAACTGATGGACAATCAGAGCGAACTATTCAAACGTTGGAAGATCTGCTGAGAGCTTGTGTGATAGAGGATGCTGGAAATTGGGATTCTTTTCTGCATCTGATCGAGTTCACTTACAACAACAGTTTCCATTCAAGCATTGGAATGGCGCCATATGAAGCCTTGTATGGTAGAAAATGCAGAACAACCTTGTGTTGGTTTGAAACGGGAGAGCATTTGATAATAGGACCTGATATAGTGCAGCAGACGAATGAAAAAGTGAAGTTAATTCAGGAAAGAATGAGAGCTACTCAGAGCCGACAGAAAAGCTATCAGGATAAGAGGCGGAGTCCGCTTGAATTCAATGAAGGAGATTATGTGTTCATGAGGGTAGTGCCAACTACTGGAATTGGCAGAATGCTCAAAACCAGAAAACTTACACCTCGTTTCATTGGACCTTACCCAATTCTTAAAAGAATAGGACCATTAGCCTACCAAATTGCTTTACGCCCTTTGCTTTCTAACTTGCATAATGTCTTTCATGTGTCTCAACTGAGAAAATATATTCATGACCCTTCACACATCATTGAGCCTGACTCAATACAACTAAAGGAAAATCTTACATATGAAACTTTACCTCTAAGGATAGATGGTAGTAGTGTCAAAAGGTTGAGAGGAAAAGAGATACCTTTAGTTAAAGTAATATGGAGTCGGAACAATGGAGAAGATGCGACATGGGAGCAGGAGAGCAAGATGAGAAGTTCTTATCCGCACCTTTTTGCTTCAGGTACGACATTTCTCGGGGACGAGAAATCTTCAAGTTGGGGAGAATGTGACATCCGTCAAAATCCTCGTATTATTTTAAGCAATAAAGAGATTCATTTTTGAGAAAATGTTTTTAAAGAGTATTTCTTTGAATGAATATCTTATTTCATGATTTTAAAGTGATGAATGATTTTTAAAGGATTGGTTTTCATGGGATAATACTATGGGTTTTAAAATTGAGTTTTTGGAACGGTTATGTATCTAATATTTTTATGCTTTAAAGAAATTGTGATTTTTATACATGAGTGATTTTATGAGAAAAATTTATTTCCTATGCATGAATGTGTATGCTTAGGATTTTATTTTAGGACAAGAAGCTTATAGGATAAATTAGAACCATATGGAAATTAAGTAAAGTAAAATTTGGTGGAAGAATGTGAATTAAGGAGAAAAGCCAACCAATAGGAATTAGGATGAGTGCCTTAATTTACTCCTTTTTGTCTAAGTTGATAAGACCTAAACCATGCAACAAATCAAAGTGCCAAAACTACCCCTCACACTCACACATGGACTGAATTATTTCAAGGGCAAAGAAGGGAATTCACGACTTGCCTATATATAGCCTAGCCATTAGTTCATTTTCCCTTCATCCATTTCATTCTTCTTCATTTTATTTTCCAAACCAAAACACAACACTAAGAGCTCATCCAACTCTTAGTGAGAGAGAGAGAAGGCCGTGAGGGAGAGAAGGAAGAAGAAGGAGATTCAAGCTTAATCCAAGGCTTTTTTGAAGATCTAAGGTGCTAGAAGCTTGAAGATCATTTTTCTTGGTGTGTGTTTCGAAGATCATAGAAGAGTTTAGAGTTAGTTTTGATTTTTGACTTTGTAATCTTCTTTTCTTCTTGCATGTTGGATTTTATGGTTTAGTTGATGATTGCATGTGTTGATTATGCCTTGATCATGAATTTTTGGAGTTAAAGAAACTTGTAAATAGCTAAACAACAAGCTAGATGATTCGGCCATGGTTAGTGAACCATGTGTTGATGATTTTCAAGTAGATCTAAGTAGTTGCATGTTGGTTTTGTGTTTAGATTAGTTGATCTAAGTAATTGCATGTCTTGATCTTGACTTGATCTTTGATAAAGTTTTAATCTTGAGTCATGCATGTTGTTTTAGAGCAAAAAGATTTGATCTTTCTTTGATGTTCATCACGGTTTTGAAAGAAACTAAGGAAAGCAAGCTTTTGAAAATGATTTTGATGCAAAAAGGTCTTGATCCATGTATTATGTTCTTTGCAGGTTGAAGATTTGAAGCCAAACTTTGATGTATGATGATGGTTATTCGGTCAAGCTTAGAAAACTAGGAGATCATGCTTTGATCATCATGAAAAGGCACATGCATGTTGATCTTTACTTGATTTAAGAATTTTAAAGTGCATGCACGAGATTTGAAATGAAATTTTGTTTGAATGATGATGATGATTCGGTTTAATGCTTGAAAAAGGAAATGTTATTTTTGAAAATTTGTGTGAGAAAGTACATGATTTGGTTTATGAAACTTGATCTTTGCATGTTGAAAAATGAACCAAAAATCTTGTCTTTGTCATAATGAGATTCGGCCAATGCATGTTAACTAGGTTAAGATTCTTTTCATGAAGTGACATGAAGTAATGAGTGTGTTTCATGGGTTGATGCTAAGTTAATTTGTTTGAAATGGTGTTGTGGTTATTTCTTTGCAATTCGGTTTTGGTATTGGAAATGGATAAATGAGTTTAGTTATTTCAATAAGAGTTTTCAATGATTTTGATTTTATTTCTTTGCTGTCCAGAAATTATTCTTAAGGTATTTCTATTTTAAAAGTGTTTTCAATTGATAAAAAGTACGAGTTTTCAAGTACCGTTTGAAGTAACAAAAGCTAGATGGAAAAATAGCGATTTTTCGGTGTTTTAAAAGCAAAAAACGTGGCTGGACCGATTGCATACAGCAACCTAAAGTGATTATTTAATTCATATTATTATGAGTTTTCAAATGATTTTGAAAAATTCCATGTGCAAGAGAAGATTGGAATTGTTTTGACAAATGACTGTATTTTAAAGAGAATGATGAAAAGAAATAAGAGCTTTTCTTATCTTAAGTGAAGAAGAATAAAGTGATGTATTTCAATTGAAATAAATTTTGACGTAAACGTATTTTTAAAATACGAGGTATTCTTTAGACGGTGGAACGGACTCGCAAGGAGAAGCGAGAGGCTATCAAGGACAAGACAATTCACCTGCTGGACTAAGAGGTGAGAGTGCTGTGAACCTACGACGTAGTGGTGTCTAGACTGAATATATGGACTGTTCCAATCTTTGAGACGTATTTGATATATTGAGTGCTATTTGATTATCTGCCTGTTTGTTATCTAAAAATGTTAATTGTTTATCTGTCCAGTTAATTGTAATGTATGATTGGTTTTGTTATATACCTGATGTCATTATATCGATATTGCTGAGTATATTTTTATTCTATCTGGAACTCTGGTTGCTATTACGTGAGACAATGAGAATCATGAGAAATGAATAAGACTTGAGATTATTTGAAAAGCTTAAGGAAAGAGGATAAAGTGATGAGATCTGAGAATGCTTCAGTTAAGCAATGATGCTGAGATTGTGCTCAAGGACTCATGAATGATGATGATTGCCAAGTATCGGATGGATACAAGAGGCTTATGAGATTTTCCTACGGGAAGTATTCGATGTGTTGTGATGCCAAGTGGCTATTGGAAATGAAAGTAAGATGTGATTCTTTGGGGAACGGATTTAACCCTTAGTGGTCGGGACTTGTCGAAGGGATGAATCAAGGGCGAGCCGGCCATAGGTTAATTAAAAATATAAAAGACTATAAAAGACTCTAACAAAAGCGGTGAGCAATGAGTGACAAGTAGTGGAGAGGAAGATACCATAGGTATCAGGGATACTGAGGTGGAGATTGCATGAGGGGAGGGCAAGGACGGTGAACGTCAAGAAGCCTGGAGTATATTTCTAGGCGGAACGAATTCCACATGTGGCGCCGGGCTCATCGATTCCGGATGGCCGTGGTAAGTTCTGCATCGCGAACTAGAAATAGTACTATCACCCCCTTGATTGCAAATCTAGAACAGTGAGAGGGACTGGAACGAGGCTATGTGATTTGCCACTGTACCCGATTTTCTACAGTGTGCCTTGAATTTATGATTTGAGACTGTACCGGATTTTCTACAGTTCTCCTGGCATTAAGTTTTGTGAGACAGCTGTCAAGCCTGCGTGGTAAAGGTCCCGTACTCCTGTTTGCTTCCGACTAGGTTGGATGGATGACCGAGGAGATGTAGACGTGTGTGCTGACTGATTTTTCTCAGTGATGGTTTTTCCCCACCTCATTGAGTGAACCGATTTGATAAGACTTAAGAATGATGAAAGATTCAAAGAAAGAAAGTATAAGAGAATCTCTGAATGATTGAGAAAGACTCTAATAAGATTTGAATGCTCGAAAAGATTTGTGATGCCAAGTGCAGTAATTTATATGGCCATGAGTTGTGATCTTGATGTATCTGGATTGCTGATATATGCTTTGTTTATAAATGTTTCCTATATGCTTATGTGGATAACATGTTCAGTTATGATGACATGGTTATGATTATACTGTTCTACATGTTTATGTTACGCTGTTCTGTATAGTCTAGTTATATTGTCCTGCTTTATCTATTATGTTCTATTATTTGCCTGTCTCTATATTTGAGTCTATCGTGAGACCACATGGTCGACACGCAAGTGTTCGGAACACTGACTCTCTCCTACCATGTAGTCATATTGGCTTTTGCCGGTATTGTAACGGGTAGATGGCGTATCGTGTAGCGATTCACATGTGGCCTCTTCAAGGAGGAACATGGGTGGTTGTTCCTGAAGGATGGATATGGAGAGGAAATACTCGGTTGGAGATCGATGATCCCAGACACATTTTGCGAGGGACGAGTTTGGATGTGCATGTGGGACATGTCACTCTTCGTGATTATCAGGATGGTGGACCAAGGGAACATCACGAGTATGATGGTCAACCCGCACCGTTAGCAACAGTGACTCCACAGCGGATGGAGGAGGAAGATGTGCGTGACTCTGGTCACGAGGGTGCTGCGGAATCTAGTGAGAAGATGGAAACGGATGCTGGTTCGGATGGAGAGTGAAGCCCGATGTGTCTGATAGTGTGTAGAAGTCCTAGTGTCTAGGATCTAGTTCCCAATCGAGGATTGCCTTTGTGAAATACCCGTAATGTAATCATGCTACTTTTATCTATGTTTTTAATTAAATTTCTAAACCTGGTATGTAATCTTTTGTAACCATGAACAACTTTTGAAAACTGCTGGAGATGAGACTCCGATCCTTTTTGTTTATGTTCAGATGATGATGATGATGATGTGTATTTTCAATGGTGTTTTGGTTGATGGGAAGTTTCAAGTAACATCTCGATTTTTGTTAAGTGATATTATCAAATGTTGGACTTATGTTTTACCAAAAAAAATGGCCTCATTTTTACAACAAACTAATAAAAAGTTAATAATAGTTTTGGAAATGAAAATCGGGCTATTACAATTGACATTCAAAAATAATGTTTCCAAGCACATTTCCTTGAAAACCAAAAGTCTTGTATACAAATTTCATAAAATTGTCGGGGTTTACATAATATAGTAGCATTAAAAAAAATAAAGTACAATTCTTTCTTTCGCCTTCTCCGCTGCGACACTATGATCCTCCGTATATCCAGATTTTTCCTAAAATGTTAAATCGCAAGGAGTGAAACATTTTCAAACAATTTAAGCAAAAGGATCGAAAGGATCCGAAACAGAAGTCAGAGAAAACCATAATCAATCATAGACCTCTTGCACCTAATTCAAAACAGATATTTTATCATTCACTTTTACAAATTACAATCATATGTGCGATCGCGCTAAAAAGCATAAGCATTGGCAATATGGGTAAATGTTACATTTTTCAATCTGGTATTATGACACCTTACCCTTAATTCTCTACTGGATTTGAATCGTATTTCGCCTCGGGGGTGTTTCCTTTCGTATGCCCGTAGCATACCTTTTATTTTCTTTCGCTACATAGGCATTTTCTTTCGTATACCCGTAGTATACTTTTCTTTTTCGTTTTCTAAGTCCAATCGAGAACGCGGGTTCCTCATATAACTCATGTTTAATAGAAGGCCATTGGGTAAGGGTTAGCCAACAAAATACTCGTAGTTATTGTTGGAAGTCAAGCTCTCTCATGGACTTCAATAAGAATTAAAGGTTAAAGTTTTGATGATAACAAACTCAAGATTCAAGCAATGCAAGCACAAGTCCTTTCAAGTTCAAGTTGAAGGCTCAAGCAAATAGAAGTCTTTAATCCCTTTCCCTTAGGACATGTTTTAAGGTAATGAAGTCTTATGTTCTTAATGAGTTAAAAGGCCAATGAGTTTTTCACTTAAAGGATAAGAAAAAGAGTTTTCGTGAAAATCAGTTTTATAACTTTGTTTCTGTGGAAATGATTGATGAAACAACTCTGGATGTTTTTATGTTATGAAAATCTATTTTTACAAGTGCAAGAAGGAGTAATCCATTATCTTCTTGAAGTAATTGATTAACATTGTTGCATCACAGAAAAACCAGAGTGTGTGTAATTGATTATGTGAACTTGGCTAATCCATTACTTTTTGAATAAGAGTAATCGATTACCTGGATCAAGTAATCGATTATCAATGTTGCATCATACATTTTCCTGAGGCAGAGTAATCGATTACTGCCTTGAAGTAATCGATTACATGATGTTGCATCATAAAACTCTTCAATAAAAGGTTTTCAAAGTTTCTATTTTTAAGGTGATAATCGATTTTCTTTATGAAGTAATCGATTACCTCAAATTTTATTGAAAATCGTGTCAGAATCATTTTGATTTATTTCCAGATTTATTTTTACTTAATTGATTTTGATTTATTTTCAAAATTCGAAATTGATTTTATTTTTGAAAATATTCCTTTTTAGTTTTAGGTTTCAAATCTTTTTTATTTGATTTTGATTTTAAAATGTAACATCCCGCGTTTTCCGACTAGGACGAATAAAATTTTATTAAAGAAAAAGTTTTGAGAAATCGTTTTAGAAAGAGTTTTCAATGAATATTTTATTCGATTTCGAAGTAAAGTGTTTATTTTACGGAGTTTTGATAAACAAATATTTTTATGAAATTAGTAAAAATGATTTTTATGAGAAATGGTTTTTATTGTTGGAGATTTGCAAAAAATGAACTTCTTAATGGACTTTAAAAGATTGATTAATTTCGGAAATCCATAACTTTTTAACCGTAACTCCGATTTTTATGATCTTTATATCAAAACGATCGTATCGAAATGTAGTTTTCAAAAATGTATCTTTCATAATTTTCTGGGTTAGTTTGCGAAAAAAATTTTTCAGTGTGATAAAGGACGAATTTCCAAGGAATTAATCATGAAAAATGGTTTTGATTTTTAATGAATTTTTCCTTTTGGGATTTTCTTTAATATATTAAATTATTATTTTAGAAAATGAAATAAAGGCTATAAATGCAACCAATAAGTACAGTTTATTATTTAAAGGAAAAAGTGTTAATATGAATGTTTAAGTAAGATGATTATGAGTGTGTGATTGATTGATAAATGTGTGCATAATATGGTTTGTATATGTATGTATGCATGATATATTAAAGTGTGCTTATATGTGTATAATTATGTGAATTGATAATTATGAATTAATATAAATAAAAGAAAAAAATAGGACATGTGTGTGCATGGAGGAGGTGCCACGGTTTGGTGCATGTGTGCATGAAGAAAGATATGTGTGATGTGTGTGTGTGCATGTAGAAGATGTAGGTGTAATGTGTGTATGTGTGCCACTTGTATGAGTGTGTGTATGTGTAAGCTTGTGAGCTTTGCATGTTGACTAAGTAAAGAAGAGGAATTAAAATAAAAGAAAATGAAAGAAGAAACTTGGGGACCAAGTAGTGATATTAGAATGCCCAAAATTACCCCTCCTAGTGATGCATGTTGGTCGAATCTTCAAAGCCCCAAGAAGGGAAATACTACTTCACCCTTAGACTATTTCCTTCATTCTTTCATTCATTCCCTTCACTTCTTTCGTAGCCTTCATTCTCCATTCCTTTCATTCTTTCATTTCCTTTCCTTTTCACACCAACACAAATACTAAGTCTCCAAGAGCAACACTAGCTCTTGAGAGACACATATACAAAAAAAAAAGAGAGAACCATGAGAGAAAGAGAAGAGAACCGTGAGGAAAACGAGGAGGAGATCAACCCAAACCTAGGAGTTCCTTTGGAGATCTAAGTGCTAGAAGACTAAAGACCAACCTTTTTCATGGTAGGATTTGAAGATCAGGAAAGGAGATTTGAAATAGTTTAGTTTTCCTTTTTATTTTGTAGATCTATTTCTTTATTTCTTTGCATGTTTTATTTTATGGTTGAAAAGATGATGTTATGTGTTATTGTTTTTTTTTATCTTGGACTTTAAAGACTCACTTAATTTGTAATTTGTTAAAGCTTTATGTTTGATGTTCTTTCTTCTTCATCATTTTATTTTTGGTTCTATGTGTTGATTTGTTCTTGCTTGTTGATCTTTATTGTTGATCTAGTGTTTTTCCTTGCATGCATTTGATTTTCTCAAGTTGATCTTGATCTTTCTTACATGTATGTGATAGGTCTTGATTTAAAAAATAAGAAATCTACCATGTTTAAAAGCTTGATGATCAATTCGGTTTTAAAAGAGTTTTTGTGCTCATGATTTTATTTCCTACTTGATTCGGTTTTATGTGCATGTAAAGAAAATTAATTTTTAATAAAAGAGTTTAATTTGAAGCATGAAATTTTTGATAAAAAGAATTTATTTTTATTTTGCATGAATCGGTTTTGGGCTTAGAGCTTTAGAAATAAAATTTTTAATAGAAGCCTTTGCTACATGCATGTGAAAACCTAGAGAAAGGAATAAGTATTGATATTTGTTTTGATTTTCTCTTAAAGTTTTGATTTTAGTTGTTGAATGTTAATGCATGTATGATTTTCTTTAAGATTTATAAATTTTAAGTATGTGCATGTTTAGACCTAGGATGGTTTGATGTTTAGTTTAAAGGGTCTAAATTTGTATTTGTAAATATGGTGCATGTTGTGTTTGAAAATTGTTTTCATAAATATGTTAATTTGTTTTTTTTAAGAAAATAACAATTGATGGATTGATTTTGTAATTGATTTATATGTATGAGTGTATCTTTGATTTTCATGAAAATAAATGAATGAACAAAGTTGTTGAATAAAGTGTATGCTGAAATTGTGATTATGTGTGAATTTGACCTTGGTGAATGATGTTTGTGTGTGCTCGAAAATTCTGAAATCATGTCATTGTCTTAAGTATATTAAAATGAACTTCTCTGAATTTTTGAATGATTTTTGGAATTGATTTTCTATTTCTATGAGAGTAAACTTTGTGAAAACAATTTTAAGAAAACAAGTTTTTCAGTTTAAAGAGAAACAGAATTTTCGAACTTGTGCTGCTTGAAATGGTTTGAAATTTTTATGGTAGCTTCCTGGACATCTCTAGATGTTCTCTGTAAAATTTAAAGAGATTTGGAGTTGACTTGATATTTTTAATAAAGGCAAGACAGTGAATCACTAGGTTCAGATTTTCTGGACTTAGCGCCAATTTTAATTGGAAAAATATAACTTGCACAACTCCAAATATTCCGAAAATTTTATGAGATAGTCTTGACTGTATAAGGAAGATTTATACCAATTTTTATTAAGTTCTGAGTTGAGAAACTAGTTTTAATAATAATGTTTTTGTCTCTGACCAGCAACAGTACCATGTTGTTTTCGTGTGAAATTTGATTTGAAACCTAGCTTAGGGTAGTTTAAATGGCTTGAAATTTTTATATAATGAACTTTATTATATATGTGTATGTTCTGGAAATTTTTTGAAGATTAAATAAATTTATTTGATATAGTTTTGAAATTTATCCTTTGTGTTTCACCTTTAAGCACACTAAGTTTCTATTTGAATATTTTTGATGAAAGTGAACTTTTATGCTTGATGTTATGACTTGGTTGGCTTGTATGATGATTATGATGTCTTGAAATAATTGAATGAGTGGTTGTTTGATGATATGTTTAGGTTATGATTGAATGAAGTATTTAATTAATCAAAGTATTGTGTGTGATTTTGCAATTGGTTTGAAAACCAATGGGTTTTTGAAATAGCTAAGCTTTGATTTAATTGAATGACCTTGGACTTAGTGGTTGCTGCCCTTAATTCATTTCATAATGTTAAGCTTTAAAAATAAATCGTTTAAGTGTTTATTTTAAAGCAAAGTGTTATATGAACTAAAGTAAGATTTTTCGGTGTTTTTGAGCTTTGGTTGGTGGCTGTCCGGGACGGACCAGCAACCAAAACCAATGGTTTTAAAGTGTTTTGTAAATTGTTTTAAAAAGGTTTTGAGATGTTTAAATTATTTTTAAAAGTTGAATTTGATTTGAAAAAGTCTTGACGTTTTGCGATTTTCCGATGAGAAATAAAAAGAGTTTTCAAAAACGCGTTTTGATAATAAGTAGGACGATTATTTAAAATAAGTTTGTAACGTAGTATCGTCTATTTAGTACGAGGTGCGTATAAGTCGAGAAGCGGAACGGTCGACTTGTTGGGAAGGACCCGCAATGATTTCAGATGCTGGAGTGTGAGGTGAGAGGTGCAGTAGGCCTAGGTCATCGTGATGCGTAGACTCAGTTCTAAACTGAGTACATCGAGTCTAATATGTTACATGCTGCATTATCATGCGCAATGCATATATGTGTTAGATGCTTTCCTGTTTTGTTAAATATAATGCATGGTTTATTTTGTTATGTACTAGATTCTTCTGTGAATTATCTTGTGGAATATATCTGGTCTGTTGGGGAAAAGCTGAATGTGAATATACGAAAAAGAAATAAGACATGAAACAAAAGAAAAGATTGAGAAGAGATAAAACGAAATGTGAATAAGATTATGAAAGAAATGAGTTGATGAGATGAATGAATTGTGAAAGTAAGAAAATGTGATTGAAAGAAAGAGGAATGATCGTAAAGGTTGTATAAGAATGGAATACAAAAGTTGAGATTGGAAAGAGAAAGTGGTTGTGCAAGTGAGAAGTGGTTTGAATGGAGATGTGATTCCTCGTTCATGTTTTTGGGAAGAAGCTTAGTGTTGAGTTGAGCTTGCTCCTCCATTAACACTCACCCAAAAATATGATTTTTGAAAAAGGTTTTTGAAAGAGATTTTGAAAAACTTTTGTGAAAATAATATTTTTGTGAATGTTTTTGGAAACATTATTTTTGAAAAGGTTTTGTGGAAGGATTTATGAAATGAGGTTTTTGAAGAGGTTTTGTGAAGTAAAAGTTTTTGTGAAATCATGTTTTCGAAAAAGTTTTGCGAAAAGAGATTTTGAGAAAGACGATGAAAAGATGTTGATGAGAATATGTTGAGCATGAGTTATGTGATGATGAGATGAAAGTGATATGAGGCATGAGGCCATTGAGATTTAGGGGGAAGAGATTGCGATTAGTGGTCGGGCTTCGTTGAAGGGATGCACCAAGGACGAGCCGACTGTTAGGATTAAGCCGCTAATTAAAACTCTAAAACTTTAAAAGACTCTAAAAGACATTTACAAACGCGGTGAGGTATGAGTGTCGTATCGAAGTAGTGGAGAGGAAGGAACCATAGGTATCTGCGGATACTTAGGAGGAGATTGCATGAGGGGAGGACGATGACGGTGAAACGTCAAGAAGTCTAGAGTACTGTTCTAGGCAGAACGAACTCCACATGTGGTGCACTAACGTGGTGGGGACTGGGTCTAATACCGTGGTAAGTTCTGCACTCGAGACTAGAACGGTGCTGTCGCCCCCTTGATTGCAAATCGAGAACAGTGAGAGGGAATGGAACGGGGCATTTGTGATTGCCGCTGAGAGCGTGCATTGTTATGTGAATTATGATTATGATTTGAGGCAAGGCCTCCTGGTCTGGGACCATTTGTTTGTGTGACAGCTGTCGTGCCCGCGTGGTAAAGGTCCTGTACTCCTGTTTGCTTCCGACTAGGTTGGGTGGATGACCGAGGAGATGTAGACGTGTGCGAGCTCGATGATGTTTTCCCCCTCATCATTGATGCTAACCGTTTGATAAGATTTAATAAAAAGATTATAAGAAAGAAAGCATAAAGAATTTATGAAGAATCGAGAAGGACTCAAAGAAAGAAAGTATATTGATTGTTGGAAAGAATGAGAAAGAGGATGATGAGGATGAAAAGTTCGGAGGCTTGTGATGCCAAGTGAAGCGATGTGTGTTATGATGATTTATGATTTTATCATATTTGATATGTGTAACACCCCGCAAATTCCTCGAATTAATTTTAAATACTAAAGAGACTTATTTTGAGAAAAGTGTTTTTTTTTTAAAGAGCAATTTTCTTAAATGAGTTTCCTAAGTCACGTTTTCAAAATGATGAATGCTTTTAAAGAAATGGTTTTCGTAAAATAATGTCATGAGAATTAAAGTGGAGTTTTAAGAGATAATATTATATGTTGGACATTTTTATGCCTTAAAGAAATGGTGATTTCTAAACAAGGACATTTTCATAAGAAAGAAATTGTTTTCTAATATGTGTGCTAGTTAATATGTATTTGTTGTGTGATTGTGTGATTAGATGTTCTAAAAAAGAATTAATTAAGAAATGAAAAGATAATGCATGAATGAGAATATGTATGTGTGCCGTGTGTTTGAGAGGAAAACATGATGTGTTTAAATGTGAAATATATGGTATGGTATGCATGTTTAGATGTGTATGAATGTTACTCCATGATTCCATGCCATGTGCTTGTTATGATAACATGAAATGAAATTATATGTGTGTGTATATGTATGATACGTGTATATGTGTGTATGCATAAGTGTATATGTGCTATATATATATACATGAATACACATGAGCATGCTTAGGATTAAACTAGTAAAATAAAATCATGCATGCATATGTGTTGATGTGTGTGTGTGACACGTGTGAAAGTGTGTGAGTGTGTGCTACGTGTATGCATGCATGATGGGGGCTAGGACTTTTAAGTTAGGGAGTCATGGACTAGGGTGGGGTCATAAGTAACTAAGTGTAACCAAAATCCTAACTAAACCCCTAACCAAGCCCTAACTAAATATTAAAACCTAATGGAGAACCCCAAAGGTCAACAAACCTAGAATGGCTCCTAAGCACCTAATGTCCCCTATATGGTCTCCTTGGCAATGTTAACCTCCACCCATGCAAGAACAAAGAGAGCCGAATTTACCCCTCCCTCAAAAGCTTGTGGCCGAACTCATTAAGGGCAAAAGAGGAAGTCATGAGTTCACCTATAAATAGATAAAGCCATAGTTCATTTCTCCTTACCCATTTTCATTTCACTCTTTCGCCCCAAACACAAGTCCAAAGAGCTCATCAAACTCTTGGACTAAGAAAAAGAAAAATAGAAAGAAGGAGAAAAAGAGAGTTGGTCGTGTGTTAGGAGAAGGTAGAAGAAGAGGAAATCAAGTCATAACTTAGAAACCTCTTGAAGATCAAAGCACTTAGAAGACTAGAAGAACTTTCTTTTTTGTATAATCGAAGATCCTAGATGTATTAGGACTAGTTTTTATTTTGTAATCTTGTAATCTTTCTTTTCTTCTCTTGCATATTCATTTGTATGCACTTATGTGTGATCTTTATTAATTATGGACTTTTAAAGACTCAAATTAACTTGTAATATGTGTAACTTATGCTTGATGATTCGGTTAGCATTTTTCATGGTAGATCTAGATGTTTTTCTCTTTGATCTAAAAGTTTGATGAGATTTGTGTAGAGTTTAAAGTAAACCTTGTTGTATGTTGAACATTCTTCCTTAAACCGTGATTTTAAGATTTGTTTAAGAGTTTAATTTAAATAAATAAGTGATCTTAACTTGGTTAATGACAAAGTTGTGATCTTTAACTTTGCATGTGGATTTGGTGTTGATCTTGCTACCTTGTGTACTTGCATGTGTTATTTATATTTAGATCTTGAATTTCTAAGACTAAATGAACCAATAAAACACTAGATCTTAAATTATGTGGTTCGGCCATGACCTAAGGATTAGGCCTTGATGCTTTTCTATTTGATCTAAGTGGATGCATGTTAACCTTGTGTTTAGAAAAGTTAGTTTGAGTTGTTTGATTTTGATTCGGTCTTGGTAAAACTTTGATTTGTGAGTTTTGATCTTTAAAAAAAAATAAATAAATAAAAAAAAGCTTTAACCTTGTTTTGATCTATGAGCAAATTACGCCTTTGAAACCATGCATATTGTTTTTTTTAAGACAAAAAGACTTGATTTTCTTCAATATTCCTCACGGTTTTAACTTCTTCTTACTTAAAATGATTTTTATCTTCAATTTGTGCTATCATATTTGATTTCATGGCTTGATCTATAAGATTTAGGTACATGCATGTGATTTTGACTAAAAAGATTTTTACTCTCTTAACAATCATCACGGTTTTACAAGGAAATTAAGGAAACATGTTTTTGGAAAAATAATTTCCCTTAACTTGATTCATGTTTGGTAATTTTGCATGTTGATTTCTTTTGATTCAAAGACTTTTAAAATAGCATAATTAAAATAAAAACTTAATTTGAAGAAAAGATACTTTTGAATTGTGTGTGAAAAGGGTGCATGGTTTGATTCATGACTTTTGATGTTTGCAAAAGTGAACCAAAAGCCTTGTTTTTGTCAAATGGAGGTTCGGCCTATACCTAGGAGTTAGACTAGGACCCTTTTTCATGAAAAGACATAAAGATAATGAGTGTGCTTTCTAAACTAATGCTAAGTCAAAATTGTTTGGAAAAGGTGTTGTGATTGTTAATTTTCTATTTTGTCTTGCGTTAATAGTAAAGGAAATAAATGAACTAATTGAATAAATGTGTGTGTGTATTTAGTTGTGAACAAGAGGAAGAGTAAATAAATTCGTTTCATAAAGAAGAAAATAATTGCATGATTTGGTGTGTTTTATGATACATGAATCTTGCTTTGAATTGTGATAATTTTCTGTCAAATTAGGTTTAAGAAGAAGTTTTGTGTTTGAATGACTATGTATGTGTATTCGGTTTAAGTATACCTAAATGTTTTTGTTTTATAAGAATGAAATGATTTTGAAAGTAATTATGTGCCGAGTGACTAAATTAAGCGGTTGATTATGAACATGTTTATTTGAGAATGAATGTTTGTTTGTGATTTAATTGAATGCTTGAATAAATGTTTACGTGGCTTGAATGATTTATCAAAATGTGTTTTTGATCGTATATGTAATTAGTTTGAATTTGATTTGATGTGATTTACTTGAGTTTTGAAGAATTAATATTGGACTAAAAAGTATTTGAAAAAAAAAGAGTTTTTCTTTTCGATGTTTTCGGATTTTTATTAAATGTTTGTAAAACCCTTCTTTGCTGTCCCAGTCTGTTTAAAGATGTTTTTGGATTTCTAGAATTGAGTTCATGAGACTCAAAGTTTGGTTTTCAAGTAGTAAATTGATTTTAGAAAAACCCGGATTGAAACCGGTGAATTTTTCAGTGTTTTCAAAGTTGATTTAGGTGCTGTCCAAAACGGACCAGCCACTAAAATAAATGATTTAAATCACTTTACGAAATGTTTTCAAAAGGGTTTTTGAAAGTACTTAAGGTATTATAAATATCCGAGTTGTTTGAAAAAAAAACGGTTATGTTTTAAGTTTTTTCGACGAGGAATGAGAAGTGTCTAAGTTATGGGAAAGATTTTCATAATATAAGTTAATAACATAAGCGTATTTTATTTAGTACGAGGAATTGGAAAGACGAGGGATTGGGGCAGCCGGCGGCACAAAGGATCCAAGGAGACGGTACGCATTTAATAGCTGGACCTCAGGTGAGAGAGAAGCTTTCCTAAGACACCGTGGTAGTTAGGTGATATATTAGGACGTTCTGTATCATCTCAAAGATCGGAACTTAGTGGTTGGAGTCAGTAGTATAAGTGGCAATTGTTTGTGTTGTGTGGCCACTTATACGAAGGTGACGAAGACCACAATGTTATTGTGTGATGTTGTGTAATGGCTTTTATTTATTCAATTATGTTTGATGATACTTATGGCTGTTAATTTAAATAAGTAATACGCTGATGGACGTCTGTTACGTCCTGAAGATAGAAAAGAAATAAATAAGACTGGGGCATAAAGACTTAATGAGAAAGAAATGATGATTGGAAATAAAGCATGTGTTGGAAAAGAAAGAAAGAGTTGAGATTGGGGAACGAATGAATGAGAATGTTTGAGAACGAGCCAGAGCTGGGGAGAGTGATGTTGTTTGTTGGAAAGGAGACGTGATTTGAGCGGAGCGGGGCTCCTTTGTTTTTGGTTTTAGACTGGGAACTAGTGTCGAGTTGAGCTTGCTCCTCCATTAGAGCTCAGTAAAGTTGTATTTCTTAAAAAGGTTTTTGAAAAGGTTTTTATTTTTGAAAAGCTCTTTAAAGGAATTTTGAAAAGATTATTAGAAAGAAATTTTTGAAAAGATTTTTTAAAAGTGATTTTGAAAAGGTTGTGAAAGAAGTTTTTGAAAAGATTTGGGAAAAGAGTTTTGTGAAAAGAGATTTTTGTAAAGAGTGGTGAAAGGAAATTTTTGGAAAAGGTTGGTGAAAGGAAGTTTTAGAAAATAGCTTTACGAAAAGAGGTTTTGAAAAGGAGTATAAAAAGTATTGTCAGAAAAGCTTTTGAAATGAAATTTTGTGAAAGATTTGGAAAGAAGGTTTTATGAAAAAGTTGTGAAATGATATCTTGGTGAAAGCTTTTGTAAGGTTGTTTTGAGGAAGGATTGATGAATGAGAGTGTGACCAGAGATGCGAGTTCATTGTTGTGATCCCAGCTCTGTGCTATGTGAGATGTGATGAGAGAAAGTTCGTGCAAAGTTAGTGGTCGGGACTCATTGAAGGGTTGCACGAAGGATGGGCCGACCGTAGGTTAATTATAATAAGCTAAAAGACTTTAAAAGACACACGCGGTGAGGCATGCGAGTGCGAAGTAGTGGAGAGGAAGGAACGATAAGTATCTGCGGATACTTAGGACGAGATTGCATTACGGGAGGACGATGACGGTGAAACGTCAAGAAGTCTAGAGTATGTTTCTAGGCAGAACGAACTCCACAAGTGGCGCACTAACGTGGTGAGGACTGGGTCTAATGTCGTGGCAAGTTCTGCGGGCCCACTAGAAACATACTGTCGCCCCCTAGATTGCAAATCGAGAACAGTGAGAGGGACTGGAGTGGGGCATCTTGTTCGCCACTGCGAGGCAGTGTGCCATGATTATTATGATTATGATTTGAGGCTGACACCTCCTGGCCTGGGGCCATTTGTGTTTGAGACAGCTGTCGTGCCCGCACGGTAAAGGTCCTGTACTCCTGTTTGCTTCCGACTAGGATGGGTGGATGACCGAGGAGATGTAGACGTGAGTGATAGCCGAGAACGAGATGAGAATTTTAATGAGATCTTAAAACTCCCCAATCATAAAGGATTGTGAATTGATAAGATGGAATAAAAAGAAATGTATGGTTATGAAGAGGATGTGAATGAGAGAAAGAAAGAATGTTTATGAGAAGCGAAATTAAGTTGGAAGGAAAACGGAGGATAATAACAATGATAATAAGAGTGATAATAACGAAAAGGATGGTAATAATATACTTGGTTGCTTCATGCTTGTATGTTGTATTGTGTGTGGTGTGGTCCTTCTATTTTGCCTATCGTAATTCCACACCGTCGACGACTCGTCGTTCGGATCGCTTACTCTCTCCTGTTCGTTGGCATATCGGGGCTGCCGGTATCTCAACGGGCAGACGGAGTATCGCCTGGAGATCATCACTTTAGATGAATCGGAGTTGGAACCTAACGACAACGGGGAAGCAACGACAAAGGTGGCTTAATTTGCTGGAGCGGAGAGAGAGTGCAAGAAGGAAGGGAACCTTCATCCGGTGGTCTCCATCAGAAGTAAGCGAGAGTAGTGTGTTTAGTTTAAGTTGTGATTTATGTTCTGAGTCAAGGATTACCAAGCAATGTGCCAATTATGTAACTAAGCCCAGTTTTAATTCTGTATTGTGAAACGTTTACTTTTGGAAAAACAAACAATGTAATCTTTTGGGAAACATGTTATGGTGCTTTTGAATCAAACTACTTTATGAAGATGAAAGTTTTAGGTGATGAACGATTTTAGTAACAACTCGATTTTCAGTAAAGAGTGGTACACTTAACATTGACACTTCAAAATGTTTTTATAAAAAAAAAATTTTGGCCTCATTTTTGCCACTTTAATAAATGAAAGTCAATTATTTTTAGTTTACGAAAATCGGGCTATTACAATATGTTTTATTTATAAGTGTTTCCTATGTGCCTACATGAGTATATTTGTCATGTGCATAGCATGTGTAGTTGTTAATGCATGAGTATTATATTTTTATTCTGAGTATTCGTTTTATACGAAGTCGTTAGTATTTTGTCTTGTCATGTTGTACTTCTGGAATACTGACCATCTCTCCTATCATGTTGTCGTATCGGGTTATTCCGGTATTGCAACGAATAGATGGTCGACCCTGCAGCAAATCGGTACGTCATCTAGATGAGGCTGCTGCAGTGGACTTCAGATTAGTGGTCAAGACTAGTAGAAGGTAATCCCCTTTAAGCACTGTATTCCTTGCAACTACTTGGTTTACATTGTCATATCATTCTGTACCCCACTTGGTATTTTATTGAGTGTGGCTTTTGACAGAATAAAGTTTTATGAAATAAGATTTGAAAATGTTTTCTTAAATCAGAATTTATGAAGCTAAGTTACAAAGCGTGATGTTAAGTAACATCTCGGTTTGGAACTTGACTCGTGATGTGTGACATGAGAACATTATCTTATTACAATCCAGTTAGTGTAATGTTTTTGATTTTAAAGGTTCTCATGCCCATGTCACCATTTAAAAAAAAATTTCCCAAATTTTTACTACATTTTGTTAAAGAGATAATGTTTTCAAGTTGCCGAAATCGGGGTGTTACAGAGTGGTATCAGAGCAATGGTTAACCAAAGTAGCCTGATGCATGGGCTTACATGCTTGTTTGTGTGTCTGTCTGTGCGTTAGTGTTAGAATTTCGATGAGTGAGAATAGGAGTACGAAGTCACGTGAGCATCTCTATCATACCACCTCTAACGTTCGATCTATCTCTATCATTCTATCTCTCTATCTTCGGAACGTGTCACGGGTTTGTCTACGATGGTACGAGGAACAATGATCAGAATCATGAGGAGACTTTATTCTTTGTAGCCTGAACCTCTCTTGATTGTTGAAACCTCTTTTGTTGAGTATTCCTTTTTGCATGTAACGACCTCTGAGCTATTGACATGCGACTTTGTTTTGTGACTGGAACCCTCTTTTCCTTGTAGACACTTCTTCTTATGAAAACCCTATGTGTTGTTGAGTTGCCTTGACAATACGTTTGTTTCTCTAAAAGCTTTCCATGAAAACTTTAGACCCTGACACCTTATGCCAATCGACTAGATATGCCTAAGTTATAAGGTAGACGGTGAGATGTTGTTAAGGAAAGAGTCATAATGGTTGAGGAAGGAATAAGCATGAACGGATGTGATATACCTTAGAATAAGAGTACCCCTAGAACCATAAGCAAGATAGTGGAATGTATAAAAAGGATTAAGACTGAAAAGTTGATAGTAGTCTAACCCAAGTAATGGTATAGATGGTGTTAAGGTGGTGGATATTTGGGATGAGTTTGAGAGAGTTGAAGTTAGAAAAGCTTTAGTTGGAGTAGGTGAATGATTGGGGTAGGTGTAAACTTACAATAGGACCATAAGATCAACTAGATGGAGTGGTGAAATTAATGGATAGAACCTTTAGGTGATGACCAAAATTAGGTTAAATGACCAAGACTTGATATTTTAATGGACATAGGTGATTATAAGTTGTGAACTTAAGGGTTTCATTAGGTGCTAAGATCGTTAATCTGAAGGATAAATCCCTAAGTTGGAGAATTTTTAGTAGTTTAGGTAGCAGAATTTAAGGTGATATTCAAATAGGCTTGAACAAAGTGATGGGAAGTTTTGTAAGATAACCTAGAATTAGTGAATGTTGGGAAATTTTATGACCTTAGTCCCTATCAAATTTTATTGGATAGATGTGATGTATAGGAATATGATCCGTCAAAGTTGGGGAGTAAACGGAGATTTTGAGGTTTGTAGTAACCCACCTAGGCCTGGAAGGATAAGAAGAGTCAAATTAAAGCAGAAAAACCATGAGGAAAGTAGTATCCCTGTCAGGATTGGCATAAGCGTGCTATACTTTTTGAATTTTGTTTCGAAACCATTTGAACCCTTTGAACTTTTGTTGACAAAGCTATACCATTAGTATTCTATTGTATCTAATTACCTTTGAGAAAACGATGCACATGCGACGACTTGAGGACGATGACTGCCGTTATAGATCGAGAGAATCACTCCATGGAATCCGACATCCGTTGATCACGAAATTCTGCGTAGCATTTCTCGAGGACGAGAAATCTGGAAGTTGGGGAGAATGTAACATCCCGCGTTTTCCGACTAGGACGAATAAAATTTTATTAAAGAAAAAGTTTTGAGAAATCGTTTTAGAAAGAGTTTTCAATGAATATTTTATTCGATTTCGATGTAAAGTGTTTATTTTACGGAGTTTTGATAAACAAATATTTTTATGAAATTAGTAAAAATGATTTTTATGAGAAATGGTTTTTATTGTTGGAGATTTGCAAAAAATGAACTTCTTAATGGACTTTAAAATATTGATTAACTTCGGAAATCCATAACTTTTTAAGCGTAACTCCGATTTTTATGATCTTTATATCAAAACGATCGTATCGAAATGTAGTTTTCAAAAATTTATCTTTCATAATTTTCTGGGTTGGGTTGCGAAAATTGTTTTTAAGTGTGATAAAGGACGAATTTCCAAGGAATTAATCATGAAAAATGGTTTTGATTTTTAATGAATTTTTCCTTTTGGGATTCTCTTTAATATATTAAATTATGATTTTAGAAAATGAAATAAGGGCTATAAATGCAACCAATAAGTACAGTTTATTATTTAAAGGAAAAGTGTTAATATGAATGTTTAAGTAAGATGATTATGAGTGTGTGATTGATTGATAAATGTGTGCATAATATGGTTTGTGTATGTATGTATGCATGATATATTAAAGTGTGCTTATATGTGTATAATTATGTGAATTGATAATTATGAATTAATATAAATAAAAGAAAAAAAATAGGACATGTGTGTGCATGGAGGAGGTGCCACGATTTGGTGCATGTGTGCATGAAGAAAGATAGGTGTGATGTGTGTGTGCATGTAGAAGATGTAGGTGTAATGTGTGTATGTGTGCCACTTGTATGAGTGTGTGTATGTGTAAGCTTGTGAGCTTTGCATGTTGACTAAGTAAAGAAGAGGAATTAAAATAAAAGAAAATGAAAGAAGAAACTTGGGGACCAAGTAGTGATATTAGAATGCCCAAAATTACCCCTCCTAGTGATGCATGTTGGTCGAATCTTCAAAGGCCCAAGAAGGGAAATACTACTTCACCCTTAGACTATTTCCTTCATTCTTTCATTCATTCCCTTCACTTCTTTCGTAGCCTTCATTCTCCATTCCTTTCATTCTTTCATTTCCTTTCCTTTTCACACCAACACAAATACTAAGTCTCCAAGAGCAACACTAGCTCTTGAGAGACACATATACAAAAAAAAAAGAGAGAACCATGAGAGAAAGAGAAGAGAACCGTGAGGAAAACGAGGAGGAGATCAACCCAAACCTAGGAGTTCCTTTAGAGATCTAAGTGCTAGAAGACTAAAGACCAACCTTTTTCATGGTAGGATTTGAAGATCAAGAAAGGAGATTTGAAATAGTTTAGTTTTCCTTTTTATTTTGTAGATCTACTTCTTTATTTCTTTGCATGTTTTATTTTATGGTTGAAAAGATGATGTTATGTGTTATTTTTTTTATCTTGGACTTTAAAGACTCACTTAATTTGTAATTTGTTAAAGCTTTATGTTTGATGTTCTTTCTTCTTCATCATTTTATTTTTGGTTCTATGTGTTGATTTGTTCTTGCTTGTTGATCTTTATTGTTGATCTAGTGTTTTTCCTTGCATGCATTTGATTTTCTCAAGTTGATCTTGATCTTTCTTACATGTATGTGATAGGTCTTGATTTAAAAAATAAGAAATCTACCATGTTTAAAAGCTTGATGATCAATTCGGTTTTAAAAGAGTTTTTGTGCTCATGATTTTATTTCCTACTTGATTCGGTTTTATGTGCATGTAAAGAAAATTAATTTTTAATAAAAGAGTTTAATTTGAAGCATGAAATTTTTGATAAAAAGAATTTATTTTTCTTTTGCATGAATCGGTTTTGGACTTAGAGCTTTAGAAATAAAATTTTTAATAGAAGCCTTTGCTACATGCATGTGAAAACCTAGAGAAAGGAATAAGTATTGATATTTGTTTTGATTTTCTCTTAAAGTTTTGATTTTAGTTGTTGAATGCTAATGCATGTATGATTTTCTTTAAGATCTATAAATTTTAAGTATGTGCATGTTTAGACCTAGGATGGTTTGATGTTTAGTTTAAAGGGTCTAAATTTGTATTTGTAAATATGGTGCATGTTGTGTTTGAAAATTGTAACACCCCTAATTTTCGTCTCCCAAATAACCGAGAAATTAATTATAACGATTAATTTATAATTGATTTGTATTAGTTTTAAAGGTTTTAGTTTTTGTACATTATGTGTTTTTATGTATAAAAATATAGGATATATTTTTATACGGTTATTTTGTACAAAAATGTGAATATTGTAATTTAGTCCTTGGGTTGGGACCTAATTGCAATATTAAAAAGGTTTTTGAAGAAAGAGTAATTAAATTATTAATTTTTGAATTTTATCAGTATGTAACCGGTTAGAAGGGCTTTGTAACCGGTTACACGATGAACTCAGAATTTGGGATTAGTGCGTTTGATGAGTAATCAAGCCAAAACCCAGAAATTTGCCACGAATCAGCCTTCATACTTGGTGGGATACGCGTGTCGCATTGCATGCAAGCCTGAAATCTCTATATAAACCCGAATTGTTGATGAATTTGGGTTGATTTTCTAATTGAAGTGCTGAAACTCTGTTTTTAGGGTTCTGAGATTCGTCTCTGAAATTCTCCTTTGTTTCTGAGATTTAGAACATGAGTGATACACCATTACAAAGCTTGAATCAAGGGCTTTGTATTGATATACAGTTTGTGAGTTGAGAGTCCCTGAATCAAGAGAACGAAGCTTGCCAAGTTGAGGTGTTGATGCTGTCAAACCTCAGCTTCTGATTTCTGGAGCTGACTTTGAAGCTCGATTTTGGTAAGCACACAAACCCTTTTGGTTTCAAATCTATTCCTACCTCTAGTGCATGTCGCAGAGAACTCAATTTGACTATTTTCCCCAATTCTTAATTGGGTTTTGCATGTCAATTTCCCTGGTTTTGGTACCCTGTCCAACTCTATCTGCATATAGTGGATTTAATGGAGATCTATGTTGGAGCCTTTCATCTCTACAATGTTTTGGATCAAGCACAATTTAGAGGTAAGGGGGAAGCTTACTATTTGCTAGAATGAGAATAAATTGTGGTAGAATATAGGATGAGTCACCAAGAGACTCAAAGGGCATAGGTTAAAATGGTTAAGTGGCTTGGAGACCAATCTGAGCTCAATTCTGTGTTGAGCAAGTCTAAATGGATGCATGCAAGTGATTTAAGGTTTAAAATCAGAAATTAATTATTGATTATGAGTTTTGTGGTATTGATTGATGTTTGTATTGATTTTTATGCAAATTGATACCATAAGCTTGATGCATGCAAACTAAATGTGTTTCTGGGTATGAACATATTGTTTTTAAGGCATATGAACTCTGAGAATGTGAAAATTGGGTTAGATTTGAGGAAGGAAAAGAAGGAATTGTCAAAACTCTTGTTTTAATGGACTGACTGCATAATCTAACCGGTTACTCGATAATTGTAACCGGTTAGACACTGCAAAACTTCAAAGGAAAATCAGTTTACAAAACAGTCCTGAAGTCTTATTAATTTTGCTCAAATCTATACTTCAATTTCAATGGAAGCAATCTGAAAATGAGTTAATAATGCTGCCTGGGTTCAGATTTAAGGTTAAGGGTTATTACCTTAAATTAATGAGATGATTTCAAGAGGAAAGTATGCATAAATGAAATTGGATTATGACTTAGATCTTTTGAATGATATTATGTGTTGAACTTGAGGTATTTTGTTATGCTAAGACCTTGTTATTGGATTGAGAAGAGAATTTAAGAAAAGATTCTTGGAAAATCAGTGGTTTTATATTCAGGTCTGTAATTCTAACCGGTTAAGTGATGATGTAACCGGTTAGTACCTGAAAACTTAAGAATAAAAGTTAAGTTTTTGAATAAGGGTTGTTAATACCAATGATTATATTCTCTCAATCCAGGTCTATGAGCATATGTTAAATTTGAATTCAAAGGTGAAATTTTATGAGTAAAGCCATACCTCAAGATATCATTCAGAAGTTGTGTTTTCTAAGTCATAATAATGGAATTAATGGGAACATGACCCTGTACTCTAGGAGTACCAAACTGATGCAACCTACTTGATGACACATTCTGGGAATGTGGAAATTGTCTGGGACATGGTTTCTTGGATACGTTCTGGGAACGTGATGCACACTCTGGGAGTGGTGTTTGATTATATTCCAAGTATGGTTTGCGATACGTTCTGGGAACGTATGTTAGTGTTCTGGGAACACATTGGTATAATAATAGAATTAAAGATAAAACCAACCTTGATGATTGTGCATTCATATAGAATGGAAGTTTGGTTGGTAGGAACGTTTATCATATTCTGGGAATATGAGGAGGGTACTCCGGGAGTACCAAATTATAACCTACTTGATGACACATTATAGATATGTGGCCAGTGTCTGGGACCTGGTTATATACGTTATGGGAACGTATGATAGTGTTCTGGGAACACATTGATATGCAACCTACTTGATGACACATTATAGATATGTGGCCAGTGTCTGGGACCTGGTTTTTATGCGTTCTAGGAACGTGATGCACACTCTGGGAGTGATGCTTATTTATCCAAGTATGGTTTGCTACACGTTCTGGGAACGTGGTGCACACTGTGGGAGTGTTGCGTATTTATCCAAGTATGGTTTGGCATTACGTTCTGGGAACGAATGTTAGTGTTCCGGGAACACAACGGTGTATTGGATGGACGTCCAAGATGGACTTTTAGAGGCCTCAGTTGTGGAAGAAAATCATGCATCATGTCACCTGCATTGAATGAATTATTATGATTAACCGGGTGTGCTCATATGATTATGCATCATGATTTGCTACATGTTGACTTGTGGATGTTAGTTTTATTCTCATTTGATTATGCGAATATGTATAGCTAACCCCCATGCCCTTATTAGGTGTTGATCGTGCATCTAGCTTGCACAAGAATCAGTTAAGGGAGATGTCCTTTAGGTGCATGCAGAATATAGAAAGTGTGGATTGGGAACCCGTTGTGCAGGTATCGAGGCTCCGACCAGATGGATGTTTGGACAGAGGACCAGTGACCAGCTCTATAACCTTTCTATTTTTTTTAATAGAATTTATATGATACATATTTTGGAAAGAAGTGTCATAAGAGGAATTCAGTTTCATAATAGTACTTATTTGGTATTAATGGACTTGTTACACTTGATATATTTTGGGGGTATAATATGATGACTTTACTATGTTTCCGCAAACTCTGATTTTGTAAGTCAACCTCATTATTAATCAAGTGTTTGTGAAAAGAAATTTTCAAGGAAAGGGAAAATTATTATTTTCAGATCTTTTTCCAACGATAACAAGTCCAAGTAATCATAAACTTATTACTTTTCTTTTAAAGTAAAGTGATATACAAGGAGTATTACATTTTTATGGTATCAGAGCAATGGTCCTGACTCTTGGTCCTTGGGTGTGTGGTCCAATACGCTGGTCATCGATATCTGCAATGTTTCCTGGGAAGTATGCTTTCATATACTTCCAAACTAGAGCTAAGGTTATGGGAAATGGCTCTAGATAAGTGGCTCATTCTGTTATTAAGAAATGTTCTATGTAGTCTAAGTAGAAGTATTATAGTTGTATGCTTCTCTTTAGACATGTGGTAAACCTAAAACTATAGTGTTGGTTTATTCCGTTCTCATAGAACCAGTGATAAGGAAATCTTAAGGAGTGGTAGTTAAGTCCTTGACTCTGAGGAGGAGTGTTTACCCTCACTCGTGTTAAAGATAATCAACTTTTCAGACCGAGTGTAGGGAAGTTATCTTCTTAAAGATCAACCTTGTTGTGTTTGTTAAACTCTAAAGCTATCCTTTCTTTTGTTCCTTTTGGATAAGGGTAGTGATCAAAGTTGCTCTATGCCTTACCCAATCTGCTACCTCAAAGTGGAGACTCCTACAAATCTTCTTGTAGTTGTTTCCAAGGTATGTCTGAATCGTTCTATTAAGGTATTAGACTTTGTCTATCTACGTGTGTCATGATTACATCTGATCTTAAGCACGGTTTGGAAGCCGAGAGATCAAGTGATCATGATTAATGACGATAGAACAACCCTGTATTGGGATTCCCAAGTTTCGAATCTGGAACCCAATGGACCCATGTGGTTGCTCCTGGGCAGCAGTGAAGGAATAAGGGGGTCAAAGAAATCCTGGTTACAAGAAATGATGTCAGGTTTACCTTTGAGTGAAGAGATAGAGTTTGGAATCAAGTTAATTCTTGAAAATGATTCTATCTCTACTACCTTTATAATATGGTACCATCGGAAATAGTCACATGGGAGAAACACGGAGAAAAGTGCTAAAAGGTTTTGGTTGGATCAGATTAAAGGAGTCTAAGTGTTTTCTAAGATTGATTGGCGATTGGATTAACCCCAAATCAGGATTCAGGGCAGGGATACACTTCAGACTGCATTTTGATCTCGATACGGACATTATGAGTAGAAAATAATGCCGTTCGGATTGGCTAATGCACCTGTTCTTTTATGGATTATAAGAACGGGACCTTTAGATTATAGTTGAGTTTGTTTGTGGTTTATCCTGAGAATCCGGAGGAGCATGAGGAACATCTCGGGATTGTGTTGAGAATCCTGCAAGAGGAGTAGTTGTGTGTAAGCTCGCCAAAGATGAGTTTTGGTTGAGCGAAGTTAAGTTCGCAGGGCTTGCGATCTTTAAAGTAAGAAGTTCTTGGGGCTGGCTGGGTACTATTGCCGGAGTATTTAAGGATTTTTAAGATCTCATGGCCTTTGACCAAGTTGACTTGGAAAGATCAACTGATGGTATTGAATGATAGGATGTTGTTTAATTATGGTGGGGTAGTGATGGATTATACCCCAACATAATATGATTAGTCCAAGAAGAATTATGGAAATTGTGAGTAGTGTGACACCCTTCCGGATTACCCAAATATAATATAGTATTTATGCTTTATATTGGATAATATATGGACTTGTGAGCTAATAAAATATGGTAAATAAAATTTTCTTTAAAGCGGGTACACAATTCATCTAATGGAACTCTTGGAGAATAAATTCTGAAATCCTTTAAAACACTTGTATCGAGTTCGGCGATTTCTAAAACCTTTTCTCAAGAAGGATAACATTCGTTCTTTAGAAATTCCTTTACATTTTACAATCAATTGAAGCTATCCATACTTTGTTCAATAAAACTGATACCGTCAATTAATACTTATAGCCGAGCTCATTTATAAGTTGAATCAGAGTAAGCGGAAATTACTAGACTATGCAACTGATATGATATAAACATAGATTTTCATATATACGAAAGAGTCATACATACATAGTCCATGAGATAAGTCACCAAGTTCCAAAAATATAACAAGTCCATGTAAACAGATCTACATCACTATGATACTATAACCCTAGAGTAAAACATATGTACAATATATACATAATCAAAATACAACCCCAGGGATAGTCATGTAGATCCATCAGCATCAGATGCAGTAGTAGTAGCAGTAGTAGTCTCCCAAAAACATAGGTAATAAGGTAGTAGCATCATCATCACAGCAGCAGCAGCACATCTCCTCCACAGCACGGATCCAAGGGTCCACATCATACACCATATGCACGTACCTAGGGATCATCGTCCCTCCAGTCACTCCCAGTAGAATGCACGACAGGCTCGCTCCCATTCTCGTCCTCCACCGGATCCTCCTCGATCTCATCCGAGGGAGAGTGTACCCTACCACTGGGTACCGGGTCAGGTGATGGTGAAACCCTGACGGGGCTCCTCGGATAAGAAGGGGGAGTCTCCTCGCGAACAACTCTAGAAGTAAAAGGGTGAGAGCGGATAGGTCGAAAATGAAAACTATGGTAAGAGCGAGCTGGTCGCGTGGGAGGTGGTCCATGATAAGTATAAAACGGGGGTACATGCATAGTGTATATAATGGGAATCCTAAACCTACGAGGACGGAATCGCATCAGCGGATTAGGGTGGTAGAATGTGAACTCTACCTCCCCCTCATACACCGCGCGATGGTCCTCATAGATCCATACGCCACTAGGAAGTGGCTGGATCTCGATGCAAGCAATGTAACGAGACATCACCTACAAGGGCATAGGGGTAAGCAATTCTACTCACATAATCAATAGAGAATAAATCATGCAACATATGAAAGATAATAATGCATCAATTAATAACAATCACAATTAGCATCTAGCAAGTATCAGATGCACATAGGATGCTCACACTTAATTCAGGTATATCAATTGCATTAAGTGAATGACATGATGCATGATTTTAACTCTCAACTTATCTCCACATTTTCTAAGTCACTCTCTGACGTCCATCCCTGACAACCCAGCACTCCACAGTGCGTTGTATTCCTAGGTATACAACAATTCGTACATTCACCTAGAATGTACACGTCAAGCTTGGTATCCATGCCACCCGAGCACATCCCGTCATCCAAACGGATCGTCATCCAAACGATATGTCCATATCGGCACCCACAAAGCCGACCACGTCATCGACGTGTCATCAAGCAAGCGTATTGACACTCCCAGAGGCCCTCCACATGTTTGTCGAAACATGAATACGTCCTACCATCCAAACTCCAGAATGAATCCATTTTAGACTTAGGGGAAATTGATTAATACTTTACTTGCCACCTAGGCTTAATTTTCAAAATGGATCGTCACCGAACGATCTATTTGTATTTATCAATTTCTCTAAGTCTTTGATCCCTTGAATTATCCTTAATAATTCCTTAATTAATTAAGTTAGAATTGAAAATGATGTTTTCAGATTCTGGGCATTTTACTCGAGTAAAGTTCAGAATACTCGAGTGTTCTGGAGATTTTCCAGATTACTCGAGTGTTCTTAAGCTTACTCGAGTGTTCATGTCTTTCTGAGGATTTGGGTTTGAATTTCAACAATTTACTCGAGTAGTTCATGAGTTACTCGAGTGTTCTTGGACTTTTCCAGAATACTCGAGTGACTTTGAATGACTCGAGTGTTTGACCTATAACAATTCTCAGTTCATGCCCGATACTCGAGTACCAGACAAAATACTCGAGTGTTCTTATGACATTTACTTTATTTTGAACACGATTTAATCGAGTACTTTGCCATTTACTCGAGTGTTTCGCAGCTGACAGTATTGAAAACTGGTTTTAACATGCCATTTTCATTTCTACTCAATTTAAGTCCATTTCAGGGATCCACAGAGTTAACATATCATTAATCAAACATGTTACAACACTTATTTCAATTCAAAACACAGAATTGACAGAGAAATCATTGATTATGCATAAAAAGGCATTTTAACAACTCAATACCTCAAATCACACAATAAGCATAATATTCATCAAACAAAGCTCATTTAAGTTCACATGCATGATAACAAACTTGCTCAATACGGATTTAGAGCATGGATTGGTCTCCGAACCAAAGTTCCTATAGAATCTAAGCCCTTAGAGCATCTTGGTGGCTCTCTAACACATTTAATGGATTTCAAACTCTATCTAGTGAATATAGTTACTTCCCCTTACCTCTCAGATGTGAATCAACAGAAAGAAATCCAAAGAAAGCTCTCCAAACCCAGAAATCCACTTGAACTTCTCATGCATGACAGTTTTGAGTACCATACCAAAATGGAATTGGTTCGTACATGAAACAGAGAATTAGATTGGGGAAAATTAGATTTCTAAGCTCTATGCAACATCATCTAACTAAAGGAATTGAGTTTGAGACTCAAGAACTCAAGAGCTTACCAGAATCGATGATCACAGTGAGCTCCAGACACCAACTCAAGCAAGAACAGCTCCACTTCAAGACTTCGATTCTCTCAATCCACACACTCAAACCTCACAATTTTGGTGTCTATACAAAGCTCGTGATGTGAGCTTTGTATTGGTGTATAGATTATCACTCAACTCAGCTCACAGAGAAAGAATCGAAGAACACAATTCGAAAACCCTAACTCTTCTAATCTTCAACAAGTTAATCAAAATTCTCGACCAAGGGACAATGATGCGTTTAAATAGGCCAATGGAAAGCTCATGCGGGGCGACACGACGCCTATGGCGTTGGCATGGTGGTGATTTCGTGTCACCATCACGAAATCGTTGGCTGTGACTCACCAAACGCACTAACTCGTGCAGTTTGACCCAGAATACTCGAGTATTCCAGAAAATACTCGAGTGTTTTACCCAGATTTTGAAAAATAATTATTTTATTTACTTTCCCTCCAAAACCTTTCCTATAATTGCTTCTAGGTCCCAACCCAGGGACTAATATGCAAAATATACATTTTAGGCATTTAAATTATTTATTAAATAATTTCTCACATGCAAGCTAATTACATACACACATATTTTAATCAAGGATTAATTTGAAAACTATTAATTATAATTAAATTATAATTAACATTTCATTAATCTGGGATTAAAATTTTGGGGTGTTACACTACTCCCCCACTTACAAGGAATTTCGTCCCCGAAATTCAACTCATACAAACAAGTCAGGATAATCCTGACGCACCTTATCCTCTAATTCCCAAGATGCTTCTATTACATCTCCACAAACCCAGACAATTTTGACCAGATGAATATCCTTCCCTCTCAGCTGCTTGATTCTTCGATCTTCGATGCGAACTGGCACAGCTTTGAAGGTTAGGTTCTTATGAACTCCTAAGTTATCCGGTTGGATTCTAAGGACAATGGTGGGGTCATGGACATATTTCTTCAACTGAGACACATGGAACACATTGTGGAGGTTAGCTAATGATGGAGGCAGGGCTAACTGATAAGCTACTGGGCCGATTCTTTTGAGAATTTGGTAGGGACCAATGAACTTAGGTGATAATTTCTGGGTTTTCAAGGCTCTACTAACACCTTTGGTTGGTACAATCCTAATGAACACATGGTCTCCTTCGACAAACTCTAAAGGTTTCCTTCTCCTATCAGCATAGCTTTTCTGCCTACTCTGAGCCGTCTTCATCTTTGCTTGAATCATCTTGATCTGCTCCGTGGTCTCTTGCACAAAATCTGGCTCAACCAGAGAATTCTCCCCCACTTGAAACCAGCATAACGGCGTCTGACATTTCCTTCCATACAGAGCTTCAAATGGTGCCATTCCAATGCTCGTGTGGTAACTATTGTTGTAAGTGAATTCCACGAGCGGCAACATTTGTTCCCAATTCCCTTGTTCTTCCAGTGCACAAGCTCGCAGAATATCTTCCAATGATTGAATAGTCCTCTCCGTTTGACCATCAGTCTGAGGGTGATATGCAAAACTTAGCTTCAATCTTGAACCCAAGGCTCTATGCAGATCTTCCCAAAACTTTGATGTAAACCTCGGATCGCGATCAGACACAATGCTTGATGGTATTCCGTGCAGACGAACAACTTCCTTGATGTACAACTGAGTGAGCTTTTCCAATGAGTAGCGCATATTCACGGGAATGAAATGCGCTGACTTGGTCAATCGATCCACGATCACCCAGATTGCATCATGACTAGTAGACGTCCTTGGCAGTCCCGACACGAAATCCATCGAGATGCTATCCCACTTCCATACGGGAACTTCTAAAGAAAGCAACTCTCCTCCTGGCCTTTGGTGTTCTACCTTCGCCTTTTGACACACCAAACAGCACGCCACATACTCAGCTACATCCTTCTTCAGCCCCGGCCACCAAAATAATTTCTTTAAGTCCTGGTACATTTTAGTAGCTCCCGGATGCATGCTCATCTTACTCTTATGCGCTTCATCCAAAATCATCCTTCTTACTTCCAAATCATCAGGCACACAAATCCTCGTTTTAAAGCGAAGGATTTCATCCTTCCCTTCTTGAAATTCCAACTCCTTACCTTCTTACATCAACTTCCTCTTTTCCATGAGTTTCCCATCCTTGTGTTGCAATTCTCGAATCCTTTGCAGGAATTCGTTAGCAAACTGTAGCATCCCCAACTTGATACTCGTCGGCTTCACTTGCATCGTCAAACTTAAATCCCGAAACTCCTCTATCAGTGCAGCTTCTCTAACCATCATTGCACTGATATGCATTGCCTTTCTACTTAAGGCGTCCGCCACAACGTTAGCCTTCCCAGGATGGTAATGGAGCTCAAACTCATAATCCTTCAAAAACTCCATCCATCTGCGTTGCCTCATATTCAACTCCTTTTGATCAAAGAGGTACTTTAAACTCTTATGGTCACTAAACACCCGGAACGTAGTGCCATAGAGATAGTGCCTCCAAATCTTTAAGGCAAACACCATAGCTGCTAACTCCAGGTCATGGGTTGGATAGTTCATCTCATGAACCTTTAACTGTCTCGAGGCATAAGCGACAACTTGCCCATCTTGCATCAAGACACACCCAAGACCTTGTTTCGACGCGTCACAATACACATCGAAACTCTTCTGTGTATCGGGCAACACTAATATGGGAGACGATGTCAACCTTTCCTTCAACTCCCGAAAACTCTTTTCACACTTTTCGTCCCACAGGAATGGTTGATCTTTCCGAGTCAACTTCGTCAGAGGCAGTGCGACCTTCGAGAAACCCTCGATAAACCTTCTATAATACCCAGCCAATCCGAGAAAACTTCTAACCTCCGTGACCGACTTCGGTTGCTCCCATTGCAAAACCGAATCTACCTTCGTCGGATCAACCGCAATCCCTTTATCTGAAATCACATGCCCTAAAAACTTAACCTCCTTTAGCCAGAACTCACACTTCGTAAGTTTGGCATACAGCTGCTTCTCCTTTAAGATGCTTAACACTACCCTCAAATGTTCAGCATGCTCTTCGGGGCTCTTAGAGTAGATCAGAATATCGTCAATGAACACAACCACGAATGAATCTAGATAAGGTCTAAAGATTCGATTCATGTAGTCCATGAAGATAGCTGGTGCATTAGTCAATCCGAATGGCATTACGACATACTCATAATGTCCGTATCGAGATCGGAATGCAGTCTTAGAGATATCCTCCTCTCTAATCCTGATCTGATGGTACCCCGACCTCAAATCAATCTTGGAAAATACTGATGCCCCACGTACTTGATCCATAAGGTCATCTATCCGTGGCAAAGGATACTTGTTCTTGATGGTGACCTTATTCAGCTGCCGATAGTCTATACACATCCTCATGCTACCATCCTTTTTCTTGACGAATAGGACAGGAGCACCCCAAGGTGAGACGCTTGGTCGGATCATCTGTTTCTACAGCAATTCCTCAATCTGCTTCTTCATCTCTGCCATTTTCGGTGGTGCCATTCTATAAGGAGCAATAGAAATGGGATCAGCTCCGGGAATTAGGTCGATACCAAATTCAATCTCTCTTCTTGGTGGCAGACCAGGAATCTCATCAGCAAACACTTCTGGAAACTCTCGAACAACAGGAATCTCTTCCATCTTCGGACCACTCTCCTCCACCTCTGAGTTGAATAGACACATGTAGCCCAATGGTTTTGGGTCTCTATAGGCTACTAGTTTTCTATCACAATCAATGATCACTTGGTTCCGACTTAACCAGTCCATCCCCAAGATAACATCTAATTGTGTCAAGGGTAAGCAGATCAAGTCTACTTTAGAGGTTTGTCCTAACACTTCTATACAACAGTTAAGACATGCACTAGAAACAACTACTGGAGCATTGGTAGGGGTTTCTATTTGCAAAACATAAGGCATTTCAGACATCATCAAGCCTAAACGGTTTACACATTCATATGAAACAAATGAATGCGTTGCACCAGAGTCAAACAAAACATAACAAGGCTGACCATTAAGCAAGTATTTACCTTGCACCAGATCAGAAGATCGATTCGCTTCCACACCACTAAGGGTGAAGACCCTTCCTTGAGTCACCGGTCTATCTGCAACTCCTCTTGAATTGGCCTTGGCTGGCTCCTTGCAATCTCTTGCAAAATGCCCCAGCTTTCCACAATTGAAGCAACCACTTGTCCCCCAACATACCCTACCATAGTGATTGCGCTTGCACTTGTCGCAGAATGGAGCTTCATTCCGATAGTTTCTTCCTTCAGAACTACCAGCTTTACCCTTGCCTTTCCCTCTACGATCATAAGGACCTTTGCCTCTATTATTGAAACCCTTTCGTCTCTGTGGTCCATATCCTTGATTGTCCTTCTTTTCCACAACTTGCACCTCCTCAGCCTGGGTATCATCTTCATACATCCTACACATATCCACCAATGCAGGGAAACTTTGAATCCGCTGATAGCTAAAAATTGACTTCAACTTTGGCTTCAGTCCACCTTCAAACTTGATGCACTTGCTCCTCTCATCTGGATTGTTCTGGTAGTATGGAGAGTACTTCATCAGGTCTTCAAACTTTGCCGCGTACTTGCCCACACTCATGTTCCCTTGCTTCAACTGCAGAAAATCCACCTCCTTCTTCCTTCTCAGATCCTCCTTTAAACTTTGGCGAATTGCAACTCCTAAAATCAGCCAGAGTCTTCGCCTCAGTGTTTCCCATATTACACTGATGAGACGGGTTAGCCGGTTGAGATGGTTGCTGAGACTGCCTTTGCATGGCTTCCAATACCGTGGTGATTCGCTCCAACATCGCGTTGGTGTGATTTTGGTTTCTAGTTGCCATATTAGACCTGCGCTATGGGCTTATGGTCACATATGTTGAACTAAAGAAACTTCCATTACACCACCTATACTACGGCTCTATCCTAAACTTATTAATGCTACAATCAGTTGCGTCTTGTACTCAAAAGAGACAAGATACAAACAAGTCAGGGTATTCAAACCTCAATCAAACGATACAATAACATTCAAATAATGTAAATGCGTTGGAGATACCTGCTTGATGTTGATGGCTACCTTTCTGGAACCACTTCTACTACTACAGGATCTGACTTTTGCTCTGATACCACTAAGTGTGACACCCTTCCGGATTACCCAAATATAATATAGTATTTATGCTTTATATTGGATAATATATGGACTTGTGAGCTAAGAAAATATGGTAAATAAAATTTTCTTTAAAGCGGGTGCACAATTCATCTAATGGAACTCTTGGAGAATAAATTCTGAAATCCTTTAAAACACTTGTATCGAGTTCGGCGATTTCTAAAACCTTTTCTCAAGCAGGATAACATTCGTTCTTTAGAAATTCCTTTACATTTTACAATCAATTGAAGCTATCCATACTTTGTTCAATAAAACTGATACCGTCAATTAATACTTATAGCCGAGCTCATTTATAAGTTGAATCAGAGTAAGCAGAAATTACTGGACTATGCAATTGATATGATATAAACATAGATTTTCATATATACGAAAGAGTCATACATACATAGTCCATGAGATAAGTCACCAAGTTCCAAAAATATAACAAGTCCATGTAAACAGATCTACATCACTATGATACTATAACCCTAGAGTAAAACATATGTACAATATATACATAATCAAAATACAACCCCAGGGATAGTCACGTAGATCCATCAGCATCAGATGCAGTAGTAGTAGCAGTAGTAGTCTCCCAAAAACATAGGTAATAAGGTAGTAGCATCATCATCACAGCAGCAGCAGCACATCTCCTCCACAGCACGGATCCAAGGGTCCACATCATACACCATATGCACGTACCTAGGGATCATCGTCCCTCCAGTCACTCCCAGTAGAATGCACGACAGGCTCGCTCCCATTCTCGTCCTCCACCGGATCCTCCTCGATCTCATCCGAGGGAGAGTGTACCCTACCACTGGGTACCGGGTCAGGTGATGGTGAAACCCTGACGGGGCTCCTCGGATAAGAAGGGGGAGTCTCCTCGCGGACAACTCTCGAAGTAAAAGGGTGAGAGCGGATAGGTCGAAAATGAAAACTATGGTAAGAGCGAGCTGGTCGCGTGGGAGGTGGTCCATGATAAGTATAAAACGGGGATACATGCATAGTGTATATAATGGGAATCCTAAACCTACGAGGACGGAATCGCATCAGCGGATTAGGGTGGTAGAATGTGAACTCTACCTCTCCCTCATACACCGCGCGATGGTCCTCATAGATCCATACGCCACTAGGAAGTGGCCGGATCTCGATGCAAGCAATGTAACGAGACATCACCTACAAGGGCATAGGGGTAAGCAATTCTACTCACATAATCAATAGAGAATAAATCATGCAACATATGAAAGATAATAATGCATCAATTAATAACAATCACAATTAGCATCTAGCAAGTATCAGATGCACATAGGATGCTCACACTTAATTCAGGTATATCAATTGCATTAAGTGAATGACATGATGCATGATTTTAACTCTCAACTTATCTCCACAATTTCTAAGTCACTCTCTGACGTCCATCCCTGACAACCCAGCACTCCACAGTGCGTTGTATTCCTAGGTATACAACAATTCGTACATTCACCTAGAATGTACACGTCAAGCTTGGTATCCATGCCACCCGAGCACATCCCGTCATCCAAACGGATCGTCATCCAAATGATATGTCCATATCGGCACCCACAAAGCCGACCACGTCATCGACGTGTCATCAAGCAAGCGTATTGGCACTCCCAGAGGCCCTCCACATGTTTGTCGAAACATGAATATGTCCTACCATCCAAACTCCAGAATGAATGCATTTTAGACTTAGGGGAAACTGATTAATACTTTACTTGCCACCTAGGCTTAATTTTCAAAATGGATCGTCACCGAACGATCTATTTGTATTTATCAATTTCTCTAAGTCTTTGATCCCTTGAATTATCCTTAATAATTCCTTAATTAATTAAGTTAGAATTGAAAATGATGTTTTCAGATTCTGGGCATTTTACTCGAGTAAAGTTCAGAATACTCGAGTGTTCTGGAGATTTTCCAGATTACTCGAGTGTTCTTAAGCTTACTCGAGTGTTCATGTCTTTCTGAGGATTTGGGTTTGAATTTCAACAATTTACTCGAGTAGTTCATGAGTTACTCGAGTGTTCTTGGACTTTTCTAGAATACTCGAGTGACTTTGAATGACTCGAGTGTTTGACCTATAACAATTCTCAGTTCATGCCCGATACTCGAGTACCAGACAAAATACTCGAGTGTTCTTATGACATTTACTTTATTTTGAACACAATTTACTCGAGTACTTTGCCATTTACTCGAGTGTTTCGCAGCTGACAGTATTGAAAACTGGTTTTAACATGCCATTTTCATTTCTACTCAATTTAAGTCCATTTCAGGGATCCACAGAGTTAACATATCATTAATCAAACATGTTACAACACTTATTTCAATTCAAAACACAGAATTGACAGAGAAATCATTGATTATGCATAAAAAGGCATTTTAACAACTCAATACCTCAAATCACACAATAAGCATAATATTCATGAAACAAAGCTCATTTAAGTTCACATGCATGATAACAAACTTGCTCAATACGGATTTAGAGCATGGATTGGTCTCCAAACCAAAGTTCCTATAGAATCTAAGCCCTTAGAGCCTCTTGGTGGCTCTCTAACACATTTAATGGATTTCAAACTCTATCTAGTGAATATAGTTACTTCCCCTTACCTCTCAGATGTGAATCAACAGAAAGAAATCCAAAGAAAGCTCTCCAAACCCAGAAATCCACTTGAACTTCTCATGCATGACAGTTTTGAGTACCATACCAAAATGGAATTGGTTCGTACATGAAACAGAGAATTAGATTGGGGAAAATTAGATTTCTAAGCTCTATGCAACATCATCTAACTAAAGGAATTGAGTTTGAGACTCAAGAACTCAAGAGCTTACCAGAATCGATGATCACAGTGAGCTCCAGACACCAACTCAAGCAAGAACAGCTCCACTTCAAGACTTCGATTCTCTCAATCCACACACTCAAACCTCACAATTTTGGTGTCTATACAAAGCTCGTGATGTGAGCTTTGTATTGGTGTATAGATTATCACTCAACTCAGCTCACAGAGGAAGAATCGAAGAACACAATTCGAAAACCCTAACTCTTCTAATCTTCAACAAGTTAATCAAAATTCTCGACCAAGGGACAATGATGCGTTTAAATAGGCCAATGGAAAGCTCATGCGGGGCGACACGACGCCTATGGCGTTGGCATGGTGGTGATTTCGTGTCACTATCATGAAATCGTTGGCTGTGACTCACCAAACGCACTAACTCGTGCAGTTTGACCCAGAATACTCGAGTATTCCAGAAAATACTCGAGTGTTTTACCCAGATTTTGAAAAATAATTATTTTATTTACTTTCCCTCCAAAACCTTTCCTATAATTGCTTCTAGGTCCCAACCCAGGGACTAATATGCAAAATATACATTTTAGGCATTTAAATTATTTACTAAATAATTTCTCACATGCAAGCTAATTACATACACACATATTTTAATCAAGGATTAATTTGAAAACTATTAATTATAATTAAATTATAATTAACATTTCATTAATCGGGGATTAAAATTTTGGGGTGTTACAAGTAGACTATGATTTAAATCATTTCAGTGATGAATTCAGTTGGAATCAAGGTATTAGATTATGATCAAATCCTATTTTGAGTTGGATTGGACGATGTAAAGAAAATGGTTTTTGAAAGTCCTTTGGTTTTATTTCTAAAACTGTACTTCATAACCGGTTAGAGTTTCTTGTAACCAGTTAGAAACTGAAAGTTTAAAATAAAAATTTAAGTCAATTGTGAAGTAACTTTTGACATCAATAAACGTTTTTCTCCAATCCAAACTCAATTACCTAACTAAAATTTAAGGAAGGATTTAGTGTGATAAAATAACTTAATGCCTTGATTCATCATTGAAAATGATTTAAGAGGATTTAATCGTAATATTTATGGACTAATCAAGAGTTAAAATTAGGGAGATACTCCAATCAGGAGAAGGTAGAAAATTGAGCTGAATAATGCAAAAGAGTCAATAGATACTAAGATAAGAAGGTTGTGATTCATGAACAAGTTTGGAGTTCGAAAGTATGAATGACAATAAGAAGAGGAAGAGTTGAATGTAAAATAAAAGCGATGAATGGAGTTTCTTAAAGATTATGGCTTTGAGCTCCATTATCATCCTGGCATAGCAAACGTAGTTGCAGACGATTTGAGCTGAAAGGCTATTTCTGTGAGCTCAATGATGGTCAAGGGGGATATTCTGATTGAGGAATTCAGAGACCTAAGTCTGGTAACCCAAGAGGAACCCTCTAGTATTAGATTGGAAAGGTTGCCAATCACCAACGAATTCCTGAATCGGATTTGTGAATTACAACCCGAAGATGAGGAGTTGAAGGAGACGAATGAGACTTAATCTTTGGAATTAAAGTTAGGATTGTGGATATTAGAAAATATATTATGAAGGCAAGAGATTTATGAAATATTGTTTAGAACAACCTAGATGAGAAATCCAAAGGCATGAACTTGAAGAATAGATTATGTTCGAACCCAAGTCAGCTATCAACTATCAAGGAATAAGGAATTTCTCATGTTGGTAAGCATGTATGAGGACTATGGGAAAGCACATGAATTTCGTGCGAGAAGTGTCTGAGTTTGGAATAAGAGAAAGATTGATGAAATAAAGGCCCAACAGGAAAAAGGGGAAAAGTAAATAGGAGAATATCAACTACGGAAATATCAAGGTTAAGGAATCCTCGACTAAAGAAAAGTGACTAAGGAGGAAATGGGTAAGGGAACAATCGTCCATCTCAAGGTGAAAACTGTGAGGCACATCACTTTGAGTTTAGTTGTGATGTATCTAAGGGAATAGTCAATTCCGATTGTAGGAAGCTGGAGTACTATTCACCGAATTGTCTTGAAGGAAAAGGTGAGAAAGGAATGGACGAATCCAGCACGAGAAGAATTCACCGGCTGAGATGAGAGTTGAGTGTGATCCTGACGTAGACAACCCAAGTCTATCTCTTCCTTTGATCTGAGTTAACGTAGTTAAATGTTTTCGATTACGTTAATCTAATCGTTTAAGAATATCAATATCCTGTTGGAAGTTCAACTCCAATCTTTCTGTGATCAAAACCCTTATCACAGTTGTTTGTGATAATATCTGTGGACACTACAGAAATAGAAAGATCAGTTATGGCTAGAGAGATTAACAACCACCGGGATAGGACAAATTTTTGTCTCCCCAACGGAAATGTCTCTAGAACTTGACTATCTAACTAAGTCTAATAGTGATAATTACCCTATCTTTAAGTTCATCTAACTTAAAGACCTGTCGTATGATCTTTCTTGCGAAAGATTATATCTGAAAGGGATGACTTTGTTATTAATGGTTTGAATATTAGGACTGATCACTGTAAGTTCCATGATGAATGTTTTGATAATGACAAAGTGTTTTGAACAAGCTACAAAGATGTTGATCAAGTTTCAAGTTCAACAAGCAACAACAAACATCAAATGAAGAAGAGAGAAAGCAAACTCATGAAGACATAGTTTGAGTGTAATTGTAATTGTTTTATCTTTTGCCTCTCAAGCTTCTTAGGTCTTTTATTTGGGTTGATTATTTAGAGGGTAGTGAATCTCTATCATAGTCATGATTAAATCATAATTTGAGTTTTCACTTAACCTAGAATCAATAGGTGGCTTAAAGGTTTGAAAGGAAAGGTTTAGTTTTGAGAAAACAAGTTTCTAACATGTGCAGTGTGGATTTAATCGATTAAGTCATAATTTAATCGATTAATACTCGATTAAGCTGAAATTTAATCGATTAAATACTGCAGATCTGGTTTTTTAAAATACGATTTTCACTTCTCAAAATCAGTTTTCAAGTGCTACAACTTTTGTGTATTCTATATAAACCTTTTCCTAACCTTTGTGATCAATATACATCATTTTCATAATCAATTTTACAAGAATCAAGCCACTCTATTCTCTCTCAATTTCAAAGATCAAAGCTTTCATATTTTCATATTCTTTGATCAAGAACCTTTGAATCACATTTTCATAATCAATTTTACAAGAATCAAGCCACTCTATTCTCTCTCAATTTCAAAGATCAAAGCTTTCATATTTTCATATTCTTTGATCAAGAACCTTTGAATATCTTATTGTGAATTATCATAGCTATTGAATGAGATTCATAGGAGTGTCATGTGTATTCATTGAGTTGTAATCTTTGCAAGAAGGCAAGCCAACTACAACAACAAAGAAGATTTGGTGTGTCGTTTATCATCAAGCAAGTTCATTCAAGCAATTGAAGAAGAAGAAAGTCTTGGTTGTGAATCAAGCAAAGTGAAGCCTTGGTGAGTGGATTATCATCAAGCAATTGAAGACTTGTTGTGTCGATTATCAACAAGGGGTAGAGGTTAGATTAGAGAAAAGATCAATAGGATTACAAGGCAAGGGTGTGGAGTATCTCTTGTAGGCTAGCAAGAAGGGAGTCTTGTGAGGCATTTACTTGTAATTTGAGAACTCTAATTCCTCATAGTGAAGAATCTCTCTTGGTTGAAGAGGGGACTGGATGTAGCTTTCAAGTGGATGAAAGTGAACCAGGATAAATCATTGTGTCGTATCTCTAAACTCTTACTCTTTACATTCTTGTTAATTCATTGTGTTCTTGGTTGAAAACCTAGAAAGATTGATTTTCATAATTAATTGAATTGAATCTTTATTGTTCAAATTGATAAAGGGAAAATCATTTTCATAACTAGGGTAATCAATAAGAATATAGGTGTTAATTGTTTTCGCTGAATCTCTGATCTTACGTGTTGATTGATTGATTTTCGTATGTGAATGAAAAAGTGATTTTTCAGTTTCTGATAGATTTAATCGATTAAGCACATTCTTAATCGATTAAGTGAATTTGGACTTTCAGGCTTAATCGATTAAACTTCAGAATAATCGATTAAAGGCTGTATAATTTGCAAAAATCATTTGTTTTGATTGTTTCGATTTGTTTAGTTCGAAAATATTTCAAGGTTTCTTAAACACCTATTCAACCCCCCCTTCTAGGTGTTCTCCTAGGGTTCCTTAGTTGTTTCAACCACCAATTGCGGTTTCCTCAATCACCCTAATGTCTCAAACTATTAAGGAATAAAGTCGTACAAATGTTTCTTTGATCGTGCTCGAGAGATCAGAGTGCGCAGCCCGAAACGTTTTTCCAAAAAGTTTATTAGAAAGTGTTTTGTTTGAAAAATATTTATGTGAAGTGTATTATTCAAAAGAGTATTTCTTTTAAAAGAAATTCTTTCACATAAGAGTTTTATACGAAAAATCCTTGTGGTTTAGTTTGGAAAGTTTTTCCTAAAGGGTTTTATTTGAAATGTTTCAAAATACAAGGATTATATCGAAACTCTTTTAAGTGGGGGAGGACCCTAAAGAACGAATTTTTGGGAACAAGATGAAGTTTCTAGTATAAAAACATTTTGGAAAAGTGGGAAATTTCAGAAGATAAATTTCGGGGACGAAATTCCTTTTAAGTGGGGGAGTAGTGTAACACCCCTAATTTTCGTCTCCCAAATAACCGAGAAATTAATTATAACGATTAATTTATAATTGTTTTATATTATTTTTAAAGGTTTTAGTTTTTGTACATTATGTGTTTTTATGTATAAAAATATAGGATATATTTTTATATGGTTATTTTGTACAAAATTGTGAATATTGTAATTTAGTCCTTGGGTTGGGACCTAATTGCAATATTAAAAAGGTTTTTGAAGAAAGAGTAATTAAATTATTAATTTTTGAATTTTATCAGTATGTAACCGGTTAGAAGGGCTTTGTAACCGGTTACACGATGAACTCAGAATTTGGGATTAGTGCGTTTGATGAGTAATCAAGCCAAAACCCAGAAATTTGCCACGAATCAGCCTTCATACTTGGTGGGATACGCGTGTCGCATTGCATGCAAGCCTGAAATCTCTATATAAACCCGAATTGTTGATGAATTTGGGTTGATTTTCTAATTGAAGTGCTGAAACTCTGTTTTTAGGGTTCTGAGATTCGTCTATGAAATTCTCCTTCGTTTCTGAGATTTAGAACATGAGTGATACACCATTACAAAGCTTGAATCAAGGGCTTTGTATTGATATACAGTTTGTGAGTTGAGAGTCCCTGAATCAAGAGAACGAAGCTTGCCAAGTTGAGGTGTTGATGCTGTCAAACCTCAGCTTCTGATTTCTGGAGCAGACTTTGAAGCTCGATTTTGGTAAGCACACAAACCCTTTTGGTTTCAAATCTATTCCTACCTCTAGTGCATGTTGCAGAGAACTCAATTTGACTATTTTCCCCAATTCTTAATTGGGTTTTGCATGTCAATTTCCCTAGTTTTGGTACCCTGTCCAACTCTATCTGCATATAGTAGATTTAATGGAGATCTATGTTGGAGCCTTTCTCTCTGCAATGTTTCGGATCAAGCACAATTTAGAGGTAAGGGGGAAGCTTACTATTTGCTAGAATGAGAATAAATTGTGGTAGAATATAGGATGAGTCACCAAGAGACCCAAAGGGCATAGGTTAAAATGGTTAAGTGGCTTGGAGGCCAATCTGAGCTCAATTTTGTGTTTAGCAAGTCTAAATGGATGCATGCAAGTGATTTAAGGTTTAAAATCAGAAATTAATTGTTGATTATGAGTTTTGTGGTATTGATTGATGTTTGTATTGATTTTTATGCAAATTGATACCATAACCTTGATGCATGCAAACTAAATGTGTTTCTGGGTATGAACATATTGTTTTTAAGGCATATGAACTCTGAGAATGTGAAAATTGGGTTAGATTTGAGGAATGAAAAGAAGGAATTGTCAAAACTCTTGTTTTAATGGACTGACTGCATAATCTAATCGGTTACTCGATAATTGTAACCAGTTAGACACTGCAAAACTTCAAAGGAAAATCAGTTTACAAAACAGTCCGGAAGTCTTATTAATTTTGCTCAAATCTATACTTCAATTTCAATGGAAGCAATCTGAAAATGAGTTAATAATGCTGCCTGGGTTCAGATTTAAGGTTAAGGGTTATTACCTTAAATTAATGAGATGATTTCAAGAGGAAATTATGCATAAATGAGTTAATAATGTTGCCTGAGAGTGATGCTTATTTATCCAAGTATGGTTTCCTACACGTTCTGGGAACGTGGTGCACACTCTGGGAGTGTTGCGTATTTATCCAAGTATGGTTTGGCATTACGTTCTGGGAACGAATGTCAGTGTTCCGAGAACACAACGGTGTATTGGATGGATGTCCAAGATGGACTTTTAGAGGCCTCAGTTGTGGAAGAAAATCATGCATCATGCCACCTGCATTGAAAGAATTATTATGATTAACCGGGTGTGCTCATATGATTATGCATCATGATTTGCTACATGTTGACTTGTGGATGTTAGTTTTATTCTCATTTGATTATGCGAATATGTATAGCTAACCCCCATGCCCTTATTAGGTGTTGATCGTGCATCTAGCTTGCACAAGAATTAGTTAAGGGAGATGTCCTTTAGGTGCATGTAGAATATAGAAAGTGTGGATTGGGAACCCGTTGTGCAGATATCGAGGCTCCGACCAGATGGATGTTTGGACAGAGGACCAGTGACCAGCTCTATAACCTTTCTATTTTTTATAATAGAATTTATATGATACATATTTTGGAAAGAAGTGTCATAAGAGGAATTCAGTTTCATAATAGTACTTATTTGGTATTAATGGACTTGTTACACTTGATATATTTAGGGGTATAATATGATGACTTTACTATGTTTCCGCAAACTCTGATTTTGTTAGTCAACCTCATTATTAATCAAGTGTTTGTAAAAAGAAATTTTCAAGAAAAGGGAAAATTATTATTTTCAGATCTTTTTCCAACGATAACAAGTCCAAGTAATCATAAACTTATTACTTTTCTTTTAAAGTAAAGTGATATACAAGGAGTGTTACAAAAATTGTTTTCATAAATAAGTTAATTTGTTTTTTTTTAAGAAAATAACAATTGATGGATTGATTTTGTAATTGATTTATATGTATGAGTGTATCTTTGATTTTCATGAAAATAAATGAATGAACAAAATTGTTGAATAAAGTGTATGCTGAAATTGTGATTATGTGTGAATTTGACCTTGGTGAATGATGTTTGTGTATGCTCGACAATTCTGAAATTATGTCATTGTCTTAAGTATATTAAAATGAACTTATCTGAATTTTTGAATGATTTTTGGAATTGATTTTCTATTTCTATGAGAGTAAACTTTTTGAAAACAATTTTAAGAAAACAAGTTTTTCAGTTTAAAGAGAAACAGAATTTTCGAACTTGTGCTGCTTGAAATGGTTTTAAATTTTTATGGTAGCTTCCTGGACATCTCTAGATGTTCTCTGTAAAATTTGAAGAGATTTGGAGTTGATTTGATATTTTTAATAAAGGCAAGACAGTGAATCACTAGGTTCAGATTTTATGGACTTAGCGACAATTTTAATTGGAAAAATATAACTTGCACAACTCCAACTATTCTGAAAAGTTTATGAGATAGTCTTGACTGTACAAGGAAGATTTATACCAATTTTTATGAAGTTCTGAGTTGAGAAACTATTTTTAATAATAATATTTTTGTCTCTGACCAGCAACAGTACCATGTTGTTTTCGTGTGAAATTTGATTTGAAACCTAGCTTAGGGTTGTTTAAATGGCTTGAAATTTTTATATAATGAACTTTATTATATGTGTGTATGTTCTGGAAATTTTGAAGATTATATAAATTTATTTGATTTAGTTTTGAAATTTATCCTTGTGTTTCACCTTTAAGCAGACTAAGTTTCTATTTGAATATTTTTGATGAAAGTGAACTTTTATGCTTGATGTTATGACTTGGTTTGCTTGTATGATGATTATGATGTCTTGAAATAATTGAATGAGTGGTTGTTTGATGATATGTGTAACATCCCTAATTTAATTCCAAGCAATAATTAATGAATTAATAGAATTAAAGTGGAAAGAATGGGTAGATTAATGGCTTAAAGAATTTTGGGAGCAAGGTGAGTAGTAATTATAAGTATTAGGGGTTGTATAGGAGACATTGGTAGCAAGGGGCAAAATTATAGAAGCGAAATCGGGAGTTAAATCGGCGTTTTAAATGTTGGAAATCAGCCGAAAAGAGAAAATTAGGAATTTATTATAGGATATTAAGAAATCAAATTCCACTATTGGATGTGAAGTTTAGGGGGGTAAGAAGCTTGCCTAAAAATTTGGGCTCGATCCGACGATTAACGAAGAAGTTACGGCGAATCGAAGTTGGGAGTCTCTGGTGCACGCCCAGGCGCACCAGGGTGCATCAGATGCACCAGTCCAGTAGCCAATCCGCCCAGGCGCGCACCAATCTCGCCCAGGCGCACGCAGAGTGCCAATTCGCACACCAGATGCGCAGCGCGCGCGCAGGCGCACCAGCACCGCGCCCAGGCGCGTGGCGCGAATCAGACCCCCACCAGCGCGATAAATTGCGCACCAACCCCTCCCTCTCCTCATTTCTTCCGCACCACTTGCCTCCTCTCTCACCCAAAAACCGCCCCAAACACCAGCCACCACCACCCCTCTCCTTGGCCCTTCCTCCTCCCCATAGATCTACTCTCTTCCTCCTCCCTCTTGATTTCTTTCTCTCTCTTCTTGGAACCCCATTTCTCTCTCCACCACCACCGTGACCACCACCACGAACCACCACCCACCACCACCACTATGAACACCCCTTCCCCTCTTTCTCCCTATTGATTTGAGTTCCCCTTCTCCCTTCCTCCTCCCTTGATGTTTCTCTCTCCTCTAGGGCTTTCTCTCTCCTCACCGGATCTCACCGGCGTCGTTAGCGATCGTGATACGCACCGGGCTTGTGTTGGGTACTCCGAGGCGTGAAGCTTGGGCCTCGATCCGGTCGCGATCGTTCTCTATAACGAGGAGCAACACCGACGCCGTCATCGACACCGAGCCACAACCCAGGTTCTTTTAATAAATAAATCCCGAGGTAAGAAGGGTTCGTATTACCTCTATTTAAAAAGTAAATTCTAAGAGTTTATAGTGGTGACTAAGAATAGGGTAATTAAGGAATAAGTTAATGAGCCTTAGGGTAGTTCCCACAAAAATAAAAGATTTATTTAAATTGACAATGGAATAAGTTGAATATGCATAGAATGAGATCAGGAGTGAATAAATGTGATAGGGTATTAAAAGAGTTAATAAGGAGTTAAAGTGTAGAAAAACACAAAATAAAATCGAGGGGAAATTAGTTAAGGGAAATTAGCGAAGCATGAGAGTAAAAGAGTATAGAGTGTTGATAATAGGCGAAGGGTGTAGAATGAGTTAAAACTAAAGGTGCGGAGAAAGAAGAGTTAAAGTATGAAAGCAATAAGAAATCGCGGAGTAAACTTAGTTAAGAGTGGTCGGGTAGTAATGAATTCGAAACGAAAATGACAAACTAAAATTCCAAATCCAAGAGGGTAATTGGTAAAAGAATTAAGTGAAAAGATGATAAGACAAATAGAGAGAATGTGACTATGATAGTGTAGTAGAATGGAGTTAGAGGTAAATTATAGTAATTAATAAGAAGTATAATGAAAAGAAAAAGGAAGAGAAGAAGAAAAAAAAAAGAAAAGAAAGGGAAAATGGAAGTAATGAAGAGCTAGCAATGAGAATTGAAATATAATGTACGTGGCCTAATTAAGCAGAGTTAGAGGAGAATGAGAATCATTAGTGAGCAGAAAATATTTAAAATAGACGAGAATAAAGAAAAAGGGGGAAATGATATAGAACGACGGGAGGTCGTGAGACCCTGTCACCATGATATAGAACGACGGGAGGTCGTGAGACCCTGTCACCGTGATAGAGAACGACGGGAGGTCGTGAGACCCTGTCACCGTGATATAGAACGACGGGAGGTCGTGAGACCCTGTCATAATGCTAAGGGAAATTTGTGTAGATCTCTGATTGAGGCTACACCTAATGGAAAATGAATAAATGAAGTAAAAATGGATAATGGAATGGACATTGGGAAATGAAATAATAAAATGGACAATGGAAATGATATTGGAATTAGAGGAAATAACTAAGGAGAGTAATTATGGAGATGTTAAGTACTAGCGGCTAACAGGAAATGGATAAAGAATGGAAATGAGAGAATGATAAGAGAACCATGTATTAAACGAATATGAGAATACGTAAAGGACTTAAAGAGATTAATTATATGAATAAGGTATGCTAAGAATTGGGTAGGCTTAGTTTATTACTATGCCTCTTTTAGGATTTATCTTTTTAAGTTCTGTGTAATGCTACCCTTCTTGGTATATTTTTACAGGTACTGAAGTGGAGCTTACATGGGACATGGCCGAGCAGGATTATCGTTCCACTACGTGGAATGTATATTAAATGTTTGACTGGACCATTACGTTTTGTAATCTATAATATGAATTAGTAGCTCACCCTGGAACTTGTATTATTGGGCGTTAGGATTAGTTACAGCTATTAAACTGCAATGGTTTATGTTTTAAATAATTTTGGCTGACAGGTTTTAAGAAGAAAATTTTTGGGAAGTCCGGAAAACAGAGGAAACTCTGCAGGATTTTTGTAAAACCTTTTAAAGGAATTAAATTTTAAAAAGGAATTTTCTAACTCCAATTTCAATAGAACCTAAAATTTGCTAATAAAAGTGAGAGTGTTACATTTTTGGTATCAGAGCAGTTTTTCCTCGGCCTTTGGAGTGTGGACTCACATCTCCGAGGGTTACTCACCAAGCGAGTAACTGATTCGTTTAGTAAGAGTCTAAGTCTAAGAATAGGATATTTAGGTTATTGATTAAGTATTCAGTCTTTAACTGGCTGTTCCCTCCATGACCGAACAGTATGGCTGCGCGACGTGCCGAAAATGATCGGATGGCTGCTATACTGGAGAACCTGATTCAAATGAATCAGAACCAAGCACACATGCAACAGAATCAAGCTGAAAGCATCACAGCAGCACTCTGGGAGTGATGCTTATTATTCCAAGTATGGTTTGCTACACGTTCTGGGAACGTGGTGCACACTCTAGGAGTGATGCTTATTTATCCAAGTATGGTTTGGCATTACGTTCTGGGAACGAATGTCAGTGTTCCGGGAACACAACGATGTATTGGATGGACGTCCAAGATGGACTTTGTTAGAGGCCTCAGTTGTGGAAGGAAATCATGCATCATGCCACCTGCATTGAAAGAATTATTATGATTAACCGGGTGTGCTCATATGATTATGCATCATGATTTGCTACATGTTGACTTGTGGATGTTAGTTTTATTCTCATTTGATTATGCGAATATGTATAGCTAACCCCCATGCCCTTATTAGGTGTTGATCGTGCATCTAGCTTGCACAAGAATCAGTTAAGGGAGATGTCCTTTAGGTGCATGTAGAATATAGAAAGTGTGGATTGGGAACCCGTTGTGCAGATATCGAGGCTCCGACCAGATGGATGTTTGGACAGAGGACCAGTGACCAGCTCTATAACCTTTCTATTTTTTTTAATAGAATTTATATGATACATATTTTGGAAAGAAGTGTCATAAGAGGAATTCAGTTTCATAATAGTACTTATTTGGTATTAATGGACTTGTTACACTTGATATATTTTGGGGGTATAATATGATGACTTTACTATGTTTCCGCAAACTCTGATTTTGTTAGTCAACCTCATTATTAATCAAGTGTTTGTAAAAAGAAATTTTCAAGAAAAGGGAAAATTATTATTTTCAGATCTTTTTCCAACGATAACAACTCCAAGTAATCATAAACTTATTACTTTTCTTTTAAAGTAAAGTGATATACAAGAGTGTTACAAAAATTGTTTTCATAAATATGTTAATTTGTTTTTTTTAAGAAAATAACAATTGATGGATTGATTTTGTAATTGATTTATATGTATGAGTGTATCTTTGATTTTCATGAAAATAAATGAATGAACAAAATTGTTGAATAAAGTGTATGCTGAAATTGTGATTATGTGTGAATTTGACCTTGGTGAATGATGTTTGTGTATGCTCGACAATTCTGAAATTATGTCATTGTCTTAAGTATATTAAAATGAACTTCTCTGAATTTTTGAATGATTTTTGGAATTGATTTTCTATTTCTATGAAAGTAAACTTTGTGAAAACAATTTTAAGAAAACAAGTTTTTCAGTTTAAAGAGAAACAGAATTTTCGAACTTGTGCTGCTTGAAATGGTTTGAAATTTTTATGGTAGCTTCCTGGACATCTCTAGATGTTCTCTGTAAAATTTGAAGAGATTTGGAGTTGATTTGATATTTTTAATAAAGGCAAGACAGTGAATCACTAGGTTCAGATTTTATGGACTTAGCGACAATTTTAATTGGAAAAATATAACTTGCACAACTCCAAATATTCTGAACATTTTATGAGATAGTCTTGACTGTATAAGGAAGATTTATGCCAATTTTTATGAAGTTCTGAGTTGAGAAACTATTTTTAATAATAATGTTTTTGTCTCTGACCAGCAACAGTACCATGTTGTTTTCGTGTGAAATTTGATTTGAAACCTAGCTTAGGGTTGTTTAAATGGCTTGAAATTTTTATATAATTAACTTTATTATATGTGTGTATGTTCTGGAAATTTTGAAGATTATATAAATTTATTTGATTTAGTTTTGAAATTTATCCTTGTGTTTCACCTTTAAGCACACAAAGTTTCTATTTGAATATTTTTGATGAAAGTGAACTTTTATGCTTGATGTTATGACTTGGTTTGCTTGTATGATGATTATGATGTCTTGAAATAATTGAATGAGTGGTTGTTTGATGATATGTGTAACATCCCTAATTTAATTCCAAGCAATAATTAATGAATTAATAGAATTAAAGTGGAAAGAATGGGTAGATTAATGGCTTAAAGAATTTTGGGAGCAAGGTGAGTAGTAATTATAAGTATTAGGGGTTGTATAGGAGACATTGGTAGAAAGGGGCAAAATTATAGAAGCGAAATCGGGAGTTAAATCGGCGTTTTAAATGTTGGAAATCAGCCGAAAAGAGAAAATTAGGAATTTATTATAGGATATTAAGAAATCAAATTCCACCGTTGGATGTGAAGTTTAGGGGGGTAAGAAGCTTGCCTAAAAATTTGGGCTCGATCCGACGGTTAACGAAGAAGTTACGGCGAATCGAAGTTGGGAGTCTCTGGTGCACGCCCAGGCGCACCAGGGTGCATCAGATGCACCAGTCCAGTAGCCAATCCGCCCAGGCGCGCGCAGAGTGCCAATTCGCACACCAGATGCGCAGCGCGCGCGCAGGCGCTCCAGCACCGCGCCCAGGCGCGTGGCGCGAATCAGACCCCCACCAGCGCAATAAATTGCGCACCAGCCCCTCCTCTCCTCATTTCTTCCGCACCACTTGCCTCCTCTCTCACCCAAAAACCGCCCCAAACACCAGCCACCACCACCCCTCTCCTTGGCCCTTCCTCCTCCCCATAGATCTACTCTCTTCCTCCTCCCTCTTGATTTCTTTCTCTCTCTTCTTGGAACCCCATTTCTCTCTCCACCACCACCGTGACCACCACCACGAACCACCACCCACCACCACCACTATGAACACCCCTTCCCCTCTTTCTCCCTATTGATTTGAGTTCCCCTTCTCCCTTCCTCCTCCCTTGATGTTTCTCTCTCCTCTAGGGCTTTCTCTCTCCTCACCGGATCTCACCGGCGTCGTTACCGATCGTGATTCGCACCGGGCTTGTGTTGGGTACTCCGAGGCGTGAAGCTTGGGCCTCGATCCGGTCGCGATCGTTCTCTATAACGAGGAGCAACACCGACGCCGTCATCGACACCGAGCCACAACCCAGGTTCTTTTAATAAATAAATCCCGAGGTAAGAAGGGTTCGTATTACCTCTATTTAAAAAGTAAATTCTAAGAGTTTATAGTGGTGACTAAGAATAGGGTAATTAAGGAATAAGTTAATGAGCCTTAGGGTAGTTCCCACAAAAATAAAAGATTTATTTAAATTGACAATGGAATAAGTTGAATATGCATAGAATGAGATCAGGAGTGAATAAATGTGATAGGGTATTAAAAGAGTTAATAATGAGTTAAAGTGTAGAAAAACACAAAATAAAATCGAGGGGAAATTAGTTAAGGGAAATTAGCGAAGCATGAGAGTAAAAGAGTATAGAGTGTTGATAATAGGCGAAGGGTGTAGAATGAGTTAAAACTAAAGGTGCGGAGAAAGAAGAGTTAAAGTATGAAAGCAATAAGAAATCGCGGAGTAAACTTAGATAAGAGTGGTCGGGTAGTAATGAATTCGAAACGAAAATGATAAACTAAAATTCCAAATCCAAGAGGGTAATTGGTAAAAGAATTAAGTGAAAAGATGATAATACAAATAGAGAGAATGTGACTATGATAGTGTAGTAGAATGGAGTTAGAGGTAAATTATAGTAATTAATAAGAAGTATAATGAAAAGAAAAAGGAAGAGAAGAAGAAAAAAAAAGAAAAGAAAGGGAAAATGGAAGTAATGAAGAGCTAGCAATGAGAATTGAAATATAATGTACGTGGCCTAATTAAGCAGAGTTAGAGGAGAATGAGAATCATTAGTGAGCAGAAAATATTTAAAATAGACGAGAATAAAGAAAAAGGGGGAAATGATATAGAACGACGGGAGGTCGTGAGACCCTGTCACCATGATATAGAACGACGGGAGGTCGTGAGACCCTGTCACCATGATATAGAACGACGGGAGGTCGTGAGACCCTGTCACCGTGATAGAGAACGACGGGAGGTCGTGAGACCCTGTCATAATGCTAAGGGAAATTTGTGTAGATCTCTGATTGAGGCTACACCTAATGGAAAACGAATAAATGAAGTAAAAATGGATAATGGAATGGACATTGGGAAATGAAATAATAAAATGGACAATGGAAATGATATTGGAATTAGAGGAAATAACTAAGGAGAGTAATTATGGAGATGTTAAGTACTAGCGGCTAACAGGAAATGGATAAAGAATGGAAATGAGAGAATGATAAGAGAACCATGTATTAAACGAATATGAGAATACGTAAAGGACTTAAAGAGATTAATTATATGAATAAGGTATGCTAAGAATTGGGTAGGCTTAGTTTATTACTATGCCTCTTTTAGGATTTATCTTTTTAAGTTCTGTGTAATGCTACCCTTCTTGGTATATTTTTACAGGTACTGAAGTGGAGCTTACATGGGACATGGCCGAGCAGGATTATCGTTCCACTACGTGGAATGTATATTAAATGTTTGAGTGGACCATTACGTTTTGTAATCTATAATATGAATTAGTAGCTCACCCTGGAACTTGTATTATTTGGGCGTTAGGATTAGTTACAGCTATTAAACTACTATGGTTTATGTTTTAAATAATTTTGGCTGACAGGTTTTAAGAAGAAAATTTTTGGGAAGTCCGGAAAACAGAGTAAACTCTGCCGGATTTTCGTAAAACCTTTTAAAGGAATTAAATTTTAAAAAGGAATTTTCTAACTCCAATTTCAATAGAACCTAAAATTTGCTAATAAATGTGAGAGTGTTACATTTTTGGTATCAGAGCAGTTTTTCCTCGGCCTTTGGAGTGTGGACTCACATCTCCGAGGGTTACTCACCAAGCGAGTAACTGATTTGTTTAGTAAGAGTCTAAGTCTAAGAATAGGATATTTAGGTTATTGATTAAGTATTCAGTCTTTAACTGGCTGTTCCCTCCATGACCGAACAGTATGGCTGGGCGACGTGCCGAAAATGATCGGATGGCTGCTATACTGGAGAACCTGATTCAAATGAATCAGAACCAAGCACACATGCAACAGAATCAAGCTGAAAGCATCGCAGCAGCAGCAGCCGCAGCAGCAACAACAACAACAGTTGCAGCATTGAATTCTCAACCCCCAGTTCCAATTGCGATTGATTGGTTGGCACGATTCAGGAAGAATGATCCGCTAAAATTTGAAGGAGGGTTCAATCCCGATGGGGCACAACTTTGGTTGCAAGAGATTGAAAAGATCTTGAATACCATGGCACCACCGGAGGAACAGAAGGTTCTGCTGGCACAATACATGTTGACTAGTGAAGCACAACACTGGAGGCAACAGATGCGGAGGGGTTTGGAGGCGAACAATCAGGCGATCACTTGGGATTTGTTTAAGAACCATTTTCTGGGCAAATACTTTCCTGAGGATGTTCGTAGAGAGAAGGAGATAACCTTTCTGCAGCTCGTGCAAGGGAACATGAGCATTGGTGAATATGCTGCTAGATTTGAAGATTTGATCCGATATGCAAGGAGTTATAGAGAAGCTGATGAAAGGACCAAGTGCATCAAGTTCGAAACCGGACTTCGTTCTGAAATCAAGATGGCTTTTGAGTATCAAAACATCGTCGACCTGTCTCAGTTGATCAACATGGCTAGTACTTATGAAAAGAGTCGAAAACAATGTGCAGCTGAGAAGCGGAACAAATTAACGCATGGGTCAGAAGGTTCTAGCCGAGGTAGGGAACCGGCTCAGGAAGGAGATCCATACACCGACATGGGCATTAGAGCAGTAGTGCCAAGAGATGTGGCCCCGTATGGGGATACCCCAGGAGTTAGGCAACCATGTTCGCTATGTGGGAGGCCCCACAGGCGTCTATGTTTGTTGTTGAAGCAGCACAAGAACAAGGGCCTCTGCTATGTATGCGGACAACCGGGACACATTGGGGCGAACTGTCCTGGACGTATCGGAGAAGGGAGCGAATAAACTAACCCAAGGTATTCTTTTATGTTAATGCTGCATCAACTGATTTCTTTAGCGTTTTTGTCTAGATTAAGTGTGGGCAATGTAATCTAGAAGAAGTCGATAAGTGTTAAAACCTTACTTAGTTATAATACCGTAACAAGGAATCTAACTAAAAACTTTGTGATAGTGTCGTCCTCTAATAGAGTGTAAGGTCGGGATTGGTCATCCTTTCTCTTGCACATGTTAAAAGATAATGCTATCATTCAATAACGCAGTGATGTACAGTCGATAAATGTGAGATTGGGACTGATCACCTCGGTCTTTGCGTTTATTGACATGTTATATTATTGCAATCATCTAGTTGAGATCCGAGTAAACCATCTAGTAATTCTATCCCTGTCGAAAGCCCGATTGAACTTTAATCCTATAGGATCTTTACCAAGACTCGTGAACAGTGATTCGCAAACCAATCCCATTCAAGACACCCTTATTCTATATTTCCACCGAGAACATCCAACTAAATGATTGAACCACCCTTCTAACTTGTATGAGAATTTAGCCGTATGCGTAGGTATGAAGAGCCTAGCTAATCAATTCTTGGAATCAATTAAGTTTCCTCCCTGCCTTCGACTTACTCAGGTATGTTGATAATAAATGGGGGAGGATTTCAATCCAAGGAATGGGAGATGGAACTTTAATAATAAGAGAACTGACGATCCTGTGTAGATAGAAATAATACTTAGTGCCGGAAGACAGACGTCGAAATGGGCATGGCCCTAACCACATATGTTTCTTATTGTTTGATTCGAAAATGAAATCAAAATTATGCACAATTGGGAGATGATGATCTTATTTTGTTTCATGGGATCAAAAAGAGATATGAAATGAATTGGAATAAAATGTTTTGAGCTCGTATGGAAGCTGCTGCTCAATCTCCTCCTACCCAATTCTTGCCATATCCTATGCATGTTACCAAAATAATGAGGTATTACCGTGTTCCAATCCCTGATGATGAGCCAGCTGTGACGGAAAAGAAAAATAACTGGTGTCTTAATGATTCACACATTAGTTATATGAAAATTGCTTGGCATAGGGAAAGTCGCACTTGGTTATGGAAATCACAGATTAAGGAAATGGTTGAAGCTGCAAAAGCTGCAAGAGCTTCAGGTTCTAGGAAAAGGACTTTACTTGGTGATAGGGCTGGTGCATCTTCTTCTGCTCCTCATTCTTCTACTGATCCGATGGATACCGATCGCATTGAGGACTATATCAATTTGGACAATTTTGGTATTCCATTTGATGCACAGGCTGCTCATGAGTCATTGGTTGAGCACATCAATGCTCAATTTGCTCAGTTGGAGATGCGACAGGATGTGAAGAATATTGCCATGGAGCATCGTTTAATGGATTATATGTCTGGCCTATTTTCTCACCATTTTCCTCCTCCTCCACCTGATTCCTAGACCTGTGGATGCTGATGATGTTTTGCTGATTGATTTCTGTTTCATATTTCATATGCATATTTCTGACTATGTTATGTTTCTGTTTGTGTTTCATGTTACTGACTCTGTTGCTACTATGTTTTAGGACCTTGTGTATGGTCTAGTTTGGTTAGTTTCGTTTGCTTATTTGCTATGGTTGATGTCTTTTTGCTTTACACTATGATTTGCTGCTTAGTATGATACTCTGCTATTATGGATTATGGTGCTATGTTCGTTGTGCGTTTATATTCGTTGTGGCACTATTGTGGTTTATTTTGGTATTGTCTTTATTGTTATATTTTTTTTTCATTATGAACTACTTACCTTCAACTTTTGGCAAAGGACTTTTCTAAACTTTCTTATCTTTTTAATGATGCCAAAAGGGGGAGAATATTTTGTTGATGTTGTTCTTGTAGGTTAAGTTTTATTATATTTTTCCTAGGTGTTTTACATTTAGGGGGAGTATGTTAAAACTTAGTGCTTAATTGAAAAGGAGGTTTGTCATAATCAAAAAGGGGGAGTTTGTAGGATTCTCATGTTTTGATGCTAACAATCTCTCTCCAAGCAACAACATTGGCAACAAGCAAGCTACACCACATGAAGATTAGAATTAGGATTTTTATTAATTCTATTTCAATGTAATCTTTATTTTTATGCAATGCATCTCATTGGTGTGGGTAGCTTAGATGATTTTAAGAATATTTAAATAATGTTTGATTAAGAGTGAAGATACTTTAAATCTTGATTAAATAGCTCTATTAAAAGTTTTGTGAAAATCCTTTTAGAAAAACCTTGTTTTTATTCAGATTCTGATTAGTTCACTCGAGTAATGAGTATTGGTTCACTCGAGTAATTTATGTCATGACAGGTTAATCGAGTAATGGTTTACACATCACTCGAGTAACTTAATCTGACATGTATTAATCGAGTAATGTTATATGGTTTACTCGAGTAATTCAATCAGTATTTGGAAAATTATAAAAGGACTTAATTTTCTCTTTCATAGATATACACATTCATTCTTACAATTTTCTATATACTTTCAAGAGCAATTCAAGAGCTATTTTTTACATCTTTCAAGAGCTATCAAGATTCAACAAAGAACTTTTCATTCTTCACTCTATTTCTTTCATTGTTCAAATATTCTTGAGATCATAATTTTTGTTCTTAGTGGTTGTTGAAGATTTGCAATTTGTGATTGCATCATTTAAGTTTCAACACAAGTGATGAATCTCACAAGGAAGACTTTGAGGATCAAATCAAAGCAAGAAAAGAGGATTGGTTGGAAGCATCTTCAATCAATTAGCAAGGAAATCTAGAATACTCAAAAGGGGTAGATTAGATCAAAGTGTTTGGTACACACTTTGTGTTGGGTTTTAAGATAGGAGAACTAAGAATCTAGTTGCATCTTAAAACATTGTAAAATCTACATTTGAAGATTTCTAGTGAAGAATCTCTCTTGATTCAAGAGGGGACTGGAGTAGCTTTCAAGTGGGTGAAAGTGAACCAGGATAAATCCTTGTGTCTCTTTTATTTTTCATTCCTTGTATTGCATTAATTCATTAACAATTGCATTTTTAGGTTAGAATTGGGGTTTTCTTAATTCAACTCAATTGATCTAAAATTGCATGTTAATATTACTTGAAATTGTTCATAGTAATCATTCATAATTTGTTGAATCATCATAGCATTGTTATTCTTGAAGAACTCCTTTGAAAACTGAGTTTTAATTGAATTTTACCCAGTTTACTCGAGTAAAGTTCTTGTCACTCGAGTAATCTGCTTTCCGTTTATGAACAATACTCGAGTAGGTTTTCTGTTACTCGAGTGATTTAAAAATTGATTTCGTAATACTCGAGTGATTTGCTGAATACTCGAGTGAAATTATTTTTGCTTGCGTATTACTCGAGTGAAGTCTTGAGTTACTCGAGTAATCTGACTTGAATTTTTAAGAAAATTTATTTTCATAAAACCATTCTCTTAGGTGGACGAAAAATCTGTAATAAGGCTTCAATATTCTATTCACCCCCCCTCTAGACTATATTGAGCCGCTTGTTGGTTTCCATCAAGTGGTATCAGAGCACGGACGAAAAATCCGAGCCTTAAAAAGCTTTTTCGAAAAGATCCTTTTACTTGGAAACAATGGGTTCAATTTCAAATCCTTTTGGTGGTGAAGGAACTTCCATTAATCGTCCTCCACTATTCAATGGTGAGGGTTATGCTTATTGGAAGGTCCGCATGAAAATTTTTATTCAAGCCATAGATATGGATATTTGGAACGCCATAGAGAATGGACCTTTTGTTCCTCAAACGAAAGTAAATGATGTTGTTTCGGTTAAACCTCAATCGAGTTGGGACAATGATGATAAGAAGAAAGTTGCATTTGATTTAAAAGCTAAAAATATCATCACGTCCGCTCTTTCTTATGATGAGTTCTTTCGAGTATCTCAATGTGTTGATGCTAAACAAATGTGGGACACATTACAAGTCACACATGAGGTCACTTCGGAGGTTAGAAGGGCTAGGCTAAATACACTCATGCATGAATATGAACTCTTTCGTATGTTACCTAATGAAAATATAGGTGACATGCAAAAGCGGTTCACTCATATCATAAATCATCTTTCTGCACTTGGAAAAGTTATTACTAATGGTGAAGTGGTTAATAAGATTTTGAGATGTCTTAGCAGGGAATGGCAACCTAAGGTGACGGCCATTATGGAAGCTAGAGACGTGGATCAAATTGATTTAGCAACTCTATTCGGAAAACTTTAAGAGCATGAAATGGAGCTTGGACGGTTATCCATGAATGAAGATGCCGATAGAAAGAAAAAGGGGATTGCTCTTAAATCAACTTCAAAATCCCTTAAGGCACAAGAGGAAAACTTTCAAGTGGATGACTCGGACTCCGATATAGATGATGAGACCCTTGGCTTGGTAGTTAAAAAGCTTGGTAGGTTCTTTAAGAGAAAGGGAAACTTTAATATGAATAGACAAAGAGATTCTAAGGACTCACAACCAAGAAATAGGACTAACAAGGATCACATCAAGTGTCATGGGTGTGGAAAGCTTGGTCACTATCGATCAAAATGCCCAACTCATTCTAAGAAGTCGGAAGGTGACAACTCTAAGTTCAACTCATCTAAAGGAAAAAGGGCTTACATAGTATGGGATGAAGAGGAGAGTCAATCAACATCTAGCTCATCGGACGATGAAGAACTTGCAAATCTATGTTTGATGACGAAGCTTGATGAAGAGGAATCTTCGAGCATTAAATCAAGTGACAACGTCAATGAGGTAGATTATCTTTCCGATGCTAGTTCTAGTTCTAATTCTCCTTCATTCCATGAGTTGTACAATGTGTATGTAGAGATGCATAAAGAGTTGAAGAAACTTGCCAAAATAAATGTTGAAAGAAAGAATTTCATAATGAAGCAACATGAAAAGATAATTGAACTTCAAAAAGATTTAGAAGAACTTAAGCTTCAAAATGAAACTCTTGAACTCATTTATGCAAACTCTACATGCAATTGTGAATTGAAATCAAATGAGACTCCATCTTGTGAAAATTGCAAGTCTTTGGAAAAAGAAGTTTTTAATTTGAATGATCGACTTGCAAGGCTCATGAAAGGAGATACTTCATTAGATCATTTGCTTTCAACTCAAAGGAACAATAGCAATAGATCCGGTCTTGGCTATACCAAACCTAAGAAACGCAATTTTTGCAAAGTTGGTGGATTTTCAAAGAATAAGATTTCTAAAAACCCAACTTGCCATTATTGTGGGATCTTTGGGCATACCACGAATAAATGTTATATAAAGAAAGTTGGTATACCAAGCGGTGAATATTTTTGGATTGTTAAGGGGACTTCTCCCCATGCTAACAACAAAGGACCCAAGATCACTTGGGTACCTAAGTCAACCAAATGATATCTTTCTTGTAGGTGTGTCTTCGAACCAAAGAGCGCAAATGGTACTTGGATAGTGGTTGTTCGAGACACATGACGGGAGACAAAACGCACTTCATGGAACTTACTCCGAAAAGTGATGGATTTGTGACATACGGCGACAACAACAAGGGCAAAATTCTAGGAGTCGGGAAGATCGGTAACGTATCTAACCTTGTCATATAAAATGTCCTATACGTAGAAGGCTTAGAACACAACTTTCTTAGTATAAGCCAACTATGCGATATGGGCAATTATGTGACTTTTACTCCGGAATTATGTTTCATTAAGTCTTCTATAGATGATAGTGTTAAGTTTGTTGGTCGTCGCTCTAATAACACTTACTTAATTGATTTGGATGAGATAACTTCACTATTTTCAAAATGTTTCAAATCTTTTGTTGATGAAATTCGTCTTTGGCATAGACGAATTGCTCATGTGAATGTGAATCAATTAAACAAACTTTTGCGAAAAGATTTAGTGATTGGTTTGCCTAAACTAAATTTTAAGCTTGATGGCATTTGTGACTCTTGTCAAAAGTGCAAGCAAGTTAAAAGTTCTTTTAAACCTAAAAATGTGATAAGCACAACAAAGCCTTTGGAGCTAATCCATATGGATTTGTTTGGTCCTTCACAAATTAAAAGTTTAGGTGGCAATTACTATGGATTTGTTTTAGTAGACGATTTTACTAGATTCATATGGACTTTATTTTTATCCGCAAAAAGTGAAGTTTATAAATGTTTTAAAAAATTTGCCAAACTCATCCAAAATCAACTAAGTTTGAAAATTGTGTCTATTAGAAGTGATCACGGAGGTGAGTTTGAAAACACTAGGATTGATGCGTTTTGTGATAAGTTTGGTATTGATCATCAATTTTCGGCCCCTAGGACTCCGGAGCAAAACGGAGTTGTAGAAAGGAAAAATAGAATATTAGTGGAACTTGCTCGTACTATGTTGATAGAATCAAATGTTCCTAAATATTTTTGGGCTGATGCGGTAAACACTGCTTGTCATGTGCTTAATAGGGTTCTTATTCATCCGCATTTAAATAAAACACCTTATTAACTTTTAAAAGGGCGAAAGCCAAATATTTCACATTTTCATGTTTTTGGGTGTAAGGTGTTTGTTTTAAATAACGGAAAGGAACCGGTCGGCAAGTTTGACTCCAAAGCCGACGAAGGCATATTCATAGGTTATTCAACCCATAGCAAAGCATATAGAGTCTACAATAAAAGAACATTAACCGTTGAGGAATCCGTGCATGTTGTATTTGATGAATCTTCGAAAGAAGATTGTGTTGTTTCTTGTGATGATGATAATATAGGTACATTTTTTGATCATGAGAAGTCAACATCACAACAAATGGAAGAGAATCAAATTGAAGATGGAGAGGTGCAAGCACAAGATAAAGACTTAGCACAAGAGATTCAATCTCAATTACCAATAGCTTGGAAATCAAACAAAAGTCATCCGATTTCTAACATCTTAGGTGACATTGCGAAGGGAGTGGTAACCCGACGCACTTTAAATAATTTTTGTTATTATGTTGCCTTTGTATCTCAAATAGAACCTAATAATATCAAAGAGGCTCTTCAAGATGATCATTGGATTATGGCCATGCAAGAAGAATTAAATCAATTTGAAAGAAACCAAGTTTGGGAGCTTGTGCCAAAACCCGATGATCGTCCTGTAATTGGTACTCGGTGGATCTATAGGAATAAGTTAGATGAATCGGGTATTATTGTTAGGAATAAAGCTAGGTTGGTAGCACAAGGTTATAGTCAAGAAGAAGGAATCGATTACGATGAGACATATGCTCCTGTTGCTAGACTAGAAGCTATTCGTATTCTTCTCGCTTTTGCTTCGATAATGAATTTTAAATTGTATCAAATGGATGTTAAGAGCGCCTTTCTTAACGGATACATTCAAGAGGAAGTTTACGTGTCACAACCTCCCGGATTCGAGAGTTTTGAGCATCCGGACTACGTTTTCAAACTGAAAAAGGCTTTGTACGGTTTGAAACAAGCTCCTAGAGCTTGGTACGACCGACTAAGCAATTTTTTATTTCAAAAAGGTGATTGTGTTATTGAGTTTGTTCAAACTTCGGATCAATTAGCTGATATCTTTACAAAACCATTACCAAGGGACACATTTTATAAGATTCGAAGAGAACTTGGTATTTTTGATGAATCAACTATTAGCTAATTGTATTTGATGCTTTTCGAAATCACCTTCAAGCCTATTTCAATGTGATTTGTATTTTGAGTTGTTGTATCTTATTAAAGTGTTTCTTATTTTTTTTGATATGTAGTTATGTGTGTATGTTTTCTATAATATGTTAATTGCTTTATTTGTATGTGTGTTACTTGCTAAATGCTAAGTGTTTCTATGTGTTTGTGTATGAAAAAAATGTTTTTGCATGAAAAATTGAAATTTTTAAAATTCTGGACAGTTCACTCGAGTAACAGATATTTCACTCGAGTAATTTTAAAATCTCTTTCGTATTACTCGAGTAATTCTGTTTGTCACTCGATTAATTTTAAAATGACTTTCGTATCACTCGATTAGTTCATCCATCACTCGAGTAAAAATTTTTTAATCTTCGGCACACTCGAGTAACATTTCTTTTCACTCGATTACTGCTCGAATCACTCGAGTAATGCATGAACATCACTCGAGTAACTTACGTGATTTTAAAACCTGAACTGTTGAAATCTGCATAATTTTCACGATTCTTTCTCTCTCTTGTTCGTGTTTCTCTCTTCTCTCTCATACGGTTCTTCATCAAATCATCATTTTCAGCCACAAAACTTCTCAACTCATACAAATTTCTTCCATATTTCATCATTATATCATCATTTCTACTCATTTCATTCATCATTTTCACCAATTTTACCCAAAATCCGAAAATTCCCAAATCAAAACCCTAACCCCAAAACCGAATCTGCACTTTCTGAATCAATGTCTTCTTCCTCACAATCTCAACCTCCTCGAAAGAAAGCAAAGCAAGGAGCAGGCCGTAATGACCCCTGGTTTTCTGGAATCAACCGAGACTTGCGGGAACCGAATTTTATCAATCGCTCTTTTGGTCTTACAAGGTATGTTAAGTTTGCTTGGTTGCATAAGGAGCAATTTTCATTTGTAGAGGATTTGGAATTTCAGAATTTGAAGAGGTTTTTAGAATTTGAGACTCATTATTACCCTAGGCTTGTCAGACAATTTTATCAGAATTTTACTAAGCTAGATGGTGAGTATCAAACAATGGTTAGAGGACATCATTTTGTTATTAAGCCTGAAGATTTGACAATGTTGTTTGGTTTGGAAAACAAGGGAACTTTTATTGGTGATGATGCTTGTCTGGATTTGGATGTGGATACTAATAAGATTTATACTGATTTGTTGCGTACTGGTGAATCTTGGAGTGATAGGACTACTAGAACTGTATCACCTTTGCATGCTGTGGATAGAGTGCTCATGTACATTGTTTCTTATTGTTTGATTCGAAAATGCAATCAAAATTATGCACAATTGGGAGATGATGATCTTATTTTGTTTCATGGGATCAAAAAGAGATATGAGATGAATTGGAATAAAATGTTTTTAGCTCGTATGGAAGCTGCTGCTCAATCTCCTCCTACCCAATTCTTGCCATATCCTATGCATGTTACCAAAATAATGAGGTATTACCGTGTTCCAATCCCTGATGATGAGCCAGCTGTGACGGAAAAGAAAAATAACTGGTGTCTTAATGATTCACACATTAGTTATATGAAAATTGCTTGGCATAGGGAAAGTCGCACTTGGTTATGGAAATCACAGATTAAGGAAATGGTTGAAGCTACAAAAGCTGCAAGAGCTTCAGGTTCTAGGAAAAGGACTTTACTTGGTGATAGGGCTGGTGCATCTTCTTCTGCTCCTCATTCTTCTACTGATCCGATGGATACCGATCGCATTGAGGACTATATCAATTTGGACAATCTTGGTATTCCATTTGATGCACAGGCTGCTCATGAGTCATTGGTTGAGCACATCAATGCTCAATTTGCTCAGTTGGAGATGCGACAGGATGTGAAGAATATTGCCATGGAGCATCGTTTAATGGATTATATGTCTGGCCTATTTTCTCACCATTTTCCTCCTCCTCCACCTGATTCCTAGACCTGTGGATGCTGATGATGTTTTGCTGATTGATTTCTGTTTCATATTTCATATGCATATTTCTGACTATGTTATGTTTCTGTTTGTTTTTCATGTTACTGCCTCTGTTGCTACTATGTTTTAGGACCTTGTGTATGGTCTAGTTTGGTTAGTTTCGTTTGCTTATTTGCTATGGTTGATGTCTTTTTGCTTTACACTATGATTTGCTGCTTAGTATGATACTCTGCTATTATGGATTATGGTGCTATGTTCGTTGTGCGTTTATATTCGTTGTGGCACTATTGTGGTTTATTTTGGTATTGTCTTTATTGTTATATTTTTTTTTCATTATGAACTACTTACCTTCAACTTTTGGCAAAGGACTTTTCTAAACTTTCTTATCTTTTTAATGATGCCAAAAGGGGGAGAATATTTTGTTGATGTTGTTCTTGTAGGTTAAGTTTTATTATATTTTTCCTAGGTGTTTTACATTTAGGGGGAGTATGTTAAAACTTAGTGCTTAATTGAAAAGGAGGTTTGTCATCATCAAAAAGGGGGAGTTTGTAGGATTCTCATGTTTTGATGCTAACAATCTCTCTCCAAGCAACAACATTGGCAACAAGCAAGCTACACCACATGAAGATTAGAATTAGGATTTTTATTAATTCTATTTCAATGTAATCTTTATTTTTATGCAGTGCATCTCATTGGTGTGGGTAGCTTAGATGATTTTAAGAATATTTAAATAATGTTTGATTAAGAGTGAAGATACTTTAAATCTTGATTAAATAGCTCTATTAAAAGTTTTGTGAAAATCCTTTTAGAAAAACCTTGTTTTTATTCAGATTCTGATTAGTTCACTCGAGTAATGAGTATTGGTTCACTCGAGTAATTTATGTCATGACAGGTTAATCGAGTAATGGTTTACACATCACTCGAGTAACTTAATCTGACATGTATTAATCGAGTAATGTTATATGGTTTACTCGAGTAATTCAATCAGTATTTGGAAAATTATAAAAGGACTTAATTTTCTCTTTCATAGATATACACATTCATTCTTACAATTTTCTATATACTTTCAAGAGCAATTCAAGAGCTATTTTTTACATCTTTCAAGAGCTATCAAGATTCAACAAAGAACTTTTCATTCTTCACTCTATTTCTTTCATTGTTCAAATATTCTTGAGATCATAATTTTTGTTCTTAGTGGTTGTTGAAGATTTGCAATTTGTGATTGCATCATTGAAGTTTCAACACAAGTGAAGAATCTCACAAGGAAGACTTTGAGGATCAAATCAAAGCAAGAAAAGAGGATTGGTTGGAAGCATCTTCAATCAATTAGCAAGGAAATCTAGAATACTCAAAAGGGGTAGATTAGATCAAAGTGTTTGGTACACACTTTGTGTTGGGTTTTAAGATAGGAGAACTAAGAATCTAGTTGCATCTTAAAACATTGTAAAATCTACATTTGAAGATTTCTAGTGAAGAATCTCTCTTGATTCAAGAGGGGACTGGAGTAGCTTTCAAGTGGGTGAAAGTGAACCAGGATAAATCCTTGTGTCTCTTTTATTTTTCATTCCTTGTATTGCATTAATTCATTAACAATTGCATTTTTAGGTTAGAATTGGGGTTTTCTTAATTCAACTCAATTGATCTAAAATTGCATGTTAATATTACTTGAAATTGTTCATAGTAATCATTCATAATTTGTTGAATCATCATAGCATTGTTATTCTTGAAGAACTCCTTTGAAAACTGAGTTTTAATTGAATTTTACCCAGTTTACTCGAGTAAAGTTCTTGTCACTCGAGTAATCTGCTTTCAGTTTATGAACAATACTCGAGTAGGTTTTCTGTTACTCGAGTGATTTAAAAATTGATTTCGTAATACTCGAGTGATTTGCTGAATACTCGAGTGAAATTATTTTTGCTTGCGTATTACTCGAGTGAAGTCTTGAGTTACTCGAGTAATCTGACTTGAATTTTTAAGAAAATTTATTTTCATAAAACCATTCTCTTAGGTGGACGAAAAATCTGTAATAAGGCTTCAATATTCTATTCACCCCCCCTCTAGACTATATTGAGCCGCTTGTTGGTTTCCATCAAGACCCTGTCACCATGATATAGAACGACGGGAGGTCGTGAGACCCTGTCACCGTGATATAGAACGACGGGAGGTCGTGAGACCCTGTCATAATGCTAAGGGAAATTTGTGTAGATCTCTGATTGAGGCTACACCTAATGGAAAATGAATAAATGAAGTAAAAATGGATAATGGAATGGACATTGGGAAATGAAATAATAAAATGGACAATGGAAATGATATTGGAATTAGAGGAAATAACTAAGGAGAGTAATTATGGAGATGTTAAGTACTAGCGGCTAACAGGAAATGGATAAAGAATGGAAATGAGAGAATGATAAGAGAACCATGTATTAAACGAATATGAGAATACGTAAAGGACTTAAAGAGATTAATTATATGAATAAGGTATGCTAAGAATTGGGTAGGCTTATTTTATTACTATGCCTCTTTTAGGATTTATCTTTTTAAGTTCTGTGTAATGCTACCCTTCTTGCTATATTTTTACAGGTACTGAAGTGGAGCTTACATGGGACATGGCCGAGCAGGATTATCGTTCCACTACGTGGAATGTATATTAAATGTTTGAGTGGACCATTACGTTTTGTAATCTATAATATGAATTAGTAGCTCGCCCTGGAACTTGTATTATTTGGGCGTTAGGATTAGTTACAGCTATTAAACTGCTATGGTTTATGTTTTAAATAATTCTGGCTGACAGGTTTTAAGAAGAAAATTTTTGGGAAGTCCGGTAAACAGAGGAAACTCTGCCGGATTTTCGTAAAACCTTTTAAAGGAATTAAATTTTAAAAAGGAGTTTTCTAACTCCAATTTCAATAGAACCTAAAATTTGCTAATAAAAGTGAGAGTGTTGCAATATGTTTAGGTTATGATTGAATGAAGTATTTAATTAACCAAAGTATTGTGTGTGATTTTGCAATTGGTTTGAAAACCAATGGGTTTTTGAAATAGCTAAGCTTTGATTTAATTGAATGACCTTGGACTTAGTGGTTGCTGCCCTTAATTCATTTCATAATGTTAAGCTTTAAAAATAAATCATTTAAGTGTTTATTTTAAAGCAAAGTGTTATATGAACTAAAGTAAGATTTTTCGGTGTTTTTGAGCTTTGGTTGGTGGCTGTCCGGGACGGACCAGCAACCAAAACCAATGGTTTTAAAGTGTTTTGTAAATTGTTTTAAAATGGTTTTGAGATGTTTAAAGTATTTTTAAAAGTTGAATTTGATTTGAAAAAGTCTTGACGTTTTGCGATTTTCCGACGAGAAATAAAGAGTTTTCGAAAACGCGTTTTGATAATAAGTAGGACAATTATTTAAAATAAGTTTGTAACGTAGTATCGTCTATTTAGTACGAGGTGCGTATAAGTCGAGAAGCGGAACGGTCGACTTGTTGGGAAGGACCCGCAATGATTTCAGATGTTGGAGTGTGTGGTGAGAGATGCAGTAGGCCTAGATCATCGTGACGCGTAGACTCAGTCCTAAACTGAGTACATCGAGTCTAATATGTTACATGCTGCATTATCATGCCCAATGCATATATGTGTTAGATGCTTTCCTGTTTTGTTAAATATGATGCATGGTTTATTTTGTTATGTACTGGATTCTTCTGTGAATTATCCTGTGGAATATATCCGGTCTGTTGGGGAAAAGCTGAATGTGAATATACGAAAAAGAAATAAGACATGAAACAAAAGAAAAGATTGAGAAGAGATAAAACGAAACGTGAATAAGATTATGAAAGAAATGAGTTGATGAGATGAATGAATTGTGAAAGTAAGAAAATGTGATTGAAAGAAAGAGGAATGATCGTAAAGGTTGTATAAGAATGGAATACAAAAGTTGAGATTGGAAAGAGAAAGTGGTTGTGCAAGTGAGAAGTGGTTTGAATGGAGATGTGATTCCTCGTTCATGTTTTTGGGAAGAAGCTTAGTGTTGAGTTGAGCTTGCTCCTCCATTAACACTCACCCAAAAATATGATTTTTGAAAAAGGTTTTTGAAAAGAGATTTTGAAAAACTTTTGTGAAAATAATATTTTTGTGAAAGTTTTTGGAAACATTATTTTTGAAAAGGTTTTGTGGAAGGATTTATGAAATGAGGTTTTTGAAGAGGTTTTGTGAAGTAAAAGTTTTTGTGAAATCATGTTTTCGAAAAAGTTTTGCGAAAAGAGATTTTGAGAAAGACAAGGAAAAGATGTTGATGATGTTGATGAGAATATGTTGAGCATGAGTTATGGGATGATGAGATGAAAGTCATATGAGGCATGAGGCCATTGAGATTTAGGGGGAACAGATTGCCATTAGTGGTCGGGCTTCGTTGAAGGGATGCACCAATGACGAGCCGACTGTTAGGATTAAGCCGCTAATTAAAAGTCTAAAACTTTAAAAGACTCTAAAAGACATTTACAAACGCGGTGAGGTATGAGTGTCGTATCGAAGTAGTGGAGAGGAAGGAACCATAGGTATCTGCGGATACTTAGGAGGAGATTGCATGAGAAGAGGACGATGACGGTGAAACGTCAAGAAGTCTAGAATACTGTTCTAGGAAGAACGAACTCCACATGTGGTGCACTAACGTGGTGGGGACTGGGTCTAATACCGTGGTAAGTTCTGCACTCGAGACTAGAACGGTGCTGTCGCCCCCTTGATTGCAAATCGAGAACAGTGAGAGGGACTGGAACGGGGCATTTGTGATTGCCGCTGAGAGCGTGCATTGTTATGTGAATTATGATTATGATTTGAGGCAAGGCCTCCTGGTCTGGGACCATTTGTTTGTGTGACAGCTGTCGTGCCCGCGTGGTAAAGGTCCTGTACTCCTGTTTGCTTCCGACTAGGTTGGGTGGATGACCGAGGAGATGTAGACGTGTGCGAGCTCAATGATGTTTTCCCCCTCATCATTGATGCTAACCGTTTGATAAGATTTAATAAAAATATTATATGAAAGAAAGCATAAAGAATTTATGAAGAATTGAGAAGGACTCAAAGAAAGAAAGTATATTGATTGTTGGAAAGAATGAGAAAGAGGATGATGAGGATGAAAAGTTCGGAGGCTTGTGATGCCAAGTGAAGCGATGTGTGTTATGATGATTTATGATTTTATCATATTTGATATGTTTTATTTATAAGCGTTTTCTATGTGCCTACATGAGTATATTTGTCATGTGCATAGCATGTGTAGTTGTTAATGCATGAGTATTATATTTTTATTCTGAGTATTCGTTTTATACGAAGTCGTTAGTATTTTGTCTTGTCATGTTGTACTTCTGGAATACTGACCATCTCTCATATCATGTTGTCGTATCGGGTTATTCCGGTATTGCAACGGATAGATGGTCGACCCTGAGCAAATCGGTACGTCATCTAGATGAGGCTGCTGTAGTGGACTTCAGATTAGTGGTCAAGACTAGTAGTAGGTAATCCCCTTCAAGCACTGTATTCCTTGCAACTACTTGGTTTACATTGTCATATCATTCTGTACCCCACTTGGTATTTTATTGAGCGTGGCTTTTGACAGAATAAAGTTTTATGAAATAAGATTTGAAAATGTTTTCTTAAATCAGAATTTATGAAGCTAAGTTACAAAGCGTGATGTTAAGTAACATCTCGGTTTGGAACTTGACTCATGATGTGTGACATGAGAATATTATCTTATTACAATCCAGTTAGTGTAATGTTTTTGATTTTAAAGGTTCTCATGCCCATGTCACCATTTTAAAAAAAAAATTCCCAAATTTTTACTACATTTTGTTAAAGAGATAATGTTTTCAAGTTGCCGAAATCGGGGTGTTACAGAGTGGTATCAGAGCAATGGTTAACCAAAGTAGCCTGATGCATGGGCTTACATGCTTGTTTGTGTGTCTGTCTGTGCGTTAGTGTTAGAATTTCGATGAGTGAGAATAGGAGTACGAAGTCACGTGAGCATCTCTATCATACCACCTCTAACGTTCGATCTATCTCTATCATTCTATCTCTCTATCTTCGGAACGTGTCACGGGTTTGTCTACGATGGTACGAGGAACAGTGATCAGAATCATGAGGAGACTTTATTCTTTTTAGCCTGAACCTCTCTTGATTGTTGAAACCTCTTTTGTTGAGAATTCCTTTTTGCTTGTAACGACCTCTGAGCTATTGACATGCGACTTTGTTTTGTGACTGGAACCCTCTTTTCCTTGTTGACACTTCTTCTTATGAAAACCCTATGTGTTGTTGAGTTGCCTTGACAATATGTTTGTTTCTCTAAATGCTTTCCATGAAAACTTTAGACCCTGACACCTTATGCCAATCGACTAGATATGCCTAAGTTATAAGGTAGACGGTGAGATGTTGTTAAGGAAAGAGTCATAATGGTTGAGGAAGGAATAAGCATGAACGGATGTGATACCTTAGAATAAGAGTACCCCTAGAACCATAAGCAAGATAGTGGAATGTATAAAAAGGATTAAGACTGAAAAGTTGATAGTAGTCTAACCCAAGTAATGGTATAGATGGTGTTAAGGTGGTGGATATTTGGGATGAGTTTGAGAGATTTGAAGTTAGAAAAGCTTTAGTTGGAGTAGGTGAATGATTGGGGTAGGTGTAAACTTACAATAGGACCATAAGATCAACTAGATGGAGTGGTGAAATTAATGGATAGATGTAACACCCAGCTTTTATTTAAAAATATTCATTCAATTTATTTAATAAGTACAATTGAGAACTTAAAAATTCCTTTTCATAAATTAAATTGACATTCAAAAATGGGTATTCCAATTACAATAAGAGTAGCACAACATAAAATTTTCCTTCTTTCCGTAACTTCTACTGCGACACTCTCTGATCCTCAAGCTCCTCTTTATTCACCTAAAATGTTAACCACATAAGGGTGAGACCTTTTCACAACACAGTGAATTATAAGATAATTAAGAGCACATAATAAAAACTTAAGCATCATAATCAAATCAAGCCATGGATAACAAAATGCTTCACTTTTACATTTTCCAAAATCGTTTTCCTTTCCTTTATTTTATCTTGGTCTCACATTGCCGTAGCTTAAGTGAGCACCAAGCTGCAACCTTATAATTTGCCCGTGACCTCACATTGTCGTAACTTAAGTGAGCACCGATACGCGTACTTATAGTTAGTCCTTAACTTTACAATTTCCTTGTATCATCATTGATCTTTATTCTTTTAGTTTGTACCACTAGGTAATTTGGTTGCTCCTGCTAGGGCGTTTGTACACACAGTAGGGACTTTATTCACCCATCAGGACTTTCACCCACTAGGCCTCACCCGTTAGGACTGATACATAAAATCTTTGCTCATACTCATTAAATTCCATAGCATATTCAATTTACATACTTTAGTCCTTTTCACATTTTCCAGTCTTTTAGTTTACGTTGAATTGATCATTTTGGGACATCGACTCCTAACGGGGCATTTACACCTAGTGGGGCGTTTTAGCCTGATGGGTACCTAGGCCCTAATGGGGCGTTTGTACACCTAGCAGGAACACCTAGTGTCCCAATGTCCCAATGATCAATTCAACCGTCTTTATCAATCCACACACATTCACCATATAACACACAATTTCAAATAGCCATTTATGACAGGTAACAATCATTCACATTCACGCATTCACGTCATTCCTAATTTTCACATCACATAGCAACAATTAATTCAACATCATTCATTGAGTCTTTTACATCAATTAGCAAACATCCACAGTCAAGTACATATTCCTTCAAATTTACAAACATCACATCTATTCATCATCATTTTACAATATTCTCCAATTCAATACAAGAACTCATTCCCTTCCCAACTAATATTCATACTATTAATTCACACTAAAGAAACCAATCCCTGACCTTCCCAATAATCATCATCGACCTTAAATAAACGATTATATTACACTTCTTATTTACGCATTCATGTATTATCCCTATATCCATTAGTTATTGCTCCACCTCATAGCCAACATTATTAATTTACCTCATTAGTTATCACTTAGCCATTTATATACTCATTTTACACACATTGCAAACATAACAATGATCAACAAACAACATATATTCACAGAATCAGTCGACATACTCAGGTATGTCTCAGCATGCTTAAATATAAGTCAACTCCCTAGGGTTCTTCACTTCCTACATTTACAACATTCATAAAGGGGGTTTTTAGCAATTTGCAACAATTAAATTAAATTATTAAATTAACTCAAAATATAATCATTCTCCCTAATTCAACTTATATCAGGTGCTATTTTGCTACCCACATCCCAATTCAACTAATTAGCCCAAATCCTAGTATATACCCCAACTATCCCTAACTCAAAGTGTGGAAAAGAGACTCCCCTTACCTTAGAGAGGGAGAGAGCCCACACAAAGCTCCAAAGACACCAAATCTACACCGGATCTACCTTGACTCCATGCCTCTAGACCGATCTCCACTTCATTCTTCAAGATTGGAGGAGAGAGAAAGGAGCCCTAGGAGAGAGAAAGCTTCATGAAGAGAGAAAGGGCCACCAAGGGAAGAGATGAAGGCAAAGACATGAGGAAGGAGATGGATCTCATGGGTGAAGGTTTGAAAGGGTGGATTTGGGTGCTTGATGGTGGTTTGGGGGTGAATATGGAGTGTGAGTTCATGGAGGAGAGATCCATGAAAGAGAGAGAAAGACTTAAGAAGAAGGTGTGAGGAAGAAGATGGGTCACCAAGGAAGGAGGATTGAAGGTGGGAGCTTGGTTATTAATGGGTGTTGGTAGAGGTTTGGTGATGGTTTGGGTGGAAGAGGGAGGAGGAAACGCGTATGAGAGGGAGAAGAAGAGAGAAAGAGAGGAAGAGAGAGAGGGAAAGTCGAGCAAATGATAAGGGAGAAGGGTGTGGCTGAAATAAGGGATAAGGGGGTGGAAATTACGTTTCTGCCCCCAGACTTTATTTTTATTTTCTGCATCAGACCTGAAATAATCGATTACATACAGAGAGTAATCGATTATTTTACCCCAATAATCGATTATTTCCTCCAATTAATCGATTATTTTTGCAGCATCATACAAAAACCAGAGCACTGATAATCGATTAATGGCCCCCAAATAATCGATTAACGCCTGAGATAATCGATTACTTCCTTAAGAGTAATCGATTAAAAATGCTGCAACATTTAAGTGTTTTCACCAGAGGCCCTGTAATCGATTAACGCCTACAAAGTAATCGATTATTCTGGTGGAAACTCCTATTTTGGCCAATTCTAACTCTAAGACACTACCCTTAACTCCTATTCATGGTTTCCTATGGTTTTCCTCATAACTTCTAGCTTAGGTTTTTCCTAATTAATCTTGGAATTAAATTTTGGGATGCTACAATTCTCCCCCACTTATTGGAATTTCGTCCCCGAAATTCCGCTCACAATCCTTAATTGGAGAACCATCCCGGAAAAAGGTTTGCTAAGCTACGCAACTAACTCATCTTAGTTCTACTCCCCCACTTGGGATTGGCATACCATTCCGCATGTATACGCCATTAGACTCTTGGACTCGTTGAAGAGTATCGACAATGGTTTGATTTGATTAGTGTCGACTTGGAGACTATATCAGGTTTGCTAAAGCTTACACTGCTCTCGATTAACTATTTCAGGAGTCCCTCTAGCAAGACTCCCAAAGGATTCTTGGATTCTAAACTCAGGTTTGACTTCACAAGAAAGTTGGGGATGATTTCTAATATCAACTGAGTTCCTTTCGAAATTCTACTTCGAAGGTTTGGAAAGGGTTCTATTCTGCCCTACACACTAATACTCGCTTAGGCTGACTTTGATCTAGCTCCAAAACCTACCACTTATATCCTATTCCTAGACTCCAGAACGAAAACATTCAACAGTCAAAGAAACACAAATCGCATAGATATCATTCAAATATACACAACATTCCACTTCAGCATACATTCCAAACACGACATGACTCCATCCTACTTCCTTCATGGCTAATCCTCGTCTAACTTAGGACTAAGACTTACCTCTAAAAATACATTCACAAATAGCATCACATATTTTAAAAAGCGTTTATAAAAGGTTTTTGCATAGCTTGTAACCAAACATTCATTCTATAAATTCAATTTCCCAAGGTTTGTGAAGAATTGGAAGGCAGTGTCCCTGTGCCTAAAAGAACATTATATCAAATCTTCAAGTCAATCAGAGTTCATTAGATTCACTTTTGACCCTATGACAACTTTGTAAAAGATTTCTAATGGTCGGGGTGAACCTATGTCCAATCCATTTAAAATAGCAAACAACTCCAATTGGCTTCAAAATTTGATGGGACATCACCTATTCTTAGCCCAAGGTTGTGTAAAATTGTCAAACCGATTAGAGCGCATTAAATTCATTTTGTTTAAATACGCTAACTTGCTCCAATTGGCTTGAAGTGTTTCATAAAACAATATTTCAACCTTAGGATGTTTATATCAATTCTTCCAAATCAAACAAATAGTCTAAACCCGAAAACTTGGTTTTTCATTTCATGTAAAAACCCTGATTACCCAAAAGAAAACACTTAACTACAAACACATAAATCTTTTAAAACCTTTGGTTTGAAAAAAATCACTAAGTATGGGGATTCAAAATTTGAGAAAAGGATCCCATACAAGTGGAATATTTAGAAACAAGGATATATTTATAAAAACAAAATTCTTTTGCAAATTAGGTTCCTCTCTTACTGAGGAACAATTAGTTTCATATGAAAATTCACTAAAACTTTTGGTTTACAACTAATCATGATGAATTGCCTTCATCTAGTTTCATAAGATTCTAGATGAAGGAGTGCAAAATCACTCAAGATAGATAAACTCAAAGAAAGAAGGAATGTGCCTCGGTCTTGGAAAAATTTAATTTTAATTAATCTTCAAAAGTTGAGACAATTACATTCCCTTTTTACTTCAAGTTTAAAATTTGAGTCTTCATTCCGAATTGATTTGAGTCGCATAATAAGGGTTCCTATTTGATCGATGTGTGATTTGGTTACAAAGTTCACCACTCGATCACTTAGAAATCCTTGTTTTTCTTACTATTTCTTGAAAATTTGTCGTGCGACCCCACGATCCATTTGGAATGATTGTAGTTCGGTGCGACTTTTGAAATTCATTTTAAACATTCACATGCATCAAACACAAATTCCACTTTGCACCAAGACATATCAAGCACACATATCAATCGAGCATACACAAACAAAACTCCGTTTCATCAAGAACGCAATTCTCAAGACAACTCCTTTAGTCAATGCTTTGTGGGAAGTAATTTGGGACTTCAAACATAAAGAGGCAAGTGAAAATTTATTAATCCCAAATCATTTTGAAAACATGTTCGAAAGTTTAGGTTGACTTCCACATAAACATAGACTTTTCATATATACCCATGCACTACCAATGATGTAAGCAAAAGTGAGGTAAGAACTTCTATGTTGAATCTTAACCCTGTCCTCGATTAAATAAACTTCTTTTCGTTACAAAATTTTATTATGGTAACTCGGGGTTCAAGTTCAATCATTAGAAGCTTCAACTTAACTTTCGATTAATATCAAAGTCACCGGAATCAAATTAGTGGTGGAATCAACCATGAATTCAATAAAATGTTATTATTGTTTTTATGGAGTCTAATCTAACCGGTGCCACTATGTCACTCGAATAGATTAGAATCGGGGGTACTAAATCATTTCGATTCTTAGGATTCCACTTCTAATTTTTGGTCCGCTTACTTTAACACTACACCATTCCACATGTAAGCATATTTCGAGAACCCTTTGGATTGAATTCAAGCCACTTCTCACATTGGGCATAAAGTTTGTTTTTGTTTGTAATTCAAATTAATACGAGTCAGTGGTTTAAATCCGATCTATTAGTTCCCGATGCCTATATTCATTTGATGCCACAATCGCTTGAATCATGTTTAGTTACAGAACCACTCACTAATTCAGTATAAACATTATTTTTCGTTCTCTTCAATACTAATCAAATCAACATGACTTTAATCACTTGGTTGGATCAGTATTCGAGATTTATGATTTATTTGTTTCATGCGATTCCATTTCTAATCCCGATTCAATTACTATGACACCAAATTACTCAACAAGCAAACATTAAGATTACACATAAAGCACTTAGCAAAGCAAACATACATAAAGGAATTAACACATAAGTTTATACACAGGAGATCCATTACTAATTTACGATGATGCACAAACTCCTAGATTTCGACGACATTACCTCCCGATAAATGCAACATCGGATTGGCCATTTCCAATACTACATTTCATCAGTGGTCATAGCCCTCGCTATCTAGCTTAAGTTTATGTACTTCATTATTAATTAGCAAGATTTCCTTTGTAATAAACTTTGACTTTCAATTAACTCAGCTTAGACTTTGCATCCCTTAATCAAGAATAAATTGCACTTTTGAAGTTTTCGGCTTACAAACGTGCCACACTTATAGGATGTAATTCTTTGAATTCCTAAGGGATCCGGCTTAGGTTCCCAAAGAATCACATTCTATTCTCTTTTACTATCAAACATTTTCACTTAAAAGGGTCTCACCTCTGGAGAAGAAGCTTGAGATGAGAGTGTTCGCAGCGAGATCGGGACCACTTTCCCTCAGGTCGGAAAGGAAGGAACTGCTCTGATACCATAAATGTAAAACCCAGCTTTTATTTAAAAATATTCATTCAATTTATTTAATAAGTACAATTGAGAACTTAAAAATTCCTTTTCATAAATTAAATTGACATTCAAAAATGGGTATTCCAATTACAATAAGAGTAGCACAACATAAAATTTTCCTTCTTTCCGTAACTTCTCCTGCGACACTCTCTGATCCTCAAGCTCCTCTTTATTCACCTAAAATGTTAACCACATAAGGGTGGGACCTTTTCACAACACAGTGAATTATAAGATAATTAAGAGCACATAATAAAAACTTAAGCATCATAATCAAATCAAGCCATGGATAACAAAATGCTTCACTTTCACATTTTCCAAAATTGTTTTCCTTTCCTTTATTTTATCTTGGTCTCACATTGCCGTAGCTTAAGTGAGAACCAAGCTGCAACCTTATAATTTGCCCGTGACCTCACATTGCCGTAGCTTAAGTGAGCACCGAGACGGGTACTTGTACTTATAGTTAGTCCTTAACTTTACAATTTCCTTGTATCATCATTGATCTTTATTCTTTTAGTTTGTACCACATGGTAATTTGGTTGCTCCACCTAGGGCGTTTGTACACCCATTAGGGACTTTATTCACCCATCAGGACTTTCACCCACTAGGCCTCACCCGTTAGGACTGATACATAAAATCTTTGCTCATACTCATTAAATTCCATAGCATATTCAATTTACATACTTTAGTCCTTTTCACATTTTCCAGTCTTTTAGTATACGTTGAATTGATCATTTTGGGACATCGACTCCTAACGGGGCATTTACACCTAGTGGGGCGTTTTAGCCTGATGGGTACCTAGGCCCTAATGGGGCGTTTGTACACCTAGCAGGAACACCTAGTGTCCCAATGTCCCAATGATCAATTCAACCGTCTTTATCAATCCACACACATTCACCATATAACACACAATTTCAAATAGCCATTTATGACAGGTAACAATCATTCACATTCACGCATTCACGTCATTCCTAATTTTCACATCACATAGCAACAATTAATTCAACATCATTCATTTAGTCTTTTACATCAATTAGCAAACATCCACAGTCAAGTACATATATCCTTAAAATTTACAAACATCACATCTATTCATCATCATTTTACAATATTCTCCAATTCAATACAAGAACTCATTCCCTTCCCAACTAATATTCATACTATTAATTAACACTAAAGAAACCAATCCCTGACCTTCCCAATAATCATCATCGACCTTAAATAAACGATTATATTACACTTCTTATTTACGCATTCATGTATTATCCCTATATCCATTAGTTATTGCTCCACCTCATAGCCAACATTATTAATTTACCTCATTAGTTATCACTTAGCCATTTATATACTCATTTTACACACATTGCAAACATAACAACGATCAACAAACAACATATATTCACAGAATCAGTCGACATACTCAGGTATGTCTCAGCATGCTTAAATATAAGTCAACTCCCTAGGGTTCTTCACTTCCTACATTTACAACATTCATAAAGGGGGTTTTTAGCAATTTGCAACAATTAAATTAAATTATTAAATTAACTCAAAATATAATCATTCTCCCTAATTCAACTTATATCAGGTGCTATTTTGCTACCCACATCCCAATTCAACTACTTAGCCCAAATCCTAGTATATACCCCAACTATCCCTAACTCAAAGTGTGGAAAAGAGACTCCCCTTACCTTAGAGAGGGAGAGAGCCCACACAAAGCTCCAAAGACACCAAATCTACACCGGATCTACCTTGACTCCATGCCTCTAGACTGATCTCCACTTCATTCTTCAAGATTGGAGGAGAGAGAAAGGAGCCCTAGGAGAGAGAAAGCTTCATGAAGAGAGAAAGGGCCACCAAGGGAAAAGATGAAGGCAAAGACATGAGGAAGGAGATGGATCTCACGGGTGAAGGTTTGAAAGGGTGGATTTGGGTTCTTGATGGTGGTTGATGGTGGTTTGGGGGTGAATATGGAGAGTGAGTTCATGGAGGAGAGATCCATGAAAGAGATAGAAAGACTTAAGAAGAAGGTGTGAGGAAGAAGATGGGTCACCAAGGAAGGAGGATTGAAGGTGGGAGCTTGGTTATTAATGGGTGTTGGTAGAGGTTTGGTGATGGTTTGGGTGGAAGAGGGAGGAGGAAACGCGTATGAGAGGGAGAAGAAGAGAGAAAGAGAGGAAGAGAGAGAGGGAAAGTCGAGCAAATGATAAGGGAGAAGGGTGTGGCTGAAATAAGGGATAAGTGGGTGGAAATTACGTTTCTGCCCCCAGACTTTATTTTTATTTTCTGCATCAGACCTGAAATAATCGATCACATACAGAGAGTAATCGATTATTTTACCCCAATAATCGATTATTTCCTCCAATTAATCGATTATTTTTGCAGCATCATACAAAAACCAGAGCACTGATAATCGATTAATGGCCCTCAAATAATCGATTAACACCTGAGATAATCGATTACTTCCTTAAGAGTAATCGATTAAAAATGCTGCAACATTTAAGTGTTTTCACCAGAGGCCCTGTAATCGATTAACCCCTACAAAGTAATCGATTATTCTGGTGGAAACTCCTATTTTGGCCAATTCTAACTCTAAGACACTACCCTTAACTCCTATTCATGGTTTCCTATGGTTTTCCTCATAACTTCTAGCTTAGGTTTTTCCTAATTAATCTTGGAATTAAATTTTGGGATGTTACAATTCTCCCCCACTTATTGGAATTTCGTCCCCGAAATTCCGCTCACAATCCTTAATTGGAGAACCATCCCGAAAAAGGGTTTGCTAAGCTACGCAACTAACTCATCTTAGTTCTACTCCCCTACTTGGGATTGGCATACCATTCCGCATGTATACGCCATTAGACTCTTGGACTCGTTGAAGAGTATCGACAATGGTTTGATTTGATTAGTGTCGACGTGGAGACTATATCAGGTTTGCTAAAGCTTACACTGCTCTCGATTAACTATTTCCGGAGTCCCTCTAGCAAGACTCCCAAAGGATTCTTGGATTCTAAACTCAGGTTTGACTTCACAAGAAAGTTGGGGATGATTTCTAATATCAACTGAGTTCCTTTCGAAATTCTACTTCGAAGGTTTGGAAACGGTTATATTCTGCCCTACACACTAATACCCGCTTAGGCTGACTTTAATCTAGCTCCAAAACCTACCACTTATATCCTATTCCTAGACTCCAGAACGACAACATTCAACAATCAAAGAAACACAAATCGCATAGATATCATTCAAATATACACAACATTCCACTTCAGCATACATTTCAAACACGACATGACTCCATCCTACTTCCTTCATGGCTAATCCTCGTCTAACTTAGGACTAAGACTTACCTCTAAAAATACATTCACAAATAGCATCACATATTTTAAAAAGCGTTTATAAAAGGTTTTTGCATAGCTTGTAACCAAACATTCATTCTATAAATTCAATTTCCCAAGGTTTGTGAAGAATTGGAAGGCAGTGTCCCTGTGCCTAAAAGAACATTATATCAAATCTTCAAGTCAATCAGAATTCATTAGATTCACTTTTGACCCTATGACAACTTTGTAAAAGATTTCTAATGGTCGGGGTGAACCTATGTCCAATCCATTTAAAATAGCAAACAACTCCAATTGGCTTCAAAATTTGATGGGACATCACCTATTCTTAGCCCAAGGTTGTGTAAAATTGTCAAACCGATTAGAGCGCATTAAATTCATTTTGTTTAAATACGCTAACTTGCTCCAATTGGCTTGAAGTGTTTCATAAAACAATATTTCAACCTTAGGATGTTTATATCAATTCTTCCAAATCAAACAAATAGTCTAAACCCGAAAACTTGGTTTTTCATTTCATGTAAAAACCCTGATTACCCAAAAGAAAACACTTAACTACAAACACATAAATCTTTTAAAACCTTTGGTTTGAAAAAAATCACTAAGTATGGGGATTCAAAATTTGAGAAAAGGATCCCATACAAGTGGAATATTTAGAAACAAGGATATATTTATAAAAACAAAATTCTTTTGCAAATTAGGTTCCTCTCTTACTGAGGAACAATTAGTTTCATATGAAAATTCACTAAAACTTTTGGTTTACAACTAATCATGATGAATTGCCTTCATCTAGTTTCATAAGATTCTAGATGAAGGAGTGCAAAATCACTCAAGATAGATAAACTCAAAGAAAGAAGGAATGTGCTTCGGTCTTGGAAAAATTTAATTTTAATTAATCTTCAAAAGTTGAGACAATTACATTCCCTTTTTACTTCAAGTTTAAAATTTGAGTCTTCATTCCGAATTGATTTGAGTCGCATAATAAGGGTTCCTATTTGATCGATGTGTGATTTGGTTACAAAGTTCACCACTCGATCACTTAGAAATGCTTGTTTTTCTTACTATTTCTTGAAAATTTGTCGTGCGACCCCACGATCCATTTGGAATGATTGTAGTTCGGTGCGACTTTTGAAATTCATTTTAAACATTCACATGCATCAAACACAAATTCCACTTTGCACCAAGACATATCAAGCACACATATCAATCGAGCATACACAAACAAAACTCCGTTTCATCAAGAACGCAATTCTCAAGACAACTCCTTTAGTCAATGCTTTGTGGGAAGTAATTTGGGACTTCAAACATAAAGAGGCAAGTGAAAATTTATTAATCCCAAATCATTTTGAAAACATGTTCGAAAGTTTAGGTTGACTTCCACATAAACATAGACTTTTCATATATACCCATGCACTACCAATGATGTAAGCAAAAGTGAGGTAAGAACTTCTATGTTGAATCTTAACCCTGTCCTCGATTAAATAAACTTCTTTTCGTTACAAAATTTTATTATGGTAACTCGGGGTTCAAGTTCAATCATTAGAAGCTTCAACTTAACTTTCGATTAATATCAAAGTCACCGGAATCAAATTAGTGGTGGAATCAACCATGAATTCAATAAAATGTTATTATTGTTTTTATGGAGTCTAATCTAACCGGTGCCACTATGTCACTCGAATAGATTAGAATCGGGGGTACTAAATCATTTCGATTCTTAGGATTCCACTTCTAATTTTTGGTCCGCTTACTTTAACACTACACCATTCCACATGTAAGCATATTTCGAGAACCCTTTGGATTGAATTCAAGCCACTTCTCACATTGGGCATAAAGTTTGTTTTTGTTTGTAATTCAAATTAATACGAGTCAGTGGTTTAAATCCGATCTATTAGTTCCCGATGCCTATATTCATTTGATGCCACAATCGCTTGAATCATGTTTAGTTACAGAACCACTCACTAATTCAGTATAAACATTATTTTTCGTTCTCTTCAATACTAATCAAATCAACATGACTTTAATCACTTGGTTGGATCAGTATTCGAGATTTATGATTTATTTGTTTCATGCGATTCCATTTCTAATCCCGATTCAATTACTATGACACCAAATTACTCAACAAGCAAACATTAAGATTACACATAAAGCACTTAGCAAAGCAAACATACATAAAGGAATTAACACATAAGTTTATACACAGGAGATCCATTACTAATTTACGATGATGCACAAACTCCTAGATTTCGACGACATTACCTCCCGATAAATGCAACATCGGATTGGCCATTTCCAATACTACATTTCATCAATGGTCATAGCCCTCGCTATCTAGCTTAAGTTTATGTACTTCATTATTAATTAGCAAGATTTCCTTCGTAATAAACTTTGACTTTCAATTAACTCTGCTTAGACTTTGAATCCCTTAATCAAGAATAAATTGCACTTCTGAAGTTTTCTGCTTACAAACGTGCCACACTTATAGGATGTAATTCTTTGAATTCCTAAGGGATCCGGCTTAGGTTCCCAAAGAATCACATTCTATTCTCTTTTACTATCAAACATTTTCACTTAAAAGGGTCTCACCTCTGGAGAAGAAGCTTGAGATGAGAGTGTTCGCAGCGAGATCGGGACCACTTTCCCTCAGGTCGGAAAGGAAGGAACTGCTCTGATACCATAAATGTAAAACCCAGCTTTTATTTAAAAATATTCATTCAATTTATTTAATAAGTACAATTGAGAACTTAAAAATTCCTTTTCATAAATTAAATTGACATTCAAAAATGGGTATTCCAATTACAATAAGAGTAGCACAACATAAAATTTTCCTTCTTTCCGTAACTTCTACTGCGACACTCTCTGATCCTCAAGCTCCTCTTTATTCACCTAAAATGTTAACCACATAAGGGTGGGACCTTTTCACAACACAGTGAATTATAAGATAATTAAGAGCACATAATAAAAACTTAAGCATCATAATCAAATCAAGCCATGGATAACAAAATGCTTCACTTTCACATTTTCCAAAATTGTTTTCCTTTCCTTTATTTTATCTTGGTCTCACATTGCCGTAGCTTAAGTGAGAACCAAGCTGCAACCTTATAATTTGCCCGTGACCTCACATTGCCGTAGCTTAAGTGAGCACCGAGACGGGTACTTGTACTTATAGTTAGTCCTTAACTTTACAATTTCCTTGTATCATCATTGATCTTTATTCTTTTAGTTTGTACCACATGGTAATTTGGTTGCTCCACCTAGGGCGTTTGTACACCCATTAGGGACTTTATTCACCCATCAGGACTTTCACCCACTAGGCCTCACCCGTTAGGACTGATACATAAAATCTTTGCTCATACTCATTAAATTCCATAGCATATTCAATTTACATACTTTAGTCCTTTTCACATTTTCCAGTCTTTTAGTATACGTTGAATTGATCATTTTGGGACATCGGCTCCTAACGGGGCATTTACACCTAGTGGGGCGTTTTAGCCTGATGGGTACCTAGGCCCTAATGGGGCGTTTGTACACCTAGCAGGAACACCTAGTGTCCCAATGTCCCAATGATCAATTCAACCGTCTTTATCAATCCACACACATTCACCATATAACACACAATTTCAAATAGCCATTTATGACAGGTAACAATCATTCACATTCACGCATTCACGTCATTCCTAATTTTCACATCACATAGCAACAATTAATTCAACATCATTCATTTAGTCTTTTACATCAATTAGCAAACATCCACAGTCAAGTACATATATCCTTAAAATTTACAAACATCGCATCTATTCATCATCATTTTACAATATTCTCCAATTCAATACAAGAACTCATTCCCTTCCCAACTAATATTCATACTATTAATTAACACTAAAGAAACCAATCCCTGACCTTCCCAATAATCATCATCGACCTTAAATAAACGATTATATTACACTTCTTATTTACGCATTCATGTATTATCCCTATATCCATTAGTTATTGCTCCACCTCATAGCCAACATTATTAATTTACCTCATTAGTTATCACTTAGCCATTTATATACTCATTTTACACACATTGCAAACATAACAACGATCAACAAACAACATATATTCACAGAATCAGTCGACATACTCAGGTATGTCTCAGCATGCTTAAATATAAGTCAACTCCCTAGGGTTCTTCACTTCCTACATTTACAACATTCATAAAGGGGGTTTTTAGCAATTTGCAACAATTAAATTAAATTATTAAATTAACTCAAAATATAATCATTCTCCCTAATTCAACTTATATCAGGTGCTATTTTGCTACCCACATCCCAATTCAACTACTTAGCCCAAATCCTAGTATATACCCCAACTATCCCTAACTCAAAGTGTGGAAAAGAGACTCCCCTTACCTTAGAGAGGGAGAGAGCCCACACAAAGCTCCAAAGACACCAAATCTACACCGGATCTACCTTGACTCCATGCCTCTAGACCGATCTCCATTCCATTCTTCAAGATTGGATGAGAGAGAAAGGAGCCCTAGGAGAGAGAAAGCTTCATGAAGAGAGAAAGGGCCACCAAGGGAAGAGATGAAGGCAAAGACATGAGGAAGGAGATGGATCTCATGGGTGAAGGTTTGAAAGGGTGGATTTGGGTGCTTGATGGTGGTTGATGGTGGTTTGGGGGTGAATATGGAGTGTGAGTTCATGGAGGAGAGATCCATGAAAGAGAGAGAAAGACGTAAGAAGAAGGTGTGAGGAAGAAGATGGGTCACCAAGGAAGGAGGATTGAAGGTGGGAGCTTGGTTATTAATGGGTGTTGGTAGAGGTTTGGTGATGGTTTGGGTGGAAGAGGGAGGAGGAAACGCGTATGAGAGGGAGAAGAAGAGAGAAAGAGAGGAAGAGAGAGAGGGAAAGTCGAGCAAATGATAAGGGAGAATTACGTTTCTGCCCCCAGACTTTATTTTTATTTTCTGCATCAGACCTGAAATAATCGATTACATACAGAGAGTAATCGATTATTTTACCCCAATAATCGATAATTTCCTCCAATTAATCGATTATTTTTGCAGCATCATACAAAAACCAGAGCACTAATAATCAATTAATGGCCCCCAAATAATCGATTAACACCTGAGATAATCGATTACTTCCTTAAGAGTAATCGATTAAAAATGCTGCAACATTTAAGTGTTTTCACCAAAGGCCCTGTAATCGATTAACCCCTACAAAGTAATCAATTATTCTGGTGGAAACTCCTATTTTGGCCAATTCTAACTCTAAGACACTACCCTTAACTCCTATTCATGGTTTCCTATGGTTTTCCTCATAACTTCTAGCTTAGGTTTTTCCTAATTAATCTTGGAATTAAATTTTGGGATGTTAAAATAGAACCTTTAGGTGATGACCAAAATTAGGTTAAATGACCAAGACTTGATATTTTAATGGACATAGGTGATTATAAGTTGTGAACTTAAGGGTGTCATTAGGTGCTAAGATCGTTAATTTGAAGGATAAATCCCTAAGTTGGAGAATTTTTAGTAGTTTAGGTAGCAGAATTTAAGGTGATATTCAAATAGGCTTGAACAAAGTGATGGAAAGTTTTGTACGATAACCTAGAATTAGTGAATGTTGGGAAATTTTATGACCTTAGTCCCTGTCAAATGTTACTGGATAGATGTGATGTATAGGAATATGATCCGTCAAAGTTGGGGAGTAAACGGAGATTTTGAGGTTTGTAGTAACCCACCTAGGCCTGGAAGGATAAGAAGAGTTAAATTAAAACAGAAAAACCATGAGGAAAGTAGTATCCCTGTCAGGATTGGCATAAGTGTGCTATACTTTTTGAATTTTGTTTCGAAACCATTTGAACCCTTTGAACTTTTGTTGACAAAGCTATACCATTAGTATTCTATTGTATCTGATTACCTTTGAGAAAACGATGCACATGCGACGACTCAAGGACGATGACTGCCGTTATTGATCGAGAGAATCACTCCAAGGAATCCGACATCCGTTGATCGCGAAATTCTGCGTAGCATTTCTCGAGGACGAGAAATCTGCAAGTTGGGGAGAATGTAACATCCCGCGTTTTCCGACTAGGACGAATAAAATTTTATTAAAGAAAAAGTTTTGAGAAATCATTTTAGAAAGAGTTTTCAATGAATATTTTATTCGATTTCGAAGTAAAGTGTTTATTTTACGGAGTTTTGATAAACAAATATTTTTATGAAATTAGTAAAAATGATTTTTATGAGAAATGGTTTTTATTGTTGGAGATTTGCAAAAAATGAACTTCTTAATGGACTTTAAAAGATTGATTAACTTCGGAAATCCATAATTTTTTAACCGTAACTCCGATTTTTATGATCTTTATATCAAAACGATCGTATCGAAATGTAGTTTTCAAAAATGTATCTTTCATAATTTTCTGGGTTGGTTTGCGAAAATTGTTTTTCAGTGTGATAAAGGACGAATTTCCAAAGAATTAATCATGAAAAATGGTTTTGATTTTTAATGAATTTTTCCTTTTGGGATTCTCTTTAATATATTAAATTATGATTTTAGAAAATAAAATAAGGGCTATAAATGCAACCAATAAGTACAGTTTATTATTTAAAGGAAAAAGTGTTAATATGAATGTTTAAGTAAGATGATTATGAGTGTGTGATAGATTGATAAATGTGTGCATAATATGGTTTGTGTATGTATGTATGCATGATATATTAAAGTGTGCTTATATGTGTATAATTATGTGAATTGATAATTATGAATTAATATAAATAAAAGAAAAAAAATAGGACATGTGTGTGCATGGAGGAGGTGCCACGGTTTGGTTCATGTGTGCATGAAGAAAGATATGTGTGATGTAGAAGATGTAGGTGTAATGTGTGTATGTGTGCCACTTGTATGAGTGTGCGTATGTGTAAGCTTGTGAGCTTTGCATGTTGACTAAGTAAAGAAGAGGAATTAAAATAAAAGAAAATGAAAGAAGAAACTTGGGGACCAAGTAGTGATATTAGAATGCCCAAAATTACCCCTCCTAGTGATGCATGTTGGTCGAATCTTCAAAGGCCCAAGAAGGGAAATACTACTTCACCCTTAGACTATTTCCTTCATTCTTTCATTCATTCCCTTCACTCCTTTCGTGGCCTTCATTCTGCATTCCTTTCATTCTTTCATTTCCTTTCCTTTTCACACCAACACAAATACTAAGTCTCCAAGAGCAACACTAGCTTTTGAGAGACACATATACAAAAAAAAAAGAGAGAACCATGAGAGAAAGAGAAGAGAACCGTGAGGAAAAAGAGGAGGAGATCAACCCAAACCTAGGAGTTCCTTTGGAGATCTAAGTGCTAGAAGACTAAAGACCAACCTTTTTCATGGTAGGATTTGAAGATCAAGAAAGGAGATTTGTAATAGTTTAGTTTTCCTTTTTATTTTGTAGATCTACTTCTTTATTTCTTTGCATGTTTTATTTTATGGTTGAAAAGATGATGTTATGTGTTATTATTTTTTTTATCTTGGACTTTAAAGACTCACTTAATTTGTAATTTGTTAAAGCTTTATGTTTGATGTTCTTTCTTCTTCATCATTTTATTTTTGGTTCTATGTGTTGATTTGTTCTTGCTTGTTGATCTTTATTGTTGATCTAGTGTTTTTCCTTGCATGCATTTGATTTTCTCAAGTTGATCTTGATCTTTCTTACATATATGTGATAGGTCTTGATTTAAAAAATAAGAAATCTACCATGTTTAAAAGCTTGATGATCAATTCGGTTTTAAAAGAGTTTTTGTGCTCATGATTTTATTTCCTACTTGATTCGGTTTTATGTGCATGTAAAAAAAATTAATTTTTAATAAAAGAGTTTAATTTGAAGCATGAAATTTTTCATAAAAAGAATTTATTTTTATTTTGCATGAATCGGTTTTGGGCTTAGAGCTTTAGAAATAAAATTTTTAATAGAAGCCTTTGCTACATGCATGTGAAAACCTAGAGAAAGGAATAAGTATTGATATTTGTTTTGATTTTCTCTTAAAGTTTTGATTTTAGTTGTTGAATGTTAATGCATGTATGATTTTCTTTAAGATCTATAAATTTTAAGTATGTGCATGTTTAGACCTAGGATGGTTTGATGTTAAGTTTAAAGGGTCTAAATTTGTATCTGTAAATATGGTGCATGTTGTGTTTGAAAATTGTTTTCATAAATATGTTAATTTTTTTTTTGAAGAAAATAACAATTGATGGATTTATTTTGTAATTGATTTATATGTATGTGTGTATCTTTGATTTTCATGAAAATAAATGAATGAACAAAATTGTTGAATAAAGTGTATGCTGAAAGTGTGATTATGTGTGAATTTGACCTTGGTGAATGATGTTTGTGTGTGCTCGACAATTCTGAAATTATGTCATTGTCTTAAGTATATTAAAATTAACTTCTCTGAATTTTTGAATGATTTTTGGAATTGACTTTCTATTTCTACGAGAGTAAACTTTGTGAAAACAATTTTAAGAAAACAAGTTTTTCAGTTTAAAGAGAAACAGAATTTTCAAACTTGTGCTGCTTAAAATGGTTTGAAATTTTTATGGTAGCTTCCTGGACATCTCTAGATGTTCTCTGTAAAATTTGAAGAGATTTGGAGTTGATTTGATATTTTTAATAAAGGCAAGAAAGTGAATCACTAGGTTCAGATTTTCTGGACTTAGCGACAATTTTAATTGGAAAAATATAACATGCGCAACTCCAAATATTCTGAAAATTTTATGAGATAGTTTTGACTGTATAAAACGAAACGTGAATAAGATTATGAAAGAAATGAGTTGATGAGATGAATGAATTATGAAAGTAAGAAAATGTGATTGAAAGAAAGAGGAATGATCGTAAAGGTTGTATAAGAATGGAATACAAAAGTTGAGATTGGAAAGAGAAAGTGGTTGTGCAAGTGAGAAGTGGTTTGAATGGAGATGTGATTCCTCGTTCATGTTTTTGGGAAGAAGCTTAGTGTTGAGTTGAGCTTGCTCCTCCATTAACACTCACCCAAAAATATGATTTTTGAAAAAGGTTTTTGAAAAGAGATTTTGAAAAACTTTTGTGAAAATAATATTTTTGTGAAAGTTTTTGGAAACATTATTTTTGAAAAGGTTTTGTGGAAGGATTTATGAAATGAGGTTTTTGAAGAGGTTTTGTGAAGTAAAAGTTTTTTGTGAAATCATGTTTTCGAAAAAGTTTTGCGAAAAGAGATTTTGAGAAAGACGAGGAAAAGATGTTGATGATGTTGATGAGAATATGTTGAGCATGAGTTATGTGATGATGAGATGAAAGTGATATGAGACATGAGGCCATTGAGATTTAGGGGGAACAGAATGCCATTAGTGGTCGGGCTTCGTTGAAAGGATGCACCAAGGACGAGCCAACTATTAGGATTAAGCCGCTAATTAAAACTCTAAAACTTTAAAAGACTCTAAAAGACATTTACAAACGCGGTGAGGTATGAGTGTCGTATCGAAGTAGTGGAGAGGAAGGAACCATAGGTATCTGCGGATACTTAGGAGGATATTGCATGAGGGGAGGACGATGACGGTGAAACGTCAAGAAGTCTAGAGTACTATTCTAGGCAGAACGAACTCCACATGTGGTGCACTAACGTGGTGGAGACTGGGTCTAATACCGTAGTAAGTTCTGCACTCGAGACTAGAACGGTGCTGTCGTCCCCTTGATTGCAAATCGAGAACAGTGAGAGGGAATGGAACGGAGCATTTGTGATTGCCGCTGAGAGCATGCATTGTTATGTGAATTATGATTATGATTTGAGGCAAGGCCTCCTGGTCTGGGACCATTTGTTTGTGTGACAGCTGTCGTGCCCGCGTGGTAAAGGTCCTGTACTCCTGTTTGCTTCCGACTAGGTTGGGTGGATGACCGAGGAGATGTAGACGTGTGCGAGCTCGATGATGTTTTCCCCCTCATCATTGATGCTAACCGTTTGATAAGATTTAATAAAAAGATTATAAGAAAGAAAGCATAAAGAATTTATGAAGAATTGAGAAGGACTCAAAGAAAGAAAGTATATTGATTGTTGGAAAGAATGAGAAAGAGGATGATAAGGATGAAAAGTTCGGAGGCTTGTGATGCCAAGTGAAGCGATGTGTGTTATGATGATTTATGATTTTATCATATTTGATATGTTTTATTTATAAGTGTTTCCTATGTGCCTACATGAGTATATTTGTCATGTGCATAGCATGTGTAGTTGTTAATGCATGAGTATTATATTTTTATTCTGAGTATTCGTTTTATACGAAGTCGTTAGTATTTTGTCTTGTCATGTTGTACTTCTGGAATACTGACCATCTCTCCTATCATGTTGTCGTATCGGGTTATTCCGGTATTGCAACGGATAGATGATCGACCCTGCAGCAAATCGGTACGTCATCTAGATGAGGCTGCTGTAGTGGACTTCAGATTAGTGGTCAAGACTAGTAGTAGGTAATCCCCTTCAAGCACTGTATTCCTTGCAACTACTTGGTTTACATTGTCATATCATTCTGTACCCCACTTGGTATTTTATTGAGCGTGGCTTTTGACAGAATAAAGTTTTATGAAATAAGATTTGAAAATGTTTTCTTAAATAAGAATTTATGAAGCTAAGTTACAAAGCGTGATGTTAAGTAACATCTCGGTTTGGAACTTGACTCGTGATGTGTGACATGAGAACATTATCTTATTACAATCCAGTTAGTGTAATGTTTTTGATTTTAAAGGTTCTCATGCCCATGTCACCATTTAAAAAAAAATTCCCAAATTTTTACTACATTTTGTTAAAGAGATAATGTTTTCAAGTTGCCGAAATCGGGGTGTTACATAAAACTTATTCTATTTTATTACAAAATCATATTTTATCTTATTCTAATTTTAAAATTTATTTTAATTTGTTGTCTTAAATCTTTTTGATTTATCAATGTTTTATTTTTGAAAGATACAAAAGAAAAGGAATCACTTCAACATTCTGAGAATTTTTTCCTAATACTCTGATTCACGCTCTTTTCTCTTCTTCTCCAACTTTTCTTTGGTATTCACGTTCATACTTTTTTTGAACAAAAAAACCTTGTTGGCCTTGTAACTTCTCACAAAAGGACTTCATTGCTATAGAGATATTATTGTTGTATCCGTGTTGATTGAGAACACACTATACTTTTGTAATCACTCACATCATATTGTACTTGAACCGTAGATCATAGGGAGTGTTTCCCTAGGTGTGAAGGATTGTATTCCTTTGTAGGGTGAGGAACCCTTGTGTGATATTGAGGCCCCTAGCGAACGGAGGTTCCTAGTAGTGTGCGGGGTGCTCTGGTTGTAATTGGGTGCGGCTCAATTGCTGGTTATAAAAATCTCAAGCGGGTCGCTTGGGGACTGGACTAGGCCGTTTGACGGGAAGGCTGAACCAGTATAAAATTTCCTGGTGCAAGCTTTTCTATCCCTATCTCTTTTAATTTCCGCATTTTCGTTTATTTACGTTTCCGCGCTACTCTTATTTTATTATCAATCGATTTCGCTCTCCTTCTCAAACGTACAATCTCTCCATCGCAAAAATAATTTTTAAATTATAAGTGCTTTTGCAATAAATTAATAAAACTTGACTCACCCCCTCTCGACATTTTGAGGCCAAATCCAACAGTTATAACTTAATTATGTGTACTTTACGCTAATCTTAATCGGTTATTAAAATTGAACTAACCGGTTAAGTTAGCTGTAAAGTACAACTCTGAAAATTGCAACATCCCGAATTTTAATCCCAGGTATAATTAGAATAATAATGAGATTGGAATAACAGTAATAATAATAATAAGGTTAGAAAAATGATAATTATGCTAAAGAGGATTTAAGGTGATGGATTAAGATCCCTTTAAGTGCCATGAAGGAGTTAGGAAGCATTGGAATTGGACACAAGGTTGAAAGTGTTGGAAACCAACAAGCGGCTCAAAAAATACTAGAGGGGGGTGAATAGTGTTCTGGAGAGTTGATATCAAATTTTCGATTGCTAATGAGAATGGTTTTGAGAAAACAAATTTTCTAACAAAAGTTCTAACAATTAATCGATTAATGATTTTAACTAATCGATTAATCCCTGACACTTGAAAGAAATTAATCGATTAACACACAGGTTACTCGATTAGTGCCTGAAGGTTGATTAAAAACTAATCGATTAATATAACAGTTAATCAATTAACTACATGCAGAAACAGCAAAAAGCACTTTTAATCAGAATCACAGCAGAATCAAAATGCCAAGAATGCAAGAACAACTATCTAAAGAATTAATAACACTAATTAAATTTACCAATCCATATTAGTGTTAATTCACTATGAAATATGAAAAGCCCCAAATCTAACCTAATTGTTCAATTGGTTTATTAATTCACTCAAAACTTAAAGAAATTAAAAGATAGAAGACAAGAGATTTTATCCTGGTTCACTCTCAATCCTCCGAGAGCTGCATCCAGTCCCCTCTATGGCAATAGAGAGATTTCCACTAGAAAACAATTGTGTAGATTACAATGGATAAAAGAAAAAACCTCACTCAAATTATCCTATCCCTTCAAGAGAGTACCAAACTCTTGAAAATCTACCCCACCAATTGTTCTTCTAAATCTCTTGAATCGTTCTTGTTGAAGAAACCTCTCCAACCGATTCCTTTCTTCTTGCTTTGAATTCTTCAAAGACTTCCAATTGTGAATATCTTCACTTTGTTGAATTGTTGAATCCTTGAATGGACAACCCTTTGTTGTAGATTGATTCAACCAAACTTTGTAATGCTAAAACTAAGATCTCAATATCTATGTGAATTGAAGAATATGAAAGTGAAGAATGAGATTGGGAAAAATAAGATTTGAATCTTGATAGAACTCTTATGAAATTGAATAGCTCTTTTGTGAAAGGTAATAGCATGAAAGTATCTTGAAAATTATGAAAGTGTGTAACCAAATCAAAGTCACAATGAAAAGCTTTTAAACAAAATAACTTTTCTGATTTAACAGCTATTAATCGATTAATGCAAACCCTTAATCGATTAACCACTGTTAGTCAAACAGTTTAAAGCAGTCATACACGTGTTAATCGATTAAGCCTTGTGAGCTAATCGATTAACCACTGCTAAAGTGACTAAAAATTAGCTTTTCAAATATATTTTGATTTCTACTTTCATGTGAGCTATTTTCTATCAAGTTAATCTCATATCACCATATACTCAACAATTCATTTACCTAAATTGAGATAAAACCTAAGCTACCACCCAACTCTCGTATGAAATAAAATAAAATATTGCAATGAATACAAAATCATATGAGCTATCTAATAACTTGAGTAGTGCTTGGCTTGAAGGTTGTTGATGCTTGAGGTTTGCACATGTTGGTTTGTTGTCATCAAAACATCACATTCTTACAAACTCCCCCTTTTTGATGATGACAAACCATCTTTACTTTATAAGCTCCAAGTTTTCATATACTCCCCCTAAATGTATAAACACTTAGGAAAAATACATAAAAACAATCAAACCTACAAAACACAACATAAACAACCTTTTCTTCCCCTTTTGGCCTCATTAAAAAGAATATTTAATCATAAAAAAACTTTGCCAAAAGATGAGAGGTAAGTAGACAATGATAATACATATGGCAAGTAACAATTGAAATAAACATCATAAAATGCATATTAACCATAAAAACATCATGTCCATTCTACATAAAATCACATAAAACCATATTAAACCATGTCCATGCATTAACAAAGCAACCAAACGATTAAAGAAAAACGAAAGTCGAAACAGTCCAGAAATAAAAATCCAAAAAGAAACATAGAAAATTATCCAAAAGATAATCAACAACGTCAACAGATCATGATCAAGGAGGTGGTGGGTGGTGAAACATGCGGCTGAAGGAATCAATAATACGCTGCTCCATGGACTGATTCGCTTCTAACAAACACTGCTCCATGGCACGAAGATCCTCTTGTCGTTGTGCCTGAATATCAGTCCTAAGATCATCAATCCTACGATCCACATGAGCAAGCAAGGAATCATGAACAGCACGGTAGTCAAAGTCAGAAGAAGATTGTGGAGGCGGTGGAACATCAAAGTTAGTGAAATCAATGTAATCCTCCAGATTACCCTCTTGTCCTTGTTCCGCAGCCTTTATCTCATCATCTTTTGCTACCCTCTCAGCCCGCTCATCTTCTACTGCCCTCTCAGCTCGCTCATCCCAAATCCATGAATTAGTTGTCTTATCAAACACAATCTTAATTTGGTTAAGATGATTAGAATTCAGACAAAACCTCTTTTCAGGAAATTTTTCAACTTCCTCATCATCTGCAATTGGAACCCCATAATGATGTAGAATCTTACTCACATGCATCGAGTAAGGCAAATAGTGTGGGGGGTTGGATCTAGCAACAGCCAACATCCTACTCATCATAACCCGAAACCAGTTAATCGTAATCTCATGTTTGATAGCATAAAACAGTTTCAAATCCTCCTCCTGTGCCTGGCCATAGTTGTAACACCCCAAATTTTTAATCCTGGATTAATAAGAATTAATTATAAATTTTATTTATAATTAATTGTTATTATAAAAATCCCTGATTAAATTAGGTATTTAATTGTTGCAAATAGGTGGAAAACAATTCACAATTATTTTCCATGCCAAAATTAGATTTTTACATATTAGTCCCTGCTGTAGGACCTAAGAGCAATATTAGAAAGATTTTGGAGGGAAGAAGGAATAAAATAATTATTTTTCAAAATTGAGTCAAAAGACTTGAGTATTTCTTCCAATACTCGAGTATTCTGGGTAGAACTGGTTGAGTTAGTGCGTTTGATGAGTCACCATTCCACTATCTCCTCGATTCGACACGAAATTAGCTAAGGAACACCTCAACTGCTTAGTGTCGACATGCACGTATCTGGAGATTGCTTATTTAAGCTTATCATCAACGAATTCGAGCTTTTGTTGATCAAATCGTGAGTTTTAGGGTTTTCAATTTCGTTCGATCAATTCTCTTTCGTCTCTGAGTGATATGTAACACCTCGCAAATTCCTCGTATTAATTTAAAATACTGAAGAGATTTATTTTTAAGAAAGTGTTTTTGAAAAGAGTATTTTCTTAAAGGAATTTCCTAATTCATGTTTTTAAAGTGGTGAATAATTTAAAAAGGGATGATTTTCATGAAATGCTAATATGAGTTTTAGAAAATGAGTTTTTGGAATGGATATATGTTTGCAATTTTTATGCTCTAAAAGATTTATGATTCTTATACATGAATCATCCTATGATGAAAAGAATTATTTTCCACACATGTGTATGTATGCAAGGTTTTGGTATGTATGTGTATGCATGTGTAGTATTGCTATGTGTATATGTTTGTGGATATATGGAATTAAATTAGTAAAAGAAGATAATAATGCATGTATATATGTATGTGTGGCATGACTATATGTGTGTATGCTTAGGATTAAATGAAAACTTAATTAGTGGAAAAAAATATGATAATGCATGTATGTGTGCATATATGTGTGATACGTGTGTGTATGTATGTATGTATAAGTTTAGAATTTTTATTTTCTTGGACAAGAAGCCATGGACTAGGTTAGAACCATAAGTAACTAAGTTAGTAACTAAATCCTAACTATTAGCCAAAAGGTAACTAAACCTAAGAGACCTAGTTCCTTAATTTCCTCCACCATGTCCCCCTAAGTTTGATAAACACCACCCATGCAACTTTTTGAAGAGCCAAAATTGCCCTTCACACTCCCTCATGACCGAATTTCCCATAAGGGTAAAAGAGGAAGTGCACCAATTGCCTATATAAACCTTTGGCCTTAGTTCATTTTCACACACTTCATTTCCTTTCTTTCATTTCCCTTCATTTCCATTCCATTTCTTAAACACATTCTAAGAGGCTCATCAAACCTCTTAGAGAGAGAAGGAGGCCATGGGTAAGAAGGAGGGAGAAGGAGGAAATCAAGCCAAAAACCTAAGCCTTCCTTGATGATCCAAGACCTTCGAAGTTTGGAGATCAACCTTTTCTTTGGTGGGTATTTCGAATAAGCATGAAGAAGTTGTAATAAAGTAGATTTTCTTTTGATTTTGTAATTTTTCTTTCTTTTTTTCCTTTGCATGTCTTATTTTATGTTGGATCATGAACTTTTAAGACTCAAAGAAACTTGTAAATGTCTAACTAACGGACTTCATAACTTGATTAAGGTCTTCATGAAAGATCTTAAAGTTTTTCAACATAAATCTTAAAGATCTAAGGGCTTGTTGAGATTTTTGTAAAGTTTAAAGCAAACCTCTTTGCATGTTAATTTTTCAAGTTTAAATGATGAGTACAAGTATGTTTGTGCTTGATCATGGATTTTCAAGCTTAAAGGAACTTGTAAACGTCTAATCAACGGATTTCATAACTCGTTTAAAGTTTTTCATAAGAGATCCTAAAGCTTTTCAAACTAAATCTTCTAAATCTAAAGGTTTGATGGGATTTTTGTAAAGCTTAAAGTAAATCTTTTTGTATGTTGAATTTTCTTTCTTAAACTGTGATTTAAAGATGTGTTTAAGAGTTTATTTGATAAATAAATGTGAGATCTAAAGTTGGTTAATAATAAAGTTAAGATCTTTGTTGTTGCATGTTGATTTTGTTGATGATCTTGATGATTTGAGTTCATGCATGTGTTAATTAACCCTTGATCTTGAATTTCTAAGAATAGACTTATAAAACCCTAGATCAAGAGCCAAATGATTCGGCCTTGACTAGAACTATGGATCTTGATGTTTTTGATTTAATCTAAGTGGTTGCATGTTAATCTCATGTTTATGAAATTTGATTTGAGGTGTTGAAATGTTTGACCTTTGAACTTGATCTTTAAAAAGCTTTGATTTTCGCCTTGATCTTTGAAAGAGTTTTAATATTGAGTCAAACATGTGATTTTCAAACGAAAGCTTTGATCTTGAACTTTGCATGTGATATTTGAACAAAAAGATTTAATTTTCCTTAATGATCATCACGGTTTTGGCAAAAGAACCAAAAGAAATGAGCTTTTGAAAAGTAATTTTTTCCTTGATCTATGTTCTATGTTCATGCATGTTGATTTTTCTTGATTCAAATATTTTTAGTACAGGCATGAAAATTAAAAACAAAGACTTGATTTAAGAAAATGGTATTTTTAGAGTTTTGTGTAAAAAGGGTGCATGGTTTGATTCATGATTTTTGATGTTTGCATGTTGAAAAATGAACCTAAAAACCTTGTCTTTGTTATGATGATATTCGACCTATGCATGTAGAATAGACTAGGATTCTTTTTCAATGAAGTGACATAAATGCAATGAGTAAATTTTGTGAAATGATGAAAAAATAAATTGTTTGAAATTGTGTTTTGAGTATTTATTTTCTAATCGGTTTTTGATTTAAAAATAAAGGAAATAAATGAACTAAATGATTTTGGAAAATTTTTGTGTTTAAATGAATATATGTGTGTGTATGTGCATTCGGTTGAGAGTAAAAGAAAGAGTAAATAATTTTGTTGCATGAAAAAGAAAGTGGAATTTAAGTGCTTAAAATAAATCAAGTTGATTTGTGTGTTTTACATTTGTGATTTTTGATTTGTTTTCTTTGATTTCATTCGGCCATGTAGTGTAAATAAGTCTAGGAAGTCTAGTTGCATGAAATTAAATTTATATAGTGATTTTTAAGAATAAAGTTGTTTAAAGAAAGAAAAATAAATGTGATTGGGTTAAATCTTTAGTTCAATTTGGTTTGTGATTTTATGCATGACTAAGTTTTTTTGTTTTATGAAAATGAAATAGCATAATGATGTGTCAAGTTGTCTTGGTTGATTTCAAATGATTATTTGTGAAAGTGTTTGTTTGGGAACTGAATGTTTAGTTTATAATTACGTTAAGCAATTGGTTTTGAAATTAATCACTTTCGGATTTTTATTAAAATGATTTTTGTGAAACAATCCTTTGCTGTCCAGAATTGTTTGGGCTTGTTTCTTACATTTAAAAATGTTTTCATGTGATTTAAAACGTGGTTTTCAAGTAATAATTGATTTAAGAAAAACCCGGATCAAAAACGGTGAATTTTTCGGTGTTTTCGAATGTGGTTAAAGGTGCTGTCCAAGACGGACCAGCAACTAATTTTAAATGATTTAAATTACTTTACGAAATGTTTTCAAAATGATTTTTGAGAATACTTAAGGAGTTAGAGAACATTAGAGTTGTTTGAAAGAAAACGGTTATGTTTTAAGTTTTCCGACGAGGAACCAAAAAGTGTTTTGAATTAAGAAAGATTCTCTTAATACAAGTTAATAGCGTGAGCATATTTTATTTAGTACGAGGAATGATATAGGCGAGGGATTGGGGCAGCTGGCAACAAAAAGGATCCGAGGAGACGGTACGCAATTAATCGCTGGACCTCAGGTGAGAGAGAAGCTTTCCTAAGACACCGTGGTAGTTAGGTGATATATTAGGACGTTCCATATCAACTCAAAGATCGGAACTTAGTAGTTCTAAGTCAGTAGTATAGTGGCAATTGTTTGTCTTGTGTGGCCACTTATACGAAGAGGACAAAGACCACATTATGGTGTGTGATAATTGTGTGTTGATAATATGATATAGCATGCTTTATTTACTGTTTAATTATGTATGATGATATTTTAATTGTTAATTAATATGAGTAGTATGCTGATGGACGTCTGTTACATCCTGCTAATGAAAAGGAAGTAAGTAAGCTATGAGAGTAAAAGACACAAAGAGATAGGATTGATGATAAATGATGTAAGATGGATTAGAAAGAGATAAAGGGGTGAAATTAAGAAAAGAGTTGATATTGATGACGAGGATGAGTCAGAGCTGGGAAAGATATTATTATGGTTGAAAAAGAGGTGACTTGAATGGAACTTGGTTTCTTTATGAGGCTGGTGTTGAGTTGAGCTTGCTCCTCCACTAGTACTCATTAAAATGAGATTTTTGAAAAAGTTTACGAATAAAGATTTTTGAACGATTTTGTGAAATGATATTTTGAAAAGGATTGTGAAAAGAGGTTTTTGCGAAAAGTTTGTGAAATAAGATTTTTAGAAATCCTATGAAATGAGATTTTGTAAAATGAGATTTTTAGAAAGCTTGTGAAGTAAGATTTTTGGAAAATTTATGAAAAGATATTTTTCGAAAAAGAGTTTACAAAATGAGATTTTTCAGGAAGTTTATAAAATGAGATTTTTATAAAGATTATGAAAAGAGATTTTTGAAACAACAGGAGATTTTTGGGAAAGTTTACAAAAATTAATTTTTGAGAAAATTTTACAAATTGATGTTTTGAAAAAGATTCTGAAAGGGTATTTTGTGGAGAATTATGAAACAAGATTTTGGAGGAAGTTTGAGAAAAGAGATGTAAGTTTGCCGATGTGATCCCAGCTCTGTGCTACGTTGAGAAAAAGAAAGGAACAGTGATGTTGAAAGATAGCGGTCGGGACTCATTGAAGGGATGCACAAAGGATGGGCCGACCATTAGGTTAATAAAAGATAAAAGATTTTTAAAAGACATTAACAGCGCGAACGCGGTGAGGTATGAGAGTGCGAAGTAGTGGAGAGGAAGGAACCATGGGTATCTACGGATACTCAGGAGGAGATTGCATTCGGGGAGGACGATGATGGTGAAACGTCAAGAAGTCTTGAGTACTTTCTAGGCAGAACAAACTCCATAAGTGGCGTACGAACGTGGTAGGGACTGGGTCCAATGTCGTGGTAAGTTCTGCAGCGCAACTAGAATAGTACTGACGCCCCCTAGATTGCAAATCTTGAACAGTGAGAGGGACTGGAGTGGGGCATCTTGATAGCCACTGTACCCGAGTTTTCTACAGTGTGCCTTGATTATGAATTGAAATGATATGAATTGATTTGAGGCTGTAGTCCTCCTGGCTTGGAGCCAATTGTTGAGACAGCTGTCGTGCCCGCATGGTAAAGGTCATGTACTCCTGTTTGCTTCCGACTAGGTTGGATGGATGTCCGAGGAGATGTAGACTTGAGACGTGAGTGTTAACTACGAAAGAAACGTGTACCTCGATGATACAATAAATCCCCCGATCATCGATGGTTATAATTCAATAAGACTTGATAAGAAAAGATTCATAATTAAGAGAAGCAACAGCTTAAGAGATATGGATAATGAGAAAGAGATTGAGAATGGAAAGAATGGAATGATGAGGAAACCCCATGAAGAAGGAAGTGATCGAAGTAAAGGATTTGATAGTGGAGTGTGAGAAGTGAATTGAGGAATAAAAAGGATCATAATGAGTAATGATAATAAGCTTGGAAAGATAAGGAAATTATGATAGTGATAATGATAATAATAATATGATTGAATGTTGTGTGAATATTGCTTGTCTTGCGTGTATTGTCTTGATATCTCGCCTATCGTAATCCCACACTGTCGACGATGCGTCGTTCGGATCGCTTACTCTCTCCTGTTCGTTGGCATATCGGTGCTGCTGGTATATCAACGGACAGATGGAGCATCGCTTGGAGATTACCACATGGCGTCGTCGAGGAAGCGGCTGGAAACCCACCCGTTATGGATGGCCGTGGATGGGATATACTGAGATGTTGATCGCAGACCCGGAGCACAAGCTGAACAAATCGACATTGGAATCGTGTTTGGGAAGCGTCTCTGTGCTAGGATACGATAGCAATGAACCACCGACTCGGGGAGAAGCTAAGGCGGAACCGGTAAAATTGTTTGGGGTAGAGCTTAGACCAAGTTTCGAAGGAGAGTCAGCAAACGAGGCAGCATCACCCTCCGATACGAAGGCATCAGCAGAAAAGAAAAGGAAGCCGAATCCAGTTGTCTTCATCAGAAGGAAGCAAAAGTAGTGTATTTAGGATAAGTCGTTGTTTGTGTTTTGTGTTAAGGATTACCAAGCAATGTGCCACTTATGTAACTAAGCTAAGTTTAAATTTGGTGATGTGGAGTACTCTCTTTTGGAAGGTTGAACTATGTAGCTTTAGAAACCTTGTAAACACTTTTGATTAAATACAATGAATCACTCTGTTTTTGGAATCAAATTCTTTTGGGAAGATGAAAGTTTATGAAAGAAACTGTTTTAGTAACAACTCGGTTTTCGGAAAAGTGAATTGAAGAACATAAAGAGATTTTCAATAATGTTTTCGAACACTTCAACAATGTTTTATAAAAAAAAAATTTGGCCTCATTTTTGGGCACTTTAATAAATAAAAGTTAATTATTTTGGTTTACGAAAATCGGGCTATTACATGATAAGATTACGAGTGATACACGGTTACGAAGCTCACATCCAGAGCTTCGTAAAGACACTAAAGTTGTGAACTAAGAGTGAGTGTGCAAAGAGAATCGAGACTCAAAAGATTGAAGTTTTTGTTGAAGAGAAGTTCGGGAAGCTTACTTGGATCATTGGTTTTGGTAAGCTCTGTAACTTTTGAGGCTTCAATTTAGTTTCATTCTCTTATGCATGTTGTAGAGAACAATTTCTGATTAATTTCCCCAATTCTTTTACATGATTTAATGATCAAAATCAATGGCTTTGTAACCCTACTCAAAACTGTGTTGCTGTCAAATGGATTTTGGGGAAACTAGCTTGGAGGTTGAATCTCTGTCCAATTTCAGTTCTCACACGATCTAGAGGTAAGTGGGAAGCTATACATTCACTAGAATAAGGAATAACTACTTGATTTTGTGATTGAAAGCCACCATGAGGCTTAAAGGGCTTAGTTTGAAATAGGATATTGGCTTGGAGGCCATTCTGTGTGTTGCAACTTGTTGGAGCATGTTTGTTATGTTGCATGTTGTAACATCCTCTACTTTTTATACTTTAAAAAATACTTTAATTAACCTTTATTTAAGAAAATATTCGGGGTTTATAAAAATTTTGACAGAGTTTCCTTTGAAAATCGGACTTTCTCCCGAATAGAATTTAAACCTGTCAGTCCAGAACAGTTTTCAATCCAATAAAATTAAAACTTTCAATTCAAAATAAATAGTTCTATGACATACTTTAAAACTTAACCAAAATAAAGGACATACATGTAAATCTACAATTTAACAAAATGCTTTAACAAAATAAAACCATTAATTACAATTACATTTACAAAAATCTATTTTTATTACAAAATAAACCTATGAATGGTTGCCCTACAAATGGGACCGTGAGGTCACCCTAACAATATACTCTCCAACAAGAGTATCACTTTCTCGGCCTTGGTATTCTGTGTGCCTGTCTCCTTGGTGTACCTAATATGTCCACTGTAAGGGTGAGTACTTTGAAATCTAGATCAAAGAAAACATTTAAAAACAGTAATAAACCATAAAGAGGCATATTCATACACAACTATAACAATTATACAATTCACAGTTCAATTAACAAATAAGGCACCACAACACTGCTCAATTTAATAACTATAAATATAAGGGGTATAATACTTTAATATGATACTATAATGTACAATCACATGGTTATGCCCTGCTAACGTCACACTTAGGTGATTTAATTCTCGAATCCGATATTAAACATTTCATTTCGCTTTAAACACTTTAACACTTTGATCGGATTCGACGAATTAAACGCCTATACAATGCATTCACACTTTCCCTTTTCACTTTCACACTTTTAACACTTTTACAATTTTTAACAATCGGGTACATTGTGCTTCACATTCTCCCCGAAGGAGGGTTCCTCACATAATGTACCTATAACACTTTTAACGATAACAATTAACACTTTTAACGATTGGGTACATTGTGCTTCACATTCTCCCCGAAGGAGGGTTCCTCACGCAATGTACCTTAACACTTTTAACCCTTTTTTCCAATAACAACACAACCACCTCACATACCCCCCCTCCACTCTGGGGAAAAACCGACCAGGAGGAAGCATTTCTCAACCTCTGTTTGAGTGCTTCACATCCTCTAGGAATGTCGCTCACCCGCTTGCACAATACGTCACACTCCTCTAGGGTAGTGTACTGTAACATCCCAAATTTAATTTTTAGTGTAAATTATGTTTTGATAGTCTTAGGGTAGAAGCAATAGTGATATAAGTTAGAAATTGGCCAATTAGACATGCAAATTCAAGTTTAAAACATAGGACTTTGGGAAATAGGAATAACAAGATTGGTAGCTTAAAACACAAATTCCACCGTTGGATGTGAAGTAGGATAGGTGAGGAAGCTTGCTTTAAAATTTGAGGAAGATCCAACGGGTAACGAAGAAGTTATGGCCTTTCAAAGTCTGGATACTGCAAAATTGTGCAGCTTAATCGATTAAGCTGCAACTTAATCGATTAAGCTACAACTTAATCGATTAAGATCAGAAAAGGAGAAAAGGCTTAATCGATTAATAATCGATTAAAGGCTGTAGCTGAGGAAAAAAATAAAGGCAGCACGCGTTGTTTCTTGCCCAAAATGCACGAATTTCTCTCCCTCCTCTAGGGCACCACTCTCCCCACTTCAATTTATCAAGGATTCAAGGGTGTGGCACCCATTTCCATCACCTAATCCCTTTCCCTCTTGCTCCAAGTAAGTATTCCAATCTTGAGTCCTTCTCTTTCTCTCTAGTTTGGATTTTCTCTCTCTCTTTCCCCTCCTTGAGGAATTCGAATTTCTCTTGAAATTGGGAAACAATCTCATCATCATTCCATTCCTTTGGCTTAGGGAAGATCACCATCACTCTCTTGCCATTGGAGTTCATTTGTTGAAGTGTTGAAGCTAGGGCTTGGAAGGTTTATTCTTACCTCTACTTGGTTGAGGTAAGGGGGTGGATATAGTGAGCATTGGTTTGTCCTAGGGAGGAGGTTCTAATTAGTATATAAGAGCTTGCTAGGAGTTAATTATTTTTATGGTATTATTAAGAACCCTAGGTTGAGAAGAAATAGGATATTCGATTTTTCGGAAGGACGTTAAAAAGAAAATTTAGAGAAATGCATATGAGCTATGTATGTGCTAAATGTTCTAGATATTAAATGTTGATTTAGTTTGTGAATATTTGTTAATGTGAGTAATTGATTTAATTTGTGAACTATTTGGAGTGTATGTATATCCTGCTTTTATGTGATAATGCAAGTAATGTAGCCAATACTGCTGAGTATGATAAATAGCTTGAATGTAACTAAATTGAATTATAAAAATGATTAAGGTTGCAGCTATGATTGATCCTTGGAACACACCGACCCATTAGGTGCCCTGTTAGGTGAAAAGTTACCCATTAGGTACAAGTTACCCATCCAGGTGAAAACGACCTATTAGGCCCCGTAAATGACTCGTTAGGCGGGTGTACCCAATGGATCAATCATGCTGCACAAATAATAAAGGAATATAAAAGAGAAAGAGTATAAGTGGAATGTAAAAGTTAAAATTATGTTTTAGTCCTAACGGGTGTCAACCGTGGCCTAATAGGTGAAAATGACCTGGATTGGGTGAAAATCCTAGTGGGTGAGAAATGACCTAACAGGTGCGCTAATCCCTAATGGAAATAAAAAGATGAAAGTGATGTGAATGATGAAAGTGATAAAGAAATGAAAATGTTGAAAAGATGAAAAGATGTCAAGAATGAAAGAGATGAAAAGTGAAACAAAATGATAAGTAACGAGAAATGTAATGAAAAATGAAATGGATTGCTAAAATGGGAATGCATGATGTGTGTATGTGAATAAATTGTGCTATATGATCTAATTGATAATTGTGCTTGGCTTAGTGGGTAATTATGTCTAATGAGAAACTGCTTTCCTATTTCATGTGCAATGCTCACTCCCTTACTATTTTTACAGGTACAGAGATTGAGCTTGCACAGCCCCCGGCCGAGCAGGTGCACTCTCCCTCCCAGGGAGAGTAGATAGTAGTGGGTTTTTGGGGATTTTGTATAGTCCTGGATTTATTTTGGCATATGGTATACATGTTGGCATATTTTTTCTTGAAAATGAATTGTAAAGCTTATTTCTTTTGGGTCATCCAGGACACTTCCTATGGATAGGAAGTATACATATTTTTTTTGGGAAAACTTTTATAGTTCCACAACTTGTTCTTTGCTGCTATCTCTGATGTAATTATACTTATGACTTGGTTGGATATCACACAATTGTATTTTGGCCCTGTTGGCTCTGGATGAACTGAATATATTGGATTTGCACAGGTTACAGGAAAAACTAAGTTTTTGGAATATCCGATAAACAAGGGAAACTCTGTCCGATTTGACAGATGAATTTCATAATTCAAATAGTTTTAAAAATAAATTTTAAGTCGCTATTTTTAAAATGGGGTAATTAAGGGTAATTATATTTAGGGTGTTAAATGTACAACGTACAATCTGGATTGATTCGCCTAGATTGGCTCTAGCAGAAATCACTATCACTGGCCAAAAGGAGCCAAAGTAAATAGAATTACTATGGTTTGCGTCGGACCAATCCCTGACACGGGTGGCGAACCCATGTCCTTTGGAAGATCTAAGTCCCCCATAGTAATTCCTAACATTTACTCTTGTCCTCATCAATCGCAAAGCGACGTATGTTTTTCCCCTACTCCTAACGTCCACCTTTTCACCATGCATGATCCAATATCTCAAGTGTTTCTCAATTGAATTTAAGACCCTCTTTGTTCTTTAGAAAATGTCATTTAATTGGTTTAAACTCAATTGAGAAATACTTGGTCCTATTTGATGCATAACTATATGAATGTCATTTACAATTTACTTATATACACTTTGATAATAATAATACAAACAATATCAATCAACAATCAGTCGACATACTCAGGTATGTCTCAGGGACTGTAATTTAAGTCACTTTCCTAGGGTTCTTCACTTCCTACTTTAACAATTGATAAAATCAATTAATATAACATACATAAATAACACTAAGACTTAGAGTTTCTAACTATACTCTACCCTCCTAACCATCAACCTAACCAATCAATAATATACCCATTTATAACTCCATTACTATAATTAAACCCTTTCTCTAACACTAGACCAAAGTACACCCTTTACCTCTTGAAGAGAAGAGGAGAAGGATGAGAATTTGAGGGAGCACCAACACCGACTCTAACCCAAGCTCCTAAATGCTTCCTCTCTTGATTCCTATGGATCCCCAAGCTCCTTGGATGGATTTGAGACTCCAATTGACCAATTGCACACTTTGGGGTTTAAGGTTCAATTTAAGGGTTTTGTGAGAAAGAATGGGAATTGAAAATTGAGAGGGGGAAATCCATGAGGGAGTAATGGGGAAGTGATTTAGGGGTTTGATTTGTTGATCATTTGGGTGGTTGTTTGGGAAATCAAAAACCCTAGGTGAGAAGGGAAGAGAGAGACCGTGAGAGAGGAGAGAGGAAATTCTATGAAAAATGAGTCAAAAACGTGTTTTTAAGCTGAAATAACAGTGGTCAATCGATTAACCACTTTGGTTAATCGATTAACCCATGTAATTTTGGCCAAAAACAGCATTCAGGCCTTAATCGATTAACTCATGCTTAATCGATTAATTCGTGTGCATCATTCAGGTCTTAATCGAATAACTCAAGGCTTAATCGATTAAGTCATGTGCATCATTTAGGTCTTAATCGATTAACTCAAGGCTTAATCGATTAATGGGCTCAACCCACCATTCCTTTGCACTTCAAAGTGCCATAACTTTTTCGCTAACCGTCGGATCTTGCTCAAATTTTGAGGCAAGCTTCCTAAGACACTTATCTTAACATCCAACGGTGGAATTTGGGTTTAGAGCTATGGATCTTTTATTCTTAATTTCCTAAAGTCCTATGCTCTTAATCCTTGAATAACCTTTCTAAACCACAATCTTAACCTAACATATTCCTTTCTCTTCACTCTAAACCAATTCTAACTTATCTCCACTTCACACAAACCCACTCTTAGATAAATACTATACTCTAAAAACTTAAGCACACACTAATCCTAATACCAATTAACGTTTTCAACTGAAAATCGAAACCTAAGAATGCTACGACACTTAGGGAAATTCTATTCACTAAGGCACCTAAACACTTAGTAAATTTGGGGATGTTACAATTCTCCCCCACTTACATGAATTTCGTCCCCGAAATTCGACTCACTTCAAAGGAAAGGGAGGATATAGAGCTATATGCTCAACCGAAAGAAAGGTCTTAACCTACTTCAGGATAGACACAACCTTGGGGATTCACTCCCCCACTTGAGAGGCAACTCCGGATGTGTTTCTTTGCTAGGACCATTGAATTACTATTGAGACTTTCACAACGAAGTCCCACTTAGTTCCTTAAGGTTCAAAATGTAAGTTCTAAGTCTATGAGCATTACCTATCAATACAACCTACTTGGTCCTATATTCAAATACATCATGTAAGCACTCAAGAACAATTAAGGCAACAAATTAAAATTCAATCACAATCAAAAGGTGAATTAGGATACAAACAAAAGATCAAGATATTATGATATATATATATATAAAGATTTTCATTTGGAAAATCAAATACAAATTTAGTAAAAGGAAATCATTTAGGTTTAAATGAAACTTTATTAAAGAGTGCTTTCCTTAAAAGAAAAGCAGAACATCAACTCAATACAAATAAGTAAAAGCGGTCCATATACATCAAAAGGGAGTTTTGTCTTGAAGCGAAGAAAAAGGTTGGAAAATGTGCAAATAGCAAGACTCCCTTAGGAGAACCGGAAATCATGATTGGTATACGGATTAAAATAAGGTTTTGAAAAGAAATAGTTAAATGCACCGGCTTTCCAAAACAAATGTAAACATTCCTTGAGAAACTTAAATAGTTGAATACTATATATATATATATATATATATATGTATCCATAGTAAAATCAAAAATATATTTGAGGCATATGGTAAAAAACAATCTTAGTCAAAAATCGATTTGAAATATGAGACAAAATGCTTGAAATTAAAGAATTTGGAAGTTGGGAACTACCCAAAATCATAAGAAAAGGTTCATGAAAACGTTTGAACTTAACATATAGTCCTAATGAGTTTAAAAATCGTAAATACACATATATATAAAAATTCCATCGTTCGAAAACATTTGAAAATCGCTTTCTATATGCACATCTATATGCCTAAACACCTATGCCTGAAACTCTAAGACTCACTAAGATCGAACTTAGCTTCTATCGCCCAGTCTATGAATGAAAACTATTGGGGTCTTACACTCAACCTAAGAGAACTCTACAATGCAAGACCTCAACTAATACTACACTTGCTATCTTCCTAAGGTTTAAGGTTTCCTAATTGGTTCCTTAGGCTCAAAGATCAACAACTACAAACTCGACCTTAAGCCCTAGATAAAACTTCCTTATTGTTAACTAGACTTTGGTACTACGACTTTTTATAATGGATTCTACAGTTTGTTCAATCAACACAACAAATGCCTTGGAGTTTTATATGAACTTAAAGGAAGAAGGGATAACATCCATTATCCTGGTTCAGGTTCTAAACTAGACTTTGGCTCTAGGGTAGCTACATTACCTTTAACTTACCTCACTACCTTCGATTCACATTTTCCACTTCCACATTACAATACAAACAATAAAGTACCAACTTCCGTGTAAAAGGTTTGGTACTTGGTGATAAAAGAATTTTCAAGAATTTGTATTTTCTTTAAAATGAAGAAAACATTTTATACCTTTGTAAATTCTTTTCATTTAAAACTTAAACAAAATCGTTGTTTAGGAAAAGGCATGTCAAGCACTACAGTTCAAATTATTCATATGAGTTTTCAAAATCATTTCACATTCATTTGAAATTGATTCTGAAGCTTGAGGATTCCTTTTACAAAAAAAATAAGAATCCTCTATCGTCATCAAACTCAAATAAAAGGAACAGATTTATGGTTAAAAAGTTTCAATGTCATTCCCTCTCTTTAAATTCTAGTGAATGCCTTTCCTCTTATTTTAGTTTGAAAGTTCAAATTACTTGTGTCGCCTTCATTGAATTCCTATCAATTGATAATTGGTGTAACTTAAAAGTAAATTACACTATCATTCAATTAGTTAGGAATTCTCATTGTAAATAAAATCTTCTTAAAAATCAGTGTTACGACATTCCATCAATTATCAGAGTTTGAATCAATTCCATACTTCGAAAAATATGAAAACATTATTATACTTGACATTCATTTCAAATTATAGTATTAATACTTTTCGAAAACAGAGTCTTAGAAAAATTTTGTTGCAAAAGCATTTTAATACTTTAGAAATCAGAGTACATTTATCACCAGAATGTGATGTGGAAATGTAGAAGGCAATTAGGTCGTGCTAAGGTGATACTTGGTCATGACCGCTAAAGGCAACTACCATGGGTTAACACCTATTCACTTCCGCTGCGCACTCTGATAGAGAATGCTCGAAGCGTATAAACTAGATGATCTCTAATACCAATCCTATTCTTAGACTTAGAAAATAAACCCAACAATTATTTGGCTGGATTCAAGGACTTAACAATGTCATCCACCAATGAATACAAAATGCGAGGGATCCGTCTCGATTCTATATTACATTGGAGACAAAATTGTTTTCGTGCTACTTGAGTTCCAATCAAATAAAGAAATGACTCATCCTCGATTCAAGAGAAGGCTTTGAAATTTCCTCTTAAAGCGAAAATCTCAATGTCTTGTCATATTTTGAAATAGACATAACCAATTCAAAACTAAGAGTTAGTACTTCCCGGTGGGGTAGCAATTTCATGCTCTGTCCCGTTCGGAGTTTTCCTTTCCCTTAGTCCCTACTCTCTGTCCATTTCTAAATACAACAAAGTTATACTTTGAAAAATTTAATTAGCCCACTTTAAATTGAAGATACACTTCTATGACTACTAAACTACGACTCACCCTACTAAACTATACTCATCTCAACTAATGATGCATGCATGAAACACTAAAGTGCATTTCCTAATCAACTACCTATTAGTTACTCTCATGTGGAGTAACTCTTTGGGAGTAGGAAAATCCATACTCCGGGTGTAACACCCCGATTCGGCAACTTGAAACTTCCGTTACTTAAGTTAAATATAGTGAAAATTAGGGCCATTTTTTTTTAAAAAAAAACAAGTGTTACATAACGTGAGAACACTTAGACTTTTCAAACGCAGTTACATTTAAAACTCATGTTCTCACATTGCATAACACCTTTCAAGTTCCAAACCGAGATGTCACAAGACACCGCACCTTGAAACTCGTTTTCAAAACATTATTTAAATCTTAGCCCGTTTACTCTTTCAAAACGTCCATATTTAATAAAACTTTAGCCGGGGTACAGTATGATAGGCTATGGCAACTAAGAACTTACAATGGAGTACAGTGCTCTGAGGGGAAATACCTAGCCTCTAGTCATACTCCCTAAGACTTGTCGCCTAACTCCCGATCCTGGCAGATCCAGCTCCCCAATTGCAAGTAGAGTCGTCCTCGTCTGCTGCCTCCGGGATCTCGTCCATTGAGTCGTCTCGTGCTTGTCTTCCTTCTTCTCCCAATCTAAAAGCCATTCCATATACCATCTACAGGGACAACTTCTATGCTCTTCCTTGCAGGGGACACAGGTAGATCGCTACACGCTACGCCATCTACCAGTTGCAATACCAGCAATTGCCGATACGACAACATGGTAGGAGAGAGTTAGTGTTCCGAACACTAACGGGTTGACCATGCGGTCTCAGGGTAGATTCAATAGAAAGAAAGACAGATAACACAACAGAACAATGCAACTAGAACAACAAAACATAGATATTTTGCAATCAACATATATATATAACATGTTATGCACATAGCATGTATGAATCACATATAACAAAGCATATCATAATGTTCCAAACATATAAATATCATCACTCATAGCCAAATAATTCATCACGCTCACAAATCTTTTCCATTCCTTCTTCGATTGTTGCCTCAAGATTTATCTATCATTCCAGAAATCGTTTTTCAAACTTGTCTTATTAATTTTGCTCAATGCTTGATATCTTTACTGTACTTTTCTTTGATACATCTTAGTCTTTTAAGTTTTATCGTTCCGGTTCGCTCAATGATGGGGGAACATCATCATTGAGGAAGTCACACACGTCTACATCTCCTCGGACATCCACCCAACCTAGTCGGAAGCAAACAGGAGTACAGGACCTTTACCACGCGGGCACGACAGCTGTCTCACAATCAATTGGTCCCAGACCAGGAGGACTGTAACATCCCGCGTTTTTCCGACTAGGATAAATAAAATTTGATTAAAGAAAAGTGTTGATTTTATGGAGTTTTGGCAAACAAATATTTTTATGGAGTTAGCGAAAACGATTTTTATGAGAAATGATTTTATTGTTGGTGATTTATTTTAAAAATGAATTTTTATGGACTTTAAAAGATTTATAAACTTCGAAAATCCATAACTTTTTAACCATAACTCCGATTTTTATGATCTTTATATCAAAACGATCATATCGAAATGTAGTTTTCAAAAATGTATCTTTCATAATTTTCTGGATTGGTTTGCGAAAATTTTTCTCAGAGTTGTAAAGGACGAATTTTCAAGGAATTAATCATGAAAAATTGTTTTTGATTTTTAATAAATTTTTCCTTTTGGGATTATCTTTAATATATTAAAGTATGATTTTAGAAAATGACTTAAGGGCTATAATTGCAACCAATAAGTACAGTTTATTATTTAAAGGAAAAAGTATTAATATGTATGTTTGATTAAGTTAATTATTTTGTGATTAAGTGTATGTGCTTGTATGATCAAATATGTGATGGATTGATGAATGTAATTTCTTAGAGTTAATTGCCTTGTGTGTGTGTAAATGATTGTATAAGTGTGATTTCTTAAGTAATGATTGCATCATTAGTAATTAAAATGTGATTAGAAAATAAAATTTTAGGACATGTGTGTGCATATGGGAGTGCCACGGTTCGGTGTGTGTGGGTGCATGTAGGAGATATGTGTGATATGTGTATGTGTGACAAGTTTATGCATGGGGTGTATGTGTATGTTCATGATGCATTTGCTTGGTGACTAAGTTGGAAGGGAAATTAAATAAAAAGAAAAGAAAATAGAAACTTGGGGACCAAGTACATGTTTTAGAATGCCAAGAATACCCCTCCTAGATGCATTAGGGTCGAACCACTTAAGGGACAAGAAGGGGAAATCAATTTTCACCCTTAGTTATTTCTTCTTACTTTCCATTCATTCATTCATTCCCTTCATTTCACTCTTCCATTCGTTGCCTTCATTCTTCCATCCCATTTCTTTCATTTCCTTCATTTCACACCAACACAAACACAAACACTAAGTCTCGAAGAGCAACATTAGCTCTTGAGACATAGAGAGAAACATAGAGAGTGAGAGAGAAAAAGAAAGAAAACCGTGAGGGAGAAGATAGGGAGAGGAACCGAATTAGAGAGAAGAAAGGAAGGAGAGAAAGCCTTGATTCCTAGTTCATTTTCATTCATCTTCATAGGTATAGATTTGATCTTTGTTGTTCTTCTTTCTCTACTATTTTTATTTTTGGTTTTTGTTGTATAAGTGTTGATTTGCTCAAAGTTTATTCATGCATGTCGATTCTTGATGTTGATCTACATTTTTCAAAGAGTAATGAACAAAGATTAAAGTTTTAAAACCACAAAATAAACATGCAAAAAGGATTAATGGGTGATTCGGTTTTTCCAATTATTTTGTGTGAATGATTCTTATTTTCTTTGATGTACTTTGATTTTGTGCATGTCTTTGAAAATGAAATTGATTTTTAAAGTGGTTCTTTGATGCATGTTGATTTTCAAGCTAGATCTAATATTTCCCTTTGCATCCACATGATTTTTTTCAAGTTGATCTTGATTTTTCTTACATGCATGTGAAAGATCTTGACTTAAAAATAAGAAATCTACCATGTTTAAGAGCTTAATGATCAATTCGATTTTAAAAGAATTTTTGTGATAATGATTTTGTTTTCTTACTTGATTCGGTTTTATATGCATGTAAAGGGAATTATTTTAATAAGAAAGTTTAACCTAAAGCATGAAATTTTTAATAAAATGAATTTATTTTCTTGATGTATGTTTCGATTGTAGCTTAAATCTTTAAGAGATGAATTTTGTTTGAAGTGTTTGATGCAGCACTACAAAAAAAACCCTTTATTGCAACGACATTTTGCAACGACTTAAAAAAGTCGTTGCTAAAAACAGGTGTTTTGCAACGACTTAAAAATGTCGTTGCAGAAAACAGGTGTTTTGCAACGATTTAAAAAAGTCGTTGCAAAACACCTGTTTCTGCAACGACTTTTTTAAGTTGTTGCAAAACACCTGTTTTCTGCAACGACATTTTTAAGTCGTTGCAAAACACATGTTTTCTGCAACGACATTATCGTTGCCAATAACATTAAATTTTTTTTTATAAAAAAAATTTAAATAGTTAAGAAAGGGTATAACTAAACCCATCGGGAAGAATGAATTGATGGATTAAATAGAGAGATATGCCATAGGGAGAAAGAAATAGGGATTCCTCTCAAATTAGGGCCGGCTACAAATCTCACTAACACCATGCTCTCCTATCGCCACCGCCACGAAGCCTCTCTCTCTCCCCGCCGATCTCAGCCATCTGAGCCTCCTTCTCCATCCGCCGTCTCGTTCTTCTCTCCCTCCACGCAATCGCGTTCTTCTCTCCCTCCACACAACCGCGTTCTTCCTCCACTCGCCGTCCTCACTCGCCTCACGCAGTCGCGCTTCTTCTCCGGTCGTCCCTCACTCGCAATCGTGCCTCTCAGTCACGTCCCTCGCGCTTCTTCTCAGTTGCTCCACCTGCCGTCACTGCCCTCACTAGATAGGATCAATGATACGTACGAGTTCAACAGACCCTAGGTCGGTGCAACGAACCAAAGCGTTAATCGATCGTTGAGCGTTGTCACAAACATGATAGCAAAGGTGAAATACCAAACCCTAATCCCTCTTAGATCCATTTCTTTTAACTTCTGATTTGAATATGTGTGATGCGGATCTTAATTATTCTGATGAGTTTTGGGTTGTAGAATTTGAAAGGGTTTGAGGTTTTTCGTTAGGGCGCGAAATTGGTTTGGAAAATCAAGATCTGGAATGAGTGTTTTCATTTTCAAGTTGAACAAATATAGCAAATTAAATTAAATGATTTGTGATTTATTAAATATAACAAATATAGCTGGGCCTTCAATTGAGTTCTCAGCTACGAAGGGTATAACAGCAGGAATGGTACATTGGCTGGTTGACAATGGGTACGTTGTAAGATACTATGACCATAGAGTTTGCACTCCCCTGAATTTGTCGTTGTAACTTATTTTTATTGGACAAATAAGGTTTTCATTTCACATAGAAACTAGTACAAGCTGTGGGGCTTTGCTGATTTGCGAGTTACATGCTGTTGAGTCTTAAGTATTACTAGCAAACTGACATCTGTCTAATAGTTCATGTCAAGATAGATTTATCTCATTCATACTCCTGCCTTCAATTTTACATTCAAATAGCGTTCCTACTCTTCTACGATTTTCTATACTATCTTCCATATTAACTTCACTTGATTGAAAAAAAAGGTGAATTATATTATTTCTAATACCTTCTCTACAAGGTTTTTGTTACAATTGAAAGCTTGTATTAGATTTGGTTTTAAACCTGGTAGATCTGAACTATTGTTTTTGTCCCTCTTCTCCCTTTCACAGGAGATCAGGGATTTCTCAATTCATATTACTCTGGATTTCTCAAAGTACATGTTTTTGAGCCAAATATGACCCCAGAGGTGTTCATGAGATGCTATACATAGCATTATTATTCGGATAACTTGAAATTTGGAGCATAGTTTAATTTGAATTTTTATTTAGTTGATATTGTTATTAATTTGAAATGATTTATACATGTGTTGAGGGTCAAAAAATGGGAAGATACAATAATGAGATTTTGAGTTCGTAGACTTGAGAGATTAAAGCAACAATGATAATAATAGAGTTTCTGGAATCTAGTGGTGGAGGAAAGTAAGCAAGTCTTGCACAGTGGCCTTTAGTGGGAGGGATGACAAGCTTTCTTAAGCAACAAAGGGGACTTCCCCTCTTTCACTCTTCCTCTCTCTGGTTCGCTCACCCCCCTTTCTCTCTTGGTTTCTATTTCCCTTTTCTTTGATTCCTCCCCTAAGTCTATCTCCGTGTTTCCTTGTTGTTGTTCCTGATCCTCCCCTTTCTCTCTTCTAGCCACCCTTCTTAAGCTCTCTATCTCTCTCCCTTGTCAACATCTCCCTCGAAACTCTCATTTTCTTAGCCATTAAGTGTTTTCCTTCCTCCCCAAGCTCACACCATTTTTAGCTAACTCTCCCTAGTCTTACTTCTTTGGGTCAGGGACAAAAGACCCCTTTTCCATGATTCATGAACATGGCCCAATTCACCTATGCTACCCTCTCTTTCCCTTTTGTTGCTTAAAGGCCGTTCTCCGGTCACTGTGCAAGTCCTCAAGAGACTACTTTGTCTCTCTGAGGCGGAGCTCGCTCAGAGCCTGCCAATCCACAGTCCTCAGAAACTCCCAGGGTACGTCCGCCCAGCTGGCCACATCATCCCTGATGTCCAGCTTTGTGGGTGGACTCCCCGAATATGCTTTCCTTTCTGATCACGTATTGGGCCGCTCCTTCTTTTCTATCTGATTTTCTCATGTTGGGCTCTCTGCTTCTATTTGGCAACTCATTTCTCGGCCTGTTATTTTGGCCCAATAAACTGATCCTCAACAATAGCCCCTTTTGCAGGAAAAGGGAAAAGCCTTTCCGCCTCCCCTGTATAGTCTTTTCATGCAATTAGGAAAAAAGAAATTGCCCACTCTGTGCACTTTTCCCTTTTGCTGCAAACCAATTCCTCACGTCTTCTTCCACCCATGACTGTTCCTTCATCCAATCCATGCGTTCTCGAGCTAGGTGCCTCATTAATATGTTTCAATTTCCCTTCTTTCTCTCTTGTTTGTTATAAATTCCCTCATCTCTTTCCTTTTTCTTCATTTTCATTTTCAAATTCCTTCTTTCACAGCCCCTTTTTCCATATCATGTCATCTTCTTCTTCTTCCCACAATGATTCCGCCTCTTTTGTGCAATTCGGTGGTCCCACTGAGGATTCCTCTACTGAACCCATTCCCAGCATTCTTCTTTTCCAACCGTCCCTTCTCTTCCTTCCTCAAGGGCGGAGCCTTTCAGCGGCGACACTCCCAGGATACGCTCCTCTTTCCATCACGCCCTCTCATTCTTGATCCTCTTGGTGTTTCTGATGTTGCTGATGTCGTTTTGCTTAAGCCCCTTGCATCTTCGCCTCCTTATGATGGTACTTTGTTCTTCTAATCCCTCCGCTCCCATGGAGAGTTCTCATGATCCTGAACTTTATTTGGGTACTTCCACTGAAACGAACCAAGCCCCTACTATTGCTCTTTCTCCTCTTCATATTCTGGGGCTGCCACTGATCTTCCACCTCACTCCCCAGGTTAGTTATATCTTCCCTTTTCTTTTATTTCGTGTATCTTATGTATTTATTTTCCTCACTCTTCTCCTTTCCTTTTTTTTATATTACTGAACTTTCTTTGTTGCAGTTGAGTTGACTACTTCTGTTTCCGCCTCCGCTTCTAAAAGGAAACAAGTTCCTTCCGCTTCATCTAAATCTGAATGGTCCAAGTGTTTGAGGGCAAAGGCCTCTGCTGCCAAGATTCCATCCTCAAAGGCTTCCGCCCCACCCCCAAAAAACAAAAGAGGGCGACTGCTACCAGCCCGCCTCCTGCTACTAGCCCGCCTCCTTCTGCTAGCCCGCCTCCTGCTTCTAGCCCGCCTCCTGCTGGGCGCAGAGCTTCGCTCCGGTTATGCTTCCGCCCCACCTCCTCTTGCTGAGACAATTGATTTTGGTGAAAAATTTTCTGACGACCGTGAGAGTAAAGTGTCGCCTTCTCCTTCTCCTAGTGTGCAGGGCGAAGCAGGAGAGGCTTCTCCTAGTGCAAGTCCTCAAGGGCATGATCCTGAACCCCCTTCCGCCTCCGCCTTGGTCCCTGTAGATACTCCCGCCTCAGAGACTCTTTCACACAAGAGTTCTTCTACTCATTCTGCCCCTCTGATGACTTATTCTTTTCTTTGTAAATGCACTCTGTACCTTTTTTTTCTCTCTCTCTCTTTTTTTTTTCTTCTTTTTTTTTCCTTTTCTTTCTCTCTTTTTTTTTTCTTTTTTTTTCTTTTCTTTCTTTTTTTTTTCTTTTTTTTCTTTCCTTTTTCTCTTCTTTTCTCTTCTTTTTTTCTTTTTCTTTTTTTTTTCTCTTCTTTTTTTTTTCTTTTTTTTCTTTCCCTTTTTTTTATTTTTCTTGTAATGGATCATATTTCCGCATCTACACCTTTGTTGCTTGATGGCTGTTTTGTATGACCTTGGCATCTATCACTATGTACCTGCACTATTATTAATGATATTGTTGGAAACCAACAAGCGGCTAAAATAACCTTCTAGAGGGGGGTGAAGAGAATGGTTAAGCTACGATACTAGAATTTCGAAAGTAATCAAAAACGGTTCAGAAACAGTTCAATTTTAAGCAGTTTACACTGATTTAATCGATTAACCTGCAATTTAATCGATTAAACCTGAAAGTCAATTTTTCCTTAATCGAGTAGTACTCAATTAAACACTGTTAAAATTGCAGAAATTCAGAATTCAATTCAAAACGATTATTCTACGAAACTTCTACGAATCAAGAATTAAATCAGAGAAATCAATCACGAATCAATTAACAAGAAAGTAAAGATTATGTAATTGAAATTCCCCAATACTAATCCTATTTAATTTTTAAGCTCTTGATCGATTTTAATTGAAATAAACGTAACAAGTAAAGAACGATGAACGCAGTGATTTTAGCCTGGTTCACTCACAATCGGTGAGCTACATCCAGTCCACCCTCTCTGGATTGGGTGATTTGCTACACTATGAACAAATAGATTAGTTTACAAGAATCGTTAGAATCCTCTCAACTCTCGATCCTAACTCATTATCATATGAAGTACCAATTCATATGACACTACCCCAATCTTGTAATTCGATCCTCTTCGTTCCTCCTTTGATTGAAACGTCGCGTTCAATCCCAATGAGCTTCGAGCAATGTATCTTTGATTGCTAAGAGTAATGCTCCAACCCTTCTTCAATTTGCCTCAATTGAAATCTTTCCTTTGTTGAATCTTGATGAACGTAACCCTTTTGTTACAAGATTGATTCAACTAATAATGTTAAAGAACATTGAATCTTCAATTTTGAATCAAAAAGAATGAAGTATGCATTCAAATTGAGATTCAAAAGAACATTGATAGAGATGATGTTTAGAGAAAGAATCTTAGCTCAAGAGTATGTGTAAAAGATGTGAAAAATGCTGTGAAATGATAATGGTTCGTAACCTTTTTCATGTTGAAAATGAAAGGCTTTTAATGATTCAGTTTTAACAGCCTTTAATCGATTAAACGATGCCTTAATCGATTAATACTCGATTAAACTGAAATTTAATCGATTAAACACTGCTAAAATCCTTTTCTTTTAAATTTCATTTTTCACTGATTTATTTTAATAAAATCTTGAACCCTTTTCTCTATCAATGCAATCCCAATTTAAAACATAATAAATTCTTTAATTCAAATTGAGATTTCTATCCTAATTCTACCACCCACACTCATATATAAAATAATAATACAATTACAATACAAATATATGAGAAAGTAGTAAAACTAGTCCTGAGATTTGTTGTTGTAGGTTTGCCACATAAAGTTGTCTTCATCAAAACATAATTGAATCCTTGCATCTTCAATCTCCCCCTTTTTGATGAATGACAAACTATACCAAATCCAAACTCCCCCTAAATGTATGCACACTTAGGAAAAGTGTAATCAACCTACAAAAACAACAATCCAAACCTTTCTCCCCCTTTTGGCATTAATCAAAAAATAGAACAATAAAGCTTGCCAAAGGTGAGAATTAGTAACACATAATAACCACAATTCAAACTATATAGAAAATATGTAAGGGCATAAAATGCACAAGCACAATAACATATAACATGAAACATAAGTGCCATAGCATCCAAGTACATCAACTAACATAGCCCAAACACAAGTAAAACTAAAGTCTGAATCATAGTACCAAGTCCACAAACCGGACATAACAACGAACCATACACACCATAATAAACCAGAAAACATAAACCCATAAACCATAATCAGAGACATAACACCAAAACAGAGTAAAACTAGATAGATAAGTCATCAAAACATAATGCAATGCATGAGAAAATCCATGATCATTGAGGTGGTGGTGGTGGTGAAAACATCCTCCCAAGAGCACCAAAGAAGCGGTCCTCCATAGCCTGATGACGGATAGCCATATCCTGAAACCCACGCTCCAAAATAGCCTGCTGACGCTCCTCTATAGCATATTGCCTAGCCTCAATTTGAGCAAAACGATCATCTATCTGTCCAGAGAGACTATCATGAAGAGCACGATAATCAAAACCAGCAACAACTCTCGGTGGTGGAGGTTGGTCTTGTTCAGCACTAGGAACATTCAGGAAATCCTCAACATTTATACCAGCATCCTGTGGTGGAGCAGATGGACTAGCCCCATGCATATCAGCCATGCGTTGAGCCAAATCCTCCTCAGCTTTCTTTTGTTGCTCAATCTTTTGAATGTCTATTTTCCACATCCACGACTTAGCCTCAGGATATTCATCCATACCCAAACCATGTAACAGAGCAGCATTAATACAATTCTGATCAGTGATGGATTCCTCTTCCTCATCATCAAGTTCCACACCATAGAAAGACAATAGCTTAGACACCAACATAGCATAAGGTAGAGTAGCCGACCCAGACGAACCAGAAGCAATGACCATCCTATCTAACACAACACGTGACCAATTGATAGGAATGTGCTCACGAATACCATAAAAGATTCGCATTTCATCACCATTAGCTTGTGCATAATTCTGATTAGTCTTTGGCAGCAAACAGTAGGAAATTACATACAACAATAACCTACAATCCTCTTTCATGATGCCAACATTCTTAGTCCCTTTACTCCAACTATATCCGGGCCTGACAGTTTGTTGAAATACATTGGCAACATCACAGTCAATGAGTATATCACTATCAGGATCATTTAAAAACGTGCCGGTCATGCTTAATCCAAACAAGTCATGCAAATCTTGTGGCTTAACAATCAGCAACTTTCCTTTAACCATAGATTTATATTTTCCATCCTCATACTTGAAATTAGCATAAAATTTCCGGACTAGCCTAGGGTAAATATCACAATGAAAACTAAGAAATTGCTGGAGTCCTTGTTCTACAAATAAGGCAGAACACTCAAACCTTTGGTGAAGAAGCCATTTCATGTTCATGAAGCGAATATGTCCAAACTCCCTTCGCAAAAACCTAGCTTCACGTTCTTTTCTTATCTCCTTTGAATAGTACTGTGAATCCAAGTCCTTGTTGACACGTTGCTTCTTCCTTTTGCCGGTGGAAGATGAAGGAGGCGCCATTGGATGCTCTTAGGGTTTTTGATTTGGGGGTTTTGAAAATTAAGTGAATGGAAGTGAAATGGATGAAGATAATGATGTAGAATGAGTTTATAATGAAGAATAATGAAGAAATATGGAAGAAATCAAGTCTTTTGGGTTGAAAATTGATGAAACCGTGTTGAGTGAGAAGAGAAAACGCGTGAAGAAGTGAGAGAGAAGTGAAGAAAATGTGCAGAAACGTGTTTTAAAACTGTCAGAAAAATTACGATTTAATCGAGTAGATTTCAACTTAATCGATTATTAATCGATTAAACTGTAACTTAATCGAGTAAATCATGTGTAAAATTGGGATTTAATCGAGTAAACTGTGATGTAATCGAGTAGATCCGAAAGTTCTATTTTTCATACTCGAGTAAACACCATTTTAATCGATTAAATTTCTGAAAAATGCAGTTTTAACTTAGTTTTTGATGCACAATTCATGATAAACATAGTCAAAACACATATGCACATAATATGCAATACATGAACACATTTAGGAATACAATATGTAAACACATTTAGCACAAATTAAGCAAATCACATGAGATATCACACTTAACCAAGACATTTAGAGAAACATGATAATTTTTAAAACACAAACTCTAAAAAAAAACAAGATGATGATGATGTCTCTTGTCTCCCGTCATGTGCCTTGAACAACCGCTGTCCAAATACCAACGATCATCTCTCGTTCGAAGGCACACCTACAAAAACAAAATATATGGAAGACTTAGGTACCCAAACAATTTTGGGTCCTTGGGGGTTAACATCCGGTTTCTCTCCTTTAACAATCCAAATAAACTCCTTATTGGGTATACCAAACTTTTTGATTTTGCAAATGTTTGAAGTATGACCAAAGATACCACAATAGAAACAAGTAGGTTTTCTAGAAAAATTAACCTTTGAAAAACTTCCAACTTGTCTATAGGATTTCTTCTTTGGTTTAGTATATCCCAAACCGGTTCTATTTGTTTTGTCTCTTTGTCTAGAGAGCAAATCATTCAAATCTCTTTTTCCTTTTGTAAAGGTAGCAAGTTTTTCTTTGAAATCATGTACTTCATTTTCATAAGTCTTGCACCTTTCACAATCGGAAATCACAGCATTAGAAACACAACATTCACATGATGCATTAGAGTAAATGAGTTTTAAAGTCTCATTTTGAAGAACAAGCTCATCAATATGTTTTTGCATTTCAATAATCTTTTCATTGTACTTCAAAATGGCTTTCTTAGCCTCAATGTTGATTTTAGCTAGTTTCTTAAGTTCGGCATGCATATCAACATAGGCATTATAAAGTGCATCATATGAGGGGGAAGAGCAAGATTCATTATCCGAATCCACATCAGAGTTAGTTTTAGAATGTACCTCCTTTGAGCTTGATTGCTCAAGAGATGTGTCACTAGTGGAAGCTTCAATGTCATCCTTAGCCATTAAACACAAATTTGCCGATTCTTCCTCCTCCGAAGTGCTAGAGTTAGTATCATCTTCGGGTTCGTCCCAAACAATGTAGGCTTTCTTAGCCTTGTGATTGTTGGACCTCTTCTTATCACTATCGGACTTTTTAGGCTTTTGAGGACAATGATATTTGATGTGACCCGCTTTCCCACATGTATGACATATGATCTTGTCTCTAGGGGTTTTTGATCTTTGTGGAGTTTCCTTGCTTTCCTTTGTATTGAACCTTCTTGTATTTCCTTTCCTCTTGAAAAATTTTCTGAAATTCTTAACCACGAGTGTAAGTGACTCATCATCCAAATCCGAATCCGTGTCATTATCCAAGGAAGAGTCATTTTGAGTATCAACAATTTTTGATGATGAAGCTTTCAATGCGATACCCTTTTTCTTCTTGTCGGATTCTTCATTCGAGGTTAGGCGTCCGAGCTCCATCTCATGCTCTTGCAATTTCCCAAACAAAGTAGCGAGATCCATAGTATCCAAGTTCTTCGATTCAATAATCGCAGTGACCTTGGGTTGCCAATTCCTGTCCAAGCATCTCAAAACTTTGTTAGTAAGTTCTCCCGGTAAGAAAGCCTTACCAAGAGCAAGCAAGTGATTAATAATATGAGTAAATCTCTTTTGCATATCATTAATATTTTCATTAGGCAACATTTGAAATAACTCATATTCACGCATCAAGACATTTAATCTAGCTCGCCTAACTTCGCTAGTTCCCCCGTGAGTCACTTGTAAAGTGTCCCACATTTCCTTTGCACTAGCGCATTGGGAGACTCTAAAAAACTCATCATATGACAAAGAGGACGTGATGATATTCTTAGCCTTATAGTCAAATTGAATCTTTTTCTTATCATCATCGGTCCACTTTTCTTCCGGGGTCAATTGAGTCGCTCCATCAACTACACTAGATGGAATATGGGGACCCTTTTCGATGGCTTTCCAAATTTCGTTATCGATAGCTTGTATGAAAATTTTCATCCTTACTTTCCAGTAAGCATACCCCTCACCACCAAATAGTGGGGGACGATTAATAGTTGCACCTTCTCCTCCAAAAGGGTTTTGATTTGCCATGGTTTCCAAATGGATCTTTTCGAAAAAGTTTTTACACTCGGTTTATTCGACCGAGCTCTGATACCACTTGTTGGAAACCAACAAGCGGCTAAAATAACCTTCTAGAGGGGGGGTGAATAGAATGGTTAAGCTACGATACCAGAATTTCGAAAGTAATCAAAAACGGTTCAGAAACAGTTCAATTTTAAGCAGTTTACACTGATTTAATCGATTAACCTGCAATTTAATCGATTAAACCTGAAAGTCAATTTTTCCTTAATCGAGTACTGCTCGATTAAACACTGTTAAAATTGCAGAAATTCAGAATTCAATTCAAAACAATTATTCTACGAAACTTCTACGAATCAAGAATTAAATCAGAGAAATCAATCACGAATCAATTAACAAGAAAGTAAAGATTATGTAATTGAAATTCCCCAATACTAATCCTATTTAATTTTTAAGCTCTTGATCGATTTTAATTGAAATAAACGTAAAAAGTAAAGAACGAAGAACGCAGTGATTTTAGCCTGGTTCACTCACAATCGGTGAGCTACATCCAGTCCACCCTCTCTGGATTGGGTGATTTGCTACACTATGAACAAATAGATCAGTTTACAAGAATCGTTAGAATCCTCTCAACTCTCGATCCTAACTCGTTATCATATGAAGTACCAATTCATATGACACTACCCCAATCTTGTAATTCGATCCTCTTCGTTCCTCCTTTGATTGAAACGTCGCGTTCAATCCCAATGAGCTTCGAGCAATGTATCTTTGATTGCTAAGAGTAATGCTCCAACCCTTCTTCTTCAATTTGCCTCAATTGAAATCTTTCCTTTGTTGAATCTTGATGAACGTAACCCTTTTGTTACAAGATTGATTCAACTAATAATGTTCAAGAACATTGAATCTTCAATTTTGAATCAAAAAGAATGAAGTATGCATTCAAATTGAGATTCAAAAGAACATTGATAGAGATGATGTTTAGAGAAAGAATCTTAGCTCAAGAGTATGTGTAAAAGATGTGAAAAATGCTGTGAAATGATAATGGTTCGTAACCTTTTTCATGTTGAAAATGAAAGGCTTTTAATGATTCAGTTTTAACAGCCTTTAATCGATTAAACGATGCCTTAATCGATTAATACTCGATTAAACTGAAATTTAATCGATTAAACACTGCTAAAATCCTTTTCTTTTAAATTTCATTTTTCACTGATTTATTTTAATAAAATCTTGAGCCCTTTTCTCTATCAATGCAATCCCAATTTAAAACATAATAAATTCTTTAATTCAAATTGAGATTTCTATCCTAATTCTACCACCCACACTCATATATAAAATAATAATACAATTACAATACAAATATATGAGAAAGTAGTAAAACTAGTCCTGAGATTTGTTGTTGTAGGTTTGCCACATAAAGTTGTCTTCATCAAAACATAATTAAATCCTTGCATCTTCAGATATCTTTTTCCATCTTTTCGTTTTCTCTTTTTTCTTTACGTTTTAGCAATCTCTTGCTTCAACGCTTGCAATCTCTTTACAAATAACAAGTATTTGTGATTCTGAGCAATAAGTGGGGTGGCCTCTACCCACTTACGCTTATCCATCACAAAGGCGGGGAGCGGCATCCAATCGCACCTTTGGATATTCTATCTTTTATGTGCAATCCCTTTGCACAATTTCCATTCCGTTGTGCTCTTGCAAAGTCTTGATCTCTGGCGTGCTCTCGCACAATTTTATTCTGTGTGCTCTCGCACAATTTTATTATGATGTGCTCTTGCACAATTTTTATTCTGTGTGCTCTCGCACAATTTCTTTTTCTCGGGGGAGGTTCACACCAACGCGCCCGCTTGTGTTTTTTTCTTTAATTGGTTTTTGCTTAAGGGAGGTTAAAACCATCACGCATCAAGCCCGTTAGCGATAATCTTATTTCAAACATTAGGCTGGGTATACTTAGGGGCGGTTTAAACCATCACGCCTAAGCATTATCTCAGAGTCAATTTCTCATCATAAATGTCTATGATTTATTTCTTAGCATGTAAGCATGTGAGAGAATAATAATTGTGCAAATGAAATTAAAATTAAGCTAGGCGTAATACTTAGCTTTGTGTCCGCTTGATGTCTTGTTCCTTATTGTGACGTCTTGTCCAGTTAGAGCGCTCCTTTTGCTTTTGGGCGTCTAGTTATGGGGAATGTGACTTCCGCACTTTCCAACTTTAGGTGTCCTTCTCTTGAGTGTGAAGACCGTTCCTCTTGATCTTGGGTGTTTTCTTTCTGTTTAGGAAATTTCTAGCTTCTGATCTTTATGCACGCCTTTTCGTTTTATCAAGAGCGTGCTTCCCACTTTGTTGTTCAGAGCATGCATTCTCCGCTTTGGTGTCTCTGAAATGTAAAATAAAGCTCAAATATTTTGCTCCATGTACATAATAATATGATAATTTCTTGCATCAATTTAACATCCAGGTTCTACTATTTAATATTATGCATAGAGGAACGATCCTTTTATGATGTTATAGAGAGCGTATCCTCTCGCTCTTGAGTATGGGGAGCGTACTTCCCGCTTTGGCTATGAAGGGTGTTCTTGCCCGCTATAGGCTTTCTACGAATGCTCAAATAATATTGTCTTATAATAATTTATTCTTCAACAAATTTGTATTGGTTCTATATTCTAATTCTACTACTCATCACAAGTAAGATAAGAGCGTTTTCTTATTCTGAAAGTACAAATAAAATGGAGGAGTTGATATTGGCTTGACATTGAATAGAAAAGAGATGGAAGCATTTGCTGGTAAATTTGATCAAGCACTCAAATCATTTGAATCCTTGGCATAAGAAAAATAATAATTTGAAGTTAATAGATTTCTGGTGGTCATGCATGTTTGGTTGCTATGGTGTATTATTATGAAAGTCATGGAATTTTTTTTATTGAGAGTTATGATGTAAGGGTGTTGTAATAATGTTGAATGTGCTTGTCTCACAATGTATATTATTCTATCGACCATTCTTTTCTAGTGGTTTAAAGAGTAGCACAAATAGTTGGACAACTGATATTTTCCTAATTGCATTTCTATTATTATTTGAATAAAATGTATCAGTGTGCTCTTTATAAACATACATACAAGGCTCAAATATTTCATTAACATTTGATTCTGACATTTCATGTTCTTATTTATATACTATTGTCTATAGTTCTAATAAATTTTTTATCATGATCTATCAATTTTGTCACACAATAATATTCACATAGTAAGAAATTGCACATATCAGTAATTAAAAATGGTGATCAAATTCTTTAGTAGAAACAACTATAAGGAATTATGAAATAAAACTTAGGCTAAGTTCAATGTAGGTGTACTCACGTAACAGTACCCACGAAGACCAAGTCATGGATTGTTTCTCAACTCTATCTTTACTAACTACATGATGTTGTTCTCTGTTGTTATCAGTTCCTTACTTTTAGTTATAGTTGTTGTTTAGTAACACTTATATATATTGCCTCTGTACACACGTTGTAATCATCAAGTTATCAATATATTCTTTATATTCAACAGGTAATAAAATTCATTTAGTAAGAATTGTATATAATAATAATTAAAAATGGTGACAAGTTTATTAACAGTAACAAACATAAGTGGTAATAAAATAAAAATAAGGATAAGGGTTGCTAAGCATAAAATAAATAATGAATTGAGAAGTTAAAATAGGTAAGAAGACTTAGCTGTAGCTTTTCTTAGTATTCACCATGCTTCACCCTTTTATCCTCTAGGTAAAATCTTTTACTCCCTTTGGTCCTTATCTTCTTCCTCGATTGTTGTGTCCTATCTTCTCCTTTCAGCCTCTCTTTTTCTTTTTTTTTTGACCAAAATAAATGAAAGGAAGAAGGTCCAAGATGTTGTCCCTTTCTTCTCTGCTACAAACAATAACCAGAAATCCTTCTTTCTCTGTCTCTCGTCCTTTCCTCTTTATTTATTTTTTCTTTTCTTTTCCTAATAAAACTTCTTCACTTTCTCTGTGTGAGTGTGTTGTCCCTTTCTCCTCTCTTTTCTTTTTTCTGTCTCTCCTCTTTCTCTCTGCACCATCTTCCTTTTCTTTTCTCTTTCATAAAAAATATGTAAACTCCATCTCTTTCCCTTAATCGAGGAACTCAAATTTATCTCTCTTACTGGTTGACTATCAATTGGGCAAATGGGGTGTGGCTTTGCTCACGGCGGATCGAGGCGGCTCCGGGCAGCGATGATATCTTGGTTATCGTGGTAGCAACAATCGTAGATGATAGTAACAAGATCGAGGGCGGCCACGTTCAAAGACCCATATTGTCGTTCGCTTCTTTTCTTCCTCTGATTAGTAAAAATATCACTCCGCCTCCTTCTGCAACGCTTCGCTCTGTCTTCAGCAATCGAGGCGGAGCAACACTCCACTCTGTCTTCACCAATCGGGGCGAAGCAACGCTTCTCTCTGTCTTCATCAATCAGGGCGGAGCAACGCTCCGCTCTGTCTTCAGCAACCGGGGTGAAGCAACGCTTCGCTCTGTCTTCATCAATCAGGGCGGAGCAACGCTCCGCTCCGTCTTCAGCAACCGGGGCGAAGCAACGCTTCGCTCTGTCTTCATCAATCGGGGCGGAGCAACGCTCCGCTCTGTCTTCAGCAATCGGGGCGAAGCAACGCTTCGCTCTGTCTTCATCAATCGGGGTGGAGTAACGCTCCGCTCTATCTTCTGCAATCGGGGCAAAGCAACGCTTTGCTCTGTCTTCTGCAATCGGGGCGGAGCAACGCTCCATCTGTCTTCAGTAATCGGGGCGAAGCAACGCTTCGCTCTGTCTTCATCAATCGGGGCGGAGCAACGCTCCACTCTATCTTCTGTAATCAGGGCGAAGCAACGCTTCGCTCTGTCTTCTGCGATCGGGGCGGAGTAACGCTCCGCTCTATCTTCAGTAATAGGGACGGAGCAACGCTTCGCCCTATCTCGTCATGACCTCCGTCACATCAGCTCCTTTCTTCATCAACTCTTTAAAAGTTGTTACCTTAATCACCTTCTTGGCTCCTCCCCTATAATCTTCCAACATCTTCCTTAACTGTGCTTAAGTAACACGGGTATTTTCCCCCAATCTCGCAACGAGTGTCTTCGCCCTGTTGTAGGTCCTTTCTCCTTCCGCCTCCCTCCTAGCCATTTGTTTCTTCACTTCTGTTATAATCTTAGTCAGGTTTTTTTGGTTAGCCAATAGTGACGTGAGCAGGGCGGTCGGAATAATGATCTTAGACGAGCCCGCCTCTCGACCAGAGAGCGGAGTTTCCAAGTCTCCCAATAGGTTCCAAGCATGTTCCGCCTCCCGCCTAGGTGATGAAACCATTGTCTCTCCTGGAGTCTGTGGTTGTTCTTCACGTATTTCCTCATCAGGAAACTCCAAGTTGAAAGACAACCTTCTGGGATTCACTGGTACTTGAGTGTGTTGGTTGTCCATTGTTGCTTAATCTCCCCAGCGGAGTCGCCAATTGTTGAGGGTCAAAAAATGGGAAGATACAATAATGAGATTTTGAGTTCGTAGACTTGAGAGATTAAAACAACAATGATAATAATAGAGTTTCTGGAATCTAGTGGTGGAGGAAAGTAAGTAAGTCTTGCACATTGGCCTTTAGTGGGAGGGATGACAAACTTTCTTAAGCAACAAAGGGGACTTCCCCTCTTTCACTCTTCCTCTCTCTGGTTCTCTCACCCCCCTTTCTCTCTTGGTTTCTATTTCCCTTTTCTTTGATTCCTCCCCTAAGTCTCTCTCCGTGTTTCCTTGTTGTTGTTCCTGATCCCCCCCTTTCTCTCTTCTAGCCACCCTTCTTAAGCTCTCTATCTCTCTCCCTTGTCAACATCTCCCTCGAAACTCTCATTTTCTTAGCCATTAAGTGTTTTCCTTCCTCCCTAAGCTGACACCATTTTTAGCTAACTCTCCCTAGTCTTACTTCTTTGGGTCAGGGACAAAAGACCCCTTTTCCATGATTCATGAACATGGCCCACTTCACCTATGCTACCCTCTCTTTCCCTTTTGTTGCTTAAAGGCCCCTCTCCGGTCACTGTGCAAGTCCTCAAGAGACTACTTTGTCTCTCTGAGGCGGAGCTCGCTCAGAGCCTGCCAATCCACAGTCCTCAGAAACTCCCAGGGTACGTCCGCCCAGCTGGCCACATCATCCCTGATGTCCAGCTTTGTGGGTGGAGTCCCCAAATATGCTTTCCTTTCTGATCACGTATTGGGACGCTCCTTCTTTTCTATCTGATTTTCTCATGTTGGGCTCTCTGCTTCTATTTGGCAACTCATTTCTCGGCCTGTTATTTTGGCCCAATAAACTGATCCTCAACAACATGAAAACTCTGTGTTGTATGAAATGATTTTAATGGTATACTTAAACTAAAATATTATATATAATTATATTTGTTTCTTATGATACACATTACTCCAAGTCTTGTTATAGGAAAATTGATGTGTTATGATAGACACCCATGATTTTCTATTTTTCTTTCTTAAGCACTCAAGTCTCTTCCTCTTTACTTAGTTCTTTGACATTTTTTACACCTTTTCAATTTATTAATTAAGCCTTAGTGCTTTGCGGATTTCATCAATTTTGATGCACTACAATGTGATATGTTGAAGATACTTGCTGCTTATGTTAATTGTGGTGCAGGAATCAAAGAATGGCAGAGGATCAGTCAGTGGTGGGTCGGAGGCGAATTTATTATGATCCAAATGGTGGAGAAGCGCTTATTTGCAGTGATAGTGAGGAGGAAATAGTAGAGGATGAAGAGGAAAAGAAAGAATTTGTAGAATCAGAAGATTACATACTACGGTTGGTATAGATTAGTAAATAATTGTTGGCTGTTTTTTCAGTTTTTTTTTCTTGTTGGATCTTCTTTGTTTGCATGTAGAGTAAAATTGCAATACATGTCTCAGCTTATTGTTGATCATGTTAATGAGGTTAAAAAAACTATTTTATGCACTAAAATGCCTTTTCTTATTTGGTATGCTATTGAAAAACCTATTAGTGCACTAAAAGCCTTCGCTTTTGTTTTTAATCCTTTTATCTGATCCTACTCTTGAAGTAATGCATTTTTGTTCTATTGGACCATTGCTAACTGTTTTAGAAGTAGCGTAAGTGTTTATTCTTTTCTGGTTATTTTAGTTTGCATTGGAGGATTTTTTTTCTAGCAGCATGTTCATTATCTTTTAGTTGACTATAAATGAGAAGAAGGTCTGACTGTTATTTTCTTGTTATTGCATTTCCTATATACTAAAAGAATCAAACAATATCTCAAATCTGTTAAACTTATAAATCCTTTATGTTAAAAAGAAACTAGTTCTTATGTTTATTTAATTGTATCACTTATGCCTATGCATTCATATATCATTTTGTAGAAACAATTCAATGAAATTCAGCATTGGGCTTGTACCCTTCTGCTGTGATCTTATATATATATATATATATATATATATATATATATATATATATATATATATTTGAAGGCTTCGGTGACGTCAAACTTGGTGTTATGAACTTCTTGTTTTTGGCTATCAGTGTTGACAGACCTAAGTTTTTCTGATGATTGGTCTTTGCTTAAGCTTTTGTCCAGCTGTTTCCCATTTTCTTTGTTTTGCTGGCTTTACACAGATATGAAACACTGTCAAAATCTTATGCAGGCAAGATATGAAACTCTTAGTACTGAGGACAATGCTGGTGGGTGTTCCAATAATGGAAATACTGAAGAGAATTCTCAATGTGGAAACTCTCTTCTGGAAAAGGATCTTGAAGCAGCTCTAGACTCTTTTGACAATCTTTTTTGCCGACGATGTCTCGTAAGCTTTTTTTTATCCCTCCCATGAAGACTATGCAGTTGCTCTTACTCTTGATATCTTATAGGTTGTCCTAATTTCACTTTGCAGGTTTTTGATTGCAGGTTACATGGATGTTCACAGGATCTTGTCTTTCCTGTAAGTTCTATCTATTGCTTATTTCTCATGAAGTAGTCTGCATATATATATCTCTTGACTCGGTACATTAGCAGGCTAAGAAGCAATCTATGTGGATCCCTCCTGACATCGAAAGTGCACCTTGTGGGCCAAATTGTTTTCAATTGGTAGGCATTGGTATGTTTTTAGGAATCTTTCTATAAAATTTATGTAACAATTTACTAAAGGTACAACTCAATGTATTTTAGGTACTTAAATCAGAAAATTTTTCTAAAGATTCCTCTTCTGCCCAGGCTGGCACAGAAGAGAAATGCTCTGGTGGTGCTTCATCAAAGAAGAAGTCTTCTGCTAGAAAGCGGATGAAATGCAACCAAAGTGAAAGTGCCTCGTCTAATGCACAGAACATTTCTGAGAGTAGTGACTCAGACAATGGTCCTGGACTTGATGCTGTTTCAGCCTCCCATTTGGCACCACAAAAAACTAAACCTGTGGGAAGAGATGGAATTGGTAAGAGGAACAGTAAGCGAGTAGCAGAACATGTTCTAGCTTGCATCCAGAAGCGGCAAAAGAAAACTGTGGCTTCTGATTCTGGTTCCATTGTGAGTGTTTATCTTAGTTCAAATAACATGCTTTTAACTTCAATTCTTGTAGGGTCCCACTAGTGTCCAGCCAAGTGGAAAAGCAACTTTGGCAAAGTAGCCAAAACATGGCTTTGTCTATAGAATAATGTCCAATCTTTGTTTTGCTTGGAATGATTTTTGCTTGTCGTGTGATAGATGAGTATCATCATAATGAACAGAATTTATTCAAAACCTGCATACAAATGCCTCGGGTTGGCAGGTTGAATGTTTCATTAGCTATTAACTAGGATATATTTTGCATCTCTCCATACCTGTAGAGACTAGAATCCATTGAGACATTGATATAAATTGTTGAATTCCACATTCAGTCAGTTTTCAATTTAAAATTATAAAACTGCTCCACCATGTTTTGGAAGAGTAAATTTGTGCGATTATATACTTTTAATCAACACAAATAATCAAAACTTATGATCATTTAGGAGATAGTACACACAAATGGAGCAATTAGCACTTACTTACAATTTAATGATTTTACATTTTTACTTGCAGTAGATTTTTTGGGTTGGACCTTTCATTGGAGCTGCCATTGCTTGCTGGCAATGGTGGTTTTCCTTTACAGGTTCTAGACTTTGCTCCTGTAGAGCTTACACAAGCTCTGATGGATGATGCCAAAGGTTGTAGTTTTAGGTGTAGTTAGCTTTTAATCTTTTTGTTAGCACCAAAAAAAGATTGTTCTGGTTCTAGCAATCAATGACATTATTGATAGGAATTTAGATAGTAGTTTGATCTAGTGGTTGATATGTTATATAGCAATTTGACATAAGTTTTTTAACTTGGACTAGCTGCAAAAAAATATTTGAAAGAATTTGCTATACATTTTGGAAGACTTTGTGTTCAACATGTGTCATGAGTTTGATTAGTATCCGCTCCTGAGTTTTCTTTATCACATTATATTGCCAATTTTCCCATTTTGCTTTCTTCCTAATTTTATCTATTACCTTTTTGATTTTGGTTGATTTGATTTTTGAATTCGTTTTTGCAGCCAAGCAAGAGTTGATTGAAGATTTCACTCCTCCTTTTGTAAGTGATCTTATCCTTGGTTTAATGATTTATTGAAAGATTCAAGTTCTTTAATTTTTTTAAGAGTTAGATCTTTCAATTTTTAAATCTTTGTTTTGTATGTTGTCCAAGTCTCTGCACCCTGGCCCTGGAATTGTTATTAGTTCTATTGCAAGTTTTAGTATGGTCAGATTTAGAGCTTTATAATTTTCTCTGCAATGTTCATATGTCTCTCTATCTCTTTCTATATATATATATATATATATATATATTAACCATAACTTGATTGGTTATTGGATTATGGTTCTTTCGGGGTGCATGGAAAATGAACAAAATTTTGACAGGACATATCAATTTCAGGTCCTGAGCATACAAAGAATCAAGCAATGATGGATAATTGGTGTTGCTTGAGGAGGTGGAGTAGAGTACAAAGGATATTCAAGATTTTGTATTTTATTTTGTATGTCTTTATTTTTTAGGATTTATTTTGTATGTTCTTATGTTGTATCTTTTGTAAGAAACACAACTTATAATAATTGGATGAGTTTTTTATCAAATGTATGTTATAAATTTAGTAGTTGTATAACCCTATTAAAAATATTTCAGAATTTGAAGCATAAAAAAGATTTCTTTGGTCAAATATATAATTTTTTTAATTTAAAAAAGTCTATTGCAACGACAATTTTGTTGTTTCAAAAGCAAAATATGTTTTGCAAAAGTGGAAGGTGTTTTGCAATGACATTGTCAGAAGCCAATAGATCACCTGCACATAGCTCTTCCGGCCTTGTTTAGCAACGACATCTCTTATGCAACGACCCATGTCGTTGCTGAAAACCTTTCTTTATAACAACGATGAAAGTCGTTGCTATACCCTTTTGCAACGGCTGTAACAGCAACGACTAATATTTTTAGCAACGACTTTTGGTTTTTAGCAACGACTTTTGTCGTTGCAATAAAGGGTTTTTCTTGTAGTGATGCATGCATATGAGGATCTAGTAAAAAGGAGCATATTTTAATGTTAGTTTTGATTTTTCTCTTGAAGCTTTGATTTTGGTTCTTGAATATTAATGCATGTGTAATTTTTCTTATGATCTACCAATTTTGAGTATGTGCATGTCAAGATCTAAGTTAATTTAATTTGATTCTTGATTTTTAGTTTGAAAGGCTTGATCTTTAGATGTTGATGCATGTTGTCTATGAATTAAAGAAAATTGTTTTCATAAAAATATGTTAATTCGGTTTTGAAGAAAATAATAATTAATGGATTGATTTTGTAATTGATTTGTATGTATGAGTGTATTTTTGATTTCCATGAAAATGAATAAACCAATTTGTTGGATAAAATGTCATGCTTAAAATTTTGATGTATGTGTTTTTGACTTTGATAAATGATGTTTGTGCATGTTTAATAATTCTGAAATTTTGTCACCGACCTAAGTATATTAAAATGGACCTCTCTGAATTTTTGTATGATTTTTGGAATTGATTTCCTATTTTTATAAGAGTAAACTATGTGAAAACAATTTTGAGAAAATAAGTTTTTCAGTTTAAAGAGAAACATAATTTTTGAACTTGTGCTACTCTAAATTGCTTGAAATTTTTATGGTAGCTTCCTGAACCTCTCTAGATGTTCTCTATAAAATTTGAAGAGATTTGTAGTTGATTTGATAATTTTTAAAAAGACAAAACAGTGAACCACTTGGTTCAGATTTTCTGGACTTAGTGACAATTTTAATTAGAAAAATATGACTAGCACAACTCCAAATAATCTGAAAATTTTATGAGATAGTCTTGACTGTATAAGGAAGACTTATACCAATTTTTGTGCAATTCGGAGTTGAACAACTATTTTTAATCATGACGTTTTTGCCTCAGATCAGCAACAATACCGTTTTGTTTTTCATGTGAAATCTGATTTGAAACCTAGCTTAGGGTTGTTTAAATGACTTGAAATTTTTATATGATGAACTTTATCATGTATGTGTATGTTCTGGAAATTTTGAAGATTAAATAAATTTATTTGATTTAGTTTTGGATTTTATCTTTTGTGTTTTACTTGTAATCACACTAAGACTCTATTTGAATGTTTTTAATGAATGTGAACTTTTATACTTGATATTATGATTTGGATGGCTTGTATGATAATAATGATGTCTTGAAATGATTGGGTGAGTGATTGTTTGATGATATGTTTATGTATGCATGAATGAATTATTTAGTTAACCAAAGTATTGTGTTTGATTTTGTAATTGGTTGTGAAAATTAATTGGTTTTTGAAATGATTTAATCTTGATTTAATTGAATAACATTGGACTTAGTGGTTGCTTCCCTTGATTCACTTCATGGTGTTAAGTTTTAAAAATAAATCGTTTAAGTATTTATTTTATAACAAAGTATTATATGAACTAAAATATGATTTTTCGGTGTTTTCGGGTTTTCTGAAAAATGATTTATGGACTTGTGTAATTGCTGTCCAGCTTTTAATTAAATTGTTTTTCAAACCTAAGAATTTATTTGGTTGATTTAAAGTTTAGGTTTTAAGTGGTATTTAACTTGAGAAAGATTTGAATTGAAAAAGTTAAGTTTTTCGGTGTTTTTGAGTTTTGGTTAATGGTTGTCCGGAACGGATCAGCAACCAAAACTAATGGTTTTAAAGTGTTTTGTAAATTGTTTTGAAAATATTTTGAGATGTTTAAAGTATTTTCAAAAGTTGAATTTGATTTGAACAAGTCTTGACATTTTACGATTTTCCGACAAGAAGTAAAAAGGGTTTTCGAAAACGCGTTTTGATAATGAGTAGGACGATTATTTAAGATAGACTTATAACGTTAGTATCATCTATTTAGTACAAGGTGCGTATAAGTCGAGAAGTGGAACGGCTGACTTGTTGGGAAGGAACCGCAATGATTTCAGAAGCTGGAGCGAGAGGTGAGAGATGCAGTAGGCCTAAGTCATCGTGACGCGTAGACTCGGTCCTAAACTGAGTGCATCGTGTCTAATTTGAGTAATTGTCATAGGTTATGTGCTGCATTATTATATGTGACATACATGTACTAGATGTTTATCTGTTTTGTTAAAAATGTTGCATAAATAATTTTATTATATATTGAATTTCTTTGTGAATGTACTGTTGAGTATATCTTGTTTTGTCTGGAGAAGTTGAATGTGGTTCTATGTGATGAAGGAGAATCATGAGAAAGAGTGAGATTTGAGATTAAGTAAGAAATTAAAGAAAGATGATAAGAGAAGATTATAAGAAATGATTGAGAAAGAAACAAAACGCGATGCGAATGAAACCGTGAAAGAGATAAGTAATGAATAAAAGAGAATATGAAATAAAATAAAAAGATGATTCGTAAGAGATGATAAGAAATATCCGGCGAGGCGAGCGGAAGCGTGGTGATGATGATGCTGCTGATCGTGCTGTTGAGTAACAACTAAGGAGAGCGATGCTGATGGCGCTGCTGAGCCACAACGGAGTAGAAAGATGCTGATGATGCTGCTGAGCTATGATGCTGCTGAGCTATGATGCTGAGAAAGATGCTGAGGAATTCTGTTGAGCATGAGCTGTTGAGAACAGTGCTGAGACGCACGAGAAAGTGATATGAGGCAAGATGCCAATGAGAATTTAGGGGGAACAGATTGTGATTAGTGGTCGAGCTTCGTTGAAGGGATGCACTAAGGACGAGCCGACTGTTAGGATTAAGCTGCTAATTAAAAGACTCTAAAAGAATTAAAAGACTTTAAAAGACATTTACAAATGCGGTGAGGTATGAGTGTCGTATCGAAGTAGTGGAGAGGAAGATACTATGGGTATCTGCGGATACTCAGGTGGGGATTGCAGGAGGGGAGGGCAAGGACGGTGAAACGTCAAGAAGCCTGGAGTATATTTCTAGGCGGAACGAATCCCACATGTGGCGTACTAACGTGGTAGGGACTGGGTCCAATGCCGTGGTAAGTTCTGCATCGCGAACTAGAAATTATACTTTCACCCCCTCGATGCAAGTCTAGAATAGTGAGAGGGACTGGAACGAGGCATTTGAGATTGCCGCTGAGAGCGTGCATTGATATGATATTATATGAATTGAATGGATATGATTTGAGGCTGAGTCCTCCTGGTCTGGGACCATTTGATTGTGAGACAGCTGTCATGCCCGCGTGGTAAAGGTCCTGTACTCCTATTTGCTTCCGACTAGGTTGGGTGGATGACCGAGGAGATGTAGACGTGTGTGACTCCCTCAATGATGATGTTCCCCCCATCATTGAGCGAACCGTTTGATAAGACTTAATAATGATAGAAGATTATAAGAAAGAAATCATAAAGAATTTATGAAGAATTTATTAAGAAATATTCAAAGAAGAAAAGTATAAGTGATTATTGGAAAGATTGAGGAAGATGATGAAGAGTCTTGAATGTTCGAAGGCCTGTGGTGCCAAGTGCAGTGAAGTATATTGAAATGAATTATGATTTTGCTATAGTTGGTGTGTTATGATTTGTTTTGTTTATAAGTATTTCCTATGTGCTTACATGAATATATTTGTCTTATGCATCGCATGAGTAATTGTTGTTGCATGATAATTGAGGGATCCTATGTTTGTATGATATGCCTCCAGTCATGGTTATGTTCTAGTTAGTGATAAGTGTCTGTCAAGTCCTGTATTTTATTTTACATAACTTATTGAGTCCTCTCTATTTTATATGGAGTCGTTATTTTACTGTCCTGTCATGTTGTACTTCTGGAATACTGACCATCTCTCCTATCATGTTGTCGTATCAGGTTATTCCGATATTGCAACGGGTAGATGGTCGACCCTGCAGTAAATCTGTACGTCACCTCGATGAGGCTGCTGCAGTGGACTTCAGTTAGGAAGATTAAAGGTCAAGACTAGCGATAGGTAATCCCTTCGAGCACTGTATTCCCTGCAACTACTTGGTTGACATTGCTATATCATTTTGTACCCCGCTTGATATTTTATTAAATGGAATGTTTAAGAAACAAGGTTTTATGAAACAAGATTTGAAAATGTTTTCTTAAAAGAGATTTGTGAAGCCAAGTTACAAAGTGCGATGTTAAGTAACATCTCGGTTTGGAACTTGACTCGTGATGTGTGACATGAGAATATTATTTTATTACAATCAAGTTAACGAAATGTTTTTGAACTTAAAGCTTCTCATGTCCATATCACCTTATAAAAAAAAATTTCCCAAATTTTTACTATAAAATGGTTAAAGAGATGATGTTTTCAAGTTGCCGAAATCGGGGTGTTGCAAGGACTATAGCCTCAAATCAATTCAATTCATATCATATCATATAATCAACGCACGCTCTCAGCGGCAATCTCAAATGCCCCGTTCCAGTCCCTCTCACTGTTCTAGATTTGCAATATAGGGGGCGACAGTACAATTCTAGTTCCGGTGCAGAACTTACCACGGCATTGGACCCAGTCCCTACCACGTTAGTATACCACATGTGGAGTTTGTTCTGCCTAGAAAGTACTCTAGACTTCTTGATGTTTCACCGTCATCGTCCTCCCCTAATGCAATCTCCTCCTAAGTATCCGCAGATACTTATGGTTCCTTCCTCTCCACTACTTCGATACGACACTCATACCTCACCGCATTTGTAAATGTCTTTTAAAGTCTTTTAAGGTTTTAGCGTTTTAAATTAGCGGCTTAATCCTAACAGTCGGTTCATCCTTGGTGCATCCCTTCAATGAAACCTGACCACTAATCGCAATCCGTTCCCCAAAGAATCTCAATGGTCTCATGCCTCATATCTCTTTCATCTTATTATCATTATTCTCCTAAGCTCATGCTCATCATCTTTCTTATCATCATTGGTCAGCAGCATCCTCATCAGCATCTTGCTCCTTAGCTGTTACTTGGTAGCATCATCAGCATCGTTCTCCTCGATTGTTACTCCGCAGCATCATCAGCATCACTCTCCTTAGTTGTTCCTCAGCAGCACCATCAGCAGCATCATCACCACCACGCTTCCGCTCGCCTTATCGGACATCTCTTGTTTCCATCTCGAACATCTTCTTTTTATTCTCTTTACTCATTACTTATCTCTTTCACAGTTTCATTCGCATCGCGTTTTATCTTTTTCTCAATCATTTCTTATAATTCTTATCTGCACTTTCTTTCTTCTTTAGTCTTAATTTATTGCTTTCACATCTTCATTATTATTGTTTCACTATTCATACGTAATCAAGCATTCTCTAAACAGGATAAAGTATGCACAACAAATAAACATTTAGCATGCAAACAAAACAGGTAAACATCTAACACAATTATCTATATTGCCTAATTCCCGGTACTTTCACAATCCATCTATTCGGATTGCAAGCAACCACTTTACGGGATCACAGCACTCTCACTCACCTCCATGACAAAACTTCCGAAAGCTTTTCGAGGTTCCCAGTCGCTAGCCTTGCCACGTTTCCTTCGCGTCCGACACCCGAACTAGAACATTTTTCCCCGTGCATTAGAAACGATTTACGTGAATTCTTAATTCTCATTTTAAAAATACTTGAAACAATTCCCTTTTTCGAAAACACCTTGCCAATATCCAAAAAGATTTCAAATTCAAATCATTTCCTTAATAAAAAGGTTTTTCAAGAAAACTTTAAAACAAATTCTAAAATAATCTTTTTATCAAAACAAAATCCATTTCTCTTAAGTTAAAACACTTTGGTTGAAAAATCATTTTCTTTAAACATTGAATGAAATCCTAAGAAAAGAACTCTTTGAAAATCTTTCTTAAATCAAATACAAGGATTCAAGAAGGTAAAACTTCAAAACCAATCAATTGATTTATTTAATTTCTAAACTTCATAACATCATCAAACACGAATCAAAGAAGGTTCTTTAAAATTTTCAAATCAATTTAAGTTATTCAAATCACACTTTTTAAATGAAACATTTTTCACAAGTAAATCTCACAAACAGTATTCAAAACAAACACATTCAATTAACACAAGGAACAATCACATACACATTTCAAAGCATCCATAATACAAATCATATTTCACATCATACAAGCCACACTTTTAATCATTTAAAACCATCAATTAAATTATAATCTTAATAGATTAATTCAATTATTCTTAAGAAAATAATTTAACAATCCTTTTTAATTAATTCAACAAAACCGAATCACACATGCTTGACACTTTTTTAATCACAAATAAATTTTAAAACTAAAAATCATTGAATCAACATTACCAAAAATCTTCTCACATAATCAAATGAACCTATTCATTTTTATTTCTAAAACTAAAAAGATAAATAAATCACACATCACTTTCACATAGCATCATACATCATGCACTTAGAACATAGCCATAATCATAAGTCATTTCATGAAGACAAATTTTTCCAATCACATGAACATACATAGACCGAATCATGCACATAGAATTTTGCAAGGATTAAATGCACAAATAAAACATGGAATCATGAAATCATTTTCTTTATTTTAATGCTAAAACCGTGAGCATTCAAAAAGGAAAATTAACAATTTAAATTTATTTTCAAACAAAATCAAAACAACAATTTAAATCACAAACCATCACACATATTTTCTCCATTAGAACTCTTAAATTCAATTAACCTCATCATGCATGTAACCTAAATAAGAGACAAACATAGCTTTCTACCTATTCCCTAGGATGGCCGAATCTCATGATGCACCAAACAATGTTTTTGGTTCACTTTTTAAACATACAAAAGTCATACATTCACATCAAGACATATAGGATTTCAACGCAACTTTTCAAAACAACATACTATGTCAACATGCATCAATATATTTAAAACAAAATCTTTTTCAAACATTTTTATCATTCATAAAATAAACTCAAGTTCATGATTTTTTTTTTCTCAAACCAAAATGAAAATGACATGCATGAGTTTGAAATCATTAGATCTATCCTTAAAATAAACATACATCAATTTTTCATAAAATAAAAAGCATGGATTCCACTTTTTCTAAACATGGCCGAATGGCCTACTTAAAAATAAAACATGCACATAATCAAACATTAGATCAAAACATGTTTATACTCAAAATCATTTTAAAACTTGTTACTTTAATTTTCCCTTTAAAAACCGTAGGTCATAGAGGAAGAAAAACATAATATTTTCCATTAGAATTAACATGCAACATCAAAGAACTCTACTTCTCACTCATCAATTAAAAATCATCACATGCACACACTTTCATCAAATCAAATCATCACCGATCTAACATGCAAGACTAAAAACTTACATCTTTTATACACTTCAAGTTTAGATCTTATTTTCATTCATCAAACATTTATGAAAACACATCATGGATCAAGATCTAATCAAAAGATTTAACATGCAAGTCAAGGATTTTCACTTTATAAATAAACAAACTTAAATCATGGATTTATTTATCAAATCATCACATAAACATACATGGATCACGGTTTAGAGAAAGAAAATTAAACATGCAAAGAGATCTATTTTAGGTTTTTACAAAAAGCTTAGTTTTCTTTAGATCTTTAAAGTTTTAGTTAGAAAAACATTAGATCCTTTAAGAAAACTCAACCGAAAACATAAAGCATCAAGTCTAACATATTACAAATTATTTTAAGTCCTTAAAGTCCATGATCAAAAGAGAACATCACATAAGTGCATCTCTCAAATCACAAAAATCAACATGCAAAGAAGAAAAAGAAAGATCTACAACTAGAAAGGAAAATCTATACTATTACAAAATCTTCTTTTTGATCTTCAAGTCCTACCATGAAAAGAATTGATCCTCTAGCTCTAACACTCATGATCTACAAGGATGAGGCTTGGTTAAACTTGGATCTCCTTCTACTCCCTCTTCAAGTCCCACGGCTCCCTCTTCTTTTCCTCTCTCTCTTTTTCTTTTCTTTTCTTTCTCTAAGAGTTTGGTGAGTTTCTTAGAGTAGTGCTTAGTGTTGGTGTGAAGAAATGAGAATGGGTGAAGTGAAAATGAACCAAGGTCTCTTGTATAAATAGACCAATTCACAATTTCCTCTTTGCCCTTAAGTTGGTTTGTGTAGTGGATCTGAGAAATAGATCCACCACGATGTGTTTTTGGGGTTGTTGCAGCTGACGAGGGTGACCCCGGTCCTACGTACCCCCAGTGATAAGGGGATCAAGCCACACGTAGTTCTTGAGAGTAGGGATGAGAGAACATACCTTAGCCCCTATAGCATGGCGATACTTATAGGGGAAGTTGTGTTGTGGTGCCTTATGGGCCTGTTCGGCCCAGTAGGGCTGACGTGGCTCTTAGAGGATAAGAAGGATGAGTTATTCACCCTTATCCTGTACTAGAGAGCTCATGCTTATCCTGTAGCGGTAGGATTTATTATTGGTTAACCCTACAAGCCCCCCAAGCTCGTATAGGCTTGAAGAGCCTGTGCTGAGCTTCTGAGAGTTGGTGGTAACATTAAAAAATTGTTTGCAGGCGTGGTCTTCCGCGCGGAAGAGTGTTGCGGATGGTTGATAGTGCTCTTTTGTGCTCAGATGATGAAACTAAACGAGTACCCCGATCTCGAACCGAGTTCCTGCGGGGGGATCCGCCACAAGCTCGGTGAGGCTCATCTCGAACCGAGTACAAGCTCAGTGAGGCTCATCTCGAACCGAGTACAAGCTCGGTGAGGTACATCTCTAACCGAGTTCCCGCAGGGGGATCTGCCACAGGCTCGATGACTCGGTGAGGCTCATCTCGAACCGAGTACAAGCTCGGTGAGGAACATCTCGAACCGAGTTCCCGCGGGGGGATCCGCCACAGGCTCGGTGAAGCTCATCTCGAGCCGAGTACAAGCTCGGTGAGGCTCATCTCGAACCGAGTACAAGCTCGGTGAGGTACATCTCTAACCTAGTTCCCGCGGGGGATCCGCCACAGGCTCGATGACTCGGTGAGGCTCTTCTCGAACCGAGTACAAGCTCGGTGAGGAACATCTCGAACCGAGTTCCCGCGGGGGGATCCGCCACAGGCTCGGTGACTCGGTGAGGCTCATCTCGATGACTTGGTTAAACTTGGATCTACTATTAGCTCTAACACATTTTCAAAATCTATGTTTCAAGACGATCGTTTTGATATAAAGATCATAAAAATCCAAGTTACGGTTAAAAAGTTACGAATTTTCCAAGTTAACAACTCAAAAACTTCATTTTAAATAAAAATCATTCTTTAATAAAATCACAATTCATTCCTTATAAATCCAATCAACAAAACTCTTTACTTTTCATTTATAAAAACATTTGGTTCATAAAAATCCTTGAAAATCAGTACTTTATTTCTTACGCTCGTAAAATACTTGTCCGAAAATCTTTTATAAAACAAAACTTCAAGGTTTATTTTAACAAAATTCGTTCTCGCACGTACGGGAAAAATGCGGGGTGTTACACCGGGCCAAGGACTGCAACCATTGCTCTGATACCATCTGTAGAATCCTCTACTTTTTTATACTTTTAAAAAATACTTTAATTAACCTTTATTTAAGAAAATATTCGGGGTTTATAAAAATTTTGACAGAGTTTCCTTTGAAAATCGAACTTTCTCCCGAATAGAATTTAAACCTGTCAGTCCAGAAAAGTTTTCAATCCAATAAAATTAAAACTTTCAATTCAAAATAAATAGTTCTATGACATACTTTAAAACTTAACCAAAATAAAGGACATACATGTAAATCTACAATTTAACAAAATGCTTTAACAAAATAAAACCATTAATTACAGTTACATTTACAAAAATCTATTTTTATTACAAAATAAACCTATGAATGGTTGCCCTACAAATGGGACGTGAGGTCACCCTAACAATATACTCTCCAACAAGAGTATCACTTTCTCGGCCTTGGTATTCTGTGTGCCTGTCTCCTTGGTGTACCTAATATGTCCACTGTAAGGGTGAGTACTTTGAAATCTAGATCAAAGAAAACATTTAAAAACAGTAATAAACCATAAAGAGGCATATTCATACACAACTATAACAATTATACAATTCACAGTTCAATTAACAAATAAGGTACCACAACACTGCTCAATTTAATAACTATAAATATAAGGGGTATAATACTTTAATATGATACTATAATGCACAATCACATGGTTATGCCCTGCTAACGTCACACTTAGGTGATTTAATTCTCGAATCCGATATTAAACATTTCATTTCGCTTTAAACACTTTAACACTTTGATCGTATTCGACGAATTAAACGCCTATACAATGCATTCACACTTTCCCTTTTCACTTTCACACTTTTAACACTTTTACACTTTTTAACAATCGGGTACATTGTGCTTCACATTCTCCCCGAAGGAGGGTTCCTCACACAATGTACCTATAACACTGTTAACGATAACAATTAACACTTTTAACGATTGGGTACATTGTGCTTCACATTCTCCCCGAAGGAGGGTTCCTCACACAATGTACCTTAACACTTTTAACCCTTTTTTCCAATAACAACACAACCACCTCACATACCCCCCTCCACTCTGGGGAAAAATCGACCAGGAGGAAGCATTTCTCAACCCCTGTTTGGGTGCTTCACATCCTCTAGGAATGTCGCTTACCCGCTTGCACAATACGTCACACTCCTCTAGGGTAGTGTACAATGTACAATCTGGATTGATTCGCCCAGATTGGCTCTAGCAGAAATCACTATCATTGGCCAAAAGGAGCAAAGTAAATAGAATTACTATGGTTTGCGTCGGACAATCCCCGACACGGGTGGTGAACCCATGTCCTTTGGAAGATCAAAGTCCCCCATAGTAATTCCTAACATTTACTCTTGTCCTCATCAATCACAAAGCGACGTATGTTTTTCCCCTACTCCTAACGTCCACCTTTTCACCATGCATGATCCAATATCTCAAGTGTTTCTCAATTGAATTAAAGACCCTCTTTGTTCTTTAGAAAATGTCATTTAATTGGTTTAAACTCAATTGAGAAATACTTGGTCCTATTTGATGCATAACTATATGAATGTCATTTACAATTTACTTATATACACTTTGATAATAATAATACAAACAATATCAATCAACAATCAGTCGACATACTCAGGTATGTCTCAGGGACTGTAATTTAAGTCACTTTCCTAGGGTTCTTCACTTCCTACTTTAACAATTGATAAAATCAATTAATATAACATACATAAATAACATATCCCTAAGACTTAGAGTTTCTAACTATACTCTACCCTCCTAACCATCAACCTAACCAATCAATAATATACCCATTTATAACTCTATTACTATAATTAAACCCTTTCTCTAACACTAGACCAAAGTACACCCCTTACCTCTTGAAGAGAAGAGGAGAAGGATGAGAATTTGAGGGAGCACCAACACCGACTCTAACCCAAGCTCCTAAATGCTTCCTCTCTTGATTCCTATGGCTCCCCAAGCTCCTTGGATGGATTTGATACTCCAATTGACCAATTGCACACTTTGGGGTTGGTTTTGTGAGAAAGAGAGGGAATTGAAAATTGAGAGGGGGAAATCCATGAGGGAGTAATGGGGAATTGATTTGGGGGTTTGATTTGTTGATCATTTGGGTGGTTGTTTGGGAAATCAAAAACCCTAGGTGAGAAGGGAAGAGAGAGACCGTGAGAGAGGAGAGAGGAAATTCTATGAAAAATGAGTCAAAAACGTTTTTTTAAGTTGAAATAACAGTGGTTAATCGATTAACCACTTTGGTTAATCGATTAACCCATGTAATTTTGGCCAAAAACAGCATTCAGGCCTTAATCGATTCACTCATGCTTAATCGATTAAGTCGTGTGCATCATTCAGGTCTTAATCGATTAACTCAAGGCTTAATCGATTAAGTCATGTGCATCATTCAGGTCTTAATCGATTAACTCAAGGCTTAATCGATTAACGGGCTCAACCCACCATTCCTTTGCACTTCAAAGTGTCATAACATTTTCGCTAACCGTCGGATCTTGCTCAAATTTTGAGGAAAGCTTCCTAAGACACTTATCTTAACATCCAACGGTGGAATTTGGGTTTAGAGCTATGGATCTTTTATTCTTAATTTCCTAAAGTCCTATGCTCTTAATCCTTGAATAACCTTTCTAAACCACAATCTTAACCTAACATATTAATTTCTCTTCACTCTAAAGCTATTCTAACAAATCTCCACTTCACACAAACCCACTCTTAGCTAAATACTATACTCTAAACACTTAAGCACACACTAATCCTGTAACATCCTAAACTTCATTTTAAACGAAATTATTATTATTAACCTAAGAAAAATTGGAATAATAGCTTAACGAATTTTAGTGGATAGGTGAGTGGTAATTATAAGTCCTAGGGGCTGTATAGAAGGCAATTGTGGCTTCGGGCAAAGTCATATAAGCGAAATCGGGAGTTAAATCGGAGTTTTCGATGTTAGAAATCGACCGAAAAGAGAAAATTAGAAATTTATTATAGGATGCTAAGAAAATAAATTCCACCGTTGGATATGAAGTTCATGGGGTTAAGAAGCTTGTCTAAAAATTTGGGCCCGATCCGACGGTTAACGAAAAAGTTACGGCGAATCGAAGATTTGGAATTCTGATGCACGCCCAGGCGCACCGGTGCACGCCCAGGCGCGTGCACTGTTCATTGGTGCACCAGACAGTGAAAAACCCGCCCAGGCGAGGCACCGAATCGCCCAGGCGAGCCCAAATCCGAACCAGACGCACCACGACTCACAAATTGGTGCGCCAGCCCCCACCTGATGCGCCAAATGCGCGCGCCAACTCTCCCCTGGTGCACAGCCCGCGCCCAAGCGCGCCTCACCTGCGCCCAGGCGGGTGGCGCTGCAGAAATTGATCTGGGCCACACAAAATCAACTTGGGCACCAAGTTGGCCACCCTCCACCCTTGGATCTCCTTCTCCATGGCAAGGAACCTCTTAGATAAAAAAATAAAACACACCACTCACTGCTCACACTCCATCATCAACATCATCTCTTCCTCCCATCTTCTCCCAACACTCAAGCACACCAAATATCATCATCATCACCCAAACAATGAGCATCATGGCATCATCCACCCTCCTTGATCCTTCTCACCATCAATCTCCATCATAGATCAAGCACCAAGAGTCATCCCAAAACCCCTCCATCTTTTCCTTCTCTTTCCAACACCCCCAAGAGCACCAAACCCTCATCAAGCTTCAACACCCAAAATCAAGCCATATCAACATCACCTTCATCATTTCCACCAAGAATCAAACAAGGAAGTAACCAACCCAAACCCTCCTCCTTCTCTTATTAAATCGTGAGCCTCCCTCCCACCTTCCTTGAGTTGTTTAAGCTTCCACTACCATGGGGACAATTTATGTTCATGCTCCACCGTCCTAATCCTTTGTTAGCAAGCACTCTAAGTGGATTCAAACTAGGAGCAAGGGAGTCAAGCTAGGGAGCTTAAATTCAAGGTGTTGGGCTAGAGCTTGGAGTTTATCATCATCCTCCATTAAGAAGGTAAGAGGGTTCGTATTACCTTAGCTTAGGAAGTAGATTCTCTTTAGTTATAGTGATGGCTAGGGGTAGAGAGGGAGTATAGCATAAAAACCTTAGGGTATTTGATAATGAAAATAAAGGAAATAATTAGTGGAGAATAGAAAGAGTAACTAGTGTAATGTGTGAGAACAAATACATAAATGATGATGGATAGAAAGGGAATGATGGACTAAGTAGATATGTAATTAGAGAGTAATGAGAATAACTAGTTGACGAATCATAAGAAAGTTATAAAGGAAATTAAGAGCGGATAATAAGAGCGGAAATAATTAGAGACTCGTTGTAAGCTTGAAAAGATATGGAAATTGTGGAAGGAATGAAATATTATATTATTGGGATAACCAAGAGATAGGTAAAGAAACGGGAAAGTGTTAATGATAGACTGGTTCTAATTCGGGAAGATGACGGATAATATGTATGGAAGCTATAGAAGAATGTATGCTAAGAGAAAATGATAAATGAATACTAGGGGAAAATGTTGATTTAGTGCTAAATAAATAATGTGAGTGATAAATGTGTATAAAAGGGGATTAATAACGAAAAGGGCATTTGTGGCTAAAACGGGCTACGAGTGCTAAAGTGTGCAATGAAATTGAATGGAAATTATATAGGGAACGAGTTAAAGGTGAGTGGAGTACTTGAACAATGGAACGATATGGTTAATGTGAGAAGGACCCACCTATTGAGGTGTGGATATAGGAATGTGAAAAGGTGAGTTTACGATGTGAATGAGAAATGTGTATGAATGACCCTTCCCACGGAAGCGGATGATTGTGAATGGACCCTCCGTGTTGGAGTGGATATATGTGTGAATGACCCTCCCTAAGTGGAGTTGGATAATGACCCTCCGAAAGGAGTATGGATATAATGACCCTCCCTAAGTGGAGTTGGATAATGGACCCTCCATAGCGGAGCGTGTATATAAATGGACCCTCCATAGCGGAGCGTGTATATTAATGGACCCTCCATAAAGGAGTGGATATGTGTATGCTTATGGACCCTCCATAGAGGAGTGGATAGATGCATGATATGGACCCTCCCTATGGGAGCGTGATAATGTATGTGATGGACCCGCCTATATGGCGTGTGTAGATGTGATTAGAACCCGCCCTTGTAGTGTGCGGAATAAATAGAAATAATACCCACCGAAAGGTGCGCGAAAGAACGGAAAGGAATGGAAAAACTAGAAAGACATAGGGAAAGTATGTAACTGAAATCATAAGGGAATGTTGAGTTGTATAAAAGGAAAGTGAAGTAGTATATGATTTGGATAGTATGGTGTAGGGTAGGTCCTTGGTTTGTTACTATGCTTTTGTAGAAGCTATATTTCTAAGTTCTGTGTAATGCTACCCTTCTTGCTATATTTTTACAGGTACAGAAGCGGAGCATGCACTAGCTGTGGCCGAGTAGGGACACACTCCACAACGTGGAGTGTGAATATTAGGGGTGTGATAGTATGTGGATCCGAAAACTAAACTTTGGCTTTTGATGTAAATAAATATGATGTATTATCTTTTGGGAAATTAAACTATTTTATAACTTGATTATTATTATTTTGGAGACGATGTACTCGAATGTATTGAACTGATTTGTATTTTGCCCTGTTGGCATACTGCTGGTTATGTAACAATGTTAAACAGGTTTTCAAGGCAGAACTCTTATTTTTGGGATGTCCATAAAACAAAGGAAACTCTGTCCGATTTGGCAGAGATTTTTATAAGCTCTTATGGTTTTAAAAAGAAATTTTTAAATCACTAAATGAATCGGGGTAATTAGAGTATTAATTAAGATAGGGTGTTACAAATCCTAATACCAATTAACGTTTTCAACTGAAAATCGAAACCGAAGAATGCTACGACACTTAGGGCAATTCTATTCACTAAGGCACCTAAACACTTAGTAAATTTGGGGATGTTACACATGTGAGCTAAATGCAAGTTACTTTCATGTTAGAAATGCTCATAATTGAAATTGGTATGCCAAGTTGTTGAAAACATGATTTTTATGCATAATGAATGCTCAGCTTTGATTCAGTGTAATTTGATGTAATTTCTGTGTTGGAACATGTTTAATATACTTAAAATTAACTCTGTTGAACATTAGTTTTGATTAAAATTGGTTAGAATTGAATTTGGCATGTGAAAACTCTGTTTTAGTGTTTTTACTGTCAGTCACTACTCGAGTCTTTGGCTCGATACTCGAGTAGTTCATGGTGCACCAGTATGTCTGGTAGCACCAGTACTCGAGAGTTTGAGCTGAGACTAGAGTATTTTCTGATGCACCAATTGGAAATTGTGATGAACCACTCGAGTCTTTCGTGAACTACTCGAGTATTCTGGATGATAAACTACTCGAGTAATTCATGAACTACTCGAGTATTCCTGGAAAATCTGAAATTTTACTTTTCAGGAAACGTATAAACTACTCGAGTCTTTTGGTAAGATACTCGAGTCTCTTTAGTTAGAATACTTAAAATTCGTTTTAAAATCTAACCAAGTTATTTCAACCCGAATTAATATTTTTGAGTTGATTAATCATGTTCCAAGAAATTAATGGGATTGCAAAATTACATCAATTACTTTGAATACTTGTGAATAAATTATTCCATGTTGGATATACATTAAGATTAAAGAGGATTTAATCTTAAATGGAATATGTCAATGCATTCATGCATGGTGTTGGGGATACGTCGTTATTTTATCATGTTCCAAGGTTACTGCTTGCTCGACCCCACTTCAAGGTTGACGTTGTGGGTCTTATGTCTAGATGACTTACATACAAGTGATAGTTTACGTTTTGGCGACGTGACGTTCACTAGGTAAAGTGACGTTGTTTATCACTTTTGGGAAAGTACGCCATACGTTTGATAACGTGTTATTTAAGGAACATGAGGAGGGCCTCTGGGAGTGCCAAAGGTTACTACTTGCTCGACCCCACTTCAAGGTTGACGTTGTGGGTCTTATGTCTAGATGACTATGTAATACAAGTGATAGTTTACGTTTTGGCGACGTGACGATCACTAGATAAAGTGACGTTGTTTATCACTTTCGGGCAAGTACGCCATACGTTTGATAACGTATTTTTGTATTCTGGAAATACAATGGAGTTATGGAAGGACGTCATTTGAGTGACTAGTTGGAGAATTTTTAGAAGAGTGAGATAGCATGCATCATATCATCATTGATTTAATTATGTGATTAAATTTGATATGATCATAAAATGTTAATTGCTATCTTTGCACATTTATGGATTATCCTTATTTGATTATGTGTATGTATATGCTTACCCTTGTGCCCTTAATAGGTGATGGCACGTTACCTAACATGCGTAGAGATCAGGCTCATCCCTAGCGGGATATGGACGTATGAGGAGCACCGAGCGACGTTTGAGGGTGAGGTGGAGTTTACACTCTTCCACCCTAACCCCCTCGTTCGTGTACGCCCTCGTAGGTTTAGGGTACCAATTATATATACTATGCACATCCCTGCTTTTTATGTTTATAGAGGACCACCTCCGCCAGCACGACTTGTACGTAGGTTCCATAGTTTTCGTTTCCGTCCTGCTACTCGTTCTCATCCCTCTGCCTACAGAGTTTCCACCGACAAGGATGTTCCTTCATCCAATCCGACTGGAGCTGGTAAGACTACACCAGCTACTACTTTTGGACCTACTGATAGGTCTGCCACTCTGTCGGATGGGATAGAGGAGGATCCCGAGGAGAAAATGTAATACAAGTGATAGTTTACGTTTTGGCGACGTGACGATCACTAGATAAAGTGACGTTGTTTATCACTTTCGGTCAAGTACGCCATACATTTGATAACGTATTTTTGTATTCTGGAAATACAATGGAGTTATGGAAGGACGTCCATTTGAGTGACCAGTTGGAGAATTTTTAGAAGAGTGAGATAGCATGCATCATATCATCATTGATTTAATTATGTGATTAAATTTGATATGATCATAAAATGTTAATTGCTATTTTTGCACATTTATGGATTATCCTTATTTGATTATGTGTATGTATATGCTTACCCCTGTGCCCTTGATAGGTGATGGCACGTTACCTAACATGCGTAGAGATCAGGCCCATCCCTAGCGGGATATGGACGTATGAGGAGCACCGAGCGACGTTTGAGGGTGAGGTGGAGTTTACACTCTTTCACCCTAACCCCCTCGTTCGTGTGCGCCCTCGTCGGTTTAGGGTACCTATTATATATACTATGCACATCCCTGCTTTTTATGTTTATAGAGGACCACGCCTCCGCCAGCTCGACCTGTACGTAGGTTCCATAGTTTTCGTTTCCGTCCTTCTACTCGTTCTCATCCCTCTGCCTACAGAGTTTTCACCGACGAGTATGTTCCTTCATCCGATCCGGCTGGAGCTGGTAGGACTACACCAGCTACTACTTTTGGACCTACTGATAGGTCTGCCACTCTGTCGAATGGGTAGAGGAGGATCCCGAGGAGGGGGAGAGGGAGGGGGAGGAGGTACCAGTCGAGCTGGTTCCCAGACCTCGAGGAGGATCCAGTGGTTCCTAGGAGTATGCATAGTATAGTTAGTAGGGATCCCGGACCGACTTTTGTTGCTGCAGTGGACCAAACGGATGCATAAAGGACCAGATGACCTGCTCTCTGACACTTTATTTTTGAGTTGTTATATATTGTACATATTTTAGTGTTTTGAGAGTTCAGGTCTTACTTTCAGTCTTATATATATATTCAGCTTTATGGACATGGATACTTCTATTTTGATGACTTTTGTACTGATGGATCCCTTTTTATGATGATATATATATATATATATGATGTTTATCACAACATGGATTCTTGAGTACTACTATCTTTCCGCGCACTCTGATTTTGTTAAAAGGAGAATTCGGCAACTATTATTATTTGGAAAATATTATATGCGAACAAAAAGGCAACGCTATGTTTATAATTATTAAAGTCTAAATTTTTAATTAACAAATATACCTTGTCTTGCAAATAAATAATTGTTTCAATGTTAAATGTTCAAAGCTGAATTCGATAATTTCTCGTACGATTTCCATTTGAGATAACTTATCCAAACTATAGTGTCCATATATAAATATTTCTAATGAGATTAATTAAATTATATTGTATATGTAAGAAAGGGTGTCACAATAGTTCGGTGATGATTTGGGATATAAAAAGTATGCAATGACATATAATAGCATTCGATCATCAGCAGATAAATAAGTCACTTTCTTAGTACCACTAGTCCATGAATCTCTATCACAGAGAGCCTCAGTAAAAATAGTTGCACAATCTACATTTTAAACAGTAGAGGTCTCATCCTCAAAGAAAGTGCCTTCATCAACTAGACCAAACATAATATTAAAATCCACCGGCTTAATGACAATATGGTGACCTCTCACCATAGATTGGAACACACCATCAATTAGAGTAAAATTAGCATAAAATTGTCGGACTAGCCTAGGGTACGCCATACAATTAAACTCCAAGAACTTCTTAACTTTCTGTTGAATCAATAACGGATGAAAAGTAAAATGGTTCTTACGAATCCATTCCAAATTCAAGTAGCGTCTTACCCCAAACGGTCTAGCCACAAACTTTGGTACCCTTGCATCTCTCTCAACCTGCGTGTACCACTCGTTATCCCTGTGAGGGTGTGCTCTTCTTTTCAATCTCTTTTGTGGAGGAGCAGAGGAAGAAGCCATGGAACTCTATTTTGGTGATTATTCGGTGGAAATTTCTGGGTTTATGGGGGTTAAGTTCAAAATCGCACTTCTAGGGTTTACAAAGGGGGAAAACACGATTTTGAAGAAATAGAAGGAAATGAGGATGAAATTGACTGTAATAATGAAGAAGAAGATGAAAAATTGAAAAATTACCACTTGATTTGAGCGTTGTTTGTTGATTTTTGGATGATTTTTGAAGATAGTAGAGAAGAGAGAAGTCGAAGAACGCACGAAGAAACTTAGTCAAAATGAGTCAAAACCCTTTAAAGAAATGTATCTGATAGGCGTTAATCGATTAATGACTCTCGTTAATCGATTAACGTTTGATTAACTGTTAAGCATTTAATCGAGTAGTACCAGAAGCTTGTCAAAAATTTAATCGATTAAAACTGAAGAATTAATCGATTAGCATCTGATGAGTGTTTAAAAATTAATCGATTAAATATACAGTTAATCGAGTAACGCCTGAAAGGGTCAAAAACTTTAATCGATTAAGGACAGTTCTTAATCGATTAATTTTGTGAAAAACTAAATTTTTTACAGTTTTAAAGACATTTTCACATTGACAAACAAAAAAATACATTTAGCAATTAGCACATATATGCATAAACACTTATAGACAACCAAGGAGCAATTAGTAAGGGAATTGTACAACCATAAAGAGCAACAAAAATCCATGAATTAAGCAAATAATGAAAGGTAAAATTTAAAGAAAAGCTTACACAAACTTAACAAATCCATATAAAACACAATGGTGGATGATTGATAAAAATGACAACAAATACAATTATTTAAGACTAGATTCATCAAGAATACCAAGCTCTCTTCTTATAAAATAAAATGTATCTCTTGGCAATGGCTTGGTGAATATGTCCGCTAATTGATTCGACGTGTTCACAAATTCAATAACACAATCACCCTTTTGAACATGATCTCTTAGAAAATGGTGCCTTATTTCAATGTGTTTAGTTCGTGAATGTAATACGGGATTTTTAGTTAGGTTAATGGCAGAAGTGTTGTCACATTTTATTGGAATTTTATAAGGTTTGATTCCAAAATCTGAAAATTGTTGTTTCATCCACAAAATTTGTGCACAACAACTTCCGGCCGCTATGTACTCCGCTTTGGCGGTTGAAAGCGCAACACATGCTTGCTTTTTGGAATTCCAAGCCACTAGAGAATTTCCAAAATGGTGACATGTGCCACTTGTGCTTTTTCTATCAAGCTTACAACCGGCAAAGTCGGCGTCACTATAACCAACTAAATAAAGAGAGGCATCACGAGGATACCATAATCCGGTATTAATAGTACCTTTCAAGTATTTCATTATCCGCTTAACACAAGATAAATGCGACTCTTTAGGATTTGCTTGAAACCTAGCACACATACATACACTAAACATGATGTCGGTCCTAGATGCAGTAAGATACAATAAATTCCCTATAATGCCTCTATACTTGGTTACCTCTACCGATTTACCGCTTTCGTCCTTATCCAAGTAACAATTAGTAGCCATTGGTGTAGACGCATCCTTTGCTTTGTCCATTCCAAACCTCTTGAGTAATTCCTTACAATACTTGGTTTGATGGATGAAAATTCCATTTTCCATTTGCTTTACTTGTAGTCCAAGGAAGAAGGTCAATTCTCCCATCATTGACATTTCGAACTCACTTGTCATCAAATCTGAAAATTTCTTGCACAAAGCGTTGTTAGTAGCTAGAGCTGTCAAAATGGGCCGGGCCAGCCGGGCCGGGCCAAAAAGCCCGAAAAATCATAGGGCTCGGGCTCCTTAATATGGCTTGTTTATTCAACCCTGGCTATTTAGCCCGGCCCGGTTCGGGTTCGTGTTCGGGCCGGGTAAACCCGGCCGGGTTCGGGCCGGCCCGACGGCCCAGAAAAAAAGAAAAAAATTCAATTTTTTTTTTAATTTTATATGTGTAAAAAGACACTCATAATAAAATTCTCTTAATTTTTATCAATATTCACATATCAAAAATGCACCTGAACAAATCAAAGCACAACATTAATTGTCCTATATGAGTTATACATACATTTTAATTTATGTAAGAATAGAAAATCAAATATATCCTCTAAAAAATGTGTAAAAGAATAAAACACTTATTATTGTTTAAAAAAATATGTGTAAAAAATAAAGGAAGTTTATTCATTAATTTTTTTGAAAAATAAATATATATTTTTTTGAAGGGGTTGAATTGTAAAAAAAAAGAAGAAAAAGGTGATGCGGGCCGGCCCGCACCCGGCCCGAAGCCCGCTTAGGGCGGGTTTGGGTTTGATACTATGGTACTTAATTTATAACGGGCTTTTTGGCCCGAGCCCGGTTTGGCCCGAACCCGAACCGGGCCGGCCCGAACCCGGCCCGCAGGCCCGTTTTGACAGCTCTATTAGTAGCACCGAATATAATATCATCAACGTAAATTTGCACTAACAAAATATCTTTATCAACTTGGTCTATGAAGAGTGTTTTATCCACAACTCCCCTTTTGAACCCCTTTTGAATCAAAAAGGAACTCAATCGATCGTACCAAGCTCTAGGAGCTTATTTCAATCCATAAAGCGCCTTTTTGAGTTTAAAAACATGATTTGGGTATTCAAAATTTTCAAAACCGGGAGGTTGAGATACATAAACTTCTTCTTGAATATAACCATTTAAAAAGGCACTCTTCACATCCATTTGATAAAGAGTAAAGTTCATAGTAGAAGCAAAGGATAACAACATTCTAATAGATTCTAATCTAGTACCGGGGCGTAAGTCTCATCATAATCTATACCTTCCTCTTGACTATAGCCCTTAGCAACTAGCCTAGCTTTGTTTCTAACTATGATACCCGATTCGTCAAGTTTGTTTCTATAGACCCATCTAGTTCCTATAACGGGACGATCATCGGGTTTTGGCACAAGCTCCCATACTTGGTTTTTTTCAAATTGGTTCAATTCCTCTTGCATGGCCAATACCCAATGCTCATCATCTATAGCTTCATTGATATTCTTAGGTTCTACTTGAGAAACAAACGCAACATAATAACAAAAATTATTAAGTGTGCTTCGGGTTACCACTCCCTTAGCAATATCACCTAGAATATTTGAAATCGGGTGGTTCCTATTTTGTTTCCAAGCAGTTGGTAGATCGCTATGTTGTTCTTGTGCTAGCTCCTTTTCTTGTGCTTGTGTTTCTCCGTTGTCAAGTTGACTCTCTACTTCTTGTTGTATAGGCTTCTCACGATCAATGAATGTACCTACATCTTCATCATCACAAGAAACACTATTTTCTCCTTTCGGAGATTCATCAAATACAACATGGACTGATTCTTCAACAGTTAAAGTTCTCTTATTAAAAACTCGAAATGCTTTTTTATGCAATGAATAACCAAGAAAAATGCCTTCATCGGCCTTAGAATCAAACTTGCCGACATGACTCTTACCATTATTCAAAATAAACACCTTACATCCAAAAGCATGGAAATATGAAATATTTGGCTTTCGCCCTTTGAGCAATTCATAAGGTGTTTTATTTAAATGGGGACGTATAAGAATACGATTAATCACATAACAAGTGGTGTTAACCGCATCAGCCCAAAAATAAGAGGGAACCTTAGACTCTTTAAGCATTGTGCTAGCTATTTCCTCCAATACTCTATTTTTCCTTTCAACAACTTCATTTTGTTCCGGAGTTCTAGGGGCTAAAAATTGATGACCTATGCCATACTTTTCACAAAAGGCACGCATCAAACTTAGAATTATCAAACTCACCACCATGATCACTTCTAATGGACACAATTTTTAAATTTAATTGATTTTGGATGAGTTTGGCAAACTTTTTAAAACATTTATAAGTCTCACTTTTAGCGGATAAGAACAATGTCCATGTGAATCGGGTAAAATCATCTACCATAACGAAGCCATAGTAATTACCACCAAAACTCCTAACTTGTGATGGGCCAAACAAATCCATGTGGATTAACTCCAATGGTTTTGTTGTGCTTACCACATTTTTAGGTTTAAAAAAGTTTTTAACTTGTTTGCATTTTTGACAAGAGTCACAAACACCGTCAAGTTGAAAATTGAGTTTTGGTAGGCCAATTACTAGTTCTTTGCGTAGTAGCTTATTTAGTTGATTCACATTTACATGAGCTATTCGCCTATGCCAAAGTCTAACCTCATCATCAAAAGATTTAAAACAAGTAGAAAATAATGAGGTGATTTCATCTAAATCAATTAAATGTGTGTTATTAGAGCGTCTACCTACAAATTTGACACTATCATCAACATTACTTTTAATAAAGCAAAATTAAGAGATAAAAGTAACATTGTTTCCCATATCACATAGTTGGCTTATACTTAGCAAATTGTGTTCTAAGCCTTCTACATAAAGGACATTCTTAATGATTAGGTTAGAAACATTACCAATCTTACCCACTCCAAGAATCTTGCCTTTATTGTTGCCTCCATAGGTGACGTGACCACTTCCTTTGGTAGTTAGCTCAATAAAATGTGATTTATCGCCCATCATATGCCTCAAACAACCACTATCTAGATACCATCTTCGCTCCTTTGTCCGAAGGCACATCTACAACAAAACATCACTTACTAGTTTTAGGTACCCAAGTTGTCTTGGGTCCTTTCATGTTAGCTTGGGGTGTAGTTCCCTTCAAAATCCACATATAGTTGCCACTAGGTATACCAAATCTTTTGATTTTGCAATTATTTGAAATATGACCAAAAGTTCCACAATAATGGCAAGTTGGTGTTTTAGAAAAATCAACTTTAGAAAAAGTACCAACTTTGCTGAAATTTTGATTTTTAGGTTTGGTATATCCTAGTCCAGCTCTATTTCCATTATTTCTTTTGATTTGAAAGCAAATAATCCAAACGCCTATCACCTCTTGTGAACCTTGCAATTCTACTTTTCAAATTTGCAACTTCCTTTTCAAGGGTTTTGCAATTTTCACAAGTTGTGACATCATTTATTTTCAAATCACAATCACATGTGGAATTAGCATAAATGAGATCTAGAGTTTCATTTTGAAGCTTCAATTCCTCAAGAGAGTTTTGCAATTCTAAAATCTTTTCTTGTTGCTTCAAAATAAAATTCTTTCTCTCTACATTTATTTTAGCTAACTTTTCAATTCTTTATGCATTTCAACATAAGCACAATATAGTTCATTAAAAGAGGGGGAATCCGAATTTGAACTAGAATCGGAGAGATAGTCTACCTCATTAGTTTTGTCACTAGATTTTATTCTTGAAGAAGCCTCTTCATCTACTTTGGCCATCAAGCATAAGTTGGCTAGCTCCTCATCCTCCGATGTGCTAGTTGTGGATTCATTCTCCGGTTCGTCCCAAACTATATAGGCTTTCTTCCCTTTTGAGTAGTTGGGTTTCCATTTGTCACTTTCGGACTTCTTTGCATTTTGTGGACAGTTAGATTTGTAATGCCCCGGTTTTCCACACTCATGACATTATTTTGTCCTTATGGTTCTTATGTCTTTGTTGTGTATCCTTGGTATCCTTTGTCTTAAGTCTATTGAAGTTGTTTTTCTTCTTAAGTAATCTACCAAGCTTCTTCACCAATAACCCAAGGGTTTCATCATCAATATCGGAATCGGAATCATCTACTTGTGAAGACTCATCTTGGACTTTTAGGGATTTTGAGCTTGACTTGAGTGCTATCCCCTTCTTCTTTCTATCGGAGTCCTCATTCATAGTTAGTCTTCCTAATTCCATTTCGTGCTATTGAAGCTTGCCAAACAAGGTTGCCAAATCCATCTCATATAGATCTTTGGATTCCATGATAGCGGTGACCTTTTGTTGCCACTCTCTGCTAAGACATCTCATAACCTTGTTAACAACTTCACCATTAGATAAATTTTTACCAAGAGCAGATAGATGATTTATAATATGTGTAAAACGCTTTTTCATGTCACTTATTGTTTCATTAGGCAACATGCGAAAGAGCTCATATTCATGCATGAGAGTGTTTAACCTAGCACGTCTAACCTCATTTGTGCCCTCGTGTGTGACTTGAAGTGTATCCCACGTTTGTTTTGCATTTGTGCATTGGGAGACTCTAAAGAATTCATCATATGAAAGAGCCGAAGTCATGATGTTCTTAGCTTTTAAATCATATTGAACCTTTTTCTTGTCATCATCATTCCATCTAGCTTTAGGCTTTAGAGAAACAGTGTCATTCACTTTTGTCATTGGTATAAAAGGTCCATTCTAAATGGCATTCCAAATCTCAATATCAATAGCTTCAATAAAAAATTTCATTTGAACCTTCCAATAAGCATATCCTTCACCATTAAATAGTGGAGGACGGTTTATGGAAGCTCCTTCACCTCCAAAGGGATTAAAATTTGAGCCCATGATTTCCAAGACGGATCTTTTCGAAAAAGCGTTTTAATGCTCGGATCTTTAGACCAAGCTCTAATACCACTTGTTGGAAACCAACAAGCGGCTCAAAAAATACTAGAGGGGGGTGAATAGTGTTTTGGAGCGTTGATATCAAATTTTCGATTGCTAATGAGAATGGTTTTGAGAAAACAAATTTTCCAACAAAAGTTCTAACAATTAATCGATTAATGAGTTTAACTAATCGATTAATCCTTGACACTTGAAAACAATTAATCGATTAACACACACGTTACTCGATTAATGCCTGAAGGTTGATGAAAAACTAATCGATTAATATAACAGTTAATCGATTAACTACGTGCAGAAACAGCAAAAAGCACTTTTAATCAGAATCACAGCAGAATCAAAATGCCAAGAATGCAAGAACAACTATCTAAAGAATTAATAACAACACTAATTAAATTTACCAATCCAAATTAGTGTTAATTCACTATGAAATATGAAAAGCCCCAAATCTAACCTAATTGTTCAATTGGTTTACTAATTCACTCAAAACTTAAAGAAAGTAAAAGATAGAAGACAAGAGATTTTATCCTGGTTCACTCTCAATCCACCGAGAGCTACATCCAGTCCCCTCTACTGCAATAGAGAGATTTCCACTAGAAAACAATTGTGTAGATTATAATGGATATGTAACATCCTAATTTTTATACTTTAAAACTTTACTTTTTATTAGTGATTTCATTAGAAAATATTTGGGGTTTTATAAAAATTTTAGCGGAATTTACTTTAAAATATGGACTTTCCCACAAATTAACTTTATACCTGTCAGTCCAGAACAGTTTATAAAGATTACAAAACTATAATTACATTGTAAGTGGTTGTGACTTACTTAGAAATAATTGAGAAAAGGATATCTTTATATCCTTCACAACCATTAATTCATTTAATCAAAATAAATGTCCTTATAAAGTCCTTTATACAAAAGATAAAAGTATACTTAACTTATAAGGAAAAGTTTACACTTAAAACAACTTTAATTAATAAAACATTTTACATTACATTATCCAAGAATGGTTGCAACAATAATAATGAGACCAAGGAGGTCACAATAATAGTATACTCTCTTTAAGCGAGAGTATACCTTCTCGGTGCGAAAGCAATGAACGTCTTTCTCCGATGGTACCTAAAATGGTCAACTTAAGGGGTGAGTAATTTGAATAATAATCAAGGGAAACACTTAAAATAACAGTAATAAAGCATAACTAGACATACCCACACACATATATTCATATTCACATTATTCCAATTAACTATACCATTCCTATACCTTAACATTTAACTATTTTATTACACTATACCAATACATAACAATGCTTTTATGCTCAAACATATGAATATGAATGCACTTTATACCATTATGGTTTAATTCCTGAGTCCAATGTAACACTATATCATTTAACTTTAACCACTATAACACTTTAACACTTTCATTGGATTCAGTGAATTAAACCATTATATATCAATGAATGCACTTCTCCATTTCCAATAACAATAACACTTTTCAACCCTCACATACACCCTCCACTCTGGGGAAAACCAACCAGGAGTAAGTATTTCTCAACCTATAGTTGGGTGCTTCACCTCCACTTAGGAAGGTCCCTCGCTCACCCGCTTGCACAGCACTTCACCCCTCTAGGGTTCGTCATGCAATTTGGATTGATTCGCCCGAATTGGCTTTAGCAGAAATCACCCTCGACTGGCCAAAACGAGCCAAAGTAATAGAATTATTGTGGTTTGCGTAGAACCAACCCCCAACATGGGAAGCAAACCCGTGTCCTTTGCAGGATCAAAGTTCTCCACAATAATTCCAGTAATTTACTTTTGCCCTCATCAATCGTAAACGACGTATGTTTTCCCCGAACAGCTAACGTCCACCTTACTCCTTGATGCACGTGTTTCTAGTTCATTTTTATATGACTTTTGTTAATCAAACCTTTAATACTTTATATCCAATTGGTTGGGTTCTCTAACTTAGGGTTATGGCCATACTATATATATATATATATATAGTAGCAATCACCCATAACAACAATAACAACCATGATCATAACATTTATTCATTCATCCATTTAATTCAATAACAATAATAACAGTTAATAACTAGCAACACCCTAAGTTCATCACATACTTTCATATTCAATCATAACCATATCATTCATTTGATCATTTAATTCACTAACAATTATAATAATCAATTACTAACATCTATCCTAATTCATACATAAACTTTCACACCCAAACATACCAGTCAAACATTCACATAACAAAATACATCTAACTATGACCCTATTACTATCATTAAATCCTTCTCCTAATTAAAACCAAAGTACTCCCCCTTACCTCTTGAAGAGAAGAGAAGAAATTGGGATCTCATGGAATCCATTCACCAACTTCAAATCCAAGCTCCTTAGCCCTCCAATCCTTGATTCCTAGTGATCCCCAAGCTTCCTTGATGATTAAAAGTCTCTATTCCATGGATTGCTCAAGTTGGGGTTTAGGGTTTGATTTGGGGATTTGGAGAGAGAGAGAGTTATATGAGATTAAAGAGAGGGAAATTGATTGGGAAGAGATGGGTGAATGATTTGTGGGTTTAAAATGATGTTATTTGATGTTGGTTTGAGAAATTGCAAAACCCTAGTTGATGGAGAAGGAGGGAGCTCGCGAGAGAAGAAGAAGAAACAATGAGAATACCTTGAAAAACACGTGTTATGAGTCTGATATAACAGGGGTTAATCGATTAACCGCTTTGGTTAATCGATTAACACTTGCTGTTTGCACATGATTAATCGATTAACTCTGACCTTAATCTATTAGTGGCTGAAGGTGGCTAAAAATTTAATCGATTAATCCATACCCTAATCGATTAGTGGCTGAACATTGCCAAAAACATAATCGATTAACTCAAGTCTTAATCGATTAACTTGGTTCAGTCCACCATTCCATTTACACTTCAAATTGGCATAACTTCTTCGTTAACCGTCGGATCTTTCTCAAATTTTGAGACAAGCATCCTAAGACACTCATCTTCACATCCAACGGTGAAATTTGGGTTTAGAGCTATGGATATTTTATTCCTAATTTCCAAAGATCCTATGTTCTTTAGATCTTAAATAACTCTTCTAAAACTCATTTCTAAGTTAATTCTACCTCATAAAACCTATCCTTAGCTAAATCCTACATTCTACATGCATTCTAAACATCTCTTAGAACCTCTAAACAAAATCAAAGACTTGAAAACAACACCACCCTTATCAAAATTCTATTAACTAAGGCACTTAATGATTTGGTAAAATCGGGGATGTTACAGGATAAAAGAGAAAACCTCACTCAAATTATCCTATCCATTCAAGAGAGTACCAAACTCTTGAAAATCTACCCCACCAATTGTTCTTCTAAATCTCTTGAATCATTCTTGTTGAAGCAACCTCTCCAACCGATTCCTTTCTTCTTGCTTTGAATTCTTCAAAGACTTCCAATTGTGAATATTTTCACTTTGTTGAATTGTTGAATCCTTGAATGCACAACCCTTTGTTGTAGATTGATTCAACCAAACTTTGTAATACTAAAACTAAGATCTCAATATCTATGTGAATTGAAGAATATGAAAGTGAAGAATGAGATTGGGAAAAATAAGATTTGAATCTTGATAGAACTCTTATGAAATTGAATAGCTCTTTTGTGAAAGGTAATAGCATGAAAGTATCTTGAAAATTATGAAAGTGTGTAACCAAATCAAAGTCACAATGAAAAACTTTTAAACAAAATAATTTTTCTGATTTAATGGCTATTAATCGATTAATGCAAACCCTTAATCGATTAACCACTGTTAGTCAAACAGTTTAAAGAAGTCATACACGTGTTAATCGATTAAGCCTTGTGAGCTAATCGATTAACCACTGCTAAAGTGACTAAAAATTAGCTTTTCAAATATATTTTGATTTCTACTTTCATGTGAGCTATTTTCTATCAAGTTAATCTCATATCACCATATACTCAACAATTCATTTACCTAAATTGAGATAAAACCTAAGCTACCACCCAACTCTCATATGAAATAAAATAAAATATTACAATGAATACAAAATCATATGAGCTATCTAATAACTTGAGTAGTGCTTGGCTTGAAGGTTGTTGATGCTTGAGGTTTGCACATGTTGGTTTGTTGTCATCAAAACATCACATTCTTACAGAAAGATCAACAAAAGAGTGTGAGAAACGATGTTTTCGGTGTTGGAAACACCATATAATAGAAAATTAAGAATAAAGTAATTAAATGATTTAATATGATGTTTTCAAGATTTGAGTGTCGTAATAAAATTTTGATTTCATCATTATAATTGAAATATGTTTTCTAGTCAAAATAAGTCTAAATTTGTTATCATATGTTTTTCAAAAATAAAAGAGTACTTTTATTTAGTTTAATTAATATTTTGATAGGGATCTCAACTCACAAGTCTTAGAGACATTTTCATAAATAGTTTCTTTAGAAATATATGTTTAATTTAATATTTTGAACATTTCTGTAAATTTTCATAGTGTTTTGAGACTGCTTATTTTTAACTCTCGGACTGATTTTAATATATTACCAATATAAGTTATATTTAATGACTTATTATTTCTGTAAATATTATATTATATTTTAGGGAGCATTTTAAGCCTTTATTCTAATTTCAAAGAATAAAGTGAAATTGATATATAAATTCAGGAATAATGTGACTGTTTACTCTTCACCAAACGATGCCTGCATGATACTCCATCCGTTTCACTTTAAGTGTCTTTTTGAGCTTTTGCACATAGATTAAGAAAGTCTTGATTATGATGATTATTGTAAGTTTTATGTGTATTTTGTCAAAAATACCCCTATTTAATATTTTTATTTTGTCAATGCATCAATACTAGTATTACAAATTTCAAAACTAAAACAACATTAAATGTAAGGGTAAATAAGAAAAAACAGTATTAAATGTTACCTAAATTTGATAGAAATACACTTATTTTGAAACAAAATTTTGATGTTAAAAAGACACTTAAAAGTGAAAACGGAGGGAGTATTTGGTATGAGATGTGCACCAACCCAACTTCAACAATCAGAGAGTTTGCCAATGTCATGAGAGCATTAAGCAAGCTCCGATCCCTAAACTCAACTTTGAGCTATCTCCTTTCACAATCTCACGTCTCCCATCTTTCTAACTCCTCCAATTCATCAAACTTTTCACTTTCACTCCCTCACACAAAAACCCAAACCCAACATGTTTCTAACAACACCGAGACCTTCACTTCACTTATCCATGAGATTACCGAGATTTTAGGCGCTGATGCTGCCACCCCAGACCAATCCCCATCTGGGTTTTTGTTTCCCGTGGAAACTCCCGAGGCTAAGGTGGGTTTTGAGGAGGAACCAGTTTGCACGGAAGGTGTTTGTGGAAATGCCGAAGAGAGTGCATTGCTGGAAAAGGACAATAATTTTGAAATTTTGGAGGATTCCCAGTTGAACCGAGTAGTCAGTGAGATTACTGTTGAGATTTATCGAGCAGGAAATGATTTGAGTTCTGTTGAAGAGCGGTTGGAGAATCTGGAGCATGTGTTGAACCCTGAAGTTTTAGACAAAGTATTGAAAAGGTGCTTCAAGGTGCCGCACTTGGCTCTAAGGGTTTTCAATTGGGTGAAGCTCAAGGGTGGTTTGGGTATTGGTCACAAAACCCAGATTTATAATACCATGCTGTGCGTTGCTGGTGAAGCTAAGGAGTTTGGATTGGTGAAGAAGTTGGTGGAAGAAATGGATGAGTGTGGAGTTCAAAAAGATGTTAAGACGTGGACCATTCTCGTATCATACTATGGGAAGGTGAAGAAAATCAGTGAAGTGTTGGTTGCCTTTGAAAATATGAAAAGATGCGGTTTTGAACCTGATGCAGTTTCGTATAGAGAAATAATACGAGCACTTTGCACATCTGGGAAAGGTGATATTGCTATGGAGTTTTACAAGGATATGGTTGGGAAGGATATGGTACTTAATGTTAAGGTGTATAAGATGCTCATGAACTGCGTGGCAAGGTCAGGAGATGTTGCAGCTGTTAGCTTGCTTGGAAATGACATGGTTCGGTTGTCTCTGTTGCCGGAGAACTCTGTTCATAGCTGCATGCTGAAGAGCTTTTGTGTTTCTGGGAGGATTAAGGAGTCTTTGGAATTGATTCGTGACCTCAAAAATAAAGGTTTAGCTCTTGAACCTGAATCTTTTGAGACCTTGGTGAGAGGGCTGTGTATGGCAGGCAAGGTTACAGATGCTCTGGAGATTGTTGAAATTATGAAGAGGAGGGATATCGTTGATGGGAAGGTTCATGGGATTATCATAAATGGGTATTTGGGGAGAAATGAGATTGACAAAGCACTTCATGTGTTTCAACGAATGAAAGATTCTGGTTGTCTGCCTACAATTTCGACATATACAGAGTTGATACAGCGTCTGTTTAGGTTGAATAGGTGTGAAGAAGCTTGTTTGCTGTATGATGAGATGCTGGGAAAAGGAATTAAACTGGATAGTGTGGCAATAACAGCCATGGTTGCAGGTCAAGTTTCCCAAAACCGTATACCTGAAGCATGGAAAATTTTCAAGAGTATGGAGTCCCAAAGCATCAAGCCCACATGGAAGTCATATACAGTATTTATTAAGGAGCTTTGCAAGGCTTCAAGTACAGATGACATTGTCAAGGTATTGCATGAAATGCAGGCTTCAAAGATTGTAATTGGAGATGAAGTATTCCACTGGGTTATAACTTACTTGGAGAACAAGGGGGAGCTTGATGTGAAAGAGGAAGTCCTGCAGATGTATACAGCATTTAAATTAAATCCTACAATATGCAAGGAGTTTGATACCCAATTGTCTATGGGAACTAAGGGGGAAGAAGATCTGGGATTTGACCAATCAAAGTCAGCAAAGGTAGATTGCTCCTTAATAAGTCCACGCCTTAAGACTTACAGTGAGCAGGACGTTCATGAAGTTTGTAGAATTCTTTCATCATCTATGGATTGGTTCTTAATCCAAGAAAATCTAGAGAAAAGCACCATTCGCTTCACCCCAGATTTTGTTTTCGATATAATGCAGAATTGCAATATGCATGGTAGCACTGTGCTGAAGTTTTTCACATGGGTTCAAAAGCAAACTGGCTATAGACACACTGCTGAAACTTACAACATAGCAATAAAAATTGCAGGCAGTGGGAAAGATTTTAAGCACATGCGCAACCTATTCTTTGAAATGCGAAGAAACAGTTATCCAATAACATCAGAAACATGGACAATCATGATAATGCTTTATGGCCGAACAGGCCTGACAGATTTAGCCATGAATTGTTTCAAAGAGATGAAAGCTGAGGGTTATAAGCCAAGTAGGAGTACATACAAGTATTTAATTATTGCCTCTTGTGGGAAGAAAGGAAGGAAGGTTGACGAAGCGCTCAAAATATATGGTGAGATGATTAGTGCAGGGTATGTCCCTGACAAAGAATTGATTGAAACTTACCTTGGTTGCTTATGCGAAGTTGGTAGGTTGTTGGATGCGAGGAGATGCACAGATTCTCTTCTTAAGTTTGGTTATACAGCCCCTCTTAGCTATTCCTTGTTTATTAGGGCTTTATGTAGAGCTGGGAGAGTGGAAGAAGCATTGGCATTAATTGAAGAAGTTAGGGCAGAAAAATCTACTTTAGACCAGTTAACTTGTGGAAGCATCGTTCATGGTCTATTACGGAAAGGTAGATTAGAAGAGGCATTAGCTAAGGTGGATTCCATGAAGAAGGAGGGTAAAACACCTACCATCCATGTTTATACATCTTTAATAGTTCATTTCTTCAAGGAGAAACAGGCAGGAAAAGCAATTGAGACTTTTAAGGAAATGCTAGAGTCCGGTTATGAACCAACCATTGTCACATATTCTGCACTTATACGCGGCTACATGAATGTAGGGAGGCCTACTGATGCGTGGAACATCTTCTACCGTATGAAACTAAAAGGACCCTTTCCTGATTTTAAAACGTATTCTATGTTCCTTTCTTGCCTCTGCAAAGGTGGTAGATCTGAAGAAGCCATGCAGCTTATTTCAGAAATGTTGGACAGTGGAATTGTCCCTAGTACTATTAATTTTCGAACAGTTTTTTATGGGCTAAACAGAGAAGGTAAATGTGATTTAGCTCGTGTTGTGTTAAAACAGAAAGCAGAATTAAAAAGAAAGCGCAAGCTCATAACTTAATTTCTTTTTTCATAACCTTTGGTGATTGATGTTTTTGTATTTCTCGGTCTAATTGACTTGTAACATGTTTTTTAGGCAGTTTGAAATTATTCCTCGCTTCAAAATGCCAGTCAGCTTAGTATGTATTTGAATGTATTGGAATTGTACTAGAGATGAGAGCTGTTGTTATGAGGTATTGAGGTATGCTCTGATGAGTATTGGAAATGTGCTCCTTATTTACTGCTCAATTATATTGCTTGCAGCATCTTATACTTTTTTAAAGGGAAATCTTACCCTATATACTCATAAAAATTTGGATAAGTCTTATACTAAAAATTTGGATAAAATCTTGGTTTCTCTTGGCTAATTGTTAGCAAGTGTGTATTGGCTCATTGTAAATTTCAAATGTCATTCCATATATGCTACATTCTTGATTTGCTATGAGTAAGTTGCTATAATTCAGAGCTATGCAGCATTTGTTATTGTTTACTTTTATTTATTTTATTTCCATTAGTCAATTTGGCTTATTATATGAGTGTAATTTATTATACGACATATTAGCTAAAGGGAATTATATGCTTCTTAATAGGTATGTTATCCTAAGTTGGTAAACTAGTAATTAATTTTATCATGTGTACTTTTAAATTTTGGTTCTTCTCTATTGAGAAGGTAGATAAAACAAGTGTGAAATTGTCATGAATTGGCTTAATATCATGTAATTTGCTTCAAATCTGGAACTGTCCTATCTCTGAAGTGAAATATACTTTTTCTTTTATCTTTCTTTTGATGAATGATAAAGGATAAAATCAAGTTGCTAATATACTTTTCGTTTCTATTTTAATGTCTCCCCTTCCAGCATCTCAAGGCAGCAAGACATGCTTACCTTGTTGCTTTGATGAAATTACATGTTGAATAGTGGGCATACCTTTGCTGTGAAGCTTATAACTTGAGAAGTATTTGTATAGCTATTGCTACTAACACCAGAATCTGTGTTTCCAAGTTTATGTCTATCTTCTCATTACTGTGTTATGTTTTAGACTCTTAGACAAAGAATACAAGATGAATATGACGTTGTTGAGAGAAGAGTTATTACAGGTTTGAACATTAGAGCCCCTTGATTAATTGTGTTGCTCTGCGGCAGGACTATAGTTTTTATTTTTCTGAATAGCTGTTCATTATAAATTCAAAGTTCATCATATTCTCATGTTTTGACACTTTGGGATTGTATGATTTGATTGTAAGGTCACGGTCACGGGAACTAGGCCATATGACGAGGTGAGCTTGACTCATAAAGTTTTGACTTGAGATTAGATATCCACTCCCACTGCATATGAATTTTGTTTACTGTCCCAAATTTTGTTCTAAATTTTTGATCTACAGTCTATTATTTACTGTTCGGTGTGTGGCATGGTAGAGCCCCTAGACGTACCTATAATAAATGACCTTATTATGGTTTTGGGTTTTATATCTCAGGTAATGTGAAGCAAAAAACAAAGTTAGTATTCATTTCAATTAGGTCTTTATACTATTGTGTCACTCTTTGATGATGTTTGGAATGTTAATTTGCAATCCAAGGCAACAGGAGTTGTGGTTGATTTCACCGTCGCTTCCTCGGTATATGACAATGTAAGACAGATTTGACTTCTATTTAGCAACGAAGTAGTTGGCTAATTATTATTTTTGTAAAGTGGAAACCAAAAGGAAACAAACTTGACTAAGATCAAGAGAAATAATGCTTACTTACTATTTTTGCAGTATGAGGAATGCATTAGAATAATTCAAGATATTAAAGGAAGAGTTGCATGAAACAAGGTAAGTTTGATGTTATTCTTCATTGCTTTATGAATTGAGCCATTGGTATTACCTGCAAAAGTGGCTGTGGCACAATTTTGTCAATAATTTCTCACTATTACATTCCAAGTTCGTTAGAAGATCAGTTTCAACCTATGGTTATAGGTGCCTGTTTGGTCTAATAGGGTTCTAAAGTCAAGCATATGCATACCGTGTTGAAACTTCGGAAAAGTGCCAATTTGCGATTAACCATCAGATGATAGAGGAACAATGGTGTTTTAAAAATTGAAGATGATTTTATGTCTAGAATTCTACCATAGATTTTATCTTCTTGCTGTGAGTTATGATAACATATAGAAAAAAAAAATAAGAGATCATTGTTCAGCATTTACTTTTGAGACATTATGTCAAAAGTCAAAACATTTGTCTAAGATTCCTATGGCCTTTTTGGTCTTCTGTTAATTTGGATCTATGGAGGTAGTTATGGAATTGTAGTTCTACAGTTCAAAACCTCGGTATGTTACTGTTGACACTTAACATATTTTGTAACCAGGTGCTTGATAAGGTTGGATTTGAGCATCAATTGCAATAAATGTAATGGGCTTATTGTATTTAGTGGAAAGTCATTTTCTACAAATGAACAGTATAGGCTGTTTGAATGCACATGTCAAACAAATAAATCTAGAATAAATAATCTAGAGTAAATCTAAAAGATAAATATATCAGAATCTCAAAAGCGAAATAGATAGGCCCAATTGGGCTTTCTCGTATGTGATAGAAATTTCGGCACTGATTTTGACCACAAAGATGGATGAATTTGAGCAAGGCTATTTCTGGCAAAGTTGTAGATCTTTTCCTTAGCTTTAAAATGATACCAAGATCGCCTCATTTGGATAAGCGTAGCTCAAGTTATGGTCAAAACTGTAGAATCAAGTCAACAATTAGGTGGTTAAACTGTAGAATCAAGCCTCATTTGGATAAGCGTAGCTCGAGATCGAAATGCAGTCTTGGGTATATCCTCCTCCTTTATCCTGATCTGATGATAACCCGATCTCAGATCAATCTTGGAGAATACTGCAGCTCCCCTAACTTGGTCCATAAGCTCATCAATCATTGGCAAAGGATACTTATTCTTAATAGTGACCTTATTCAACTGTCTGTAATCTACACACATTCTCATACTCCCATCCTTCTTCTTTACAAACAGTAATGGAGCTCCCCAAGGCGAAACGCTTGGCCTGATCATCTGTTTCTGCAGCAATTCTTCTATCTGCTTCTTCATTTCTGCCATTTCCGGTGGTGTCATCCTATAAGGAGCAATAGAGGTGGGACCAGCTCCAGGGACTAAATCAATCCCAAACTCTATCTCTCGCTTCGGAGGTAATCCTGGTATCTCCTCAGGAAATACTTCCGGAAATTCTCTCACAACCGGAATCTCCTCTATCGGCATCAACTCTTCTTCTCCAGTAGCAGAGAACAAACACATATAACCCTCAGGTTCAAGGGTCCTATATTGAATTGTCTTTTCCTCACAATTGATGATCACTTGGTTCTTCATCAACCAATCCATACCCAAGATCACATCCAATTGTAACTTAGGGAGACAAACCAAATCTACCTTGGAAAAACGACCCAAAATTTCTACATTACACCCTAGACAGACTTTAGCGGTGAAAATCGGTATTCCAGTAGGGGTATCTATACTAAGATAGCAAGGTGAATCGGAAACAACAAGATTTAACCTATTCACACATTCAGGAGAAACAAAAGAATGTGTAGCTCCAGAATCAAACATGATTTTTCAAGGTTGGTTATTAAGCAGAAAGTTACCTTGCACGAGATTCAGGGTTTGGGTTGCTTCATTACCACTCAGGGTAAACACTCTTCCTTGTACCACCGGCTTGCCAGCAGATCCCTTTGCTTCACCCTTTGCAAATTCTTTGCACTCACGAGCAAAATGACCTTGCTTTCCACACTTGAAACATCCTCCTGTGGACCAGCAGAACTGACCATGATGATAACGTCTACACTTCTCGCAATATGGAGCATTATCGCGAGATTTGTTCTTGTTATCCGTCACAGCCTTACCATTACCCTTACTCTTCTCAGAATATGGACCATGATTCCGATGGTCAAACTTCTTCTTTCTCTGTGGTCCATAGCTCGGTCCAACCCCTTTCCCTTGACTTCCAACCAACTCAGCTTTCTTGTCATCCTCATACATTCTGCACATATCCACAAGTGCATGGAAACTCTGAATCCTTTGGTAACTGAAGATAGACTTCAACTCCGGTCTCAGCCCACCTTCAAACTTTACACACTTACTCCTCTCATCAGGGTTATTTAAGTAGTAGGGAGAATATTTCATCAGCTCCTCGAATCTGGCAGCATACTCTTCTACACTCATATCCCCCTGCTTCAATTGCATTAATTCCACTTCCTTCTTCCTCCTTAAATCTTCTGGAAAGTACTTATTAAGAAATTTCTCCATAAATACTCCCCAGTTGATTGATCTTCTTTCAAAATTCAGCAATTGGACAGTGTGATCCCACCAGTTTTCAGCTTCCCCATGAAGCATGTAAACTGCATAGGTCACCTTCTGTTCATCAGAACACTCCAGAGTTCGAAAAATCTTGTTGATCTCATACAACCACTTGTTCGCCTCATCAGGTTTGTATCCTCCTTCAAACCTTGGTGGATTACACTTCCTGAACTCCGACAGAGTCCTAGCGTCATGATTCGCCATATTGCCAACGGGTGGATTACCAGCTCGCCCTTGAGATGTCTGCTGTTGCTGCTGCTACTGCATGCCTTCCAGCATAGTCGTGATTCGTTCTAACATTTCATTAGTAATATTTCTATTTCTGGTTGCCATAGAAAGACCTGCACTATGGGCTTTGGGGTCACTAAAAAGGTCTTTGAAACATAAATGCTACTAACTTACTCAAAACATATTCAATTACCATTGAATACCATACTTAGTTGCATCATCGGGGCCATGAGGGATAGGACCAATGCTCTGATACCACCAAAGGTGTGACGCTCTCTTTTCTATCTTGATAATAAGTAATATTTCCAAAAAGTTGAATACTTGCTATCAAAATTAGGACTAGAAAATTTTTCCTTTTTAAATTAGTACTTGCTCTATTAGATACCCTTTTTAACATGAACCATTATTTGAATTCGGCTTAGTAATATCTTAAGTTCGAAAAGGCTTTCGAGAGAATATTTCCTTAATTATAGAAAACATTATTCGTCGTTCTTATTAGGACATATCATTTGTCTCTCGAGTTGGATTTGAATATATAAAACATAAACTTATCGCCGAATCCTTTTCAAATAGAAATCAGAGTTCGCGGAAGTAAAAATAGTACTTATGGGGCACTGCTGAGGTAAAGAAAACTTCATATATATAAATATATGTCATAACAAAAAACCCCATCAGTACAGTCATTAGCAAGTGGTAAAAATTCGAGATAGCAAGTTTGGTAAAACATATACAGACCAGCTGCATAAAATAAAACCTCACTCTAAGACCTCTCAAATATATACAATATAAGACAAAATCCAAAAGTAGAAGTCTCAGAGCAAGTCATCCGTGTCCTCAGCAGCTCCTCAGATCCTCCACAGCTCTATCCCTAGGATCTAGGATTCAAAACATCTACGCTATGCAGCTCCTATGAACCAGTGGGTCCACCTCTAGCAGAAACAGTCGGCTCAACATGCACCTCCTCCTTGCTCTCATCCTCCACAGGGTCCTCCTTTGAGGAAACCGCAATTGGTGGTTGGAGAGACTTAGGAACCCTAGGAAAACACCTAGAAGGGGGGGTTGAATAGGTGTTGAAGCTACCTTGAAAGATTTTCGAACGAAACAAATCGAAACAATCAAAACAAATGATTTTTGCAAATTCTACAGCACTTAATCGATTAACCTGCAATTTACTCGAGTAGTACTCGATTAAACTGGAACTTAATCGATTAAATATGACAGAAAACAGAAAAATCAATTTTTCATTCGAATACGAAAATCAATCAATTCACATGCAAGATCAGAGATTCAGCGGAAATGATTAACACCTATATTCTTATTGATTAACCTAGTTATGAAAATGATTTTCCCTTTATCAATTTGAACAATTAAAGATTCAATTCAATCAATTATGAAAATCAATCTTTCTAGGTTTTCAACCAAGAACACAATCAAATGACTTGAATATAAAGAGTAAGGGTTAAGAGATACGACACAGTGATTTATCCTGGTTCACTTTCATCCACTTGAAAGCTACATCCAGTCCCCTCTTCAACCAAGAGAGATTCTTCACTATGAGGAATTAGAGTTCTCAAATTACAAGTGATTGCCTCACAAGACTCCCTTCTTGCTAGCTTACAAGAGATAACCGACACCCTTGCCTTGTAATCCTATTGATCTTCTCTCTAATCTAACCTCTACCCCTTGTTGATAATCGACACAACAAGTCTTCAATTGCTTGATGATAAACCACACACCAAGGCTTCACTTGCTTGATTCACAACCAAGACTTCTTCTTCTTCTTCAATAAGAATGCACTTGCTTGATGATAAAATCGACACACCAAGAATTCTTGTTTGTTGTAGTGGCTTGCCTTCTTGCAAAGATTACAACATAATAGAAAACACAAAACAATCCTATGAATCTCAATCAAGAGTTATGACAATTCACCATAAGAGATTCAAAGGTTCTTGATCAAAGAATATAACAATAGAAAAGCTTTGATCTTTGAAATTGAGAGAGAATAGAGTGGCTTGATTCTTTGTAAAATGAATATCAAAATGATAGAGTATGATCACAAAGGTTAGGAAAAGGTTTATATAGAATACCCAAAAGTTGTAGCACTTGAAAACTGATTTTGAGAAGTGAAAATCGTATTTTAAAAATCAGTTCAGCAGTACTTAATCGATTAAGCAAGTCGTGTACTCGAGTAGTACTCGATTAAGTTATCACTTAATCGATTAAGTTGGTACTGCACATGTTCAAAACTTGTTTTCTCAAAATCCAACCTTTCCTTTAAAACCTTTAAGCCACCTATTGATTCTAGGTTAAGTGAAAACTCAAATTATGATTAAACCATGACTTATGAATGAGATTCACTACCCTCTATAATAATCTACCCAAATAAAAAACCTATGAAGCTTGAGAGGCAAAAGATAAAAGAAATACAAATACACTCAAACTTAGGTCTTCATGAGCTTGCTTTCTCTCTTCTTCATTTGATGTTTGTTGTTGCTTGTTGAGCTTGAAACTTGATCAACACTTGTAGCTTGTTCAAAAACACTTTGTCATTATCAAAACATTCATCATGTTCATCATGGAACTAACAATCTCCCCCTTTTTGAAAATGACAACCCATGTTTTGAAATCGCTTGAAGTTGTTGATGCTTGAAACATTTGATCACTTGAGAAGACTCTTTCTCCCCCTCAATCAATGCTTTAACACTTGAATCCAATTGATAGAAGCTTGATTCTCCCTCTATCTTAAACAACTTAGCTCAACCTACATAAAAACAACAAAACAACCTTTCTCCAAATATAATATCATATTTCTTCCATGTTTTGAAAACATACCATTTCTCCCTCTTTGAGAAACATTTCATTCAATTCAAAACATCATATTTCTCCCCCTTTGGCATTATCAAAAAGTAATATATACCAATTGAAATATAACATCTAAGCCAAGGTAAGAAATCAATGATCATTTCTTCACAACATTGATACCAATTGAACAAATACAATAGAGCTTTACTTTGAAATGTGATATCAATTGGTAAGAGAATATAACAATGAAATATAATACCAATTGAGAACTAAAAAGATCATAATATCACTTAACAAAGAAGATATCAATTGTAAAGAAGAATCAATAATCACAAAAGCATAATAATCAACTAACAATCTCTCAATGATACAAATTGAATTAACTAAACATTTAGAAAAGTAATATCAATTGAGAAGATACCAATTGAGATAATATATCAATATCAAATATTACCACTTTGTAGGACATTCACTTGAGATGCAAGTGTGATACCAATTGAAGATGTGAATATAGACATTCATAGTTGAGACCAATTGAGAACATGTGTCATTCATTTGCATCTTCAATCAAACCTACAAAACAATCATGCTTTGCTTTTTGGTATCCAAATGGTTTTGGATCCATTTTTGTTAGTGTAGGGACTTTCACCCTTTTTCATCCAAACAAAATTTCCTTTAGATATACCATGCACTTTAACATAACACACATTTGAAGTATGTCCATGAGTACCACAATAGAAACATGTTGGAGGATTTGAAAAATCAACTTTAGAAAAATCAACAACATTTCTATGAGATTTACTCTTAGCATTAGTATAACCCAAACCAAACTTGTTTGAATTTTCTCTTTGAAAATTTAACAATGTGCGCAATCTAATATCACCATTTGAGAAACTTGCAAGCTTATTTTTCAAAATAGCATTTTCATTTTTAAGCAACTTGCAATTCTCACAATCAACCACAATATTCAATCTACTAGCACAATCACAAGAAGAACTAGCATATATAAGATCAAGAGTTTCATTTTCAAGATTAAGCTCATCAACTTGTTTTTGAAGATCTAAAATCTCTTTTTGATGTTTCAAAATGAGCTTCTTTCTTTCAATGTTTTTCAAAGCTAGTTTTTCAAGTTGTTCATACATTTCTTCATAAGCATTATGTAACAATTCATATTTAGAAGAAATTTCGGATTTAGATTCACTTACATTGCTATCCTCGCTTTGATAACTTGATTCATCATTTGAACTTTGTTCTTCATCATCTACTAGAGTTATCAAGTTGAGACAAGCGGCTTCATTATCCGATGAACTACTCGATGTGCTTTTCTTGTTATCTTCATCACTATCCCAAACTATGTATGCTCTTTTAGATTTAGAATTTTTCTTGTCTTTCTCCTTCTTCTTGAGATACTTAGAGCATGAGTACTTGAGATGACCAGGCTTTCCACATTCATGGCAAACTACACCTTCTTTTGAAGTTTTGGTCTTATAGTGTGGGGAATCCTTCTCTTTACTTTTGTCCGTGTTCAACCTTCCTTTTCTCCTTAGAAACTTGTCAAACTCTTTTAACAAAAGTTTCATGTCTTTTTCATCAACATCGGAATCGGAATCTTCACTATCATCATCATCAGAACTATCTTTCTTTTTATATGCACTTTTGACTCTAAGAGCAAGTCCTTTCCTTGATTTGTTCTTATCCGACTCTTCATTGATACTTAATCGTCCAAGCTCCATTTCATGTTCTTGAAGCTTTCCAAAGAGTGTTGCTAGATCCATAGCATCCAAATTCTTAGATTCAACAATAGCCGTTACTTTTGGTTGCCAATTCCTGTCTAAACATCTCAACACTTTGTTAGAAAGTTCACCTTGAAGAAAAGTTTTACCAAGAGCAAGTAAATGATTTATAATATGAGTAAAACGCTTTTGCATATCATTAATAGATTCATTTGGAAGCATATGAAACAATTCATAATCACGCATTAAAGCATTCAATCTAGCTCTCCTAACCTCACTAGTTCCTTCATGAGTCACTTGTAAAGTGTCCCACATTTCTTTAGCACTAGAACATTGAGAAACTCTAAAGAACTCGTCATAGGATAAAGCGGATGTGATGATATTCTTTGCTTTATAATCATATTGAACTTTCTTTCTATCATCATCCTTCCACTTATCCTCGGGAATCAATTGTTCTACACCTTCAACTAAACTAGATGGGATATGAGGACCTTTTTCAACTACTTTCCAAATTTCACTATCTATGGCTTGGATAAAGATTTTCATTCTAACTTTCCAATATGCATAGCCTTCTCCGGCAAACAATGGAGGACGACTTATTGAGGCACCTTCACCACCAAAGGGATTCATGGAACCCATTGCGATTTTCTTAAAGGATCTTTACGAAAAAGCTCTTATGCTCGTGTCTTTCGACCGAGCTCTGATACCAATTGAGGAAACCGCAATTGGTGGTTGGAGAGACTTAGGAACCCTAGGAAAACACCTAGAAGGGGGGGTTGAATAGGTGTTGAAGCTACCTTGAAAGATTTTCGAACGAAACAAATCGAAACAATCAAAACAAATGATTTTTGCAAATTCTACAGCACTTAATCGATTAACCTGCAATTTACTCGAGTAGTACTCGATTAAACTGGAACTTAATCGATTAAATATGATAGAAAACAGAAAAATCAATTTTTCATTCGAATACGAAAATCAATCAATTCACATGCAAGATCAGAGATTCAGCGGAAATGATTAACACCTATATTCTTATTGATTAACCTAGTTATGAAAATGATTTTCCCTTTATCAATTTGAACAATTAAAGATTCAATTCAATCAATTATGAAAATCAATCTTTCTAGGTTTTCAACCAAGAACACAATCAAATGACTTGAATATAAAGAGTAAGGGTTAAGAGATACGACACAGTGATTTATCCTGGTTCACTTTCATCCACTTGAAAGCTACATCCAGTCCCCTCTTCAACCAAGAGAGATTCTTCACTATGAGGAATTAGAGTTCTCAAATTACAAGTGATTGCCTCACAAGACTCCCTTCTTGCTAGCTTACAAGAGATAACCGACACCCTTGCCTTGTAATCCTATTGATCTTCTCTCTAATCTAACCTCTACCCCTTGTTGATAATCGACACAACAAGTCTTCAATTGCTTGATGATAAACCACACACCAAGGCTTCACTTGCTTGATTCACAACCAAGACTTCTTCTTCTTCTTCAATAAGAATGCACTTGCTTGATGATAAAATCGACACACCAAGACTTCTTGTTTGTTGTAGTGGCTTGCCTTCTTGCAAAGATTACAACATAATAGAAAACACAAAACAATCCTATGAATCTCAATCAAGAGTTATGACAATTCACCATAAGAGATTCAAAGGTTCTTGATCAAAGAATATAACAATAGAAAAGCTTTGATCTTTGAAATTGAGAGAGAATAGAGTGGCTTGATTCTTTGTAAAATGAATATCAAAATGATAGAGTATGATCACAAAGGTTAGGAAAAGGTTTATATAGAATACCCAAAAGTTGTAGCACTTGAAAACTGATTTTGAGAAGTGAAAATCGTATTTTAAAAATCAGTTCAGCAGTACTTAATCGATTAAGCAAGTCGTGTACTCGAGTAGTACTCGATTAAGTGATATCGATTAAGTTGGTACTGCACATGTTCAAAACTTGTTTTCTCAAAATCCAACCTTTCCTTTAAAACCTTTAAGCCACCTATTGATTCTAGGTTAAGTGAAAACTCAAATTATGATTAAATCATGACTTATGAATGAGATTCACTACCCTCTATAATAATCTACCCAAATAAAAAACCTATGAAGCTTGAGAGGCAAAAGATAAAAGAAATACAAATACACTCAAACTTAGGTCTTCATGAGCTTGCTTTCTCTCTTCTTCATTTGATGTTTGTTGTTGCTTGTTGAGCTTGAAACTTGATCAACACTTGTAGCTTGTTCAAAAACACTTTGTCATTATCAAAACATTCATCATGTTCATCATGGAACTAACAATCTCCCCCTTTTTGAAAATGACAACCCATGTTTTGAAATCGCTTGAAGTTGTTGATGCTTGAAACATTTGATCACTTGAGAAGACTCTTTCTCCCCCTCAATCAATGCTTTAACACTTGAATCCAATTGATAGAAGCTTGATTCTCCCTCTATCTTAAACAACTTAGCTCAACCTACATAAAAACAACAAAACAACCTTTCTCCAAATATAATATCATATTTCTTCCATGTTTTGAAAACATACCATTTCTCCCTCTTTGAGAAACATTTCATTCAATTCAAAACATCATATTTCTCCCCCTTTGGCATTATCAAAAAGTAATATATACCAATTGAAATATAACATCTAAGCCAAGGTAAGAAATCAATGATCATTTCTTCACAACATTGATACCAATTGAACAAATACAATAGAGCTTTACTTTGAAATGTGATATCAATTGGTAAGAGAATATAACAATGAAATATAATACCAATTGAGAACTAAAAAGATCATAATATCACTTAACAAAGAAGATATCAATTGTAAAGAAGAATCAATAATCACAAGCATAATAATCAACTAACAATCTCTCAATGATACAAATTGAATTAACTAAACATTTAGAAAAGTAATATCAATTGAGAAGATACCAATTGAGATAATATATCAATATCAAATATTACCACTTTGTAGGACATTCACTTGAGATGCAAGTGTGATACCAATTGAAGATGTGAATATAGACATTCATAGTTGAGACCAATTGAGAACATGTGTCATTCATTTGCATCTTCAATCAAACCTACAAAACAATCATGCTTTGCTTTTTGGTATCCAAATGGTTTTGGATCCATTTTTGTTAGTGTAGGGACTTTCACCCTTTTTCATCCAAACAAAATTTCCTTTAGATATACCATGCACTTTAACATAACACACATTTGAAGTATGTCCATGAGTACCACAATAGAAACATGTTGGAGGATTTGAAAAATCAACTTTAGAAAAATCAACAACATTTCTATGAGATTTACTCTTAGCATTAGTATAACCCAAACCAAACTTGTTTGAATTTTCTCTTTGAAAATTTAACAATGTGCGCAATCTAATATCACCATTTGAGAAACTTGCAAGCTTATTTTTCAAAATAGCATTTTCATTTTTAAGCAACTTGCAATTCTCACAATCAACCACAATATTCAATCTACTAGCACAATCACAAGAAGAACTAGCATATATAAGATCAAGAGTTTCATTTTCAAGATTAAGCTCATCAACTTGTTTTTGAAGATCTAAAATCTCTTTTTGATGTTTCAAAATGAGCTTCTTTCTTTCAATGTTTTTCAAAGCTAGTTTTTCAAGTTGTTCATACATTTCTTCATAAGCATTATGTAACAATTCATATTTAGAAGAAATTTCGGATTTAGATTCACTTACATTGCTATCCTCGCTTTGATAACTTGATTCATCATTTGAACTTTGTTCTTCATCATCTACTAGAGTTATCAAGTTGAGACAAGCGGCTTCATTATCCGATGAACTACTCGATGTGCTTTTCTTGTTATCTTCATCACTATCCCAAACTATGTATGCTCTTTTAGATTTAGAATTTTTCTTGTCTTTCTCCTTCTTCTTGAGATACTTAGAGCATGAGTACTTGAGATGACCAGGCTTTCCACATTCATGGCAAACTACACCTTCTTTTGAAGTTTTGGTCTTATAGTGTGGGGAATCCTTCTCTTTACTTTTGTCCTTGTTCAACCTTCCTTTTCTCCTTAGAAACTTGTCAAACTCTTTTAACAAAAGTTTCATGTCTTTTTCATCAACATCGGAATCGGAATCTTCACTATCATCATCATCAGAACTATCTTTCTTTTTATATGCACTTTTGACTCTAAGAGCAAGTCCTTTCCTTGATTTGTTCTTATCCGACTCTTCATTGATACTTAATCGTCCAAGCTCCATTTCATGTTCTTGAAGCTTTCCAAAGAGTGTTGCTAGATCCATAGCATCCAAATTCTTAGATTCAACAATAGCCGTTACTTTTGGTTGCCAATTCCTGTCTAAACATCTCAACACTTTGTTAGAAAGTTCACCTTGAAGAAAAGTTTTACCAAGAGCAAGTAAATGATTTATAATATGAGTAAAACGCTTTTGCATATCATTAATAGATTCATTTGGAAGCATATGAAACAATTCATAATCACGCATTAAAGCATTCAATCTAGCTCTCCTAACCTCACTAGTTCCTTCATGAGTCACTTGTAAAGTGTCCCACATTTCTTTAGCACTAGAACATTGAGAAACTCTAAAGAACTCGTCATAGGATAAAGCGGATGTGATGATATTCTTTGCTTTATAATCATATTGAACTTTCTTTCTATCATCATCCTTCCACTTATCCTCGGGAATCAATTGTTCTACACCTTCAACTAAACTAGATGGGATATGAGGACCTTTTTCAACTACTTTCCAAATTTCACTATCTATGGCTTGGATAAAGATTTTCATTCTAACTTTCCAATATGCATAGCCTTCTCCGGCAAACAATGGAGGACGACTTATTGAGGCACCTTCACCACCAAAGGGATTCATGGAACCCATTGCGATTTTCTTAAAGGATCTTTACGAAAAAGCTCTTATGCTCGTGTCTTTCGACCGAGCTCTGATACCAATTGAGGAAACCGCAATTGGTGGTTGGAGAGACTTAGGAACCCTAGGAAAACACCTAGAAGGGGGGGTTGAATAGGTGTTGAAGCTACCTTGAAAGATTTTCGAACGAAACAAATCGAAACAATCAAAACAAATGATTTTTGCAAATTCTACAGCACTTAATCGATTAACCTGCAATTTACTCGAGTAGTACTCGATTAAACTGGAACTTAATCGATTAAATATGACAGAAAACAGAAAAATCAATTTTTCATTCGAATACGAAAATCAATCAATTCACATGCAAGATCAGAGATTCAGCGGAAATGATTAACACCTATATTCTTATTGATTAACCTAGTTATGAAAATGATTTTCCCTTTATCAATTTGAACAATTAAAGATTCAATTCAATCAATTATGAAAATCAATCTTTCTAGGTTTTCAACCAAGAACACAATCAAATGACTTGAATATAAAGAGTAAGGGTTAAGAGATACGACACAGTGATTTATCCTGGTTCACTTTCATCCACTTGAAAGCTACATCCAGTCCCCTCTTCAACCAAGAGAGATTCTTCACTATGAGGAATTAGAGTTCTCAAATTACAAGTGATTGCCTCACAAGACTCCCTTCTTGCTAGCTTACAAGAGATAACCGACACCCTTGCCTTGTAATCCTATTGATCTTCTCTCTAATCTAACCTCTACCCCTTGTTGATAATCGACACAACAAGTCTTCAATTGCTTGATGATAAACCACACACCAAGGCTTCACTTGCTTGATTCACAACCAAGACTTCTTCTTCTTCTTCAATAAGAATGCACTTGCTTGATGATAAAATCGACACACCAAGACTTCTTGTTTGTTGTAGTGGCTTGCCTTCTTGCAAAGATTACAACATAATAGAAAACACAAAACAATCCTATGAATCTCAATCAAGAGTTATGACAATTCACCATAAGAGATTCAAAGGTTCTTGATCAAAGAATATAACAATAGAAAAGCTTTGATCTTTGAAATTGAGAGAGAATAGAGTGGCTTGATTCTTTGTAAAATGAATATCAAAATGATAGAGTATGATCACAAAGGTTAGGAAAAGGTTTATATAGAATACCCAAAAGTTGTAGCACTTGAAAACTGATTTTGAGAAGTGAAAATCGTATTTTAAAAATCAGTTCAGCAGTACTTAATCGATTAAGCAAGTCGTGTACTCGAGTAGTACTCGATTAAGTGATATCGATTAAGTTGGTACTGCACATGTTCAAAACTTGTTTTCTCAAAATCCAACCTTTCCTTTAAAACCTTTAAGCCACCTATTGATTCTAGGTTAAGTGAAAACTCAAATTATGATTAAATCATGACTTATGAATGAGATTCACTACCCTCTATAATAATCTACCCAAATAAAAAACCTATGAAGCTTGAGAGGCAAAAGATAAAAGAAATACAAATACACTCAAACTTAGGTCTTCATGAGCTTGCTTTCTCTCTTCTTCATTTGATGTTTGTTGTTGCTTGTTGAGCTTGAAACTTGATCAACACTTGTAGCTTGTTCAAAAACACTTTGTCATTATCAAAACATTCATCATGTTCATCATGGAACTAACATCCTTGACCTCGCCCGACTGTGTGGAGACCCCACCACTGGGTCTAAGATCTGCAGAAGCAGTCCTATCATAGTCAGTCGGACCAGGAGAAGGAGTCTCCTCAGTGACAACTCTATGGGAGGAAGGATGAGAACGAGTGGCAGCTCTGAAACAAAAACTATGAAAACGACGCATAGGTCGAGCCGAGGGTGGTCCTCTATATGTATAAAAGGGTGGAACATGCATAGTATAGACTAATGGAATCCTAAATCGACGAGGTCGCACTCGCACCAGAGGGTTAGGGTGGTAGAGAGTGATCTCAACCTCCCCCTCAAAAGTGGAACGGTGCTCCACATACGTCCATATGCTTTAGGGATAGGGCGTATCTCAATGCAAGCTAGGTATCTGGCCATCACCTAAACAGGGCACAGGGAGTAAGTATACACATATACATAATTGATAAAGACTAAAATTACAAACACAAGTATATCATGGACAGATAATAATGCAAATACATATGAGCACACCAATTTTCAACATTATATTTCTTATAATGCAAGTGGCATGATGTATGATTTTCTATCCACAACTGAGGCCTCTAAAGTCCATCTTGGACGTCCATCCAATACACCCTTGTGTTCCCGGAACACCGACATTTGTTCCCAGAACATAATGCCGAACCATACTTGGATAATAAGCATCACTCCCGGAGTGTGCACCACGTTCCCAGAACGCATACGTTCCCAGAACGCATAAAAACCAGGTCCCGGACACTGGCCACATATCTATAATGTGTCATCAAGTAGGTTATAATTTGGTACTCCCGGAGTACCCTCCTCATATTCCCAGAATATGATAAATGTTCCTACCAACCAAGCTTCCATTCTATATGGATGCACAAATATCGGGGTTGGTTTTATCTTTGCATTAATTATGTGATTTAGAAATATTCCAATTTCCTCTTTTGAATGATTTAGTGGAGGCACAACCTTTGGCACATAATTCTCCTTTGAATTATCTCAAAAACATGCCTTTAAGTTTAGATTGGAAAAAATATAACCAATGGTATTCAAAAACTTAACTTTTTATTTTTCAGATTCAGGTACTAACCGGTTACAGTTTCAGGCTAACCGGTTAGAACTACAGACCTGAACTGTTTACCATTGTAATCAGAAAAACCCTTTTTCTTGAATTCTCTACCCAATCTATAACAATTTTAACATTGTTTTATGCCTCCAAAAACCACTGTTTTATCATTCAAAGGTCTAAATCACATTTCATTCTCCAATGAACATAATCTCCCCTTGAAATTATTTCATTAATTTAAGGCATAAACTCCATTCCTTCAAATCTGAACCATGATATTATAAGCACTCATCTTCAGATTATTTATAATGAAATTAAAGTATAGATTTGAGCCAAAATCACTAAAACTTCAGGACTGATTTAATAAATTGATTTTCTTTGAAATTTTACAGTGTCTAACCGGTTACAATTATCGAGTAACCGGTTAGATTATGCAGTCAGTCCACTTAAAACAGAGTTTTGACAAACTATTCTTTTCTTTTCTCAAATCTAACCCAATTCCAACATCCTCAGAGTTCATATGCCTTAAAAACAATATGTTCATACCCATAAACACATTTGATTTGCATGCATCAAGTTTATGGTATCAATTTGCATAAAAATCAACACAAACACCATTCAATACCACAAAACTCACAATCAACATTTACTTTATGATTTTAAACCTTAAATCACTTGCATGCATCAATTTCAATCTGCTCAACACAGGATTGAACCATATTTTGGCCTCCAAGCCTTTGTGCTTTAAAATACATAATGCCCTTTTGAGTTTTGTTAACTCAAATCCTAAATCACTTGATTTTTAGTCTAAATCTAGTATAAGGTAAACTTCTCCCATACCTTAAGACAGAGTTTGATGACAATCAACACTGATTTTGAAGAAAGACCATAGATTCCCCACAATTCCTCTAATCTGCTTTCAGCCACGAATTCCATCAACAGGGTCCAAAGACCAGAAAATTGGATATAGCAATTGGCCAAGAAAATTGGGGAAAATGATTAGAACTCAATCTAGGTAACATGCACTAGAGAATCAAAGAGATTTGAGGCTTAATGGTGAACTACACTTACCAAAATCAAGGCTGGAATTCAGCTTCCAGAACAGGAATGACAAAGAACTCAGTTTCCAACTCCTAGCTTCCAAGATGGATTTCTTCTTCCACACGAAAACTCAACTCACAAAGTGTATACCACTGAAAAGCCCTGGATTCAAGCTTTTCAAAAATGTGTGTTTTGCTCTCTAACACTCAAGGAATAAAACGAATTGCCCAGAACGAAATTGAAACCCTAGTTTCCCTTCTTCAACACAAACCAGCAACAATCAACCTCAACTCCTCTGAAATTCCACAATTTATAGGCAAATTGGATTTGCATGCATGGTGACGCGTGGTTTCCACTGATCTAAGGTTGATTTCGTGGCGATTAATTGGATTAATCAAGTGATTACTCATCAAAACCCACTAACCCAGTTTCTGGGTTCATCGTCTAACCGGTTACAGGGCATTACTAACCGGTTAGATTAGTTCAAAATTTAAAAATTAACATTTTTAAATCTTTCCCTCCAAGAACCTTTTCAATATTACATTTGGGTCCTATTCCAGGGACTAAAATGCAATATTCTTATATTTTGCATTTATTTACCATATAAAAATATTTCAATTTATTTTTATATTTCCGGCTAATTAAATACAAAACATAAAATTGTAACACCATATAAATTAATAATAAAACTTTTATTATTAATTTCCTATTATCCGGGAGACGAAAATTAGGGGTGTTACAGAAGGTACAATAGTATGTTTTCTTTCACTTCTATGGGTGGTAAGATTGATAGTATAATGAATGATGGTGGTGGTCCTCCTCAGTTTATTATCTCTGGACAAAATTATCATCGTATTGGTAGTTTATTGCCTTCAAATGGTGAGCCGCCTAAATTTGCTCAGTTGTACATTTATGATACAGAGAATGAAGTGTCAAATCGCCTTGGTTCTTTTAGGTATTATTTATTCTTTTTAATGTTCTTTTCTAAATATTTTTTTCTTTGATTTGTTTATTTAATTTTTTTTATAATTTTTCCATCTTTTTTTCATAGGGGTTGTGATGCTAATAACCAAATGCGGCCTTGCTTGGTATATGATCTCAAATGTATGCTTGATCAACACAACGCTTATGTTCGTGCTTTTAGATGTGCTAGAGATTGGAATAATAGTCATCCTTCCTTGAACATATCTTTAAAATTGGTTCGGCATCGATCAAATGATTATCGAATGTATGAACTACCATCTGTAAATGAGATTGCTGCATTGGTGGTTGGTGATTCTAACTTTGATGTTAATTGTCGTGATATAATTATAAGGCTTCTTGATGGACGTTTGCATCGAATTCATGAAACACATCCAGCTTATCTTCCACTACAGTATCCTTTGATATTTGCATATGGTGAAGATGGATTTAAGATTGATATACCAAGGCAGGGTGTTGTAATTGATCCAGATAGCAACACCAGAGATAGGGTATCATTGCGTGAATTTGTTGCATTTCGTATACAGCATCGAGAGACAGAGCATAGCACGTTGCTTAAAAGTGGCCATTTGTTTCAGCAATTTATTGTAGATTCTTATTCAATGATTGAGAGTCAACGACTTTCTTTTATTCGTGACAATCAAAAGAAAATTAGATCTGAATTTTTGAAGGGGTTAGAGGAAGCGGTGGATGTAGGGGATGTTGAGCCTTCTTCCATTGGAAAGCGTATTGTTTTGCCTTCTTCTTTTACTGGTGGTAGGCGGTATATGTTTAACAATTGTCAAGATGCCATGGCCCTAGCCAAAAAATTTGGTTTTCCACAAATATTTTTGACATTCACTTGCAATCCAAAATGGCCAGAAATTGATCGTTATATGGTGGTCCATAAAGTTAATGCTTCTGACAGGCCTGATATCGTTTGCCGTGTATTTCAAATGAAGTTGGAATCTATGATGAATGACTTTAAGAAAGGTCATGTATTTGGCGACGTTGTTGCTGGTAATTTTTTTCTGTACTCTTTTTATATTGTTGATTCTTTTTTATCGAATTATTTTAATTTGATTGTCTTCGTAGGAATGTACACTGTTGAGTTTCAGAAGAGAGGTTTGCCTCATGCTCATATTTTACTCTGGCTTGATGCTTCTTCTAAAATATCGGTTGTGGATTTTATTGATGAAAATATATGTGTTGAGTTGCCAGACCCTGATAAGTTTCCTAATCTCTATAAGGTTGTGTCAACTTTTATGGTCCATGGACCATGTGGACATTCTCGCTGTCATTCTCCTTGCATGAAGAATGGAAGGTGTTCCAAATTTTTTCCTAAGAAGTTTTCATCCCATACATATTTTGATGATGATGGTTACCCTATTTATAGGCGAAGGGATATTGGTTTGACAACCAATAGAAGTGATGTTTTGCTTGATAATAGGTTCGTTGTCCCCTATAATCCTTTTGTGTAGATGAAATATCAAGCACACATCAATGTTGAGTTTTGCAATCAAAGCAATTGCATTAAGTATCTTTTCAAGTATGTTAGCAAGGGTCCTGATAGAATCACTGTTGCTTTCAATTCTATTTCTGCTGTTGAAGATCAATCTAATGTTATTGACGAGATTAAGCAATACTATGATTGCCAATATTTATCTCCTTGTGAGTCTGTTTGGCGGATTTTTGCATTTGACATACATCATAGATGGCCTGCTGTTCAAAGGTTGACTTTTCATTTGCCTCGTGAGCAAATAATTCTCTTTGATGACAATGAATCTATTGATGGTGTTGTTCGCCGCTCTCGATCGTTGAATACGATGTTTTTATCATGGATGGATGCTAATAAAATGTATGAAGATGGTCGATCATTAACCTATGGTGAGTTTCCTTCCAAGTTTGTTTTTGATTCTTCTAGCAAAACTTGGCACTTGCGACAAAGAGGTTTTTTGTGTTGGGCGTTTGAACTTTGTTCCTCCTGGTACCGGTGAACTACATTATTTGCGCCTTTTGTTAAATGTGCAATGTGGTTGCACTAGCTTTGATGATATCAAAACTGTTGATGATTTTACTTATAATACATTTCAAGAGGCATGTATTGCACTTGGTTTGTTGGCTGATGATAGAGAGTTTGTTGATGGTATTCGTGAAGCATCTTTGTTAGGCTCTGCTTTTTATCTTCGTCAACTTTTTGTTGGTCTTCTTCTTTCCAATTCTATTAGCAAGCCAGCCTTTGTTTGGGAGCAAACTTGGGAAATTTTATCTGACGATATTTTATATAATGCAAGAAAACAATCCTGTAATCCTGGTAATATTTTTTTTGCTTTACTGATTAATTTCTTCTCACTTTATATATCTTTTGTTTGTTTTATTTTAAATTATAATCATTTTGGTATTTGACTACATATTTTTGTTGTTGAATAGATTTGGCCATTTCATCTGATGTGATACGCAATATTTGTCTATCTGAACTTGAGAAACTGTTGCAACTGAGTGGTAAATCCTTGAAGGATTTTTGTGGAATGCCATTGCCTTCTAATTTTTATATGTCTCGATATTTCAATGTTTATTTACAACGTGAGCTTGGTTATGATAGACAACAAATGGCTTTGTTGCATAATCAATCTTATGGTTGTTTGAACAAAGATCAGTTGAATGCCTATGACAAAATTGTCGAAGCAGTTTATTCTGGGCATGGTGGTTTTTTTTGTTTATGGTTATGGTGGTACTGGAAAAACATTCTTATGGAAAACTCTCTCTTATCGATTTTGCTCAGAGGGTAAGGTGATTTTAAATGTTGCTTCTAGTGGTATTGCTTCTTTGCTTTTACCAGGTGGTTGTACTGCCCATTCTTTATTTTCAATACCTCTTGATTTAGATGAAGATTCATGTTGTAATATCAAACAAGGTAGTTTAAAAGCTCAACTACTTATCAACACTTGTGCTATAATATGGGATGAGGCTCCTATGATTAATAGATGGGCTTTCGAAGCTTTGGATCGAACTTTGAGAGATATCATGCGTTTTTCACATGATGGTGATAATGATAGATTGTTTGGTAGTAAGACTATTGTCTTGGGTGGTGACTTCCGTCAAATTTTGCCTGTTATACCTGGTTCAAATCGTGTTGCTGTTGTGAATGCTACTATTAATTCCTCTGAATTATGGCAACATTGTGTTGTACTTCGCTTGAATCAGAATATGCGCTTAGAAAGAAATTCTTTCTCTGCAAATGTTGAAGAAGTCTCTAAATTTGCAAAATGGATACTTGATATTGGTGATGGTCTCTTAGGTATTGAGGATAACGGTGAAGCTATGATTGATATACCCACTGAATTTTTGCTTTCTAGTGCTGGAGATTCTATTGCTTCCATTGTTTCATCCACTTATCCTGATCTTCTTTCTAATATCATGAATTTCAAATATTTTGAAGAGCGTGCTATTCTGGCTCCTAGGTTGGATGCTGTTGATAAAATCAATGAGTATGTTTTGTCTCTTGTACCTGGTGATGTCAAAGAGTATTTGAGTGCTGATTCTGTTTGTTCTGTTGAAAGTGATGTTGGTTTAAATGTTGATTGGGTTACTCCTGAATTTTTGAACCAAGTCAAGTCCTCTGGTATTCCTAACCACAAGCTGTTGTTGAAACCTGGTGTTCCCTTGATTTTACTTCGTAATATTGATCAATCTGCTGGCTTGTGTAATGGTACCAGGCTTATTGCTCTTAATTTGGGAAAAAATGTTATTTGTGCTCGTGTTGTTACTGGTACTCATTCTGGTGATAATGTCTTTATACCTCGCATCAATTTAATCCCATCTGATTCCAAAATGCCAATCAAGTTTTGTAGACGAAAATTTCCTGTTGCCCTTTGCTTTGCGATGACTATTAATAAGAGTCAAGGTCAAACACTTTCACACGTATGTTTATATCTGCCAAAGTCTGTTTTTACCCATGGTCAACTTTATGTTGCTGTTTCAAGGGTTACTTCTCCTTCTGGGTTAAAAATTTTGATAGGTTCTGATGATGAGTATGATATGCATAGTACTATTAATGTTGTTTACCCAGAAATTTTTCAGAGGGTTTAGTTTGTTTTTCTGTTATGAATTTGTTCAGAAATGTAATGATCATATTCATATCCATGCTATTGTTTTGTTCAAAATTTTAATTATTAGATTAATGTTAAAACTATATTGAAAATTTTTTCCATGTTTTTTTAAATTTTTTTTTTATTATTTCTTACGAAATTTTTAGCTTAATCTACTTTTTGTATTAAAGGTTGCTAAATCTAATTGATTTTTTGTATTCTAATTGTACTGGCTAATATCCCTCAATTATCATATTGTTTACGCTATTTACTATATTTGTATTTTTGGTTGATTCTAATCGATTTTGTGATTGATGTTTGAATCACAGGAATTTATTAGAGTATGTAACTATAATTGATCTTATTCTTCTATTTGGTCGATTATGTTGAACTAATCGAGTAGGTATGTACTTCTTTTATTTTGTCCTTTTCGTTGGTTCTGATCGATTAGTATAATATTGTTTGAGTTGTTGTATTTAATTGTTGTATGTTATTCTGACTTTTTTATTCCGTGGTTTTGATAGCTGATGTTTATTCTAATTTTTATATTTAAATCTGGCTTATTTAAGTTTTTCGTCCCTGAAAGTTGACCGAGTTTTGGTTTTGGTCCTTATCTTTTTATTTGATCGGTCTTGATCCTTAAAAGTTTAATTTTTTTTTTGTTTTGGTCTTTGCCGTTAAGATCCGCCGTTAATTGATGACGTGGCTAACAGAGTGTCACGTCAGCATGTCATGTGTCTTTTTGTTTAAAGTAAAAGGTCCCTAAAAGTTGACCGAATTTTGGTTTTAGTCCCTATCTTTTCATTTGACCGATCAAGGTCCTTAAAAGTTTAAAAATTATGTATTTTGGTTTATTATATAAACAGAAAGGCCGAAAGACTAAAAATTATAATATTTTAGTTTATTTGAAGTCCCACATCGAAATATTTATGCAAGAATTAAATGTTATATACTCTAATGATTACTGTGAGTTTGTTTAAGTTATTAATTGTGGCGAGTTTTGCTTGCCTTGCTAGGTTATTCATGTCATATTGTGCATATACATGGCTTGTGGAAGATGCCAAGCAATTCCTCCCAGGGATCTCAAGCTTCTCTTGAAATGATTTTCATGGATGCATTGGTATTGAGTATATTCTTTCTTATAATTCATTTTATTTTTTTTATTTTTATGTATTCCGTTGTGTTTAACTTTTCCTTATCTTTTTTTTGTAGGGTGATAAAATACAGGCTTCTGCTTATGGCTCATGTCTTCCTTTCTTTACACGTTATATGCATGAAAATATAGTATATGATTTTTGTGCTTTTGACATTAAGGCAAATGATCTTGAGCTGAGGATTACTGATCATAGATTGAGACTAAAATTTCTTTTTTACACATGTTTTAAGGTTGTTGATGATTGCAACTTTCCACTAAATGTACTTTCGCTATCTTCATTTGGTGATCTTTTGGTTGGTTTACCTCCTCCGCCCACTGTCATTACTGGTTTGTTAATTTCTTTTTAACACCTTCTTTCCAACATTATTTTCACTTTCATAATTTATTACTCATTCTTGTTTCTTTTTTCTTTTTTTATAGATTATGTCGGTCTGTTGACAACGGTATCAACAGAAAAAAGTTGTGAACTTAATGGTCAACAAACTAAAATGCTTGCAATCGAGCTGTGCGATGAATAGTATGTAATTATTTTTTTGTTTTCTTTTTTTGCTATAAACGTTGTATGATAATTTTTATTCTATTCATCTTCACATTTTAACATTTTGAATTTGTTTGTTTAGTTAATGTCAAATTTATAAGAAAAGGTTTTTGTGTCTTGTTTGTTGTTTGCTATTTATAATTCTTCACTGTATCTTTCTCGCAACTTAATTTGTATGTTCTTGTATTTTTTCTTAATTTTTAACTTTATTATTTTTAGTGGGACGTGCGACTGTGTTGTCTTTGGAAGCTATGTTGGACAACTTCTTTCTCTACTAACTTCTCGAGATGCTTCTCATGCAACTGTTGTTCTTCAATATTCCAGGGTCCAGTTAATTAGAGGCACGATTTTTCCTTTATGAATTATTAAATTAGTTTTTCTCTTTTTTGACATTTATTTGATTACTGTTTATTCCTTTCTGGCTTTTAGGTCGTGCTGTTTTTCACACTTTGAATCACCTCACTAAGATTTTGATCAATCCCAATATAGCTGAAGTCCACAGATTTGAGCAGCGGTAATCGTTTTTTTTTACCGAAACCGTTTTTTTTGATAATTTTTTTTTCATTTGTTTATAAGTCTAACTTTTTTTTAAAAAAAATTAGTATGCTGCATCGTGGTTTATCTCAAACTCCTTTTATGGTCTCTGTTTCTACTGGAAAGACTAGCCTTGATGATGATTTAATGGGTGATTCTCCCTTTATCAATTTGCAAACACTAAAATCAATTGAAAAGGTCCAATTTTTATTCATTATTTTTTATTTCTTTATTTTCCGCTATTATTTTATTTTTTTGTCTTCATACCTGTCATTTATTCTCTGTTTTCGGATTACAATGCAGCCTGGTATATACAAAGTTGAAGCTTCCATTGTTTGTATCTCTGAGAAAAATGAATGGTTCTACAATGAGTGTAGTTGTAAGGGCCTTTTGGTTGAAAAAGGTGATAACAATCTATGTGTCTTTTATAATGAAACCAATGGTCTGAGCTATCCAAGGTATTCAATATATTTCATTGTATTTTGAAGTGATGTTTTACAATGTCTGTACTTAATATTTCCTTTTCAAATTTCAGATATAGCATACCAATTGTTGTTATGGATTCTTCCTCAACAGCTACTCTTATTATGCTCGATCGTCAGGCTATGTTCATGTTGAGTACAAGATGCTCGGATCTTTTTTCGCTGCCAAAAGCTGCTGCTGATTGCTTTAAGCCACCTTTTCCAAATGAATATATTGCATATCCTAATATATTTAAACAATTGATTGGTGGAAACTATATTTTTAAAGTTGAACTGTCCAGATACAAGGGTGCTTCTAAGCTTACTATATTTAGGATGTTCCCCAAAAAAATGGTTGGCATGCAGATTTTGTCCAATGACTTTTTCCATGAAACTGAAAAGGTATTTTTACTTGCTTTTCTTTTTTTTATTTTGCTTTATCTTGGGAAATTTTCTGTTATTGGCATTTATTTTTGGTTTAATCTATTTGCATCTTATTATTTGCATCCTAATTTTTCTTAACCTATAATTTCATTTTTTTTCTTTTTGGTTACTTGCTGATTTAATTTTTCTCTTTTGTTCTTTGATTTTTTCTGATTTCGTTATTTTGTTTGAATTTTTCAAGGTTAATTCATCTCCATATGTTCGTCTGAAGAATAAGCATGTGCATGGTTCATCTGGTCATGGTTTTGTTGATTATCGTTCAAGAAAGAGATCTGGTGCGTTTAATGATTTGATTCTTGAAGGTCAATCATCTGGTTTAAAAAAACTAGCAATTGCAGCTGAGTTTGTTGAATCTAAAATACATTCAGAAGTCTCTTCAGCTCCATTGCTTTCACCAATACCTTTCCCAAATCCAGATGTTTTTCCATCGTTTTCTCGTGGCTCTCATCCAAATGCCCTTTCTTCAACCTATATTAATGGTCTTGGTTGTCAGAAATAGTTTAAGGACTTCAAGCAATGCCAGGACTTCTTTTTTGGACTTTTGTTTTTCCTTCCAAGTATTATTATGTCAGACTTAATGCTGGGATTATGTATCTTTTTTTTTTTTATGCTATTGCCAGAATAGGATCAAATATTTGATTGGATTTGCATGCATGTATCTTGTGTATGTATTTCCAAATGTAACACCCTAATATTTATATAGCTTAATTACTAATAATTTGTTGGTTTTAAAATAGGACTTGAAAATTTCGTTTTAAATCTTAACGAAAATCCGACAGAGTTTCCTCTGTTTATCGGACTTCCCAAAAATTTAGAGTTTTCACCTGTCAACCCAGAACAATCCAGAAAACATTTCAACATTTCTAAATATATTAATTAACTTTACAAGCCCTATTTACGACATATAATAAACTCGGGCTTATAGTGATTAGATTATTTCAAAAACCCAAAATAGATTAATTATAAAACAATGACTAGAATACACCCTTAACTAAATTACACTCCACGGTGTGGAGTGCACTCCTGCTCGGCCAGGGGCTGTGCTAGCTCAAGCTTAGTACCTGAAATGATAGTAAGGAGTGAGCATACACATAAAATGGGAAAGCAGTTTCTGAATATGACATAATAACTAACTAAGCCAATCACAAATATCAAATAAATCAAATAGCACACAATTTTAAACAACCAAAATCAGATTCCAGTTATAATCATTCCATATGCCTTAATTAATTCATATTCCCCTTAACACACAATTAAACAACAATTCCAAATTCCTTAATTCCATTGCTCATTTCCGTTATTCATTAGATAAACTATTTCCCTTTCCTTAATTTCCAATAATTATCATTGCACCACTAGGAATTGATGCACCTGCTAGGCAATTCGGCACCTACTAGGGACTTTAAACCTGTCAGGACTGAGACACCCATTAGGCATCACCCGTTAGGACAATGCTGGTTAATTTAATTAACATTCATTTCCCATAAATTCCAATTCACATATTATTCATTTTCAGGTGGTTATGCAGTGGGATTGATCCTTTGGCGCACCGACGCCTAACGGGAATTTAGGACCTAATGGGCAATTGGCTTGACAGGAATTTGGCCCTAGCAGGCAATTCACTACCTAGCAGGGCACCTAGTGTGCCGGCTTGCCCAAGGATCAAGTCACACTGCATTCCCTTTTATTCCATATCAAAAATTCATTTTCCAAATAGATATATATATAAACCAAAATTTTCCATCATTCCAGTCCATTTTCACAAAAGTCAAACCAAGCCTCAATGATCAACACATATATAATCAAATAGCCACAACTTCACATTCTTTACAACAATTTAACATTTATTTATAAACAATTAGCACCAAACACATATATCATCACATTTAGCACCAACTAAGCATATACTTAATCACAAACATTTATTAGAGTTACATTCACTTTTATTACTTAACCAAGGCACTCTCATTAATTAAGATCATTATTATCAATTTTATTTAGTTTCTCCTCTAGGTTTTCTAATTTCCTAACTAACACATAACTCCTAGCAATCATTATATACATACCACAAACTATTCCCCAGAGTATGGTAATACTCACTAATACCCACTCCTTACCTTGCGTTTCCATAAACCTGTTTCCTTTCATATAATGCTGCCCCAAACGTAGCGCGGTTCAGTGCTTTCGCTTGTGCTGATCCTAAAGCTCCTTCGTCGTCTAAGCGGTCATACAAATTAAATAAAAATCAATATCATGCGTTTTATGAAAAATGGACTTTAACTTGAAAACCGAGACAAGTTAGTTTTGAAAACATTTAGTTATTCCCAAATCAGAGTAACTAATTAAAATCATAATAAATAACGATTTAATTACAAATCGACACTAAATCACAATATCACTCATTTTCCAAAATAATAATAATAAGGTTCCAAAACAATAACTTTATAAAACAGTTTAACAATAAATAATTATTACCAATATCATTAAAATTAGTATTAATATAAAAATTAAAACGTAACATAGAGCAATTAGAAAAGTATTAGGGATTTACCCTCAAAGATGGTGTTGAAGCAAAAAGAGGCAACTAGACGAGTTCGGTTTCCAGCTGCAAGCAATGATTCGGTCCGGTCTTACGCCAAAAGTTCATAACGAAATCGGTTTATATCTATTCGAAACCAGAGCAACCCAAACCGATCTGGACTGCAGCCACCACAGCAACAAGAGAAACCTCCAAGGCGTCAGTTTGGTTGAAGTTGCAGCATCCCTCGTCGACACAAGGAGGGAGAGACGGAGGCCGGCACTGGTGGCTTCCTTGGTGACGGCGTCGGTTCGCGAGTTGAGAAGGAGAAGAAGAGGACGACGGCGGCGGCTGGGACCTGGAAATCGCGATTCGTGGGCTCCTCCAACAACAATGACAGCGGCGGCGCGAGGAAGGCAAAAAGGGAACCATAAGGTTGCGATCTTCTTCGTGGTGGTGGCGGTCCGATTTGAGGAGGAAGGGAGTCGCGAGCGGCGACGCGACAGCGGATTGCAGCATCAACGACGAGAGAGAGAGAGGGACACGCGCGATGGCGACGACGACATGGTGGGTTAGTCGGTCTGGAGAGAGAGGGAGAGAGCACAACGACGGGCACCGACGGCGGAGAACCAGAGGGACGGCGGGCGGTGAGGATTTTGGCCAAGGGGGAAAGGAAGAGAGAAACGAGAGGCAACTAGGGAGGGGTGGCGGCTGCTGAGTTGCTTTTAGGGTTTCCCCCCCCCCCCCCCCATTTCACTTAACACACATAATAATATTATTATTTTATTTTATTTTTTTTAAGTCAAATAAATATCAATAAGTTTAATAACCATACAAATTCATTAGGAACTTATAAAGACTAGAACTTGATTGTAACGTAGGAAGTAAAATAAATTTATTTAACATTGTCTCTTTATAAATACCAAAGTAAAGAATAGAAAGACTATTTTTCAAATAGGGTAATTGTTTTTAAATAAATTTACTTTAAAATATACGAATAAAAATATAATTTCTTAAATAATATAACGTACTTTATGAAAATATTCCAACACATAATTATATACGAGAATTAATCACTTAATTTGATAAAACTCAATTTATAAGGCAAAAGAAAATCAGGATGTTACACCAAACATCTAGGATTGTATGGCAATTCGTGTTATGTTTCTTCTGGTATGTTGAACAATTTCAATTGTTATATATTATATATTGTATATTGTAACACCCCTAATTTTCGTCTCCCAAATAATCAAGAAATTAATTATAACAATTATTTTATAATTGATTTATGTTGGTTTGTAAAGTTTTAGTTTTTGAACATTGTGTGTTTTTATATATAAAAATATGAGAAATATTTTTATATGGTTATTTTGTACAAAAATATGAATATTGTAATTCAGGCCTTGGGTTGGGACCTAATTGCAATATTAAAAAGGTTTTTGAAGAAAGAGTAATTAAATTATTAATTTTTGAATTTTATCAGCATGTAACCGGTTAGAAGGGCTTTGTAACCGGTTACACGATGAACTCAGAAAACTGGGTTAGTGCGTTTGATGAGTAATCACGCGGTTTAACCCAGAATTCGCCACGAATCCCACTCGATTCATGGTGGGAGACGCGTGTCGCTATGCATGAGAGGCCAATTTCTCTATAAATAGTGGAATTGCTGAAGATCAAGGGTTGATTGCTGCAATTCTTGTTGAAGAAGGGTAATTAGGGTTCCAAATTCGTTCTGAGCAATTCGTCTCCTTCTTTGAGAATTAGAGAGTGAAACACACCTTTCTGGAAAGCTTAAATCAAGAGCTTTCCAGTGATATACACCTTGTAAGTTGAGTGTTCGTGTGGGTGGAGGAATCAAGCTTGGAAGCTAGGAGTTTGAGTCTGAGTTCTCTGTTGTTCTGGTTCTGGGAGCTGAATTCCAGATTCGATTTTGGTAAGCATAGTTAACCTTTAAGTCTCAAACCTCTTTGATTCTCTAGTGCATGTTACCTATATTGAGTCCTAATTGTTTTTCCCAATTTATTTGGCCAATTGCTATGTCAAATCTTCTGGTCTTTGGACCCTGTTGATAAAAATCGTGGCTGAGAGCAGAACTATGAATTTAATGGAAATCTGTGTTGGAGCCTTTCTCTCTGCAATGTTTTGGATCAAGCACGAACCTAAGGTAAGGGGGAAGCTTACTATTTGCTAGAATGAGGAAAAACATGTTGGTAAATAGGATGAGTCACCAAGAGACTCTAAGGGCATAGTTGGAATTAGTTTTATGGCTTGGAGGCCAATTTAAGCTCATTTCTGTTTTTGAGCAATCATAATATGATGCATGCAAGCTGTTGTGATGACAATTTCATGACTTAATTTGATATTATGTGAATTGATGCATTAAGTTGTGAAATATGTGCAATTATGTGCAATGTGAGTATCTAAATTGAATGCATGCAAGGTGAATGTGTTTCTGTGGTTAAACATGTTTACTTAAGGTGTATGAACTCTTTTGAATGTTGAAATTGGTTAGATTTGAGTAATGAAAAGAATGGTTTGCAAAACTTCATATTTCAATGTGCTGACTGCACAATCTAACCGGTTACTCGATAATTGTAACCGGTTAGACACTGTAAAATTGTTAAAGAAAATAAGTTTCTGAAATCAGTTCTGTGGTCTTATCAATGTTATTCAAATCTAGACCCTAATTTCACTGGAATTCAATCGGAAATGAAGTTGATTTTGTGGTAATAATTCAGATTGAAAATTTGGAGTTAATACCTTAATATCAAAGGATAATTTCAAGAGGAAATTATGCCTAAATAAAATTGGATTATGACTTAGATCTTTTGAATGATATTATGTGTTGAACTTGAGGTATTCTGTTATGCTAAGACCTTGTTATTGGATTGAGTAGATAATTTAAGAAAAGATTCTTGGAAAATTAGTGGTTTTATATTCAGGTCTGTAATTCTAACCGGTTAGGTGATGATGTAACCGGTTAGTACCTGAAAACTTAAAAATAAAAGTTAAGTGTTGAGTAAGGATTTTGATATCAATGATTATATTCTCTCAATCCAGGTCTATGAGCATAGGTTAAATTTAAATTCAAAGGTGAATTTTATGAGTAAAGCTATACCTCAAGATATCATTCAGAAGTTGTGTTTTTCTAAGTCATAATAATGGAATTAATGGGATTATGACCCTGTACTCTAGGAGTACCCAATTGATATGCAACCTACTTGATGACACATTCTGGGAATGTGGCCATTGTCTGGGACGTGGTTTCTTGGACACGTTCTGGGAACGTGATACACACTCCGGGAGTGGTGCTTGATTTTATTCCAAGTATGGTTTACGATACGTTCTGGGAACGTATGTTAGTGTTCTGGGAACACATTGGTATAATATTAGAATTAAAGATAAAACCAACCTTGATGTTTGTGCATTCATATAGAATGGAAGTTTGGTTGGTAGGAACGGTTATCATATTCTAGGAATATGAGGAGGGTACTCCGGCAGTACCAAATTGTAACCTACTTGATGACACATTTTAGATATGTGGCCAGTGTCTGGGACCTGGTTATATACGTTCTGGGAACGTATGATAGTGTTCTGGGAACACATTGATAAGCAACCTACTGGATGACACATTATAGATATGTGACCAGTGTCCGGGACCTGGTTTTTATACGTTCTGGGAACGTATGCGTTCTGGGAACGTGATGCACACTCTGGGAGTGATGCTTGTTTATCCAAGTATGGTTTGCTACACGTTCTGGGAACGTGATGCACACTCTGGGAGTGAATGCTTATCATCCAAGTATGGTTTGGCATTACGTTCTGGGAACGAATGTCAGTGTTCCGGGAACACAACGGTGTATGGGATGGACGTCCAAGATGGACTTTGAGAGGCCTCAGATGTGGAAGGAAATCATGCATCATGCCACCTGCATTGAAAGAATTATTACGATTAACCGGGTGTGCTCATATGATTATGCATCATGATTTGCTGCATGTTAACTTGTGGATGTTAGTTTTATTCTCATTTGATTATGCGAATATGTATAGCTAACCCCCATGCCCTTATTAGGTGTTGATCGTGCATCTAGCTTGCACAAGAATCAGTAAGGGGAGATGTCCCTTAGGTGCATGCAGAGTGTAGAAACTGTGGGTTGGGAACCCGTTGTGCAGATATCGAGGATCCGACCAGAAGGATGTTTGGACAAGGGACCAGTGACCAGCTCTATAATATTTCTATTTTTAATAGAATTTATATGATACATATTTTGGAAAAAGGTATCATAAAAGGAATTCAGTTTCATCATAATACTTATTTTATAATAATGGACTTGTTACACTTGATATATTTTGGGAGGGTAATATGGTGATTTTACTATGTTTCCGCAAACTCTGATTTTACGAGTCACCTTCATTATTAATCAAGTGTTTGTGAAAATAAATTTTCCGGGGAAGGGATAATTTCTTATTTTCAGATCCTTCTCCAACGATAACAAGTCCAAGTATTCTTAAACTTATTACTTTTCTTATAAAGTAAGAGGACATAAAATGAGTGTTACACTTTTATGGTATCAGAGCAATGGTCCTGACTCTTGGTCCTTGGGTGTGTGGTCCAATACGCTGGTCATCGATATCTGCAATGTTTCCTGGGAAGTATGCTTTCATATACTTCCAAGCTAGAGCTAAGGTTATGGGTAATGGCTCTAGATAAATAGCTCATTCTGCTATTAAGAAGTGTTCTATGAAGTCTAAGTAGAAGTATGATAGTCGTATGCTTCTCTTTAGACATGTTGTAAACCCAAAACCACAGTGTTGGTTTATTATGTTTTCATAGAGCCAGTGATGAGGAAATTTTAAGGAGTTGTAGTTGAGTCCTCGACTCTGAGGAGGAGTGTTTACCCTCACTCGTGTTAAAGTTAATCAACTTTTTAGACCGAGTGTAGGGCAGTGATCTTCTTAAAGATCAACCTTGCTGAGTTTGTTAAACTCTAAAGCTATCCTTTCTTTTGTTCCTTTCGGATAAGGGTAGTGATCGAAGTTGCTCAATGTCTTACCCAATCTGTTATCTCAAGTGGAGACTCCTACAAATCTTCTTGTAGTCATTTCCATGGTACGTCTGGATCATTCTATTAGACTTTGTCTATGTACTTGTGTCATGAGTACATTTGATCTTAAGCACGGTTTGGGAGCCGAGGGATCAAGTGATCATGATTAATGACGATAGAACAACCCTGTATTGGGATTCCCAAGTTTCGAATCGGGAATCCAATGAACCCATATGTTGCTTCTGGGAAGCAATATTAAAAGAAAAGGGGGGTTAAAGAAATCCTGGTTGTAGGAAATGATGTCAGGTTTACCTTTGGGTAAAGAGATAGAGTTTGGAATCAAGTCAATTCTTGAAACTGATTCTATCTCTACTACCTTTCTAATATGGTACCATCGGGAATGGTCAAATGGGAGAAACACGTAGAAAAGTGCAAGGTTGATTGGAGGTGGGATTAACCCCAAATCAGGATTCGGGACAGGGATACACTTAAGACTGCATTTTGATCTCGATACGGACATTATGAGTGGGAAGTAATGCCGTTCGGATTGACTAATGCACTTGTTCGTTTATGGATTATAAGAATGAGACCTTTAGATTACACTGGGATTCGTTTGTGGTTTATCCTGAGAATCCGGAGGAGCATGAGGAACATCTCGGGTTTCTGTTGAGAATCCTGCAAGGGGAATAGTTGTGTGTTAAGCTCGCCAAAGATGAGTTTTGGTTGAGTGAAGTTACGTTCGCAGGGCATGTGATCTTTAAAGAAGAAAATGCGATGGATCCAGCAAGGGTAAGTTTAGGGTTGAAATAGGAACAGCCTAAGACTGTGACTGAGGTGAGAAGTTTCTTAGGGCTGGCTGGATATTATCACCGGAATGTTGAGGGATTTTCTAAGATCGCATGGCCTCTGACCAAGTTGACTTGGAAAAGATCAACTGATGGTATTAAATGATAGGGTGTTGTTTAATTATGGTGGGGTGGTGATGGATTATACCCCAACATAATATGATTAGTCCAAGAGGAATTATGGAAAATGTGAGTAGATTATGATTTAAGTCATTTCAGTGATGGATTCAGTTGGAATCAGGGTATTAGATTATGATTAAATCCTATTTTGAGTTGGATTGGATGATGTAAATAAAATGGTTTTGAAATTCTTTGGTTTTACTTCTAAAACTATACTTCATAACCGGTTAGAGTTTCTTGTAACCGGTTAGAAGCTGAAAGGTTAAAATAAAAATTTAAGTCCTTTGTGAAGGAACTTTTGGTATTAGTAGACATCTTCCTCCAATCCAAACTCAATGTCAATTACCTAATTAAAGTTTAAGGAAGGATTTAATGTGATGAAATAACTTAATGCCTTGATTCATCATTGAAATTGATTTAAGAGGATTGAATTATAATACTTATGGATTAATCGAGAGTTGAAATTAAGGAGCCACTCCAATTGGAGAAGGTAGAGGATTTAGCTGGATGATGCAAAGGAAACAATAGGTGTTAAGATGAGAAGGTTGTGATTTATGAACGAGTTTGGAGTTCGAAAGTATGGATGACAATAAGAAGAGGAAGAGTTGAATGTAAAATAAAAGCGATGGATGGAGTTTCTTAAAGATTATGGCTTTGAGCTCCATTATCATCCTGGTTTAGCAAACGTAGTTGCAGACGATTTGAGCTGAAAGGCTATTTCTGTGAGCTCAATGATGGTCCAGGAGGCTATTCTGATTGAGGAATTTAGAGACCTAAGTCTGGTAACCCAAGAGGAACCCTCTAGTGTTAGATTGGGAATGTCGCCAATCACCAACGAATTCTTGAACCGGATTCGTGGATTTCAACCAGGAAATGAGGAGTTAGATTTCTATGAAGAAAACGAATAAGATTTAATCTTTGGAATTAAAGTCAAGGATTATGGATATTAGAAAGTGACTAAGGAGGAAATAGGGAAGGGAACATTTGTTCATCTCGAGGTGAAAACTGTGAGGCACATCACTTGGAGTTTAGTTGTGATGTACCTAAGGGAATAGTAAATTCCGATTGTAGGAAGCTGGAGTATTATTCACCGAATTGTCTTGAAAGAAAAGGTGAGAAAGGATTGGACAGCAAGCGAATCCAGCACGAGAAGAATTCACCGGTTGAGATGAGAGTTGAGTGTAATCCTGATGTTTTTAATTACGTTAATCTAATCGTTTGCGAATATCAATATCCTGTTGGAAGTCCAACTTCAATCTTTCTGTGATCAAAACCTTTATCACAATTGGATGTGATAAATCACTGTGGACACTACAGAAATAGAAAGATTAGTTATGGCTAGAGAGATTAACAACCACCGGGATAGGACAAATCTTTGTCTCCCCAACGGAAATGTCTCTAGAATTTGACTATCTAACTAAGTCTGATAGTGATAATTACCCTATCTTTAAGTTCATCTAACTTAAAGACCTGTCGTATGATCTTTCTTGTGAAAGATTATATCTAAAAGGGATGATTTTGTTATTAATGGTTTGAATATTAGGACCGATCACCCTAATGTCACAAACTATTAAGGAATAAAGTCATACAAATGTTTCTTTGATCGTGCTCGAGAGATTAGAGTGCGCAGCCCAAAAAGTTTTTCCAAAAAGTTTATTGGAAAATGTTTTAATTGAAAAATATTTATGTGAAGTGTAAAGAGTATTTCTTTTAAAATAAATTCTTTCACATAAGAGTTTTTATGCAAAGAATTTTTATTTAAAGTGAAAAATTTTATTAGAAATGTTTCGAAATAAAGGAATTATATCGAAACTCTTTTAAGTGGGGGAGTCCCCTAAAGGACAAATTTTTGGGAACTAGATGAAGTTTTCTAGTATAAAAACACTTTGGAAAAGTAGAAAATTTCAAAAGACGAATTTCGGGGACGAAATTCCTTTTAAGTGGGGGAGTAGTGTAACACCCCTAATTTTCGTCTCCCAAATAACCAAGAAATTAATTATAACAATTATTTTATAATTGATTTATGTTGGTTTGTAAAGTTTTAGTTTTTGAACATTGTGTGTTTTTATATATAAAAATATGAGAAATATTTTTATATGGTTATTTTGTACAAAAATATGAATATTGTAATTCAGTCCTTGGGTTGGGACCTAATTGCAATATTCAAAAGGTTTTTGAAGAAAGAGTAATTAAATTATTAATTTTTGAGTTTTATCAGCATGTAACCGGTTAGAAGGGCTTTGTAACCGGTTACACGATGAATTCAGAAAACTGGGTTAGTGCGTTTGATGAGTAATCACGCGGTTTAACCCAGAATTCGCCACGAATCCCACTCGATTTGTAACACCCTCACAATTATTTAGTTAAATTAGGATTTTATAAAAATAGGTACTTGAAAATTTCTTTTTAAATTAAAATACTTAAGAATATTTTTCCAGAAAAACGGACAGAGTTTCCTCTGTTTTACGGACTTTCCCAAAATTTCCAATTTTGTACCTGCTTAACCTGTTCAGTCCAGCAAACTTTAAAACATAAAACGTTTAAATTTTATCCAGAAACAGATCCTAATGCCCTGAATATCTCAAATAGGGCATACAACTAATACATATCTTTATATTACAAAATAGTAGTTTTTAACATATCTAAAACTGCAGTCCTCTCGTAAATAATAAACAGATACTCCACGTAGTGGAGGTTCAACCTGCTCGGCCAGAAACTGTGTAAGCTCCAATCTCAAAACCTGAAAAATGGTTGTAAGGGTGAGCTTTACACATGAAGTAGAAAGTAGTTCCTAACTAAACATAATGACCTACTAAGTCAAACACATTTAGCACGTAACACATATTTTCAATCATCAAACCAAGCATGCATCACACACAAACAATAGTTTCCCTTAACCACTCTTAAACCCATAACCTTCGCTCTTTTATCTTATTCATGTACTGTTGATTCTCTTTTCTCTCACTCACATCCTATTATCTTTCAATATTGCATTCAATCATTATTTCTTCCTTTTACATTTTTATCGTTTACTTCTCTTTCTTTCTTTTTAATCTTTCTTTACTTCTTTCTTTTTATTAATTTGGCTACAGGGTCTCACGACCAGGCCCACCGACCTAACCTGCACCAAATATTTCCTTTATCATCTATCCACAGGGTCTAACAACCGGATTCATATGACCTAACCTATGTCACAGGGTCTCACGACCAGATCTTTCGACCTAACCTGCGCCATAGGGTCTCACGACCAGATCATATTATATAACCTGTGTTGGCCACAGGGTCTTACGACCAGATCCCACGATCTAACCTGCGTTGGCCCATTCTTTTATTAATTCTTTTATCAATTGGCCACAGGGTCTTACGACCAGGTCCTCCCGACCTAACCTGTGACAGGTATCCTTTTATTATTCTCATCCTCATTTAATTTATCTTATTTAGTTATTATTTTCATTTATTATCTTTTCTATTTAATTTCTCTCTAATTATCCTTTTCTCTTTTGCCTTTTATTATTAATTTGTTATCTCATTCATCATTCAATACACATCATACAATCATACACAATTTTCACATTTTATATTTTCAATTCCCTTAAGTTTATGCCACTACATTTTTAACTCTTTCTATTCCTTAGTTCTCATTCTAGTTTTTACATCTCATACGTATATACTTTCTTTTATTTATTATTTTACATCCCATACATACATACTTTCTTATATTTATTATTCAATTTATTATGTGATACACATTTAGGACACAAACATCACAATTCAGCCAGACATTCAGAACAATAATCATTTATAATCATTCACAATTAACAACCAGAGTTCATGTTCTTCAAATAAACATACATGATAATATATAGCACTTAGCCTGCATATTTAATCACAAGTATCCATTTATAGTTCAGTTTATTTACTTTCTTACTTTATATTTAATTTAATTTAATTAGCGAATAGTCAATCACAAGCATACCCACATATTCTTAGTAAGTATTATATACTAATCAGAAAATACTCCCTAAAGCAAGGTAAAGAACCCCTTACCTCAGGGTCCTTTTAGAACCTGATTTACGGCTCGGTGAGGCGATCCCGCTGCGGTTTACGTCGAACTAGTCCAAATCCACCAGCGGCAATTACAGCTTACACAATCGGCGTCGGTCTGACTCCTCGACTATGTTGGTGATGGCGGTTTGGATCGAACCCGCAACCGTGACCGATGACAATAACGGTGTCGGTTCGGTTCGAACCCTTCTTGGGTGAAGACACCGGAAGACCCAAAGGCGGTGTTGGTCCGCGAGCAAGAGAGGTGACGGCTCGGTGGCGAATGATGGAGCACCACGAGCAAGTGGTTCTGCTCGAACCAGTGACGAACGTCACCGGCGCAAGGAGGAGGCGGAGATGCGGTCTTGGGTTGCTGGACACACAACGGATGGGGCTGATGGCTTCGTCGGTGGAGGCTGGCTTGCGGTTGGGAGGAGAGGAGGAACACGGCGGTGTGCGGTGGCGTGGCTTCGAGCGCGCGAGAGCGAGACGACGGGAATGGAGGGGCTGCGATCGGCTGCAACATCAAGAGGGAGGGCACACGCTGGAACGGCGGCGGCTTCGCGATCCGCAGAGGGAGGGAGTCGCGATTCGCGACCCAGTGAGAGAGAGGGAAAGCGCGAGGTGGAGAAGAGAGAACGGGACAGGTGGTGGTGCTTGGTGTGGCGGCGCCGACGGTTTTGGGTGTTTGGTGGCCGGAACTAGGAGGAAGGAGGAAGATGGTGGTTGCCCAAATTAGGGCCGGCTGTGGAGAAGAAGGAGATGGGGGGTTGATCGAACCCCCTTCCTCTTATTATTTTTTTTCTTTTTTTTATTATTACATTATCATTATTATTATTATTAGTGTTATTACTATTATTATTATTATTATTATTTTTCTTTTTTAATTTTTATTTATTATTATTATTATTATTACTTGTGTTAGTATGGTTTTAAAACACTAATACCATTTTTCTTTATTTGTTTATTGTAAATCTCAAAAAATACTAATAATAAAATGTAAGCATTTAGTAAGTACTTATATGAAATTATAAAGTTAAGAATCTTAAAATTCTTAAAACAAGTTCAACATTTAAAATGTCAAAATACATTAAAGTATAGAAAGTATGCTTTTCAAATGGTATAATTATTTTTAACATTTTAATTGAACTAATCACTTAGTCATATCAGTAATCGATTAGTCAGTGCCATTTTTCTTTTTATTACTCTTATTATGTTGGGAATTAAAAATGTGGATGTTACACGATTCATGGTGGGAGACGCGTGTCGCTATGCATGAGAGGCCAATTTCTCTATAAATAGTGGAATTGCTGAAGATCAAGGGTTGATTGCTGCAATTCATGTTGAAGAAGGGTAATTAGGGTTCCAAATTCGTTCTGAGCAATTCGTCTCCTTCTTTGAGAATTAGAGAGTGAAACACACCTTTCTGGAAAGCTTAAATCAAGAGCTTTCCAGTGATATACACCTTGTAAGTTGAGTGTTCATGTGGGTGGAGGAATCAAGCTTGGAAGCTAGGAGTTTGAGTCTGAGTTCTCTGTTGTTCTGGTTCTGGGAGCTGAATTCCAGATTCGATTTTGGTAAGCATAGTTAACCTTTAAGTCTCAAACCTCTTTGATTCTCTAGTGCATGTTACCTATATTGAGTCCTAATTGTTTTCCCCAATTTATTTGGCCAATTGCTATGTCAAATCTTCTGGTCTTTGGACCCTGTTGATAAAAATCGTGGCTGAGAGCAGAACTATGAATTTAATGGAAATCTGTGTTGGAGCCTTTCTCTCTGCAATGTTTTGGATCAAGCACGAACCTAAGGTAAGGGGGAAGCTTACTATTTGCTAGAATGAGGAAAAACATGTTGGTAAATAGGATGAGTCACCAAGAGACTCTAAGGGCATAGTTGGAATTAGTTTTATGGCTTGGAGGCCAATTTAAGCTCATTTCTGTTTTTGAGCAATCATAATATGATGCATGCAAGCTGTTGTGATGACAATTTCATGACTTAATTTGATATTATGTGAATTGATGCATTAAGTTGTGAAATATGTGCAATTATGTGCAATGTGAGTATCTAAATTGAATGCATGCAAGGTGAATGTGTTTCTGTGGTTAAACATGTTTACTTAAGGTATATGAACTCTTTTGAATGTTGAAATTGGTTAGATTTGAGTAATGAAAAGAATGGTTTGCAAAACTTCATATTTCAATATGCTGACTGCACAATCTAACCGGCTACTCGATAATTGTAACCGGTTAGACACTGTAAAATTGTTAAAGAAAATAAGTTTCTGAAATCAGTTCTGTGGTCTTATCAATGTTACTCAAATCTAGACCCTAATTTCACTGGAATTCAATCTGAAATGAAGTTGATTTTGTGGTAATAATTCAGATTGAAAATTTGGAGTTAATAGCTTAATATCAAAGGATAATTTCAAGAGGAAATTATGCCTAAATAAAATTGGATTATGACATAGATATTTTGAATGATATTATGTGTTGAACTTGAGGTATTTTGTTATGCTAAGACCTTGTTATTGGATTGAGTAGATAATTTAAGAAAAGATTCTTGGAAAATCAGTGGTTTTATATTCAGGTCTGTAATTCTAACCGGTTAGGTGATGATGTAACCGGTTAGTACCTGAAAACTTAAAAATAAAAGTTAAGTGTTGAGTAAGGATTTTGATATCAATGATTATATTCTCTCAATCCAGGTCTATGAGCATAGGTTAAATTTAAATTCAAAGGTGAATTTTATGAGTAAAGCTATACCTCAAGATATCATTCAGAAGTTGTGTTTTTCTAAGTCATAATAATGGAATTAATGGGATCATGACCCTGTACTCTAGGAGTACCAAATTCATAAGCAACCTACTTGATGACACATTCTGGGAATGTGGCCATTGTCTGGGACGTGGTTTCTTGGACACGTTCTGGGAACGTGATGCACACTCCGGGAGTGGTGCTTGATTTTATTCCAAGTATGGTTTGCGATACGTTCTGGGAACGTATGTTAGTGTTCTTGGAACACATTGGTATAATAATGGAATTAAAGATAAAACCAACCTTGATGTTTGTGCATTCATATAGAATGGAAGTTTGGTTGGTAGGAAGGGTTATCATATTCTGGGAATATGAGGAGGGTACTCCGGGAGTACCAAATTGTAACCTACTTGATGACACATTATAGATATGTGGCCAGTGTCTGGGACCTGGTTATATACGTTTGGGAACGTATGATAGTGTTCTGGGAACACATTGATAAGCAACCTACTGGATGACACATTATAGATATGTGGCCAGTGTCCGGGACCTGGTTTTTATACGTTCTGGGAACGTATGCATTCTGGGAACGTGATGCACACTCTGGGAGTGATGCTTGTTTATCCAAGTATGGTTTGCTACACGTTCTGGGAACGTGATGCACACTCTGGGAGTGAATGCTTATCATCCAAGTATGGTTTGACATTACGTTCTGGGTACGAATGTCAGTGTTCCGGGAACACAACGGTGTATGGGATGGACGTCCAAGATGGACTTTGAGAGGCCTCAGATGTGGAAGGAAATCATGCATCATGCCACCTGCATTGAAAGAATTATTACGATTAACCGGGTGTGCTCATATGATTATGCATCATGATTTGCTGCATGTTAACTTGTGGATGTTAGTTTTATTCTCATTTGATTATGCGAATATGTATAGCTAACCCACATGCCCTTATTAGGTGTTGATCGTGCATCTAGCTTGCACAAGAATCAGTAAGGGGAGATGTCCCTTAGGTGCATGCAGAGTGTAGAAACTGTGGGTTGGGAACCCGTTGTGCAGATATCGAGGATCCGACCAGAAGGATGTTTGGACAAGGGACCAGTGACCAGCTCTATAACATTTCTATTTTTAATAGAATTTATATGATACATATTTTGGAAAAAGGTATCATAAAAGGAATTCAGTTTCATCATAATACTTATTTTATAATAATGGACTTGTTGTTACACTTGATATATTTTGGGAGGGTAATATGGTAATTTTACTATGTTTCCGCAAACTCTGATTTTACGAGTCACCTTCATTATTAATCAAGTGTTTGTGAAAATAAATTTTCCAGGGAAGGGATAATTTATTATTTTCAGATCCTTCTCCAACGATAACAAATCCAAGTATTCTTAAACTTATTACTTTTCTTATAAAGTAAGAGGACATAAAATGAGTCTTACATATATTATATATTAAATGTGTTGTTTTATGATATTGTTTAGTTTGTTGTTTAATTAATTTTTTGTTTAAACTTACTTCATAGTAATGTGATGTTTTCTTTATTTTTTTTTGTTGAAAAAAAAATACCAAACAATCTACGAATTGAATAAAAAAAAAATTAATCTGCAATGATTAACTTTCTTTGATTTCTGTATCTTTTATTGCAATAAATATTGCAATAATCTGCAATATTAACTTTCTTTTATTTTACTGATGATATTATTCCACCTAAATCAAGTATCACTTATTTGAAATTGTTTAGATTATAAATAATTTATTGTCTATACTATCATTCTGATATCTATATAATTAATTAGTTATTGTTTGTTCAAAGTTTTTGTTTGTACCAACGAGCTGTTGGTGCAGTGGTGCCAGGGGCTGCACTTGGTAGGGCGAAACACGGTTCGATCCCCCGCAACAACGTTGGGAGAGGAATAAAACCTTAACCCCGGGACCCCCCTCGAACTGGATTAGTCGGCTCAGTGGGCCGGATATCAGGGTGCAAACCAAAACAAGTTTTTGTTTGTTTTAACAAGCTAATTAGATAAATAAAGTTTTCTATTAGGACGCTTGTATTCTTTTTTTTGTTTCGTTATATTATTATATTAATATTTTCTGGATTTTCTTTTACTTTTTGATCAGCTAATAGATATTTCTCTTTGCCTTTCTTTTTTTTTTTTTTTTTGCCCTTCTTGAACAACTTTCCATTGGAAACGATTAATTTTTTCCCAAATATTGTTGTTTATTTAACACTTTGGATATCTGATATTATTAACAAGGGTATTTTTTTTAAATACATATAAAAACTTTGTTTTTTAATGTGCTTAATTAAATATTTCATTTTTTTAATGGTTTTAAAGTTCCTTATAGACCTTAAATTTATGGTTGGATGTATATTGTTTTTTATTTGCTTGATGATGAATTTTGACAATTATTTATATACTCTCCTTAGTTTTTACTTTTTGTTCTGATTTTCTTTGACAATACAATTTTTTAAAAGTTTTTATTTTCTGTTTTGCAATATAATTTTTTGCACTTACACGAAATTATAATTTATTATTTGATAATTATGTTCATATTTTTTTAAAAGCAAAACAAAATACTTTCAATTAATTATTCTTTCAATTATTTCGCTCCCTGTTATTTATAATTTTCTGAAAATTTATACATTCTATAGTTATTTGAATTCTATTATTTTTAATTGTGTGCTGTTAGCTAATTTTTATGCTCTATTATTTTAATTGTAATAAATTTTTGATTATATATTCTATACTACTAATTGTAATTATATTTATTTATCTTTTCAATATTCCGATTTTTTAACTTTATTTTACCAATTTGTAATGGACTAAGTTTAATTGATTAAAAACTTCACAATATCACCTGCCAATTTGTTTGTACGAAAAAATAAAAATAAACTAACGTTTTTTTTTTAATTTATTTGCTTTTGTGTTGGCTTCTTACCTAGGCTTATGTAATTGCACTTGGTGTGTATGCTTCTATATTTGGCTGTAAAATTTTTCCCAAAGTTTCACTTGTATTAAATAACGAAATTTACTAAATTAAAATTTAAAATATTGAATCCTTAAAATTTATCATTAAAGTGTAGAGCATTTTCATAAAGTATCCTACAGTGTTTATGAAAATATATCTTACTTATATATTTTAAAATAGAATCATTAAAACAGTTACCCTTATTGAAAAATATATTTTCTATACTTTAATTTGCTTTCGACATATTTAATTATTAAATTTGTTTTAAGAACTTCAAGACTGTTAACTTTATAATTTTATAGAGGTAATTATTTGATGCTTACATTTTATTATTAGTATTTCTTGAGATTTACAATAAGCAAATAAAGAAAAATAGTAATAGTAATAGTAATAATAATAATAATAAATAAAAATAAAAAGAAAAAAAAGAAAAAGAAAAATAATAATAATAATAATAATAATAATGTAATAATATAAAAAAAATAAAAAAAATTAATAAGAGGAGGGGGGTTCGAAACCCTCCCTCCCCATCATCTTCTTCCTTCACATTGGAGGCCGCCGGCCCTACCCCACCACTCTCTCCCTCCACCGGTTCGCACCACCACAAGCCGCCACTGGCCCACCAAGCCGCACCTCTTCCCCACCGCGACCCCAACTTCTTCTTCTCCGCCGGCCCTAAGCTCTCCCTCTTTCCCTCTCCTGCCTCGCGATTCCTCTCTCTCGGTGTGGGTGCGAATCGCGACCCACCCGTCGCCGCCGCCGCACCGAGCTCCTCCCTCCACCAGTCGTGGATCGCAACCCCTTTCCCTCTTGGGCCAAGCTCGAACCGTCGAACGCCGCCACCATTCTCCCTACGCCTCCATCACCAACAGACCCACCGTCCCCTTGTTGCAGATCCAGAACCGGGCCAGCCGCACCAACCACCGCCACCCTCACCGTCTTAGCCTTCTCTACCGTGTAATCCCTCTCTCTCCCGAACCATCTCTCTCTCTTCGTTTGAAGTTGTCACCGTTCATCCTCGCCGTCGAAACCGCCACCGCCGCACTAAGTCAACCGCCATCAACGTTAACGTCACCATCACCGGGATCGAAAATTGGGGTTTAACTCTTTGCTTGGTGCTGTGCGGTGAATCGAACCGACGCCGGTCGGGTAAGCCGTAGTTGTCACTGTTGGGTTTGGACCTATTCGACGTGAGCCGGGTCAGATTGGCGAATTTGCTTGGAATCGGGATAAGCCGAAGCAGGATCTCCCCCGCTGAGCCGCAAATCAGATTCTATTGAAACCCAAGGTAAGAGGGGCTCTTACCTGGCTTAGGGGATAAATTCTGGGATGTTGGTAGTGATGATTAAGTGTAGAAGAATACGTATATTAATGAGCCTTAGGGTAATTAGTAATAACAAAGGATAATAGTTTAGGGAAAAATAGAACCTCTCATTAATTAATTATAATTTTAAAGGCATGCTATGATTATTAGAAGTTAATGTTTGATGAATTATATGAGAGTATGCAATTGTGAATATATGTGTTTATGATGATGTGTATGTGATATTGGTTATTAATGTGGAAGGAGAGTAAATATAAACTTAGAAACGATAGATTAATTATGAATTGAGTAAGTGTAAAAAGATAGCGAATGATTTGATAAAAGACTATTGAACTAAGTCAACAAAATAATTGGGTATATGGGTGTGTTGGTGAGTGAAATCTAGGGTAGTTAATATAGACCTTAAGTAAAGTATGAAAACAAAGGAAAGGAAAACCTAAATGGATACTTGTGATTGAATTGGTATGGTGATTATGATGTATGCTTAAATGACAAATATGAAATTCTTGGAATGTACCTATGCTTGAATGATAAATGGTATATGTGTTGCATCGTATAATAATTAAGTGATAAAGGGAAGATTTTAAAGTATAAGTATGAGCCCGGGAAAAATTTAAATATATGCAAACTTGAAATTGGTATGCTAAGTGTATGTTGTGTGAGTTGGTTAGATTTATTAAAATGTATAGATAATTAGTAGATCAAGTGGACGTGAGGATTAATTTGAATGAAAGGGATTAATTTGAATGAAAGGGAGCGTGAGGTAGAATATGAAGGTATGTGATAATGACATGTGAAAAATGATTATGATAAGTGTGGTATGTGCGTAATGTGGTTATGAGTTCTTGAATGTACTTGTGAATTATTGAAGGTGATAATTGTTATGTGTGTTTAAGTGATAAATAAGGTGCATGTTGTATTGTGCAAGTGAATATGTGAGGCTTAAGCTAAGCAATTTGGGAACTTGTAAAAGAATATGAGTAATTGTGTGTATCGTATGGTAAAGGTATGAATTGAATCACGAATAAATAAATGAAAGCAAAGAGTGGAGAATTGAGTTAGAAATGTTAGATAATTTATGTAAACAGTGGAAAAGTAAGAAAACAAGTAATTGAAGAAAACAGGATACAAAAACAAGTAAAGGAAAGAGAAAAGCATGAAAAATGAGAATATGGGTAGAATAAAAGAAAACTAAAGCGGCTGGTGTCCAGTAGAACCAGTCGTCATTAAAAGACTAAGTGGCTGGTGTCCAGTAGGACCAGTCGTCATTAAAAGACTAAGCGGCTGGTGTCCAGTAGGACCAGTCGTCATTAAAAGACTAAGGGGTTGGTGTCCAGTAGGACCAGTCATCATTAAAAGACTAAGCGGCTGGTGTCCAGTAGGACCAGTCGTCATTAAAAGACTAAGGAGCTGGTGTCCAGTAGGACCAGTCGTCATTAAAAGACTGAGCGGCTGGTGTCCAGTAGGACCAGTCGTCATTAAAAGATTAAATTGGTGGCTGGTGTCCAGTAGGACCATTCGTCATCAAAAGGTTAAGTGGCTGGTGTCCAGTAGGACCAGTCGTCATTAAAAGATTAAATTGGTGGCTGGTGTCCAGTAGGACCAGTCGTCATCAAAAGGTTAAGTGGCTGGTGTCCAGTAGGACCAATCGTCATTAAAAGATTAAATTGGTGGCTGGTGTCCAATAGGATCTGTCATCATTGAAAGAATAGAAGAATAAAGTAAGGAAGAATGAAAGAGATGAAAAGAAAGTGTTGAAAAGGAAAAGAGAAAGAAGAATGTGAGAATGAAGTAAAAGATAATAAGAGTTGAATATTGAGAATTTAATGAAATGAGTGTTGTTGTGAAGGTTATGATTGTTATAAGTTGGTTAGGCTTAGTTCATCACTATTTTATTGAGGGTTTATTTCTCCTAAGTTCTGCGTAATTGCTACCCCTTTTGCAGTTATTTTTTTTCAGGTACAAAAGTGAGGTTTACATCGTCACGGGCCGAGCAGGATTCACTCTACCACGTGGAGTGTAATTATAATAACATGAGTGGACATAAATATCTATATTTTAATTAGTATTTTGGATTAACTACAATTTGCTAAGTAAGCCTGGAACTTGTATTATTTTGTAAAGCCGGACTTTGGTTTTAAAATGGTTGTATAATTTATAAGTTTTCTTGTTTAAATTAATCTGGCTAAACAGGTACAAAACAGGAAATTTTGGTAAAGTCCGAAAAACAAAGGAAACTCTGTCTGTTTTTCTGAAAAAATATTCATGAATATTTTAATTTAAAAAGAAATTTTTAAGTACCAATTTTTCTAAAACTCTAATTTAACTAAATAAATGTGAGAGTGTTACAGTCTTATTTTTGTTGCATGTAATCATTATCTGAAAGTCATCATTTGGAAAGCTACTTGCCTAGCCTTCTGTCTACTTGCTCGATTTGTCATTTCCCATGCAGTTTTCTTCTCCTTGCTCAGCTATCTACTTCTGCTACTTTGTAGTCTAATAATGATTGTCTGTTTTTTTCTCAGGTTATCTAGCTATTGGTGTTATGAGAAATTGTTTCGTTTTTCACTTGGTAGAACTATACGTGTATTTCGTTTATCTTTCAATTTTTTTTAAATATTTGTGCCTTTATTTCCTTCTTGGCGTATTTTCAAGCTATGATTCATCTATTTATATTTGATTATTTAAATATGTTTTGCTTTGAGTAAACAATAATTTTAAATATTTGTGCTTATTGTTTAAAAAATATTTATTAAATTGAAAACAATTATTTTTGATTTTGCTTTCTTAAATTAAATATCTTCTACGTATCGCTTAAGTATTTAAAAATCTAAAATTTTACCCAGATAAATTATTGCAATGTGCTAAAGAATGTTATTTTGTATTTCAAAAAATTGCTATCTTTTTAATATTGCTATCATTCGTAAAAATTTTATTCATTGTTTGATGATATAAATAAAACAATAATCTAATTATAGTTAATACTGTTACACATATTTAAATATTTTTTATTAAATGTTATTCTAAGCTTATATTAATTCTCGATTGTCAGATAAATTTGTTATCTTTGCTAAATAAGGAATAATTTTTTTAAATAATTATTTTCGTTTATATTTTACAATTAAAATTTAAAGATTTTTTTAACATTGTAAATATTCTTTTTGATATATTTTCTTCACTTTTTCCATACATGTTTAATCATTTAATTTCTAATTGCATTTATTAGAACTATTTTAGCAAGTTAATTTATACAATTAATGATTGATTATTTTTATACTTAACAATCGCTTTGTTACATGATATGTTCGACTACTATGTATAATGCAATTTTTCTAGCTAAATATTGTTATATATTAACATGTAAACGAATTATTATCTACTATCCAAATTTTTTCTTGTGTTGTTGATATTAACATAAATGTTATGCTCTGCTTTTACTCAACGAATTTTTAAAAAAATATTTGCTTGAATGTTTTTGTTATCCTTTTTTATATTTATTAATTCTACCTACCTTATTTATTATTACTCTTATTATCTTCTTATCTTTTTATTTTTATTCTCTTTCTTACTTCTACTTAATAATTTGTTCTTTTCTTTCTTCTTCTTATACACTACCCGTTCATTTGTTTTTCCTCTGAGCTTTTTTGTCTTCACTCTTGTCCCTTTACATTTTCATTGTCTTTCTACTTAACCAATGTCTTATATCATAACTCCCTTGAGTGAAGTTTCTCTTGATTGGCCATATTGGAATGTCAAAGTTCGTGTTACCCACTCTGTTATTGTTCGTGATTTCCCTGATGTTGATCCTTACACTGTGATGCATCTTCTCTTTGTTGATGTATATGTATGTATGCTTATTTAATTTCCCTTTTTTATTTTCTGTCATTCTCTTGTGAATATTTAAATTTGTATTATGTTTCCTTTGTTGACATGTTTTCGATCTTCTTTCTTGAAGGGAAACAAGATTCAAGCGCGCGTTCCTGAATCACTTCTATCTATGTTTGAATCTTTGCTGAATGATGGGTCTGTTTATACAATTACATACTTATCAAGTCTTCCCAACAAGGGTAGATATCGATGGACTTCTCACTCTTGCATTTTATCTTTCAATGCTACTACACAAATTCATCCTGAGGAATCTGTCATTGTTCCATCTCATTGCTTCACATTTGGTAGCATTGATAGTGTTTTTATGCCTTATTATACTTCCAAGATTCTACGAGGTTATAATTTTTTATTTTATTGTTTAAATTAATTTGTCAATTGATATATGCCATTTTTTCCTTTTGACGTTCTTATTATTTATAATTTGTTATACTATCAGATGTCATTGGTATATTAACTGCTGTTACTCGTGAGCTTATATATATTAAAGATGGTAAACGAATCCCCGCTGTTATGTTAGAGATATCTGATCAATAGTAAGTGTTTTTTACACATTATTAATTTTTCTCTTATTTTTGTATAATTGTACTATAATATATTAATTTATCTGTTCTTTTAAATTTTAGTGGAACAATTGATTGTTGTTTGTTTGGTCAACATGTGATTGAGCTGAAAAGGTTTATTGCACAAAACAACTCTTTGCAAACTGTTGTTGTTATTCAGCTATGTAGAATGCGTCTTTTTGATGGTATGTTAGATTATTAATTGTTATGTCATTTTTTTCCTTTTGAAATATTTTTCCATTTTTTATTTTATGATTTTCATTTTCTGTTATATTTTTTTCTTTAAAAGGTAAAATTATTGTTCATGCAATCCCTGGAATTTCCAAGATACTGTTTAATCTTGATGTATTTGAAGCATTGCAGCTTAGATTTAGGTAAATTTTTTTCCACGTTTTATCTTCAATTTTTTTTCTTGAATGTTGAATATTTCCAATATCTTTTTTTTTATTCATTGAAATTTTTCTTGTTTGTAAGGATGGACCAACATGGGTTTGAGGATACTGTGCCACAAATAATAGGGTGTTCTAGGCAAACAAGTTTGGAGGATCATTTTATGTGTGTTTATCCAAGATTAACTTTAAAACAATTGAAAGAGGTCAATGAGGTAGTATTTTTATTAATCTGTTAGCTTGGATTTAGATTTAATATTCATCCAAAATTATTATTATAATTAATCCATGTCATTTGATTGATTTCTTTGAATGATATTTTTTCAGAGTGACATTTATACTGTGCTGGCAAGTATTTCTGGTTTGGCTGATCAAACACATTGGATATTCAATGAATGTGTTTGTAAAGGGACCCTGATTTCTCGATCAAGTTTACTTTATTGTGAAACTTGTTCCAGATATGTTTTTGACTTTCTACCACGGTTTGTTTATCTATATTGCTTACCTTTTTTACCTAATTTTTTGGCAACCTTCTTAGTTTTTTTTTGGTAAATAAAATTTTTTTTATTAATACCAACTCACAAAATTTTAGCACTTACAAAAACAAGACCCAAAGCCACCTTCTAGGAAGAGTTCAATGGAAAAAAATAATTAATCCAGACCCTAAAAAGCAATAAAACCAAAAGCTAAATAAGAGCCAACACTCTATGAACTAACACTGAGCTCTTACACCTGTCAACAACCCCAAGCTTGTTCCTTATCCTCTCTGCCAAATCTCGAAGAGCCACCCTACTTCTTGCTGCTGGACTTTCCTTCTTCAGCTGGAATCGGCGACGACACCGCTCCATCCAGATTTCGTAAACCGCCGTCGCGAGCACAGCTATGGCCACCTTGTTGTAAGTTCTGTCTTTAACTCCATAACTCACCCATCTTATCAAATTGCTGCATCTATATGAATTTACTTGCATGCACATCCAATTTAGAAGTTGTAACACCTAAGTTTATTTACCCTGTTTATACCCTTAAACAAAAATAGCAACTTGAAAATTTCATTTTTAACTTATAAATTGATTAGGAAAAACATTTAGTTACTTCTGATTCATATGAAAATCTCCCGTCAAACGGACGGAGTTTCGTTTGTTTTTAGGACTTTCCCAAAATTTCTGTTTTCCTGCAACCTGATAAATAACATATTTTCAAATTTCAAAGCCAGCAGGGCTACTCACATATATATATATATATATATATCAGCTAGTGCATCTTCGTGCACGCATCAGAAACAAGTTTAAAACATCAGAATCTAGACATCAGAGTTAGCGGAATATAAACAAGTTAGGAAAACAGTTTTTCCCCAAAATAGACCCCTTTCCCAAAAGGAGTCGTCCTGGGCCCCCAAAAGCTATTTACATTTATACACAACAAAAAGGATTCACATCATCGGGCCCAGGACATTCCCATGTCCTACATAATAATAAGTGACCTACTCTCCCTGTGAGGGAGAGTACTCCTGCTCGGCCTGATCTTGTGCAAACTCTTCCTCAGTACCTGTGGAGATAGTAAGGAGTGAGTATTACACATAAAATGGGGAGGCAGTTTCCAATTAAGACATAATGCAACACTAAGCCATACACAAATAACAATTCAATGACAACATAATAAGAGTCAATTCACCACAATTCAATTTCAAGTATTCATTAGTTTCTCAAATCGATTTTATTTAACATTTTCTTAAGTCTTTCGTTCCATGTATTTTAAACATATTCATATTCTTTTCAATCTGTCCCTGGTCACGACCTACTGCGTCTGCACTCTTGTGCACTCACGACTTACTGCGTCCGGGTGTGTTTCTCAATCCCCTGGTCACGACCTACTGCGTTCGCACCACCGCGCGATAACGACTTACTGCGTCCGGGTATAATACAATCTCCCCTGGTCACGACCTACTACGTTCGCACCCCCGTGCGATAACGACTTACTGCGTCCGGGATAATACAATCTCCCCTGGCTGAGCCTGGGTGTAATTCATTCTGTTCTTTTATCATTATCAACTCTTTAGCACTTTTCATTACTCAAAATTAATCACCACTTTACTCATTTCCACTATCCAATGATCACAATTGTATTTTATAACTTAATTAACCCAATTCAACATAATATCACATCTCAATTCATTTAACAACATAGGCATCTAAGTCATCAATCATCACCAAATAACAAATGAGACATATCATCATCAAAATAATTTCCATAAGTCATAGATTCTAGTTTAACAATTATTCCATATCATATCAATCCTAAACTACCACAAAAATCTTAGTACCCATTATATGCATATTGTAAACTAAACCTCAGAGTAAGGTAATACTCACTATAACCCACTCCTTACCTTAAATTAGCAAAGAGTAAATTGAACATTAGTGAGCCCTAGCTCAAAATCTTGGGACTTTGAACTTTCTAAGTCTAGCTTGCCACCTCAACAAGGAAATGATGAAATGATGATATACCACTCTATTTGAGAGAGCACAAGAAGAATTATCCTTATCCTTGCCTTGGTTTGAGTTGGAAGGCATGAAACAAAATCCCTATATAATAAAGAGTGCAAGAATCCTAGGGTTTTAGAACAAAATTAATGAACTAAGGAGAAATTGGAATGACAAAGAGATTAACATATAGCATGAAGCTAGCTTACCCAATCAATGGTGAGAAAATGAAAAACCAAGAAGAGTGAAGGTGGGAGTGATTCGTGTGGTCCTAGGGAGGAAGAGGATGAAGGTTTAACCCACTTCCATGGTGCAAGGATTGATGGAGCTTGGTGGTTTTGGGTTTGAGGTGCCCAAAACTATGTGTTTATGGTGGTTTGGTGGTGGAAGATGGCCTTGGAGTGGAGGGAACTTGATGAGGATGATGGGTTGAAATGGTGTTGGAGTATGAAGGTTTTGTGTTTGTTTTGGGTTTTATTTTCTTGCCTTAAGACCAGCAAGATCGTGTGGCTGGGAACAAAACTTTGGCCCCAAGTTTAATTTTGGACGCACCAGATCTGATCTGGTGTGCGTCGCGCGCCTGAGCGCCAGATTTTGTGCCTGAGCGCAGGATCAGCACCAGCACCAAGCTGGTGCATGGCTGATGCGCCAGCTGCTGGGTGTTGGGGGAGTTTGGCGTGCCAGAACGGAACGGTGCGTGGCATGGTGTGATTCCCGCGCGCTTGAGCGCACCAAATGGTGCGCCTGAGCGTTAGACTTCCTGCATCAGCACCAATGAATAGTGGTGCACGCTTGGGCGTGCACCGGTGCGCCTGGGCGTGCACCAGAATTTCCAATTTTCGATTCGCTGTAACTTTTTCGTCAGCCGTCGGATCGGGTCCAAATTTTTATACCAGCTTCTTCACCCCATAAACTTCATATCCAACGGTGGAATTTATTTTCTTAGCTTCCTATAATAAATTTCTAATTTTCTCTTTTCGGTCGATTTCTAACATCGAAAACGCCGATTTAATCCCCGATTTCGCTTATTTGACTTAGCCCAAAGCCACACTTGCCTTCTATACAACTCCTAGGACCTATAATCACCACTCACATATTTAGCAAAATTCATTAAGTCACTTTTCCCATTTTTCTAAGGTTTTTAATAATTATTTCATTTAAATAAAAGCTTAGGATGTTACAATTCTCTCCCACTTTTCGTCCTCGAAATTCGTCGAACAATTGTGGATGAGACTGCCTAATCTTGTCCTCCAGTTCCCATGTAGCCTCCTCCACATTGTTCCTGATCCAAATCACTTTTACCAAAGAGATTTCCTTGCCTTTGAGCTGCTTCACCTGCCTGTCTTCAATTCTAACTGGCAGAACTTCGAAAGTCAAATTCTCCTTCAAAGGCAAATCATCTAAGGTAACCACATGCGAAGGGTATACTTCACTATACTATGTCCCTGATGTACAACTGGGTCAACTTCTCAAGAGTATACTTCTTATGGGTAGGAATGAAATGAGCACACTTTGTAAGACGGTCCACAACCACCCAAACTGAATCACATCCTCCAGCAGTCCTTGGTAAACCCGTCACAAAGTCCATAGCTATACTGTCCCATTTCCACTCCGGGATATCAAGTGATCGCAGAGGATCACCAGGCTTTTGATGCTCAATCTTAACCTTCTGACAAGTTAAGCAATGAGACACATGATCGGCCACATCAGTTTTCAACTTCGGCCACCAATAAATCCTTTTTAGATCTTGGTACATCTTTGTTGCACCAGGATGAAAATTCATCTTGGTTCGATGTGCTTCCCATAGGATATCTCTTCTAACTTGGAAATCCATAGGAACACATATCCGACCCCTAAATCGGATGATGCCATCAGAACCTTTCACAAAGTCGGGCTCTTCATTGCCTGATGCCCCTTCTAACAACTTTTGCAGCTCTACGTCATCGGCTTGCCTTTCTTTAATAAGACCCATCAAGTCATTAGTAACCCGCAACATTTCAAGAACGATGCTCTTCTCTTTCACCTGCATGTCCAAGTTGAGGTCACTAAATTCTTGAATCAATTCCATCTCTTTCACCATTAGATTGCTGACATGCAAAGTCTTACGACTTAGTGCATCAGCCACTACATTGGCCTTGCCCGGATGATACTGAAGATCGAAATCATAGTCTTTCAGAAATTCCATCCATCTCCTCTGTCTCATATTCAACTCTTTTTGATCGAAGAGATAGCGAAGACTTTTATGATCGCTAAAGACTTCGAACTTTGAACCATACAGATAATGCCTCCAGATTTTCAAAGCAAAAACCACTGCCGCCAACTCAAGATCATGAGTGGGATAGTTCTGTTCATGCTGCCTCAATTGTCTGGATGCATAAACTATGACTTGCCCTTGCTGCATCAACACACAACCCAACCCTTGTTTAGAAGCATCACAATACACCACGAAGGATTGAGTCGGGTCCGGCAAAATTAACACTGGGGAACTAGTCAACCGCCTCTTCAACTCTTGGAAACTACCTTCACATTCCGGGGACCACTCAAACTGAACACCTTTCCGTGTAAGAGTCGTCAATGGAAGAGCCAACTTAGAGAACCCTTCAATGAACCTCCGATAATACCCAGCCATACCAAGAAAACTTCTGATCTCAGTGATGGACTTAGGTCTCTCCCACTTAAGTACCGCTTCCACCTTAGAAGGATCAACAGCAACACCCTTCTCAGAGATGACATGCCCCAGAAACTGCACTTCATTCAACCAGAAACTACATTTAGAAAGCTTTGCATAAAGCTGTTTGGATTTGAGAATTTGCAGCACTATTCTCAGATGCTCAGCATGCTCACTTGGACTCTTAGAATAGATTAGAATGTCGTCAATGAAGACTATGACGAAAGAATCCAAGTACGGCCTGAATATTATTCTGTTCATATAATCCATGAAGATAGCCGGAGCATTAGTGAGACCAAAGGACATAACCACATATTCAAAATGTCCATATCTCGACCTGAATGCCGTCTTAGGAATGTCCTCCTCTCGGATACGGATTTGATGGTATCCCGATCGAAGGTCAATCTTAGAAAATACAGCTGCTCCTCGCAATTGGTCCAACAAATCGTCGATGCGAGGGAGAGGATACTTGTTTTTCACCGTCACCGCATTCAATTGTCTATGGTCGATGCACATTCGGAGACTTCCGTCCTTCTTTTTAACAAAGAGAATCGGATCTCCCCAAGGTGACACGCTCGGTCTAATCAAACCCTTAGCCAAAAGCTCCTCTATCTGCTTTTTCAACTCTTCTAACTCCGGAGGTGCCATCCGGTACGGGGCTATAGAAATAGGACCTGCACCGGGCATCAGATCAATGCTAAACTCCACTTCTCTGTTCGGCGGTAATCCAGGAATCTCTGAAGGAAAGACTTCTGGAAACTCACAGACTACCGGAATCTGACTGATTTATGCCTCCTCATTCATCTCCAGGGCAGATAAAGAAAGATCACTGATAGTAATTGATTTCTGATGACAGTCAATCAGAACATGGTGCCGAGACATCCAGTCCATGCCCAGAATGATGTCAAGCTTAGTTAGAGGTAAACAGATTAGATTCACTTTGAATTCCCGCTCCAATACTCGAAGTGGGCAATCCAAACACATAGTTGATGTGACTACAGAAGAATTTGTGGGTGTAGAAACAGATAATTTATAAGGCATTTCTATTGCAGACAACCCTAACTTCTTCATGCAATCGGAAGAAATAAATGAATGAGTAGCTCCGCAGTCAAAGAGAATACCACAAGGAATACTATTAACATAACCGGTACCTCTAATCAGTTCATCAGCATCAGTAACCTCCTCGCCATCCAGAGTATACACCTTGCCCTTTCAAGTCACCCTGTTGTCACCAGCTTTCTGAACCTTAGCCACATTCACCTCCTTCTTAACTGCATTTTTAGGACAATTCATCACAACGTGACCCGGCTGCCCGCACTTGTAACAGGTTGGACCCTTACTCGGATCCAATGTCCAGCAATCTCCCCTATGGTGTCTACCACAATGTGGACAAGTCGGAATAGGACCAAAAGTGCTTACTGCTTGGCCTGTTCTAGGCTGAGAGTAAGGACCTGGTCGTTGCACCGAACTCTTGCCCCTGACAGGACCTCCAGACTTCTGCACATTCTTGCTGCATTTCTCAGCTGCACGCTGCTTGCGGCTCTTTTCATAAGTGTTGGTCATGTTGATCAACTGAGACAGGTTAGAGATGTTCTGATATTCAAAGGCCATCTTGATCTCAGAACGAAGTCCGGTCTCGAACTTGATGCACTTTGTCCTCTCATCGGCATCCCTGTAACTTCCTGCATACCGGATCAAGTCCTCAAACCTAGCAGCATATTCCCCGACGCTCATGTTTCCTTGCACGAGCTGCAGAAAAGTAATCTCCTTCTCTCTACGGACATCTTCCGGAAAGTACTTGCCCAGAAAACGACTCTTGAACAAGTCCCATGTAATCGCCTGATTGTTAGCCTCCAGACTCCTCCGCATTTGTTGCCACCAATGTTCCGCTTCACTAGTCAGCATATACTGTGCTAGCAGAACCTTCTGTTCCTCCGGCGGTGCCATAGTGTTAAGAATCTTCTCGATCTCTTGCAACCATAGCTGTGCCCCATCGGGATTGAAACCACCTTCGAACTTCTGTGGATCGTTCTTACTGAACCGCGCCAACTAATCAATAGCCACTGGAGCTGGGGGTTGAGGAATCATTGCAGCTGCTGTTACTGTTGCTGCTGCAGCTGCTGCTGCGATGTTATTCCCCTGATCCTGTTGCATCTTGGCCATCTGCTCCAGAATAGCTCGGATCCCATCATTATCGATCCGTCTACCAGCCATTCTGTTTAGTCATGCACAAGGCCGACAGTTAATGCTTAATAGCACAATTAATAGTATAAACATCCTATCAATAAACTCTAGACTCTAAACTATAATTATCGATTACTCGCTCGGTGAGTAATCACTGGAGTAGCTCATAACTCCAAAGGCCGAGGGAAACTGCTCTGATACCAAAAATGTAACACCTAAGTTTATTTACCCTTTTTATACCCTTAAACAAAAATAGCAACTTGAAAATTTCATTTTTAACTTATAAATTGATTAGGAAAAACATTTAGTTACTTCTGATTCATATGCAAATCTCCCGTCAAACGGACGGAGTTTCGTTTGTTTTTAGGACTTTCCCAAAATTTCTGTTTTCCTGCAACCTGATAAATAACATATTTTCAAATTTCAAAGCCAACAGGGCTATTCACACACACACACACACACACATATATATATATATATATATATATATATATATATATATATATATATCAGCTAGTGCATCTTCGTGCACGCATCAGAAACAAGTTTAAAACATCAGAATCTAGACATCAGAGTTAGCGGAATATAAACAAGTTAGGAAAACAGTTTTTCCCAAAATAGACCCCTTTCCCAAAAGGAGTCGTCCTGGGCCCCCAAAAGCTATTTACATTTATACACAACAAAAAGGATTCACATCATCGGGCCCAGGACATTCCCATGTCCTACATAATAATAAGTGACCTACTCTCCCTGTGAGGGAGAGTACTCCTGCTCGGCCTGATCTTGTGCAAACTCTTCCTCAGTACCTGTGGAGATAGTAAGGAGTGAGTATTACACATAAAATGGGGAGACAGTTTCCAATTAAGACATAATGCAACACTAAGCCATACACAAATAACAATTCAATGACAACATAATAAGAGTCAATTCACCACAATTCAATTTCAAGTATTCATTAGTTTCTCAAATCGATTTTATTTAACATTTTCTTAAGTCTTTCGTTCCATGTATTTTAAACATATTCATATTCATTTCAATCTGTCCCTGGTCACGACCTACTGCGTCTGCACTCTTGTGCACTCACGACTTACTGCGTCCGGGTGTGTTTCTCAATCCCCTGGTCACGACCTACTGCGTTCGCACCACCGCGCGATAACGACTTACTGCGTCCGGGTATAATACAATCTCCCCTGGTCACGACCTACTGCGTTCGGACCCCCGTGCGATTACGACTTACTGCGTCCGGGTATAATACAATCTCCCCTGGTCACGACCTACTGCGTTCGCACCACCTCGCGATAACGACTTACTGCGTCCGGGTATAATACAATCTCCCCTGGTCACGACCTACTGCGTTCGCACCCCCGTGCGATAACGACTTACTGTGTCCGGGTATAATACAATCTCCCCTGGCTGAGCCTGGGTGTAATTCATTCTGTTCTTTTATCATTATCAACTCTTTAGCACTTTCCATTACTCAAAATTAATCACCACTTTACTCATTTCCACTATCCAATGATCACAATTGTATTTTATAACTTAATTAACCCAATTCAACATAATATCACATCTCAATTCATTTAACAACATAGGCATCTAAGTCATCAATCATCACCAAATAACAAATGAGACATATCATCATCAAAATAATTTCCATAAGTCATAGATTCTAGTTTAACAATTATTCCATATCATATCAATCCTAAACTACCACAAAAATCTTAGTACTCATTATATGCATATTGTAAACTAAACCCCAGAGTAAGGTAATACTCACTATAACCCACTCCTTACCTTAAATTAGCAAAGACTAAATTGAACCTTAGTGAGCCCTAGCTCAAAATCTTGGGAATTTGAACTTTCTAAGTCTAGCTTGCCACCTCAACAAGGAAATGATGAAATGATGATATACCACCCTATTTGAGAGAGCACAAGAAGAATTATCCTTATCCTTGCCTTGGTTTGAGTTGGAAGGCATGAAACAAAATCCCTATATAATAAAGAGTGCAAGAATCCTAGGGTTTTAGAACAAAATTAATGAACTAAGGAGAAATTGGAATGACAAAGAGATTAACATATAGCATGAAGCTAGCTTACCCAACCAATGGTGAGAAAATGAAAAACCAAGAAGAGTGAAGGTGGGAGTGATTCGTGTGGTCCTAGGGAGGAAGAGGATGAAGCTTTAAACCACTTCCATGGTGCAAGGATTGATGGAGCTTGGTGGTTTTGGGTTTGAGGTGCCCAAAACTATGTGTTTATGGTGGTTTGGTGGTGGAAGATGGCCTTGGAGTGGAGGGAACTTGATGAGGATGATGGGTTGAAATGGTGTTGGAGTATGAAGGTTTTGTGTTTGTTTTTGGTTTTATTTTCTTGCCTTAAGACCAGCAAGATCGTGTGGCTGGGAACAAAACTTTGGCCCCAAGTTTAATTTTGGACGCACCAGATCTGATTTGGTGTGCGTCGCGCGCCTTAGCGCCAGATTTTGCGCCTGAGCGCAGGATCAGCACCAGCACCAAGCTGGTGCATGGCTGATGCGCCAGCTGCTGGTTGTTGGGGGAGTTTGGCGCGCCAGAACGGAACGGTGCGTGGCATGGTGTGATTCCCGCGCGCCTGAGCGCACCAAATGGTGCGCCTGAGCGTTAGACTTCCTGCATCAGCACCAATGAATAGTGGTGCACGCTTGGGCGTGCACCGGTGCGCCTGGGCGTGCACCAGAATTTCCAATTTTCGATTCGCCGTAACTTTTTCGTCAACCGTCGGATCGGGTCCAAATTTTTATACCAGCTTCTTCACCCCATAAACTTCATATCCAACGGTGGAATTTATTTTCTTAGCTTCCTATAATAAATTTGTAATTTTCTCTTTTCGGTCGATTTCTAACATCGAAAACGCCGATTTAACCCCCGATTTCGCTTATTTGACTTAGCCCAAAGCCACACTTTCCTTCTATACAACTCCTAGGACCTATAATCACCACTCACATATTTAGCAAAATTCATTAAGTCACTTTTCCCATTTTTCTAAGGTTTTTAATAATTATTTCATTTAAATAAAAGCTTAGGATGTTACAGAAGTCAATAGATTCTTGCTCCAATTGCACTGGAAGAATAAATGATCTCTAGATTCCTGATCTTGCTCACATAAGGGACATAGTGTCGAGTTTAGGCTCATGAAGTTCTTTAACCGATCACACGTATTAAGTCGATTAAGCAACATCAACCACACAATAAAACAATGTTTAGGCATGGAAAATGAATTCCAAGCCACTCTGTGAAACTTAAACTTCTCTAGGTTACCACATAAGAACCTGTAACCCATATGAACTGTATAGTCTCCATTCAGCCACCGACCATTCACTACCCCAGAAGCCAGACGATTTCTGACCTTCAGAAGCTGTTTATAATGCCAACCTTGATCCTGACGAGGTTGAGCTTCCCAAATGCTATCATTCCTCAAATAGATTTGGTTAACCCACTTGACCCATAAGATGTCCTCCTTTTCAGCAATGTTCCAAATTTGCTTACCAAGAGCAGCTTGGTTCCATAAAACAGAATTCTTGAATCCTAAGCCTCCAAACCTCTTTTCCTTACACACCTGAGCCCAACTAACATTACCAGCATGCTTATCACCCCATAAAAACTTCCTGCAGACTTTCTCAACACCCTTCAGAACAGCCTTAGGAATAATGAACACAGAAGCCCAATAAGTATGTAGAGTAAGGAGAACAGAATTAATCAACACACACCTAGCCTGATAAGACAAATGTCTAGTCTTCCAACTGTTAACACGAGCAGCCACCTTATCAATTAGGATCATACAAGTTGCTATGGACCACTTCTTAGCAGTAATGGGAAATCCTAGATACCTGAAAGGAAAAGACCCCTCCTGAAATCCAGTGCACTCCACAATCCTGCTTCTTAAAGGCTCCTTTACCCCAGCTAGGTAAACCTGAGATTTAGCTGGATTAGCATACATCCCAGAGTTCATAGAGAATTCATTCATAGCCCTCATAACAACTCTCACACTGTTAGGATGTCCCTTACAGAAAGTCATAAGGTCATCAGCAAAAATCAAATTGACAAGAGACAATTCTTTGCATAATGGGTGAAATCTGAACCCTTGCTCATTAGTAGCAGCCATTAGCCTTCTAGAAAGCCCTTCCATAGCAATGACAAACAGTAATGGAGAGATAGGATCTCCTTGTCTAATGCCACCATGGCTTTTAAAATGGTGAGAATGTTGACCATTAATCACAATTCTAAAAGTCACAGTAGAAATGCACTCCATAATCCAGTTAATAAACTTTGAAGGAAACCTCAAAGCCTCTAGAATTTCTTTCAAGTAGCTCCAACTTAAGGTGTCATAAGCCTTCATAAGATCAATTTTCAGTAAGCATCTAGCTGAAACATTTTTCCTTCTGTACAACCTCATAAGATCCTGAACAATAAGTACATTATGCACAATACTTCTCCCCTTTACAAAAGCTGCTTGATTATTATTAATAATCCTAGGAAGAATTTCTCTTATTCTGATGCACATTAGTTTAGAAATACATTTATATAAGACATTGCAGCAAGCTATAGGCCTGTAATCCTTAATAGAAGTAGCACTTTCACACTTAGGCATCATCACTAAATCTGTGTAATTCAGAGCTTTGAGTAATTTACCTGAATGGAAAAATTCCTCAACAGCCAGACAATACTCCTCTCCAATCTCCTCCCAGGCTGCTTGAAAGAAACCTGATCCAAAGCGATCAGGTCCAGGGGATTTGTCCTTATCAATAGACCACATAGCTTGCTTAATTTCCTCCCTAGAAAAAGGCTTTATAAGAGCAAGCTGCTCATTAACACTCAATATTGCCCCATACTGTGAAACAGAGTCCTCTAGAGACCACACTACCTCCTTCCTGCCATACAGCTTAGAATAGTGCTTCACAAATTCTTCCATAATCTCCTGCTGATTATTAATACACAGGCCCTCTTCAGTAGTTATGCTTAGAATACGATTCCTGTATTGCCTTGTCCTAATAGCATTGTGAAAATAAGCAGTGTTCTGATCACCCTCCTTAATCCACCTATCCTTTGCCTTTTGTTTCAAGATAGAAATAGAATTATTCAGAGCCTTCAGATATTGGAAATATTTGTCTTTTTCCAGCTGATGAAGAATAGGATCCTGAGGCCTCAGGTTAATCTCTGATTGAATGAGATCCAATTCCCTCCTCAGAACCTGCTCCTGATTCACTGAATCCACATACTCCTTATCATTCAGTTGCTTTAGAGGCTGCTGAACCATCTTCAATTTTTTCATAACTCTAAACTGTGCATGGCCTTCAATATCACTCTCCCAACACTCCTTAACAATACCCTTAAAATCATGATTCTGTGCACAAATATTAAAAAACTTGAACCCCTTCCTTGATTTAGCAACTCCATCAACACTCCTAATCAGGGCAGGAGAGTGATCAGAAATGCTATTGTTTAGGAACTGAGTGTACATAAAAGGCCAAGTGAGGATCCATTCTTCATTAACCATACTCCTGTCCAGCTTGCTATAAATCCTGTTACCATCTAATTGCCTATTGCACCAAGTAAATTGATTACCACAATATTTCATATCTTGCAGCCTACACTCCTTGACACAATCTTTGAACTCAGCCATAGCCTCCCAATCTATCTGATTACCACCCAATTTCTCAGCAGGATCCAAACAACAATTAAAATCCCCTGAAATAAGCCAAGGTATCTTAATTGTAGAATGAATCCTCTTTAAATCCTCCCATAGTTCTCTTCTCAAGATCTGATCATTTGCACCATACACAAAAGTTGCATACCACTGCACTGAATTGTAAGGCAAGGAAATAAGACAATGAATCATCTGATTAGACCTCTCCACAACAGAGACATTGAACATATCTGGCTTCCATAGAACACAAATTCTCCCTACAGGGTGCTGATCAATATTTGAAACATAATGCCATCCAGGAGCAAACTTACTCAGCGTAAAACACACAAAGTTAGCTCTTAGTTTATTTTCCAAAATACCCAACAAACCAACATTATTCTCAGAACAAAGAGATTTTAATTCCCTTTGTTTTTGAGGGTTATTGAACCCTCTCACATTCCAAGTTAAGATATTATCCATTGGCCTTAGAGGCCAAATCTTTAATCACAATCCCCTTATTCTCACCTTTTCTTTGCTGAATTTTACTTCTAGTGACAACTGGAACCCAAGGTTCAGCATTCTCAGAATCTGAATCAACATGCTCACTCTCAACAAGAATACCCTTACCTTTATCTTGCACCTTAGCACTTGAACCACCTTTAGGAACAGCAGAGCTCCCTGGATTAATAGACTCTTCAACAAAGGAAGAGGATTGCTGAGTATTCTCCCCATTAGCTTGATTAATAGCAGTCTCCACAGCCTGCTCATCATTTGATCTCAGACAATCATCAATCTTCTCAATATCCTCCCTAGAAGGCTTCTTCTTCTCAACCCACTTCTGAGTAACATTGCTCCTACACATCTTAGAGTCATGACCATACTTTGAGCATTTGGCACAAAGTACTGGTTTCCACTCATAAGTCACCCTTTGATTCACCACATTACCCTTCTCATCTTCAAAGAAAATCTCCTCAGGAAGAGTATTAGGATTCACTTCAATTAGAATCCTTGCATAGTTAAGTCTGTTCTTCTCCTTAGTGACCTTATCCACCATTATTGGAGTACCAACTAAACTAGCAATCTTGCTCAAAGCAGATTGACTCCAAAATTTAGGGCTCAGATTTGTCAATTGAATCCAAACAGGGAGTCTGTCCAGGTGGTCCTTAACTCCTGTCCTTCCTGTCCATGGTCCCAGAATAATTGGCTTTTTATCAAAGTGATAAATTCCAATTTCTAGGACCTCATTCCTTGCCTCCAATGTATTAAATCTCACAACCATAGTGCCATCATTAGTCATAAGGATTTTATCAATAGCCAAATGACCCCATACCTTCTTAATGTACCCATTAAAAACAGAGTAAGGTGGTCTAGCCCCCAACACATAGCACACTATTGCATTCTGCCAAAAAACCAATTCATTCTCCACATCCTCCACAGCTATTTTAGTAATAGCTTGGCCTTCCTTAAGCAGTGGTTCAACAAAATTCAACTTTTCCCCTGCATTCCTCAATTTTGTAATATCAAAATTCGCCCAGACCGAGTGAAGTGGCCGATTTTCCTGAGTACTTGGTTTTAGAACTTTCTCTGATTGATTTGTTTGATCTGTTTGATGTTTATTAATATTGTTTCCCTGTTTTTCACTTTGCTCCACAGGAATCTTACTCTGGACCCTCTGCCGAAGGAGATCAATGCTTTGCAAAAGTTCTGCAGCTTTCTTGGGAGTCAAGCTTTCTATATCCTCAAGCGCCTCTTCATCCGAAAGGCTGAATTCCATCGAAGATGAACCTTCAGACCGTTTCTCTGCACTTGGAGGTTTCTTAGAAGAAGAAGTAGAGGGGGTTTTCGGGGGTCTTCCCCTCTTCCTAGCCATGACGGCTCACGGCGATCACCGTGAAGGAGGAGAGAGAAGAGAGAAAACAAGGATCTTAGTTTTTATTATTTTATTTGTTTTTATTTTACATTTGTAGGTACAAGATTAAAATTATTGTCAAGGATTTGCATGGTTCTGCTACTTTTTTTTTGCTTGATCAACATGCTCGATTTTTAGTTGGTTAGTCTGTTCATGAGCTTTTTGAAATGGCTGCAACTGTAAGTTTTTTATATTTTTTCCCATGTCATAATTATCTATTTTAATTTTTAATATAATATATCCAATATTGATGAATTCTGTAAATTTTTTGCTTTGTAGTCCTCAACTGCTTTATCATACTCTAAAATTGAGAATAGCCTGGTCAATAGATTGTTTCTATTCAAGGTTGCTGTTAAGGTTGATTTAAACCAGCCTTCTTCTACAACATACTCAATAAGGACGCTTCGAGAAGTTAAAGACAATAGCTTGTTTCGTTTGTTTTTTTCTGATAATTCTTCTACAAAAGTTAGTATTTATTTCCGCTTATTTTCGTGTATGTTTGTTCAAGTTTTGACACGTTAGATATTCCATATTAATTAAATTTATTGATTTAATTTCAAATTTATTTGTATTAGTCTTCTCGATTACTTTAAAATTTTATATTATTGATATAAATTCCATTTTAAATTTTTTATGAAAAAAAATAATTTTTAATTACTTTGTAAATTTGTGTTTTGATTCTTTTTTATATAAATTATTTTTTATGATTTTTCTTTCCGTTTTCATTTGCAGACTTTTGGTACGCCTGTTCCAGGATCACCCTCTTTGTCTTCCAAGTATTCCAATCTTGAAAAGGGACAAGCAAGTGGAGTTAAAAGAAAATTTAGCTATTAATTTTTCTAATTGTCTAATAACTATTGTTTGTAATTTGCTTATGAATAATTGTAATTTAGTTTGACAATGGTTTGGCGAAACTGTTACTTTATTAACAATGTTTTAATTTTATGATGTTGCTTGCATGTTTAGTTGTTATTAACTTTATATTTTTTCTTTATTAATGTTATTTATAGTTTTGCTTCAGCCTAATCGATTGTTTTATTTCATTGCTATTTTCTTTTTGTTCTTTATCATATGTTTTGTTTTATTTTCAACATTTCTATTTTTTTTATGTTTTAGAGACTTTTTTTTATACCAAAATTTTTTATGAATATGTATGTGATCTATTTACTATTTAATTTTTTTGTCTTTTTTATTGGTCAAAAAGTAATATCAGTTGTCAATTTCATTTGTTACTCTATGCACTGATACTTACATTTCAATCTACGCACTACGTTATATCTTATTATAAATCTACATATATATGTATATATATATATATACGTATACCTTTTTGAATTTAATCATTGTACTATTTACTATATCATATTAAATTACTTATTATTTAAATTTATCTTTTTTTTTCTCCATTGTAACGTGATATCTGCCTGTGTCCCTACTTATAGCTTATTTTTTTATAGACTACCTACACATGATTTCTGCTTTTATTTTTCCATCTTTTAGTTTATATTTTTCAATATAACCGAGCTATATAACCTTTTTATAGCCCATTTTTCTTACTTATACTTGATCTAAAAGGTTTCATATTATATATTTGCTTTGGTCTTCAATCTGTTGTCATTTTTTGCTATGGCTTATAACATTTCTCCTCTCTCCTTTGTTTCTCTTGAATGTTCTTTATTTAATGTCAATGTTCGTGTTCTTCGTTCTATAATTGTTCAAGAGCTGCATGATTCAACACATACTCTTGTTCTTCATCTGCTGTTCCTTGATTCTAATGTAAGCTTTATAATTCTACTCTTTTACTTGGACTTTTTTTTTTCTCTTATTGTTGTTTTTTTTGTCTTTGCACATAACAATTTTTATATTCCCTTTGATTTCCTTACTAACTATTATTTTTTTTAATTTACTTTCTTTACTAATTTATTTTTTGTTATTAATTATTCTAAATTTTTTGCATGCTATTGTAATTTTGAATGTTGTTAGTAACTCTTTTTTACATTTAAATTTCAAATCTACAGTGTACTAAGGTAGAGGCACGCGTGGATCATAATCTTGTGTCCAAGTTTCAACATAAACTTGTTGAAGGTGTTTCATACTCTATTACATGTTTAACGAGTATACCAAATTAAATGTTGGTAAATGCCGGTGGACTACACATTCTTGTGTTTTGTTATTTACAGATTTGACTCAAGTTAAATTAGATCAGTGTAGCATGATACCAAATCAATCTTTTTCCTTTCATCATATTGATGGCGTGTTTATGTCCTATTTCAGTTCAGACATTCTAAGAGGTATAATTAGCATTCAGGGTTAAGTACCCTTGCTCATTGCCATTGCACTTTTAGATTTTTTTTTAATAAAAATTCATTGATCAGATGTTATGGGTTTGCTAAGTTCTTATACCTGGGAGCTTTGTTATGTGAAAGATGAAATTTCAGAACCTGCTTTGTTGATGGAATTATCCGATCAGTAGTAAGTTTTATGTTTATTTTAACTCACATACCTTTAAATATATATATATATATATATATATATATATATGTTTGTGTATGCATCAATTACAGGTTAATTTACCTACTTTGTAACTCTTAATTTAAATTTGCAGTGGCACATTTGATTGCTGTTTATTTGGTGAAAATGTCTTACAAATTAATGAATATTTGGTCAAGAACAAGTCTATGCAGATCTTAATTGTCATACAGCTATGCAGAATGCGCTTTTATAATGGTATTCATATGTTGTTGTATTTGTTTTTTGTAGATCATTTTTGTTATTTTTTTTAAATTATTTTTTTATTAATGTTTCTCATAGGTAAAATCATTGTGCACACAATTCCTGGGATTTCCAACATAATTGTTAATCCTGATATTATTGAAGCCTTCCAATTGAAGATTGGGTTTTTTATTTTTGGCCTTTTATTTTGATTATTTTATTTAATTTCTAATCATTTTTTATTTATGCAGAATGGATGAAAATGGTTTGTCTGCTGAAAAACCACGAATTGTTGGAAGTGGTAGAGGAACTTCTGTTGATGATCATTTCATGTTTAGTTATCCTCATGTGATGTTAAATCAATTGAGTGCCATCAATGAGGTTGTTTTGAAATTTATTTTAAAATTCTTGATTTAACATTTCAATTTTTTGTGTGCTAACTTCCAATTTTTTTTTTTTTTTTTTATTTTGTTAGAGTGGAATGTATGTTGTTCTTGCTACAGTGGTTGGTTTGTCGGATAAATTTGAATTGTCATATAAAGAATGCTCTTGCAAAACATTTTTAGCTCTAAAATCTTCCGTTCTTTATTGCGAAACTTGTGTAAAGCATGTGTTTAATTTTACATCCAGGTAAACTTTATCCCTTTTTTTAAATTCCTTTTCTATTTTTTGTTCTCTATTTAATTTCTTTAAATACTTAGGTACAAACTTAAGCTGATTGTACGTGATTCTCAGTCAACAGCCAATTTTGTGATGCTGGATCGTGCTGCTAGATATCTAATAAATCAATCATGCCAAGAATTGTCTGAAATTGATTCTCAGGTTTTTTTTTTTTTTTTTTCTCGTGAACATTCATTAATATGTCTATCTAATTAGACCTTATTTTTTAATATGAATATGTTTACTTATCTTTTTTTTTTTGCTAAATGTTTATTTTCTTTTTGTGTTGTTCAGTCTGCTCTTGCTTTTGCATATGCCAAAATCATGGATTCATTGATTGATAGAACATTTCCTTTTAAAGTTGCTGTTAAAGTTGGCTCAACCTCACATTCCAAACCTTGCTATTATATTAGACGGTTTAACGAGATTAAATCAAATGAAATAACAACTTCTGATATCACTCCTACAATATTTAATGAGGTATTTATTCATTAATTTTTTTTGCCTATCATTAATTTTTTTCTCAACAATTATTTTTAATTAATTAATACTTGTTTTTTTTTTCCTTTTCAGACCTTATCTTGTCCTGTTTTCCCATCTGTTGACTATCGTGATATCAAACCTTGTGCACATAATCCTTTTAAACCTGTAAATATTGCTATCTTTCTATATTCTATTTTATTCTTTTTCCTGTATTTCTAATTTTATTTTCATTCTATATGAATATATTGTGAAATTTATTTGTAGATTGTTCGCTTGCCCACCTGTCTGTCCTCTGTTCATCTACTGAAAGGAAATTATTTCCCTCCTGAAGAAACTTCTGCTGGTTCTGCGCCGAATTTTGTTTCTGGGTTTAATTATACTTCTAATGTTTGTGTTACCTCTACTGATGCTTTATCCAAGCACGAATAGTTGTTCTCTCTGTTTTTATTGCTGTATGCTAGCTATGTTCTTATTCACAAATTTTTCTTTTTCGATACTTAAATAACTATGTAATTATTTATGCTTGCTTGTTGCAATTTAATTTGTGGTTATTTGTTTTTTATTACACTACAAGAAATATGGGTGTTTTCCGACGGATTTTTTCTGACGGATAAATATCCGTCGGAAATTTTGATATTATTGACGGAAATTGTTGTCAGAACATGTTTTTCTGACAAATCAGAATTTTTAATCATTTTCTGACGGATTTGGTTGTCTCAAAGAAATTTTGATTCTTTTCCGACGGATTTTTCGACGGATTGGATTTTTGCCACGTTTCCGACGGATTTATCCGTCGCAAAGTTAATTGCCAAAATGAAAAAAAAAATAAAATTTTAATACTTTTGACTACTGACGGATCCAATCCGTCGGAAAATTCAATTTTTATTTTTTGAAAAATATTTATTCAAATGATTTCTGACGGGTCTATCCATGGGAAACTTCAATGTTTTATTAGGAAATTGATTTTTTTGAAGCAAACAAAAGTGGAGAAGGGCTTCCTCTCTATCTCACTTAGCAGAAAAATTGTAAGAGAGAATAAGGAAAGGGGAAGGGAGAAACGAAGTAAAGGGAAAGAGCCCACTCACTCCTATTAACCGCCTCTTCTTCTCTCTCTCCGAATGAACCTCCTCACTCTCTCTCTCTCTCTCTCTCTCTCTCTATCTCTATCTCTTCGTCTCCACCACCCACTTCGGTTTCCCTTTTCCTTCTCCAGCCCAACAGATCTGAAACCCACCATTCTCACTCTCTCTTCTCGAAATCCTCCTTCACCCTCAACGGCAAACCTATCCTCATCGAAACCCCTCTTCTCACGCCCCTATCCACCCTCATCCTCTGTACCCACTTGCTTGGCGGCTGAGGCAATGGCGGAACAACCAACGCCGAATCCTGCGACTGCTACCTCAACATGTACGCTGAGAAGAAGCCCGACAGGTTTAGGATCGAGCACTTTCATCTTTCAGCACACACGATTCAAGTACGAGCTCGTAGCCGACGCCAATCACGAACCCCAATGGTGAACTCCAAAACCCAAAACACGAACCCTAATCGTGATTCTAAACCATTTTTCTGTGTTTTGGGTTTTTATTCTAAGCCATTTTTCTCTACATGCTTGCTGGGTGTGATTGAGGTCCTTGTGTTGTTGTGTAATTTTGTTTATGTGTATTTGACTAGATATTCTAAGTTATAAGTAGGTAAAATAACCTGGAAATATTTATGTGATTTTATGGCGAAGAGAACGCCTGGTTTTTGTTATTTTCTTTTGGGAAAATTGTGATAACACCCTCAAATTTTATGTTGCTTCCAAACTAATTCGGTGCCCTAAGATATTACATTGCCAATACTAAAACCATGTTTCTCTTATTCACAAGTACTAGCTCTTCTTACTTTGCATCACTTGCATGAATATCTCACTAGTTCCTTTGTTAATAATCTACAATCTCCTCATGTACAAAGCATATTATCTTAGGGAACTTATTCATTTATGTGTTATTTCTTTTATATTTCGGACCTTATTGGTATTTATTGTATGATAAAATAGTTTTTCATACTTTCTGTTACAAAAATCAATTTGTCATGAAGAGTGACTGAATAAGAGAGATTCAATTTTCTATGAAGTCAATCAAATCATGGAGGTGGTTGATAAGGGAAAAGAGTGGTTTGTCTGATGATATGTCCTCTTTTCTTGAAGTCACATTACTTTGGAATTGGATTGCTTTAAGGAGAGTTTATTGTGTACAACTTTTCACTGTGGAGTTTGTTTGTTATTTCACCTTTTTAATGTGATTTTTAATGTTAAATGCTTTTTTTTTATATTGCTTCTTAGTTCTAGTAATGGATGTTGACTTTTTCAAATAAAGATACACCTGTAGGTTTACCTAGTTTTTCTTTTTCAGGAACATGCAGCTGGTGCATTGGCTAATTTGGCAGGTGATGACAAATGTAGCACCGAAGATGCAATTGCAGGAGGCGTACATGCTCTAGTGATGCTTGCTCGTAACTGCAAATTGAAAAGGGAAGAAAGCTCCTCCTCTGCAGCACCACTGAAGCATTCTCATTCTTCGCCATCCTCATTCTTCTTCGCTGGTTTCGTCTTCTTCTTCCTCCAGGTAACCATCGGTCATGCTTCCTTCAATTCTCCTTCCGTCGTTCTTCTTCTTCTTTTTTTTTGCTGCATATTTTTTGAATCAATAGAGAGATAAATAGAGAGGTTGGGTTAATGAAGTCCAGAGAAACAGAGGTTACCCTTTTTTATTTTTCTTTTATGTTTGATTTATAAAATCTGTTTACTTACTTCTGTTACTGTGTAAATGAATATAGGTTTGATTGTTATTGAGATCTAATCTAGCTAACTCGTTTGATCTTTAATTGTTTATTTTTTTCGGTTTGTTAGTTGCTTTTGTTTTTTATTCTCTGATATTCTGTATGCGATAAAATTCAGGTTCCTGTTGGTAGGGCGACCCTGGGTCGTATTATCAATGTTTTTAGAGAGGTTATTTATGAGAAGGGTGAACTCAGTAAGAAATCCATAAAAACCCTTTTATTTTGATTTATTGATTGATAGATAAGATCTTTTGTTATGATTTTTGTGAGATGTTTATCAGTGATTTATGTGAATTGCTGTAGAAACCGAGCACTATTTTCCCATTCATAGAGAAGCTCCTGCATTCGTTGAGCAAGCAACTGAAACATATTCTTCTTACTGGAATCAAGGTATTTTTTTTTTGTTCTTTTGTTTTTATTTTCTGTTTCCTATTTGTTTGAGAATGCTATTTATCTCATTTCCATTGTTAGAGGTGTTTGTTAGCAGTGTTTGTGTCTTATGACTGAGTACCAATTCCATTTGTGAGAAGTTGTGTCTTTCAACCCCTTCTTCTTCTCTGTGAGAAGTTGCAAAAGAGGAAACAAATTCCATTTGTTATTGGTTGTTATTATATGTAAGGAGTGGATTTAAGTGTGGCAGATTGCATTTGGAAGTGGATTTTATTGTAACACTGTAGTGTGGGTGTTACTAAAGCATGCAAAGCCCTCATCCAAGGGACCATGGGAAGTTTGCATTGATAAGTACCTTTTATTCTGTTAGTTTGAAGTCACATGTGATTTATCCATTTTTAATTAGTTTCTTTAGTTCTAAACTTCCTTGTATAGTATTGTTATTAAAGCACTATATGTAAGGAGGGGAGGGAAGCACATTAAAAAAATATCTATTTTGTGACACTTCTTGAATAAAGACTTGGTAATATTTTCATTGAAGCTATAATCACAATAATAGGCAATAGCCAAAGGGAAATGTTGTAATTATAGGACTTTAAGATCATTTGGCTTACCTACCTTTTAATTTTGAGATTTTGTTGAATCTAAAGTTTATCAATTTTTTGATGGGGGTAGCCTTTGAATGGTATGTTATCATGTGGTCTTTTTGTTTTGTTTCTGTTTGCAAGTGACTGATTGATTGCTCTCTTACGTAGGTGTTGAATATTAAAATGTTTGGGAATATCAAGGATTTGAGAACTTTGGCAAAAGGGTATAATGTTACTTTACTGTTATTAGCCTGATGTCACCTTACTGTTATTAGCCTTATTATTATTATTATTTATTGATCAAGTTGCCTTTTAGAAATAAATGAAAGGATGAATATTTGATCTGATTGAAATTATATGTAAGCAGGATTTTGGTTTGGCTTTTACTTCCTTGATCCCACCTTTACTTGTTTTGTTTAATTTGGAATTTTGCCAAAGATGACCAGGAATGAACCTACAGAATTTTTGAAGTTGTGCAAATTGAAGTTGTACTAGCAGATGCAAAGTTTTTTTTTTACATGAAAACTGATTCAATGGTTTTTTTTAGTACTTATCATTGATCTGTTTTCTTGTTGCAAAATTTCCAGATTAAGTGCTTACACCTTCGGCTATGCGGTTTGCAGAATACAAAGGACTCAAGGCCTTTATTACCTTTTCATGGGCTCCAAAACTATGTGCTTATCATTTGTCAACCTTTGGCTGCATTGTTGCAAGCTGCTGCTAATTTATTTAATATTGTCTTTTGTGATGTAAATCTGTATTTTTTGCTGGTTATTGAATTTGTCAAAGACATATTGTTGATAGACACCTCTGGCTTTCAGTAAAGAATGAACATGGTATTAAATTTTTTTTTAATAAAAAAATTGTTTCCGACGGATTTTATCCGTCGGAAAATTTTATTGTCGTTTTTGAGCCAATTCCGACGGATATTTCCGTCGGAAATATCAAACTTTCTGACGGATTTTCCGACGGATCTTTCCGTCAGTATTGCGACGGATTTTTAAATCCGTCGGAAATGTTTCCAACGGCCATTTTAGTGACTGATTTTTGTCCATTGGAAAATCCGTCGGAAATGGATTTTTCCAACGGATTTTGGCTGTTTTCCGACGGATTTGACCGTCGGTAATAGCGTTATTTCTTGTAGTGTTAGTTTTAATTTGTACCCTATATATGTGTTTGTATTTTAATGACGTTAAATATTTGGTTTCTATTTTTTTAACATTTTGGTTCTTGAATTAATAATTGTTCTATAATAACTCTGATTTATGGAAAAAAAATATTTTTTTGTTCATTATTTTTTCCGTGATAAACCAACTTTAACTACCAAAAAAATGCTATGAGCTGTAATTATTTTGTATAGTTAAAACTAACCTTCCGATTTTTATATATAAACTATGGAACTATTAACTTCATGTTTAGCACTATCTTGAATAATATAAAATAGAAAAAAAATTACCCAAGTATTTATAATTTTTGCAGACTAAAAATATGTTGCCTATAATGCTTATTTCTATTGGTATTTTGTATTCAATTTCAATATTTTCTTTAAATTTTTTTTTTTGAAACTGTGTTCAATTTCATGTAAATACTTGATTACTCTACAACATTTCAACTACTTTAAAAAACATTACAAACGATGTTTATTTTGTACGGATGTTTATAATAAATATAATGTAAATAGATTTAAATTTAAAGATACAGAATTGTATTTAACTAAGTATATTCAATTATGATTGATCTGGAAGTTGTATATTATAACTCCATGACTGTTTTTTTTTTTGGTTTGCACCCTGGTATCCGGCCCACTGGGCCGACTAATCCAGTTCGAGGGGGGTCCCGGGGTTAAGGTTTTATTCCTCTCCCAACGTTGTTGCGGGGGATCGAACCGTGGTTCGCCCTACCAAGTGCACAGTATTTAACAAAAAAAAATATACTTAAACAACTTAATCTACGATATTTTCCCCATTTTTGATAGATAATTTTAAAGTATTACCTACATCATATTTCAGTTATTTAATATATTCCATCGTTTCCATTCTGTCCATGGTTATATAGTCAATATTATTTTATTTTTTTTACAAAGGAGTGTATAGTTTCTGTGTTTATGGAAATTTTTGCATAATTAATATAATTATTCATAGTTTTTTTAATTTTTAAAATTTTTTTGATATATAATCTTTGTATATTTTAAAAGATCTTTTTCTACTCTAAATAAATTTTAAAACATTTTACAGATTGGATTCAATTTATTTCTGTCCATAACTAGAAATAATTTATTTACGCTTTACTTCAGCACTAACCTCAATAATTTAAAAATGGTAAATTGTATTTTTTTAACACACGTGTTGTTTTTTTTTAATAAATATGTGATTTCTACAATGGTTATTTTTGTTGTTATTATTTCTTCGATTATATTATGTGCCTCATTATTAAACTGTATTTCAACAACCTTTAATTTAAAAATAATTCTAACGTTGTTTATTTTCTAGGCATATCCATAATAATTATTACATAAAGACAATAATATATAAAAATATCAAATTGTACTTAATTAAATAAACATAAATAAAATTGTTCTTGAGGTTATATACTGGAACTTCATAACTATTATAAATTAAAGATAAACAAGTGTAGAAAACCATAAATATACTTAAACAACTAAAACGGCATTACTTGGATATAAGATGATATTTCAATCACTTTGATTTAAATTTGTTCCTTCTGAATGATTGTCCTGATTTGCCTCTAAGTAGCCGACAATGTTTCTTATTCCTGGGTAAAGCTCTCCATTCCATGCTGGGATTTCCATCCTAAAACGTTGACCTCCGAGGTAGAAAAAATTAACCACATCTCCATTGTTCATACCAAAACGAATCATCAGGTCTAGCCATGCTTTTCCATGAACGACAGCACTCTTGCACAAGAGACTGTGTTGAAAAAGCAAGCGATTCACTTCTCCATCTGGTGTGTAGCAAACCCAGTGTGCACCAATCTTTTTGCCAAATAATTTAAGGAACTCAGGCATTACCCAGAATCCATTCTATATAAATAAATAATGTAGATATGTTGTTAGTCAATATATTGATACCATTTTATAAATATATGCAACAAAATTGAAACAGATAAAACTTAATTTAAATAATGGATTATGGATACTAAACCTCTTTGTTGTTGACTGTTACCGGATGGTGAAAAACAGCAGTTGTATTCCATAATTCCGCCAGATCCATTCTTTCCTGCTGAGAAAAAAAGATTGAATAATATAGAATATCAGTTTTTTTTTTGATAGCGATATAAACCGTTATTTTGTGATGAGAAATGTTTTTACCTTTTGAGTGTCCAATTCTTCCAATTAACTATCAGTTCTTGTATTGATAAATGATCTTCTGTTCCTCACTTTTTATAGACCTTATTCTCAAAGAATGCAATCGTTGGTTTTCTTTCAAACTTTTCAATTTTGTAACTGCTGTCATTAATTTTTTTTGGGTTGTGTGATGTCCTAGACTGTGAGGTCCTCCAAGGGTTAGGGAAGAAGACCTTCAAAGGAGCCTCTGTCTAGGGTTTCTGTGTGATGTTTGATGGGAGTCCTCAAGTGGCTAAAGAGAGAGCCAAGAAGTAACCTTAATCACTGGTGTGTGAGGATGACAATTAGGATTAGAGGACGTACCTGAGCCCCATGTAGTACGGAGCTACTTATAGGGGGGGCTGGTTGCCCTAATGGGCTTGCTTTAGGCCCAAGTAGGGCCAGCCTGTACTGAGCTATGAGTGGATGAGCTGTCCTTGTGGATAAGGTGAGACACGTCATCCTGTCCTTGGTGTTGGACTCTGGAAGGTATCAGACTTTGGGAGGTGTGGGACAGGGAAGTCGGACCTGGGTAGGAGTATGAGGTCGGCCCGCATCTGGTATCTGTTCGGCCTTTGAGCCTTGAGCTCGGCCCAGCACACAGAGGGCTTCTTATAGGGCCGCGAGGCCTTAAGCGAGGGTTCTGAGGACCTCATAAGAGCCGAGTCTCCGAGGTCTTGGTTTAGGTCCTTTTCCCAAGTCCACCACATAAGAGCCGAGTCCACCACATAAGCCCCCCATCTCGGTCAAGGCTATCTGAGCCTTGTTCCGAGGTTCTAGGGAGTTCGGACGATGAGCTGCCAAGAGCTGGATCCAGCTGTCTCTGACGTCTTTTCATTATGACGGAGCAGGTCTGAGAGTTGTCCTTTCACCTGCTCCGAAGTGACGCTTGCATTCTCCAGGTCTGACACGTGTCAGAAATTACACCTAACGAAGCGTCGCCATTACTGCGACGTTGCTCGAGGTTCGTGATTCCAGCTATTCCGCGCCACATGTCCTATTGTGTATGGCCTCATGCTGGGTTGGGCCTCTTGGACAAGGCCCATAGTTCGAAAGTGGGGGAAAATGGCGGTTTCTCTTCTCCCTCTTTCACAAAACTGCAATTTTCTCTCTCTTCCACTATTATTCTCCCTCTCTCTATCTGCACAACACGAAGATCTTTTCTCCTTCTCTGTAATCCTGAGATTTTTCTTCTTCCTCCTCCACGAACGAAAACTCTTCCCTCCTACTCTGTGGTTTCCTCTCCTCTGTTTCAACAGTAGATTCGTTCTGAATTTGCAATCTCTTTCTTCCATGCTTATAATCTTAAGGTACTGTCTCTTTCTTTGCTTTTTCTTCTTCTTCCCTTTTCTTCTCTCCTTATTTGTTTTGCGGTTTACATGGGAGGGGTTTAATATTCCTGTTCTCTGTTTCTGTTTTCACGATGTTGGGGTTTTTTCCTTGCACATTGCAGTTTTGGTTTTGGGGATATCTTTGGGGTTTTTGGTGTTCCTGGGTTTGGGGTGTTTTAGGATTTGTGGAGGGTTTTTGATTTGTGTTTTTGCCTTTGCTTTTCAGAAGACCAGAGAAGTGAATTGGGGAAGTATGAGTAGGGAATGGTTTAGGAAATGGGCTGGGGTAGTTTCCCTGTCAACTAGCAGTAGTGAGGAGGAGGACGGCTCCTCTTCCTCGTCCTGCTCCTCCACAGAGGTAGACGAGGCACTCTGTCGCCAAAGGGAGTATAGGGATAGGTATGAGAAGCGAGTCCTGGAGGTTGATCTCGTTGAGGTCGTCTATCCTCGGGACTGGGAAGAGCAAAGGGAATGGGTGCGCCAATACGCTTGGGCCGAGTTCATAGATGGTAGGGAGCGTGCCGATTTTGAAAGGATGGAGAGAGAGAGGGTGTACGAATGGGGGGCACCTGTGGTAGAGGGGAGATGCTCGCCCCTCGGAACAACTTCGAGGGGGTTTTCTGGGGGTTTATTCTTTGTAACCCGTAGGACTAGCACCGAGTTCCCCTGTTCTTCCACAGGTACCATGCCGCCCAGGAAGTGCATCAGCCGACCTGAGCTTTACCCTGCGCCTACGGATGCCGATCAGTACGAGTGGGTCGACGTGGAAGCCAAGGGAGTTCGGTCTAGCTTAGACTCCGAGGACAAGCTTGCCGAAGTGAAGAGAGCCGTGCTGCCTTGCCCAGGGGACGCCACCGGGACTTCTTACGAAGTACTCCCCTGTTTGGCAAATGACAGGATATGCACTCGAATTGACACCAACTCATTCTTCTTTTATGCCGACCTGATTCACAATCTCGGTGTGACCCTCCTGTTCACCGATCTGGAAATGAGGGTTTTGAACGAGCTCGGGTTGGCCCCTTCGCAACTCCACCCTGTAACACCCCGCATTTTTTCCGTACGTGCAAGAACGAATTTTGTTAAGAAGAGCTTTGGAATTTTGATTTATAAAAGATTTTCGGAAAAATATTTTGTGTGGATAAGAAATGAGGTACTGGTTTTCCAAGATTTTATAAACAAAATGTTTTATGAAAGAGGAGTGAATGATTTTGTGATTTGATTTTTAAGAAACGAATTCTGGATTTTTCCTAAAAAGTGCTTTTGTTTGAAAATGAGTTTTGGGTCTGTTAACTTGAAAAATTTGTAACTTTTTAACCGTAACTCGGATTTTTACAAACTTTATATCAAAACGATCGTAACGAAACGTAGATTTTCAAAATGTGATTTTCAGATTTTTCTGGGTTGATTTACGAAAATTTATTTTCAGAATTATAAAATACGAATTTTGTAACTTGTGTTTTAAAGAAAATAAAATCTAATGATTTAGTTTGAAATTTTTATGTGATGTGTGTGCTGTGTGTTTACTGTATGATGCATGAGTATTGATGTGTGAATGAGAATGGTGAATTGATTGCCTTAATTGCATGAATTAATAAATAGGATGTTTAATTAAATATGATTAAGAAAATAAAGTGTAAAATTGTATGTGTATATGTGTGTATAGTACGGTGTGTATGAATGTGTGTATATGAATGTATATATGTGTATATGTGTGTGTATGTCGTGTGTATATATGTGTGCATGAGCTAGGATGTAGAAGCTTAAAGGTTAAGAAATTAGAAAACCAAACCAAACTAAGTTGGGAAGTGACTAAATCCTAACTAGTTTTCAACCTAGAATGACCCCTAAAAAGCCTAGCCTATGTGACCTTGTCCCCTTGACTTCTATGACCATCACCCATGCATACTTTCTAGGACAAAACCGCCCCTCCTTATTTGTGAGTGACCAAACCAAAAACAAGGGCAAAGGAGGGAAATTCGTTGGTCCATATATCCTAGAAGCCTTGGTTCACTCTTCCCATTTCATTTCCATTCTTCACTTCCACCGTACCAACACAAACACAAACAACTTCTAAGAGGCTCATCAACCTCTTAGAAAAAGAAAAAGAAAAGAAATAGAAAGAAAGAGAGAGGGAGAGGCCATGGAACTTAATGAGGAAGAAGGAGGAGTTCAAGTTCAACCTAGGAGTTTGCTATGTAGATCAAAGAGGTTAGGAGTTAGAAGACCAATTCCTTCCATGGTAGGATTCAAGGAGCTTGAAGAAGACTTGTAATAGTTTAAGTTTTTTTTTCTTTTTTAGATCCATCTCTTTTTCTTCCTTGCATGTTAATTTTTATAAGTTCAAAGATGGTCTATGTGTTATCCATCTTTGATCTTGGACTTTAAGGACTTATAACAATTTGTAAGATGTGATGTTGATGCTTTATGTTTCGGTTGAGTGTCCCTTTGATGGATCTAATGTTTTCTTAACTAAAACTTTAAAGATCTAAAGAAAACCAAGATTTTTGTGAAGATCTAAAATGAATCTTTCTTGCATGTCTAATTTTCTTGTTACAAACCGTGATTTATGTGTTTGCATGTGAATATTTGGCATGAAAATTCATGATCTAAACTTGTTTAAATTTTTTTTTTAGAAACTCTTTGATCTTGCATGTTAGATCTTTTGTTAAAATCTTGATCTATGGCTCTTTGATGAATGAAAGTATGATTTAAACTTAACAAATACTAAAGTAAAACTATTTGGCTTTGCATGTTAAAGCTTTTTACTTAACTGTGACTTATGATGTGTTTTTATGTTTTTTTGATGAATTAAAATGTTTAGATCCTTGAAGTTGCATGTTGTTTTTCAAGAGTAAAGATTATGTTTTCTTTTTTTTATGATTCGGTTTTTTTTAAGAAAAGTAAAGAAACAAAGTTTTAAATTGATTTTTAAGAATAAACATGTTTAGATCTAGTGTTTGATAATGTGCATGTGATGATCTTTGTTTGATAAGTGAAAAATTGTGATTTTTGATCTTGCATGTTATTTTCAAAAGAAAAGATCATGTTTTCGTTTTATGTTAAATTCGTTTTAAAGAAAATAATTAAAGAAGTGAGATTTGAAATGATTTCAAGCATGGTTTGATTAAATGATTGTTTTTGTGCATGATTGGATGTGGTAATTGATTTTGTTAGTGTTATGTTTTTAGAGGCCATTCGGCCAAGCTTAAGAATAATAAGATACATGCTTTTTATTTGGTGAAAGAATTCATGAATATGTGTCTATTAGATTAGATCTAGTAATTCTAAACGCATGCATGTTATTTCCATAGAAATGAAATTAAATCTTTATTTTGGTTGAAGAAGAATTATGAACCTGAATTTATTTTGTGAAGGTTGATGTGAATGTAATGTGTTGCTCTACATGTTTTTATTTTGTAAAATGCATGATTATGTATGTTTAAAAAGTGAATCAAAAATCCTTGTTTTGAGGCATGTTACTATTCGGTCAAACTAGGGAAAATAGATAGCTAGACATGTCCCCCTATAGGTTACATGCATGATAAGGGTAATTGACTTTAAGGTTTAAAAATAAAAGTGCATGCATGAAATGATTAAGTATTTAAAAAGAAATTGCATGTGAATCTTTGAGGTGAATTATGATTCAAAGTGTTGTTTGATTTAAAGCTTTAAAAGTAGATTAAAATTGTTGATTTCCTTTACTGTATGCTTACGGCTCTTAGCACTAAAATAAATAAATGATTTCGTGTTTGTATATTTTTATTGGTGCATGAAACTCTTGCCAAATTGTGCATATAGGATTCGGCCAATGCATGCTAAATTATTTAGAAAAGTGTTCTTTATGAAATAACTTTGGTGATATCCCTAGATGCTTAAAGTTGTGTGTTTGATGAAAATGACATGTGTTCCTTTTAATTCTTTTTAGTTTGATCTAATTATGTGAAAAAGATTTTTGGCAATGCTGCTTCCATGATTTTTAGTTTTAAAATTTATTTGTGATTAGGGATTGTTAAGAATGTATGATTCGGTTTGTGTTAAATTAATTAGAAGATTTAATTTAAATTATTTTCTTAAGTATAATTAAATTAAATTAGTAAGGTTATGATTTAATTAATTGTTTTGAACGATTAAAGATATGAATTGTGTCGCATGTGCTTATGAACGTTTGGAACCTGTATGAACTGTTTGTGAATGTTTGGTATGCTTGAAATTTTTGTGTGTGATTGCCCTTTTGTTAATAGAAATTGTTTGAATTTTGTTCGTAAGTCTTGGATGTGAAAAATCTATGTTAGAGATTCAAAGAACTGGTTTTATAAAAAAAAAATAAGATTTAAATAACTTAAATTGATTTGGAATTGTATGTTCTCTGATCAGTGTTTGATACTGTTGTGAAATTTAATAAATCAATTTGATTAGTTTTAAAGCTTTATTTTCTAGAAGTTTTGAATTTGTTTAATGGTTCAGGAAAATGGTTTTATAAATAAAGCGTTTTTTTTAAATTAAGAGAGAGACGAATTTGTTTTAATGAAAAGATTATTTTATTTCAAAGTTTTCTTGAAAATATTTTATTTGAAATTTTATTTGGTTTTGGAGTCTTTGGGTATTAATAATAAGTACTTAAGAAAGGAATTATTTCAAAGAGTTTTTTTTAAAACGGAATTAAGAATTTATTGAAAACGTTCTAACGCACGGGAAAAATGTTCTAGTTCGGGTGTCGGACGCAAAGGAAGCATGACAAGGATAACTACCGGGAAGTCTTGGAAAGCTTTCGGATGCTTGGGCATCCAGGTGAGTGAGAGTGCTGTGGTCCCCTAACGCGGTTGCTCGCAATCCGAATAGACGGATTGCGATTGTACTGCGAATTAGGCAAAATAGACATACGTGCTAAGTGTTTATTTGTTTCGTTTGCATTCTAAATGTTTATTTGTAATCATATTTTGTTCTGTTTCTAAATTGTTTGCATATGGTTGGATAGTGAAACAATAATAAGGAAACCATGAAAGCGATGAGATAAGATTGTAACGATAAAAGAGAGATGTGAATAAGAGATGCAAGAAATGATTGAGAAAGAAATAAGTGATGAGCAAAGATTAAAGAGAAAGTATAAGAATGATTAAGAAAGAAGTAAAGCGTGTTGTGAATGGAATGCAAGAGAGATAAAGAATGAAAGAAAGGAAATCAGTGTTTGAGTGGAGATGAGTTGAGATGGAAAAGAGAAAGTGATAATGAAAGTGAGAGGTGGTTGAGAAAGAGATGTGATTCCTCGTACACGTTTTTGGGAAGAAGCTTAGTGTCGAGTTGAGCTTGCTCCTCCATTAACACTCACCCAAAAACGTGGTTTTTGAAAAAGGTTTTGAAAAGAGATTTTTGAAAAGCTTTTGTGAAAATGATGATTTTGTAAAAGTTTTTGGAAATGTTATTTTTGAAAAAGTTTTGGTGAAAGGATTTATGAAATGAGATTTTCTGAAAGTGTTTTGGTGAAGCAAAAGTTTTGTGAAATCGTGTTTTCGAAAAGGATTTGCGAAAGACGAGGAAAATATGTTGATGATGTTGATGAGATGATGAGAATGATGCTGAGCATGAGATGATGAGAATGATGAGTTTATGAGATGAAAGTGATTTGAGGCCGAGGGCCATTGAGATCTTAGGGGGAATAGACTGCGTTTAGTGATCGGGCTTCGTTGAAGGGATGCACCAAGGACGGGCCGATCGTTAGGATTAAGCCGCTAATGGAAAACGTTAAATCCTTAAAAGATTAAAAGACATTTACCAACGCGGTGAGGTATGAGTGTCGTATCGAAGTAGTGGAGAGGAAGATACTATGGGTATCTGCGGATACTCAGGTGGGGATTGCAGAAGGGGAGGACGATGACGGTGAAACGTCAAGAAGTCTAGAGTATATTTCTAGGCGGAACAACTCCACATGTGGCGCACTAACGTGGTGGGGACTGGGTCTAATGCCGTGGCACATTCCGCACTGCAGACTAGAAGTATACTGTCGCCCCCTCGATGCAAGTCTACAACAGTGAGAGGGACTGGAACGGGGCATTTGTGTTTGCCGCCGAGGGCGTGCATTGATTATGTGATTATGATTTGAGGCTGAGCCTCCTGGTCTGGGACCATTTATGTGTTGTGACAGCTGTCGTGCCCGCGTGGTAAAGGTCCTGTACTCCTGTTGGCTTCCGACTAGGTTGGGTGGTTGACCGAGGAGATGTAGACGTGTGTGAGCTTAATGATGTGTCCCCCTCATCATTGATGCTAATCGAAATAATAAAATTTAAAAGCACAAAGATGTTTCCAATAAAAGTATATCAATTATCAAGCATGGAATAAGAGTTATAAGATGAGTATATAAAGAGAGAAAATCTTGGGATGAGAGATAAGTGTGGAGCTCTGATAAAGAAGGATCGAGAAAGTTATGGAAGCTGGCGAGAGAGATTCCGAGCATGTGATTATAAAAATACGAATGATTTATGTGGTCGTGAGTGATATTGGTGTGTTAGGAATATTATGATATGCATTGTCCTATGTGGTACATATATGTTATGTGCATAATGTGATTGCATTGGTATGGGTATTTATATTCCGCCGTGGTAGTATGTTGTTTTATTATGTTTATGTTGAAAATACCCGAGACCGCAAGGTCAACCCGTTAGTGTTCGGAACACTGACTCTCTCCTACCATGTTGTCGTATCGGCACTTGCGGATATTGCAACTGGTAGGTAGCGCAGCGGAAGCGTGGTGGGCTTCATCGACCAAGGTCCGGAGTTAGATGACAAGTATTAGGAAGCAAGACTAGAAGCTAGGAATTCCCCTGGCAGAAGGTAATCCATTGTAAGTTCTTAGTTACCTAGCTCTACCATACTGTACCCCGGCAATTGTTTTATTTGGTACTGATGTTTGAAACAAGTAAATGGGCCTCATTTTAAAGGATGTTTTGAAAACGGGTTTCAAGGCGCGGTGTCCTGTGACATCTCGGTTTGGAACTTGAGAGATGTTGCGCTATATGAGGACACGAGTTTTTGATTGTAACCATGCTTTGAAAAGTCTAAGTGTTCTCATAACGTGTGGCATTTGTTTTTAAAAAAAAAAAAATTGGCCCTAATTTTCACTACTTTTGTTTAAGTTTTCAAGTTGCCGAATCGGGGTGTTACACACCCCAACACTTGGTCTTTTCTCCGAGCATTTCAAAAGTACTGCGGAGCCAAGGGGTTGGTTTGTACAGTTCGGCTCTTCCTGTGGATGTACAACCCGTTCGTCCCCAATAAAGACGGGGTCACTGGTCGCCTTTGGGTATCGGCTAAGGCCCGAGCTCACTGTGGGTTATTCGGCATGTTCACCGAATCTTGGAAACATTTTAAACCCCAGTTTTTTAAATACAAGTACGTTGGAACAGGGCTGCCTTGGTTCCGATCTGAGACGGGTCTGAGGTTCCCTTTGGAGTGGACCCCGGAGTTCTTCAATCGCCATATCGGCACGCCACATCGTTGGTCAGGCGCAACACTTGACGCCGACGAGGCCGTGACGGCCCACCATTTCCAAACCGAATATCGAGCTCGAAAATTCCAGCTCAACATTGGAGTTTTCATGAAGTGCCCTGATAATGAAGTCTTGGCCAAAATTGGTAGTTAACTTTACTCATGTACTTGTACCCTTTGTCTTAACTTTCTTACTCATTTTTCGTTATCTCTTTTGTTTGCAGAAGAACATTGGTCGGACATGTCGTCCAGAGCACTCAAAGCATCCCTGGAGGCCCGAAAAAGGAAGAGCGAGGGCTGAGAGTTCCTCTACTGAAAACGTGCTTGCCGAGGTTTCAAATGACACAACCTCTGCCGATTCGGGTCCCCTTCATCCTACTCCACCTGCTGTAATTATTGCCCCTCCTCCTCCTCAGTCCCCAAGCCCGGGAACCGAGGTCATTATTGCAGATTCCCCACCCTCATCGGGCTATCCGAGGAGAGGAACTGATAATCTCCCGAGACCACCGACCAGCATCGCCAAGCCTTCGGTCAAAGATGCTCTCGTAAAGATGTCGGGGGCCGAGTGGAAGAATATGGCCGAGGGGCTGGCCTATCACTTGAAGAGGTCAACAAATATTTTTAATGTGTTGGCTGAGGTCTCTGATGATGTGGCCGAGGGGGTGTCTCCAGCCAAGAAGAAGGCTCGGTCCGACCTGGCGGCCGAGGTTGCTGATCTCCGGAGTAGCAAGAGCTCCGCCGATCAAAAGCTGGCTGAATTAGAAGAGAAGCACCGCCAGCAGATGGAGGAGCTTCTGAAAAATCATGACGAGGCTGTGGCCAAAATAAGGGAGGAAGCTCGGACGGCAGAGGAGGTAGCTAAGGTAGCAGCCAAGGAGGAAGGTCGGCAGGAGGGCCTGGCCGAAGTTGAAAAGGTGAGATCCATGCTAAGGAAGAGGGCTGCTCAAGCACTTAAGCACAAGATTGCGGCGTCCGAGGCCAACTTCGACTTTGAGAAGGGAGGAGCTAAGATCTTTGCTAGTGTCGTGGAGCAGATTCTTCACCTGAACCAAGGGCTCCGAATTCGGGTGACCGGTGCTTCTGCTGGGTTCGGGGTGGAAAATGGGAAGATGGTCGACTATGACAAAGACGGGGCCGAGGTTGACCTCGACTAACCCGAGGAGAATCTTCCCAACCCTTTGGTGGAGAGACCTGATGAGGAGTTCAACCCGAGTTCGGTTGTCCTTTCCGATGTTGAAGATGAAGCAACATAAGTCCCTTATGCTGGGCCGCTTGCATTTTGTACAACATGTCTTTGTAACAAGTGTACTTTGCTGACTTTGTATAACATTTTATTTTGAGTAATATGTCAGATTAGTCCCTGACTTTGTAAGCATCGGCCAAGTTAGTCCCTGACTTTACCGAAATAACAATTTAGTCCCTGAGATTTCATTTTAATTCACATACGTCCCTATCTTTATCCCATTTTAAAGCAAATACATCCCTGCGATAGTGACGGCAGGGACTAACTTGATTGACGTTCTCCTATCTCAGGGACTAAATTGCTATTTCGATAAAGTCAGGGACTAACTTAACCGACGCTTACAAAGTCAGGGACTAATCTGACATATTACTCATTTTATTTTTATGCAAGTTCTTTCTAGTTTAACTTGTTGCATGTTACTTTGATGCAAGTTTTTATTTTAACTTGTTGCATACACATTGTGTCCGAGGTCAATTTGTGCAAGCCTTTACTTTAACTTGTTGCACGAATGCGAGTTTTACTCTGCTAACTCGTTGCATGTTTATTCGTAATATCTCGGATCCGAACTGCGGTTGGTTAGGTGGTCACCCAGAAAACTTAAGAAAGAATGCAAGTGTTTAAGACTTGTAGCATTTTAGATAACCAAGTAAAAATGTTTTTGAGAATACAAGTCCTGTTTTAACTTGTTGTATTCGAAATTGATTGGACCCAAAATAAGAACACTTGATCAGACCTGGATAATGAGGCCGAGCTCGGACGACTCAGTAAGTGCAGTAATCTTATAAGTTTTAATCTGAAAAGAGGTACTGTATATAAGTGCATACGGTAGGGATCTCGGATCTTCCCACCTTAGCCGAGGTGGGTGCCCTCGTCCCCGATGTGAAAGAGGTTGCTGAGTGAAGCTATGTGAGAACATTTCACAGCAAGCTATACTTTATCGGGTGTCCCTTGTACACTGTGCATATGAGCCGATCTCCTTTACAAGATGTTGGCTGTGCATAGCGCCATGCAACATTTAGGTGGCTAGTGCTAAATGAGAAGCTAGTATGTACGTATATAAAACTGTGGCACTTGAGTATGGGCAAGTTTGTACTTTTTCATTAATCATAAGGGTGGGTACATTGCCTTTCATGGATTAAAAAAGGTGAGTATATCACATTGGAAAAGAACGTGACAAGGGAAGTAGATGCAAAAACATTAACAGAAACTAAAGTAAAACTTAGGCTTTAGCTGGGGGTGTTGGTGACTGCTGATGATCGTCCGAGGTAAACCTAACTGAAGTAGGTTCTCAGTTTTGCAACGTTCCAGGAGTTTTTGAGCTCGGCTCCTTCAAGAGTCTCTAGCTTGTATGCCCCAGAGTTCGTTTTTGAAATGACTCTGTAGGGGCCTTCCCAATTTTGAGCAAATTTCCCGTCTCTTCGATTTTTAAGGCCGATATCTGCTCTTCGGAGGACGAGGTCTCCGACCTCAAAAGATCTGGGTTGCACTGTTTTGTTGTACTGCTTGGCTTGCCTTTCCTTTGCTTTCTTCTCCTGAATAGATGCGGCTTCTCGGATCTCTTCGGCCAGTATTAAATTTTCTTTGATCAAATTTTCATTTTGTTGCTCGGGCCTGTCCCTCATTCGGAAGGTATGAATCCTTCGTTCGATGGGGATGACCGCATCACAGCCGTAGGTGAGTCTAAAGGGGGTCTCTCCTGTTGAGGTTTGTACCGTGGTCCTGATCGACCAGAGGACCTCAGGTAGCAGATCGGCCCACGCCCCTTTGGCTTGAGTAATTCTCTTCTTAAGGCCATCAACAATAGCTCGGTTAGCCGCCTCGGCTTGCCCATTAGTCTGGGGGTGCTCGACCGAGGAGAACCGATGAGAAATTCCGATATTTTCAGCCAAAACCTGGAAGTTGTTGGCAGCGAAATGGCTACCGTTGTCAGTGATTAGTGTGAGTGGAAGTCCAAAGCGAGAAATGACTTGTTTCATGAAGAATTTATGTATTCTTGTCGATGTGATGGTTGCTAACGGTTCAGCCTCGATCCATTTGGTGAAGTAATCTATTGCGACCACAATGAACTTCAGTTGACTTGGAGCTGTTGGGAACTGTCCCACGATGTCCATCCCCTACATGCTGAAGGGCCAGGGGGATGCTAGAGAGTGGAGTTCCTCGGAGGGTTTCTGATAAAGATCACTGAAGAATTGTCACTGAGGACATTTCCTCACATGGTCGATGGAATCTTTTACCAAAGTCGGCCAGAAATATCCAGCCCTCAATACCTTTCTCGCCAAGGATTTGCCCCCAACGTGGTGGCTCCCCAGCCCTCCGTGGACCTCGTTCAAGGTTTCTTGAGCTTCCTCAGAGGTGAGACATCGGAGGAGTGGGGAGGGCATTCCTATTCTATAAAGGATTCCATCTATAATAACATACTCAGCCGCCTTTCTGTTAAGTTTCTTTGCTTCCTTCTGATCGGCTGGGAGTATTCCATGTTCGATGTATGACCTTATCGGATGCATCCAGTTCGGCAATACAGAAACAGCCATTACTACACTTGGGGCCGAGATTTGTTCTTGGATGAGGCTTTTGTTGTTCCCTCCACCTTTTGTGCTTGCCAGCTTGGAAAGCACATCGGCTCGGGAGTTTGAACAGCGGGGGATATGGGTGATAGAAAATTTCGCAAAATCAAGAGCCAGGGATTTAACTTTATCAAGGTACCTCTGCAGGATGGGTTCTTTTGCTTGGTAGTCTTTGATAACTTGGGAAACCACCAATTGGGAATCGCTCATAATTTGAACTTCAGTTACACCGAGCTCCTTAGCCATGCGGAGACCAGCAATGACTGGTTAATACTCAGCCTGATTATTCGAGGTTAAGAACTCGAATTTCAGGGAATATTCGATGCCGAGACCCTCCGCATTTTCCAGAATAACACCAGCTCCTGCACCCTTTTGATTGCTCGAGCCATCAACGTATATCACCCAAGTGTCTGAGCTAGAGCTTTGGTGGGGCTTTGTGAACTCGGATACAAAGTCTGCCAATGCTTGTGACTTGACTGCCTTCCTCGGTTCATAGGAGATGTCGAACTCGGACAGTTCGATTGACCATGCCATCATTCTCCCAGCGAGGTCAGGCTTCTGCAGAACTTGTTTGATGGGTTGGGCGGTCCTTACGACAATGGGGTGGCTCTGGAAATATTGTCGTAGCCGCCATGCAGCCAGGATTAGACAGAATGCAAATTTCTCAATCTTAGAATACCGGAGCTCGGGACCTTGCAGAGCTCGGCTAATGAAGTAAACAGGAAATTTAGTTCGGCCCTCATCTCGGACCAACACCAAACTGAGGGCAGAATCACCAACAGAAAGATAAATGAAAAGGCTTTCCCCCTGCCGAGGGCTGGAGAGAACCGGAGGAGAAGAGAGATATTCCTTAAGTGCCAGGAAAGAAGTTTCACAATTTTGATCCCAATGAAAAGTGGTACCTTTTTTCAGCAGTTGATACCAGGGTAAGGCCTTCTTTGCTGCCTAAGGGAGGAACCTTGATAGCGCTGCCATCCTGCCTGTTAACTATTGCACTCCTCTGAGATCGGCAGGGCTCTTCATTTCTAATATAGCTCGGCACTTGTAAGGGTTTGCCTCAATTCCCCTTTCGGACAGCATGAAACCGAGGAAGGCACCAGCTGGAACTCCAAAGGTGCACTTTTCCGGATTCAGCCTCATTTTATGCGCTCTTACCCTTTCAAGAACCATGGTAAGATCTCGGACATGATCCTCTTTTTTCTTGCTTTTTGTAATCATGTCATCGATATAGACCTCCATGGTGGTACCAATGATTCCCTCAAAAACCTTGTTCATCATTCTTTGGTAGGTTGCCCCAGCATTCTTAAAACCGAAAGGCATGACAGTGTAGCAGTAAGTTGCCTTCCCAATTGTGAATGTGGTTTTATCTTGATCTGGGGGATACATAGGGATCTGATTGTATCCCGAGTAGGCATCAGTAAACGACAATAGCTGGTATCCTGCCGAACTATCGACGAGCTGGTCAATAATTGGCAGTGGATACTGATCCTTGGGGCAGGCTTTGTTGAGGTCGGTTTAATCCACACACATCCTCCAACTGCCGTTTGCCTTTTTAACCAAAACAGTATTTGCCACCCATTCGGCGTATGACACTTCTTTAACAAACCCAGCTTCCAGCAACTCGGAAACCTTTTCCTGGATAACTTTCGCTTTCTCTGTCCCAACTCGTCTCAACTTCTGGGCCACCGGCCTTTCCTTCGGATCCACGCTAAGCTTGTGACAGATAAAGTTTGGATCAATCCCCGGCATGTCGGCCGATGTCCAAGCAAACAAATCCAAATTAGCTCGTAACAGGTCGATGATCTCGCCCCGGATCTCCTGAGGGAGGTCGGCGCCCACTTTGACAGTTCTGTTGGGGTCAGAAGGATCAATTTGAATTGCCAACCACTCCCCTTGAGGAGAAGGCCTAAGATCATCCTGCTCGGCCCGAACATCCAGTTCAGCCACTAGGACCTTCCCTTTGGCCAATGTTGGACTAGTGAGCTCCTCTTGCTTCTTTTTAACTTCCCGTAGACTCGCGTTGTAGCAGAGTCGGGCATTGAGCTGGTCGGCTTTGACCGTAACGAGCTTATCGTCCGAACCAACGAACTTCATGGCTAAATGTACCGTGGACACCACTGCCTCGAAAGCTTGCAAGCAGGTTCGTCCCAGTATCACATTGTAGGGTGATTCAGAATCAACAACTAGAAATTTGATGATCTCCGTTCAGGCCGAAGGCTACTTGCCTAAGGTCACCGGGAGATGGATGGCTCCAAGGGGGCGAATTGCCTCACCCGTGAAGCTGATGAGATTGCCTTCAAATTCCACGAGGTCGGCTGACATCAGCTTCAGTGCTTGAAAGGTGTGAAGGAAAAGAATGTCGCCCGAACTTCCTTGATCGATAAAAACTCGGGCAACTTCGAAGTTGCCGATCATCGCCGCGATCACCATTGGGTCATTGAGATCCGGGATGATGCCTTCCATATCCTGGTCGGAAAAACTGATGGGGATGTTCCGAGATGGTTTCTTGCAGATAGGCTTGTGGCGAACAGCTAATACTTGATTGACGTACTTTTTCCTTTCCGACCTCTTCTCCCCCCCCCCCCACCGGCAAAACCCCCCGAGATAGTTTCCACTCAGAGATTTTCCGGTGACTTAACCAAATCTTGCATTGCAACAAAATTTCTTATTTGTTGTGGGAATTCGTTTGGTGCTGGAGCTTGAACAACAGCTCGTTCAGCCAAACGCTGCTTAGCAACCTGCTGAAGATCTGCGATGGCTTTACCTTGCTGCTCTATGATCCTCATCTGTTGTCTCATCAAGGACAAGACGTCTACTTCACGAGAGAGTGAAGATTGACGTGAGTGAGAACGATGTGTAGTACTAACAGAGAGGGCACGTTCGCCGCGGTAGCGGTGCTGTTCTGTGTTGGTTTCTCCGAGATCGGAGCGTAGCTGCACGCGCCAACCTCCTCCCTGGTGCTGAGTTGGCGGTAGAGGTGGAGGTGGCGGTGGAGGTGGTGGAGGGGGTGGTGGTGAGGGCCTCACTGCCCTGTTGGCTTCAAGGTGCTGGAGCAGATCCTCAGTTGATGGCACCCTTCTTGGACGTCCCCTCCTCCTCCTCTGAATTGGTTGTAACTCAGACATGGTAGAACTTCTGGGTGGGAATGAAGTTTCTCTTTCCCCACAGACAGCGCCAATGTGATGTCCTAGACGGTGAGGTCCTCCAAGGGTTAGGGAAGAAGACCTTCAAAGGAGCCTCTGTCTAGGGTTTCTGTGTGATGTTTGATGGGAGTCCTCAAGTGGCTAAAGAGAGAGCCAAGAAGTAACCCTAATCACTGGTGTGTGAGGATGACAATTAGGGTTAGAGGACGTACCTGAGCCCCATGTAGTACGGAGCTACTTATAGGGGGGCTGGTTGCCCTAATGGGCTTGCTTTAGGCCCAAGTAGGGCCAGCCTGTACTGAGCTATGAGTGGATGAGCTGTCCATGTGGATAAGGTGAGACACGTCATCCTGTCCTTGGTGTCGGACTCTGGGAGGTATCGGACTTTGGGAGGTGTCGGACAGGGAAGTCGGACCTGGGTAGGAGTATGAGGTCAGCCCGCATCTGGTATCTGTTCGGCCGTTGAGCCTTGAGCTCGGCCCAGCACACAGAGGGCTTCTTATAGGGCCGCGAGGCCTTAAGCGAGGGTTCTGAGGACCTCGGCTAGGCCGGGTCCACAACATAAGCCCCCCAGCTCGGTCAAGGCTATCTGAGCCTTGTTCCGAGGTCTTGGTTTAGGTCCTTTTCCCAAGTCCACCACATAAGAGCTGAGTCCACCACAGGTTGGATCAATGCAACTCTCCATTCTACCATGTACAGAACTGCTCTCAATTTTGTAACTGCTCTCATTAAATTATCAAAATTATTTGAACTATTTAAATTATTTTAAGTAGTTATTATTTGTTAATTTTTTTTATTTGATGATAATTATTTCCAAATTATAATTAAAACTTTTGAGTTAATTATTTAATATATTTTTTGTTTTTTAATATAGTTTTTTTACACATGAATGTTATTTCATTAATTACTTATATTAAATTTTAATTTAATTTTTGTAATTTACTTAAATGAGAAAAATTTTGATTTACCTTTTTGTATTAGTCTGCATAGAAATTTATTATTTTTGCTTCATAGTTTTAGAATTATTAATTGCTAACAGTCTCTAAAAGATAAACGTTTTTTAGCTAAAATATATCTTTCCTAATAACTAACTATTTTTAATTTATTTTTTGAGTAATGTAGAAATAATATTTGGAGCGTTTGAATTTTAATAAATTTTGTGCTTTATCAAACCTGTATTGATCGAATTTTTTTTTTCTTAACTTACTTCCTGTATTGGGCCAGCTATTTTTTAAATCAATTTATGAAGATCAATTGTTGATTCTATTACGAATAAAAATACCAAGCAATTGACCTGGATTTTTTTTTGTTTTGTAATTATTAAAGACTATATAATTATATCTTCGAAAACCTGGTTTTTTTTTGTTTTGTACTTATTAAAGACTATATAATTATATCTTCGAAAAATTTTTCCTTTATATTTTTGTTTTTGTAAAATTTTTAAACCGTTATTCATCAAAATATTAAAATTTGCTAGATGTTGTTTACTTGAATCAATTATTTAATCCTTCTTTTGTTTTAGAATTATTTGCTATTATTGTTTTTTAACTGTAATTACTTTTGTAAAATTTTAACATTTATAACTTTTTTCTACAATTTATACATTGGTTCAAATATTTTTTACTATATTTATGAACTATTTTTTTTTTTTTTTGCAAATAAGACATATTATGTGGTGGACTTGGGAAAAGGACCTGAACCAAGACCTCGGAACAAGGCTCAAGTAGCCTTGACCGAGCTGGGGGCTTATGTGGTGGACTCGGTCTAGCCGAGCTCCACGTAGCCCTCGCTCAGGACCTAAGGACCCTTCAAGAAGCCCTCTGTATGCTTGGCCAAGCTCAAAGCTCAACGGCCGAACAGACATCAGACACGGGCCGACCTCATGCTCCCATCAAGGTCCGACCTCCTTGTCTGACACCTCCCCCAGAGTCCGATACCAAGGACAGGATGACGTGTCTCACCTTATCCACAAGGACAACTCATCCACTCATGGCTCAGTACAGGCTGGCCCTACTTGGGCCTCAAGCAAGCCCATTAGGGCAACCAGCTCCCCCCTATAAGTAGCTCCGTACTACATGGGGCTCAGGTATGTCCTCTAACTCTAATTATCACCTTCACACACCAGTGATTAGGGTTACTTCTTGGCTCTTTACCTTGCCATCTTAGGACTCCCATAAATATCACAGATTAACCCTAGACAGAGGCTTCCTTAAGGTCTTCTTCCCTAACCTTGAGGATCTCATAGTCTAGGACATCACATTGGCGTCGTCTGTGGGAAGAGAGAAACTTCATCCCCACCAAAAGAATCTACCATGACTGACGTACCACCGGTGCAGAGGAGGGGGAGAGGCCGTCCAAGGAGGGTGCCAACAGCAGAGGACCTGCACCTCCACCTCGAAGCCAACAGGGCAGCAAGGTCCCCACAACCACCCCCTCCACCACCTCCACCTCCTCCCCCGCCACCACCTCCACCACCGCCACCTCCTCCTCCACCACCAGAGTTTACCCATACCCACAGTGGACCTTACACCATCCACACGGGTTATAACTCGAATCCAACTCACCGCCAGGAGGAAGGTCGGCGCGTGCACCAGGAGGAAGGTCGGCGCGTGCAGCTATGCTCCCAACTTGGAGAAACCAACACAGAGCAGCACCGCCGGCGCGGCGAACGTGCTCACTCCGTCAGTACTACACATCGTTCTCACTCACGTCACTCTTCACGCTCTAGTGATGATGAGATCTTAACCATGATGAGACAACAAATGAGGATCATAGAGCAGCAAGGCCAAGCCATAGCAGATCTCCAGCAGCTTACCATGCGGCGCACCTCTCTTACGATTCCCACCCTGGACACCCTTTCACAGCAGCTGTCATATCCTATGAACCACCACCTGGATACCTCGGCCCTAGCAACATACCCAGGTATAATGGTTTGATCGATCCTCAGGAGCACATACTCTCTTACGAGGGAGCCATGAACTTCTATGGCGGTGGAGATCGGCTTAAGTGCCGAGCTTTCTCCATGACCCTCCAAGCTCCAGTTCTCCGGTGGTATTCAACGTTACCTAAGAATTTTGTTAACTGCTGGCCAGAGATGAAACGAGCATTTCTCAATAGGTACACTGTTAGTTGTGTGCAGCCGAGATCCAACCACACACTAGCAACAGTGACACAAAAGTCAGACGAATCGCTATGTGCTTACCTACACAGGTTTCACAATGAGTCCAGCTCGGTTCCTAACTTATCTCCCGAGGTGGCCGTCCTCCTCTTGACTCAAGGGCTGGCCGAGGGAGGATTCAAAGACTCACTAATAGGAAAGCCACCAAGAGATATGGCCGAGCTCAGAAAAAGATCCAACAAGTACATCAACTTGGAAGAGTTTAACAAAGGTCAAACAAGTCGAATGGAGAATGTTCAAGCTGCTTCACAGAATGCCCTTCCTCGAGGTCTCCCTCGAGGAAACAGGGAAGATAAAGGAGGAAGATCGGACCAAGGGGACCGACGTCGTCCTCATGTCGATCAGCAAGATGACCGCCGACGTCCTTACATCACCAAGTATGATACTTACACCCCCCTGACGGTTCCGAGGTCGCAAGTATGGAGGGAAACCATGCAGACCGAACTCAGGCATGTAACCAGACCACCTTTCCTCAGAAATCAAAATAACATCAGAGACAGATCTAAGTACGGAAACTTCCACGATGGGTATGGACACCATATCGACCAGTGCACCTGGCTTCGAGATGTCATCGAAGACATGGTGAGAAGGGGTAAGTTGCAATAGTACGTACGAGAAGCGGTAGAGAGAAGAGGCCGGAGACGATCTTGGAGCCCGGATCAAGACAAAGGGAAGGCCAAGGCTGACCCATCTCCATAAAAGAAAAATGAAGAACCACAATGAGTGAATATGGTTGTGGTGCAGGATTTGGACAAGTCACCGGAAAAATTCCGAGTTGAAACCATCTCGGGAGGTTTTGCCGGTGGTGGTGAAAAGAGATCAGAAAGGAAAAGGTATGTCAACCAAGTGTTAACTGTTCATTCCAAACCCATTGGTAAAAAACCATCTCGAAACATCCCCATCATCTTTTCCGATCAGGACATGGAAGACATCATCCCGGATCACAATGACCCAATGGTGATCACGGCGTTGATCGGTAATTTCGAGGTCGCCCGAGTTTTCATTGATCAAGGAAGCTCGGCCGACATTCTTTTCCTCCACACATTTTAAGCACTCAAGCTGAGATCCGTCGACCTCGTCGAATTTGAAGGCAATCTTATCAGCTTCATGGGTGAGGCAATTCGCCCCCTTGGAGCTATCCACCTCCCGGTGACCCTAGGCGAACAGCCTTCGGCCCGAACGGAGATCATCAAGTTTCTAGTTGTTGATTCTGATTCCCCTTACAATGTGATACTTGGAAGAACCTGCCTGCAAGCCTTTGGGGCAGTAGTTTCAACGGTGCATCTAGCCATGAAATTTGTTGGCTCTGACGACAAGGTCGTCACAGTCAAAGCCGACCAGGTGAAGGCCCGACTCTGCTACAACGCGAGTCTACGGGAAATAAAGAAAAAACAAGAAGAGCTTACGATTGGCTGAGCTGGATGTTCGGGCCAAGCAGGACGATCTTAGGCCTTCCCCTCAAAACTGAGAGTGGAATTCCTGGAACGTGGCAATACCGAGAACCTACTTCAGTCAGGTTTACCTCGGAAATCATCAGCAGTCACCAACACCTCCAGCTAAAGGATAAGTTTAAAAATCGAGAACCTACTTCAGTTGGGTTTACCTCGGAAATCATCAGCAGTCACCAATACCTCCAGTCAAAGGATAAGTTTAGTTTTAATTTCTGTTAATGTTTTTACATCCGCTTCCTCTAGTCATATTCTGTTCCATTGTGATATATTCACTTTTTCAATTCCCTGAAAAGCAATGTACTCACATCTATGATTAATGAAAAGTACAAACTTACTCATACTCAAGTGCCACAGTTTTATATACGTACGTACTAGCTTCTCATTTAGCACTAGCCACCTAAATGTTGCATGACGCTATGTACAGCCAACGTCTTCTAATTAAGATCGACTCATATGCACAGTGTACAAGGGACACCCGATAAAGTACAGCTTGCTGTGAAATGTTCTCACATAACTTCACTCAGCAACCTCTTTCACATCGGGGACGAGGACACCCACCTCGGCTAAGGTGGGTGAATCCGAGATCCCTACCGTATGCACTTATATACAGTACCTTTTTTCAGAGAAAAACTTATAAGATTACTGCACTTACTGAGTTGTCCGAGCTTAACCTAATTAGTTACATTATGTTTTTATGATGAGTTTTTTTAAGTCCGATTGGATCCGAATACAACAATTAAGAAAGGACTTGTATTCTCAAAAATATTTTTACTTGGTTCTCTAAACAAAATACAACAAGTCTCAAACACTTGCATTTCTGAGAATGAGTTTTCTTGGCGATTTCCTAACTTATCGCAGTTCGGATCCGAGGTCTAAAAAGTAAACATGCAACGGGTTAATAAAATAAACTCGCATTTGTGCAACAAGTCAAAGAAAAGACTTGCATAAAAATGACCTCGGACACCAGATGTATGCAACAAGTTAAATTAAAAAACTTGCATAAAAATTATAGCATGGTGCAACAAGTGAAACAAAATAAAACTTGCATTACAAAGACAACTGTTATATAAAGACAACAAAATAAAACAGGTCCAAGACTGTCAAACATGTTATACAAAAACATAGACAAATTGCAAGCCGCCCAGCATAAGGGGCTTACGCTGCATCGTCTTCAACATCATAGAGCACAACCTTACTCGGATCGAACTCCTCATCCGGCTTCTCCTCCAGGGGGTTAGGAAGATTCTCCTCAGGTTGGTCGAGGTCAACCTCGGCCCCATCCTTCTCAAAGTCCACCATCTTCCCATCTACCACCCCAAACCCTGCACAAGCGTCGGCTACCCGAACTCGGAGCCCTTGGTTCAGATGTAGGATCTGCTCAACAGCATTGGCAAAGATTTTGCCTCCTCCCTTCTCAAAGTCGAAGGTGGCCTCGGCCGCTACTATCTTATGCTTAAGAGCTTGAGCAGCTCTTCTCCTCAGTAAAATTCGGACCTTTTCAACCTCGGTCAGGCCTTCCTGCCGACCAGCTTCCTTAGCATCAGCTTTTACTTGGGCCAGGGCCTCCTCATGACTTTTAAGAAGCTCTTCCATTTGTTGGCGATGTTTCTCTTCCAGTTCAGCCAGCTTCTGATCGGCAGAGTCTTTACTACTCCTTAAACCAGAAACCTCGGCCGCCATTTCAGCTCGGGCCTTCTTCTTGGCAGGCGACACGTCTTCCGCCACATCATCAGCAACCTCGGCCAACACACTGAACATGGTTGTTGACCTCTTCAATTGACAGGCCAGCTCCTCGGCCATTCTCTTCCATTCAGCCCCCGACATCTTAATCAAAGTCTCTTTGACCGAGGGTTTGGCAGTGGTGGTCGGCGGCCTCGGAAGTATATCAATTCCCCTCCTCGGACCTGCCGATGAAGGGGAGGCATCACTAGCAATCGCCACCTCGGCATTAAGGCTAGGAGACCGAGGAGGAGAGGCGATAATCACCGCAGGAGGAGTAGGATGAGGAGGAGCCGAGTCGGTAGAGGTCGTGTCGGCAGAAGTCTCAGTAGGCACTGTTTCAGCAGAAGGGTTCTCCGACCTCTTTCTCTTGCGGGCCTCCAGTGCTGCCTTGAGCGCCTTGGACGACATGTCCGACCAGTGTTCGTCTGAAAACAAAAACAAAAGAACAAAGAAAAATCAGTAAGAAAGTTGGAAGAAAATGTACAAGTGTGAGAGTAAAGTTAACTACCAATTTTGGCTAAGACTTCGTTATCAGGACACTTCATGAAAACTCCAATGTTGAGCTGGAACTTCTGAGCACGATACTCGGTCTAGAAGTGGTGGGCCGTTACAGCCTCATTGGCGTCAAGGGTTGCGCCTGACCACCTCTGCGACGTTCCGATGTGGCGATGGAAGAACTCCGGGGTCCACTCCAAAGGGAACTTCGAACCCGTCTCGGCCCGAAACCAAGGTAGCCTCATTCCAACATACTTGTACTTGAAAAATCTGGGCTTAAAATGCTTCCAAGAATCCGTGAACATGTCGAATAGCCCACAGTGACCTCGGGCCTTGGCCGACACCCAGAGCCGACCAGTAACACCGTCTTTATTGCTCACAAACGGGTTGTACATCCACAGGAAGAGCCGAACTGTGCACACCAACCTTTTGGCTCCGCAATACTTTTGGAATGCTCTAAGAAATGACCAAGTATTGGGATGAAGTTGTGAAGGGGCCAATCTGAGCTCGTTCAAAACCCTCATCTCCAAATCGGTAAATCGGTAAATCGGCATAGAAGAAGAAAGAGTTGTTATCAGTACGAGTGCATATTATGTCATTTGCCGAGCAGGGGAGCACTTCATAAGAGGTCCCAGTAGCGTCCCCCGAGCAGGGCAGCACGGATCTTTTCACTCCGTCAAGTTTGTCCTCGGAGTCCAAACTGGATCGCACTCCTTTAGGCTCCACGTCAACCCACTGGTACTGATCGGCATCAGAAGGTGCTGGGTAGAGATCAGGTTGGCTGATGCACTTCCGGGGAGGCATTTTACCTGTGGAAGAACAGGGGAGCTCGGTGTTAGTCCTACGTTTTACAAAAAATAACCCCCCAGAAAACCCCCTCGAAGTTGTTCCGAGGGGCGAGCATCTCCCCTCTACCACAGAAACCCCCCGTTCGTACATCCTCTCTCTCTCCATCCTTTCAAAGTCGGCACGCTCCCTAACGTCGACGAATTCGGCCCAAGCATACTGCCTTATCCACTCTCTCTTCTCTTCCCAATCCCGAGGATAGACGACCTCAACGGGATCAACCTCCAAGACTCGTCTCTCATATCTCTGCCTATACTCCCTCTGGTGACGGAGCGCCTCGTCTACCTCCGTGGAGGAGCAGGACGAGGAGGAAGAGCCGTCCTCCTCCTCACTACTGCTGGATGACAGGGAGACTACCCCTACCCATTTCCTAAACCATTCCCTACTCATACTTCCCCAATCCACTCCTTTGGTTTTCTGAAAAATAAAAACAAGAACATGAATCAAAAACCCCCAAAATCCTAGAAGACTCCCAACCCAAAGAATGCCAAAATCCCAAGACTATTCCCCAAAATCAAAACCCCAAAACCCAGGAAGAACACCCCATTCCACAAAAGCAAAAACATAAAGCAAAATTACTAACCCCTCCCATGTAAACTGCAAAACAGTAAGGAGAGAATAAAAGGGAAGAAGAAGAGAAACAGGGAGAGAAATGGTACCTTAAGAGTATGAGCTTGGTGGAGAGGGCTTGCAAAATCAAGCAAATTCCCTGCTGGAGAAGAAGAAGACGAAGGGCAAAGAAGGAGAAAGGAGTTCGATGATGCAAGAGAAAAAGAAGCGGTTTTGCTGAGAAAGAAGGAAGGTTTTCGTATGGAAGAGAGAGTGATTGGTAGAGAGAGAATGAGAAGCGGTTTTGTGTGAAAGAGGAGGAAGAGAAACCGTTTTCCCCCTCATTTTCGAAGTATGGGCCTGACCCAGAAGGCCCAGCCCAGCATGCAACCACACGTGGAAAGACACATGGCGCGGAGTGGGTAGAATCACGGACCTAGAGAACGTATCAATTATGGCAACGTTTCGGTCAACGTAATCTCTGACACGTGTCAGATGCGGGAAAGGCAAACGTTACGTCGGAGCAGGTGAAAGGACAGTTTTCAGACCTGCTCCGTCTTAATGAAAGGACGTCAAAGACAGCTGGATCCAGCTCTCGGCAACTCATCATTCCGAACTCCCTAGAACCTCGGAACAAGGCTCAAATAGCCTTGACCGAGCTGGGGGGCTTATGTGGTGGACTTGGGAAAAGGACCTGAACCAAGACCTCGGAACAAGGCTCAAGTAGCCTTGACCGAGCTGGGGGGCTTATGTGGTGGACTCGGCCTAGCCGAGCTCCACGTAGCCCTCGCTCAGGACCTAAGGACCCTTCAGGAAGCCCTCTGTATGCTTGGCCGAGCTCAAAGCTCAACGGCGGAACAGACATCAGACACGGGCCGACCTCATGCTCCCATCAAGGTCCGACCTCCTTGTCCGACACCTCCCAGAATCCGACACCTCCCCTAGAGTCCGATACCAAGGACAGGATGACATGTCTCACTTTATCCACAAGGACAGCTCATCCACTCATGGCTCAGTACAGGCTGGCCCTACTTAGGCCTCAAGCAAGCCCATTAGGGCAACCAGCTCCCCCCTATAAGTAGCTCCGTACTACATGGGGCTTAGGTATGTCCTCTAACCCTAAGTATCACCTTCACACATCAGTGATTAGGGTTACTTCTTGGCTCTTTACCTTGCCATCTGAGGACTCCCATAAATATCACAGATTAACCTTAGACAGAGGCTTCCTTAAGATCTTCTTCCCTAACCTTGAGGACCTCATAGTCTAGGACATCACAGATTAATATTCTAAATGTATTTTGTAAAATCTCTGATTTATTTACAATTTTTTATGCCTTTTAGGTTTACATTTTATAATATGTAGTATTTGTTAAATTATTCCTTTTTAATAATATATATTTCAACACATTATTATTAGATATTTTAGTTTGATATATTAACTTTAAAAGATAATGTGTTTAACGTTTCATTTTATTATTTTATTGTTTGTTGTTAATAATTAATAATAGTATCTTATTTTAAATATTAATATTATATAATAAAAAAACAAATTATCAGGTTACATTTGAAAGAATTGTCAGTCCAGTCTTTATTCTGCCCACTTTAATCGAGTAGTATAGTCTTCTTATCTGCTATCACTCTACTCGAGAGCAATTTATTTTAACGTGTTGTCAATTTCAAGGCATCCAACTTCTGATAAAGAGGACGGAATCAATTTGTAGATTGAAAGTTAACTAGCCTGTATAGATCAGTGCAACCATTTTATTTAATAATTGCAATTTAATATTTCTAAAAAACTGTGTATTCTTGATTATTGCATCAAATTTATGTATTCAGTTCTTCAATTCCGAAATTGATACCAGTCTTTTGTTGTTTTTATTTTCAACTGATACTTTGTTTTCTTGGCTTTTTGTATTACTTTTCTTTGCTATATTTATTATATTTTTTTGATTAATTTTGATTTTAATAATTATTTTCGTATATTATGGTAAAAATATGTGGCTTGATATATATTAAAAAATTTTTCACGTAATTATTTATTATAGTTATTGTTTAAGTAGAACTTATATTTGCTATTCCAAGTTTCTTATCTGATTATTTTTTTACTTTCACAATATATTTAATCTTTTTGTTTTTTTTAAGTGTTGTAAATATTATTTTCAATTTTTTGGAAGAGCATTCAAGTAATTTTAGTATCTGAAAATAATTTATTTTTAATTTTTTTAACGAATCTCACCAAAATTTAATATTAGTCTAAAAATTTTGTTCATTGTACTATATTTTAAAGAAATTTTATTGAACTGCGAAGATTCTGGAACGTATAATTTTTATACCATTTCCTAAAAAAATTCTCAGTGAATTGACTTATCTGTTTAATTTAATCGAGCTAGCCATTTTCATTTGAATCTTGTGTTTATAATCGAGTAAGTCTTCTACACATGTTTTAATCATCTGTTACAACTTTTTCATTTGCCTTGGCTTTAATCGAGACAAATATTTATAATCAAGTTGAATAGATTGAAATTTCTATTAATTAATTATTGCATACTTTTAATTTATATTTTGAAATAGATAACTAAATAATCACTGTGGATTTTAAGATATTTTAGTTGTAATTTATGTATTTTTTTCCTTACGATTTAATTTTAATTAAATATTATTCGATTTTCAAAATTTACTGTCATATATTTCATTGAAAAATTGATATTTTTGATGAAGAATAATGAAAAGATAAAAATTAATTATATTATATTTCTCCAAATTAATATTTTTTTTATGATTTTAGTCTAACTATTAACTATTTGGATATTTTTATAAAAATATGTGTCTGGTTTAAAAAAAAATTAATTTTAAATTATTTTAACAATGTGATACTACTATACTAATGTTTTTTTTGAAAAATATTAACCATATTTTCATTATTGGTAATTTTTTTTTATTATAAAGTTTGTAAATATAATATCTTTTTTAGATTTGTAGATAATTGGGTTATTGTTGCTTCTTATCAACTGTCTACACCCATGCCTTTCCCTTGCGCATTAATTTTTTATTCTCATTTAATCATTTCCTATTTATATCTTGATTGTCTACACATATATACAATTTCTGTTCATCTTCCATTCTAAATTGTTACTCTCCATCAATTTCTTTTCAATCTTTTCTTTCTCTGTTTATTCAAAAGGCTTTCTAAAACCCTAAAATTCCAATGGCATCATCCTCCTCTGCTTTACCTCGCCCTCATTCTAGCCGCAGGCTCACTGTATTTGATGATGAACAATTTTATTCTGAGGCTTCACGGCTTGATCGATGGTCCAGGTATGATGAAAGAGATTATTGTGAGATATGGTGGATTAACTCTCAGTGGTTGATTCAACAACAATTTCAGTTTGTAAGCTTGCTACGGGTTCAAGGTTTGGTTAGTTTTTAGAGTTTAATGGTCCTATATTTACTAGGTTAGTTAGACAGTTTTATTCTAATCATGCTATGAAAGATGGTTCTGGCACATATTTTACTTGGGTTGAAGGAGTAAAGTTTGAGTTTGGCCCATCTCATCTTCAAAATTTGTTCGGTTTATCGACTTCTGGTGCTACCATGTCCGATGGGGGTCTAGACTGTGATGTTGCACATGTTTACAGACAAACATTGAGACCAGACTTTCACTGGCGAAAAGGAACCAAAAAAGTTAAGCATATGAGAGTAGAGAATCGAATTTTGCATTATATCATTGCTTTCGGTTTGTTTCCTCGCACTTCAAGGAATTATGGGCAAGTAAATACTGTTGATGTTAAACTGCTTAATGGATTTCGTAACAATATTTCTATTAACTGGTCAAGGATAATTTTACACAGAATGTTTTTAAGTACTGGCTATAAGAATTCTGGATGGCTTCCTTGTCCAATGCATGTTTCCTATTTAATTCAATATCTTGGTGTTCCTATTTCTGCTGATGAATCCTTTCATACATTTACTGTTGAAGAAGCATGTATTAGTCCTGCTCTTCTTCATCAAATTGGTTGGAATGTTGACACATCCCGATACTGGAATTTGGTCTTGGAAAGAAGATATTCATCCCAATTCCGGTGTTATACCAATTGAACAGACTCAACGCATGGAAGTTGAAGATGAAGATTTTAATGAGCGTCAAGACGGTTTTAACAATGATGATTTTGTTAATTTCCAGCATGATCATTCCCCTGCTCGCTGTTCGGTTGCTCGTATTGACTCTTATTTTTCTCAAGTCAATAGACGCCTTGATGGTATTGATGTTCATTTAGCTAGCATTGATAGCCGTATAGATCAGATTGAACAGCACATTGCTGACAATCATCAGGCTACTATGCAATATCTATCAGATTGTTTTGCTTCTTTTCAAGTACCTGCAAGACGTTGATTATCTTCGGATTTGATTCTCTGTTTATGTAAATCAAGCTAATTTTAATTTATATATGTAGATCTTCTTATTGATCGTTATCTATCTATGTATGTATATTGTGCTTCTTGAACAATTTAGTGTATTACAGTTTGGTAGTTTCTTCATTTTTAGCTAATGAAATATTTCTCCGGTGACTTTGAAGTTTTATTTTTTCAGGAATATCTTAATTTCTGTGTTGTTTGCTTATTACAGATTTCATTGTATCACTGTTTTTTATTCATTACTTTTTTTTTATCTAAATCTAATCACAAAAAGTTTTAATATAAGGTAAATGAATCATCTGTTTTTAATCATGAAACACTTCTAAAATTTTTTTTTATATTAACAAACTATTTAAAGAATCTGATGGAAATTACTTTTGTATTTTTTTTGGTATTTTTTATTTCCTTTCCATTTTAGTTTCATTCGGTTTCCTTTTCACAATTTATTCCTTTTAGGATTACCGATTAATTGATTGTATTCTTAATAAACTGCATTTCAATTTTGATAAAAATATTTTATAGTTTATTGGATATTTGTTATTTTTTTTTAAAAACAAAAGGGAATAAAGGTTAACAAAATAAATTTATCGAACTTAGATTAAAATTGTTATGTTCTCAAAAATACTCATATACCAGTTTCCTGATTGTCAAATTTAAATTTATAATTTCTTTCTACCAACTATTTTTTGATTATTTATGGTGTATAGTAATTAAAAGTATGTCAAAGTAGTCGTGCATTTTTTCCAAATAAATATTATTCTTTTAGCAAGACATAAACTTTCAAAATATATTCTTCGGATTATCTTTCGCCACACTAAATTTTTTTTATTTATATTCAGAATCTATTAAATAGTTGAATGAAAATTAGATATGTAACTTTTAGATTAGATTTTTCTTTATGTTTCCATTTTAAATTGATTTTATTTGCTTTTCTTAACAAAATTGTATATTGTAAGTACTAAAACTGTCAAAGTCCGATAGAATTTGCTACTTTTATAATAAAAAATTTTAAAAAAATATTCAAGGATAAATTTATCCTGAATAAATTAATTTTTAGATTGTCAGATTTAAAATTGGAATTGCATTCTACTGATTATTTTTAGATTATTTATGGTGTATAAGAATCAAAAGAATGTTGTCATAGTTAAAAAATTTTCAATCCAACTGTTATATTTTGAGAAACAAATAATGTTAAGATAAATTTTAGTCTCTACATCAATTATAAACTTTCAAAATATATTCTTCCCTTATGATCTTTCATCACGCTTAACTTGAATCTACTCTCTGGTCTCAGTTCATGAATTCTACAGAAATCAATGCATCCTTTATCCAAATATGCTTCATTTTTGCTTCTGCTTGATTTCATCAATTTGCATGGAAGCCTTATGTTGTCTTGATCAACAATCTCAAAATACTTTCAGCGACTTGGGAATGCATCATTTACAAATGATGCTGGCAAATTCTGCAGAACCATTTACAAAATATTAGAGTTTTGATTAAGGATTAATATATTTAATAAATCACATATAAAACATCAATAGCATTTTACACTGACCATTATGCCTTTCGTATAATGTAACACCCTAATGAATTCTACCCTTAATTCTCAAGTATTAAAAATGAGTACTTAAAAATTCCTTTTTAGTTTAGTAAAATCACCCGTCAAACGGACGGAGTTTTGTCTGTTTTTCGGACTTTCCAAAATCTTCAACCTGATAAACACATTTATGTAAAATCAGCAGGAGCCAGCAGGGCTCAAATGTAAATATATAAGCATCGCATGGTTGCCCCTTGGGCTCAAGTATAAAACATCAGAATATCAGAGTACCAGCAAAATATCAAGTATGCTCAAAATGAATCATAAACCCTGCACGAAGGAAACTATCCTAAGCCCCACTCAAAATGCATATACAGCTCATACACAACCAAATTTACGGAGGCTGAAGTCAAAATAAAAGTATCTAATCCCCAAAACCCTACTCTCCCTGGGAGGGAGAGCACACCTGCTCGGCCGGGGGCTGTGCAACCTCAATCTCTGTACCTGTAATGTATAGTAAGGGAGCGAGCATTGCACATGAATAGAAAAGCAGTTTCTAGATAGACATAATAACTAACCAGACCAATCACACTTAGCAACTTATACACATAATCACAATATCCGAACAAGCATACCATTATTTTCTTAATTCCATTATTTTATAAATGCCGGTTCCCTTTTTAGTTAATTCATTTCCACCATTTAATTCCCTTTTATTCATCTTCTCCGTTCCCAAAGAAATCCCTTTATACTCCCTTACCTTTTTCTTATTTTTACGGTGTATGTATGTCTCCACCAAATCGAAGGCCTACATACATACACCAATCACGATGTATGTCTCCACCAAATCGAAGGCCTACATACATCGCGTTCCCATTACCTTTACCTTGTCCAATTTTATCCCCTTACCTTTTCCTTTGATTTTACGGTGTATGTATGTCTCCACCAAATCGAAGGCCTACATACATACACCAATCACGATGTATGTCTCCACCAAATCGAAGGCCTACATACATCGCGTTTCCATTACCTTCACCTTGTTCAATTTTATTCCCTGTTTCCCTTATTCATTTCCTTTTAGTTACGGTGTATGTATGTCTCCACCAAATCGAAGGCCTACATACATACACCAATCACGATGTATGTCTCCACCAAATCGAAGGCCTACATACATCGCGTTTCCTTTACCGTTTACCTTCTTTTATCCATTGCCCTTTTCCTTTTTCCTTTCCATTTAGGGTGTATGTATGTCTCCACCAAATCGAAGGTCTACATACATACACCACTGACGATGTATGTCTCCACCAAATCGAAGGCCTACATACATCGCCCCATTCACGTTGTATTGTCTCCCCCAAATCGAAGGCCTACAATACAACCCAAACTTTACGATGTATCGTCTCCCCCAAATCGAAGGCCTACGATACATCACCATATTTATCCAATATTAATTGTCATTATTTTGTCCACCAATTCCGTTTAATATTTACCAAATCATTCCAAGCACAAGCATCATCACAATTATCACCAAATAGCCACAATTCACTTTCCTAATTAACACCATTCCAATATTTAAGAAATACCAAATAGAGCACATAATCAAATCCACAACTATTCATGCACATCACTTTCCACATAGACAATTAGAGTGCCAATAATAACCAACTTCACCTTTTCATATAATCATGCAACAACCACATTTATTATTTTTCATTGTCCAAATTATGGATTTAAAATCCTAAATTAGGGGTTCATACCATTTATTTTCCTCAATTAAAACCTAACCTTATTCTCTACTTTTTGGAGTTCCATAATTAATAATTAAGCCTATTTTCAACATTTACCTTAGATCCTAAATTGGGGTTTCTAATTCCCTACCTTAACACATAAACTCCTAGCCAACCATTATATCTAAATACAAACCCTCTCCTAGAACAAGCCAATGCTCACTATATCCACCCCCTTACCTTAACCAAAGAGAGAGAAAGTGGAAGAACCCAAGCCGTAGCTCCAAGCGCTCCCAAAACCAAGGGCTCCGCACGCACGAAGATGGAGATAGTGATAATAATCTTCCCTAAGCCAAAGGAATGGAATGATAAAGAGATTATTGCCCCTTTTCCATAGAGAATTCGGATTTCCCAAAGAGGGGAAAGAGAGAGAGAGAGAAAAAATCCACATTAGAGAGAGAGAGGAACTTCAATAATCATGGATACTTACTTGGAGAGACCAAGGGAGACTTGATGGGGGACCTTGGAGTGATTCCCTTGAAGCTTGATGGATTTGGGATGAAAGATTGTGTGCCCTAGAGAGAGAAATTTCGTGCATTATGGCCAAAAGCACGCGTGAAACGCTTTTATTTTTTTCAGTTTTAGCAGCCCTTAATCGAGTATTACTCGATTAAAACCTCCCCCCTTCAGGCTTAATCGATTAAGCTGCAACTTAATCGATTAAGTTGTAGGGTTTTCAGCACCCCGACTTTGAACAGTCGTAACTTCTTCGTTAACCGTTAGATCTTCCTCAAATTTTGACACAAGCTTCCTCACATATCCTACTTCACATCTAACGGTGGAATTTGTATTCTAAGCTACCAATCTTGTTATTCTCATTCCCCAATTTCCCATGTTTTAAACTTGAATTTACATGTCTAAATGGCCAATTTTCTAACTTATTTCATAATTGCCTCTATCCTAAGGTTATCAACACACAATCTACATTAAGAATTAAATTTAGGATGTTACATATAATGGTAGTTTGTAAGTTGTACTTCCACTTCATAGTCCACATTGTTGTAATTCACTGTATGGAAATATTTAAATTAAATTTGCAATAACTTAAATAATCTTATACTCCATTAAGTATATTTAAATTTAAATTTCTATCTGACCTGTTGCACAATGTTCGCATCTGCATACTGGATGCAAGAAAGTAGCTCCTATTTGATTTGGGTATTCTATTTCCTCACCACTGCTGTTTGTTATTTTCAACTTGAACTTGCTATTATCATTTGAAGTTAATTTAAAATTATATATTTGGTCTTCCAAAGCATAAAAATTTTCTATGTTCTCTAGCCCATCTTCAGTTATAGCTAATTTTTCAATATCTGTTTGAAGCTGAATTTTGATTTCGTGAGTGTTAGAATTCTTATCTATTGCTTTCCATATTTTGCACTTTTCATATCCAAAGAGATTTGAAATTTCATTGTATAAAATCACTTGACCCTGCAAAAATAATTAGTGTGCAAAATATATAAAGATTAACTTATTGATTGGTAATAAATTACTAATTTCAAAATTGATAACATGCTTACATTTCCAGGCCAATAAGAAAATCTGAATTTTGTCATTTCCTCTTCTTTTTCAATCCCTAAAACAAATATTAATATTTTAAATTGTTATCGTATCCATTTGGGAAATACATGTTCGTTTTTTTAAAATAACACTCTGTGATACAAAAAAAAAAAAAAAAAGAAATTAGAAAAACATACGATTATTTTCCTAAGTTTGAACAATGAAATAAAAAAAATAATACTGTATCAAATGAAACCGATTGTTTCAATCAAACCGAATCAACAATTGAATTGTATGAATACAACAAGAAAGTGCTCTACAATCAATTTAATTTAAAAAGATAAATAAAATATACCAATGAATATACTCTGCTATAACCAAGTATTTCAAACCCTAGATTCAAAACTTGATTCCAAAAAGTGAGTATGAAAATACAGATGACCAAGATTAATCAAACAATTTCGAAAGAGAGCACTAACCTAAAAAAATATGACTAAAAAAGAAACGATGGATGACGATTGAATGTTTTGTGTAACACCCTCAAAAATATTTAGTTTTATTAAAAAGTGAACTTGAAAATTTCGACGAAAATCCGGCAGAGTTTCCTCTGTTTTTCGGACTTTCCCAAAATTTTTCTTCTTGAAACCTGTCAGTCCAGAATAGTTCAAAAGCTTAAATTATAAATATTACAATAAATGAAAACCTAATGCCCACAAATATCCAACTCTGGGCATACACTAATACACACATTTAATTATAAAAATACATTCTTAAACTTAATTAAAATTCACTCTTGGTATCATAAAAGACACCCTCGTGGTGAGGGTTTCCTGCTCGGCCAGCACTGGTGTATGCTCCACTTGTGTACCTGAAAAATATTAACCACACAGGGGAAGCATCACACAGAACTTAAAGAGAGATTTCTAAGCAGCTATATACGACACACCAAGACAATTCAAGCCTATGCTATACCACTTAATTCATGTTCTTCTTTTCCTTTTTACTTCCTAACTGTTTCCCAATTCTTTTTCTTTCTAAATGTTTTCTTTTAAATAATCACTAACCTCTAATTATTCTTGTTCCTCCTGTCGTTTTATATTATGGTGACAGGGTCTAACGACCTCCTGCCGTTTTATATTATGGTGACAGGGTCTAACGACCTCCTGCCGTTTTAAATTATGGTGACAGGGTTTGACGACCTCCTGTCGTTTTATATTATGGTGACAGGGTCTAACGACCTCCTGCCATTTTATATTATGGTGACAGGGTCTAACGACCTCTTGCCGTTTTAAATTATGGTGACAGGGTCTAACGACCTCGACCTCCTGCCGTTTTATATTATGGTGACAGGGTCTAACGACCTCCTTCCGTTTTATATTATGGTGACAAGGTCTAACGACCTCCTGCCGTTTTAAATTATGGTGACAGGGTCTAACGACCTCCTGCCGTTTTAAATTATGGTGACAGGGTCTAACGAATCATATTGCTTAAGGTTTTAATTAAGATTTTATCTTCTTAATTGAATTCATATGATATTATGGTTTTAAGATGGAAAATTATTTTACTTTAAGTTTCAAAAATCAAAGTCCAATTATTTTGATCTAGAATTATCTTTAGAAACCCTAATTAGCATCCTTAATCTTTGATTAAACCTTAATCGAGCTCTTAATCCTTGATTAAGTGCTTAATCACTTTCCTAAACCCTAAACCATCATGGTTAGTGAACTAATCTAGAATTATTTTTCCCTAAACTTATGCTAATATGGATTAAGTTTTTGATTAGTACCTTAATCCTTGATTAAGCCCTAATCTCTAAGGATTAGTGGACTAAACCTAAATTAATTTTCCTAATCCTACCCTAATCATTATTAGACCCTAATTAGTACCTTAAACCTAATTAAGTTAATCTAATCTCCCCTAATACCCTAATGGCCGAATACCTAGGTGTATTACTTGACCACCAAGTTGATTTACTTGGTCACCAAGTTGCCTTGCCTAATAGTCAAACATATGACATCACCTAGATGACCTAAGCATGACCTAAAGGAAGGAAAAAGAAAAGGAAATAGGAAAAAGAAAAGGAGGAGCCGTGGGGAGGAGGAAACAAACCCAAGCCCACACAAAACTAAGTATACCAACACCAACACACACACACTTCATGTAGTTTCCATTTCTTCATTTTCTTTCACTTCTCATCCCAAACCAAACATCAACGCTCACACACTTCATTCGGTTCTTTTTCATTTCCATTCATTCCAAGCCCTAAACACTTCACAACTAAGAGCAACATTAAGTTCTTAATGGGAGAGAAAGAGAGAGAAAGAGAAAGAGAGAGAGAGTGGCCGAAGCCTTAAGGAGGAATAAGGAGGATGATTTTGCTTTTCTAGTTTGATTTCTAAGCTTGATTTAGGTAGATCCTTAAGCCCTTAACCTCTTTTCTTTGATTCATCTTCGTTTTTCATGATCTTCTTCTAAAACTTGATTTTTGGTTTGAAAGTGTTGATGCATGTTTGTTTTTATGCTAGATCTAGAGTTTTTACTAACATGCATGTTGATTTTTGAGCTTGATCTTGAAGCTTTGTTAAGAAAGTGTTTTTATCATGATCTTAAGTTTTCTTCTTGATTTCTTAGAAATGTTTTTGAAAAGAACTTGTTTTTAAGTTTTCATGAAGGATTTTTCAAAGATCTAGTGTTTGTGGTTGCATGCATGTTAAGATCCATGCTTGAACTATGATGTGTTGATGCTTGAGTTTTTAATGTAAAGATCTTTGAAATGATTGAACTTTTCTTGATGATTTTTCTTATGTTGGTCAGGTTTTGATGATGATGTGGTTGAGATCTTGATTTTCTTTTGTTTGATCTCTTGCATGTTGTGATCTTTATGTGTTAGCCACGGTTTTGCATGCATGGTTGAAAAGACTAAGATTTTCTTAGGTCTAATTGATGAATATGTGATTTCCATGAACTTTAAGTTGGTTTTAAGTGTTTAAAGTGAAATGAAAATTGTTTAAGGACTTAAGTGTGCTCACGGTTTTATGTAGGAATATATGCTAGGATTATATTTTTACTTGTTTGATAAATCATGTGAAATTGTTGTTAAATTTGGAGTTGTTTTTAGAAGTCTTGAATCTTTGAAAATGTTTTTGAGAAAAACCTAGTCAAGGTCACGGTTTGGACCTTAGACTTTGAGTTAAAATTCTATTGAATGTATATGTGTTCATGTCATGAAGTTATGTGTTGATTTGTGAAGCTATTCTTTGAGAAAATAATTCTTGAACAACTCATGATGCATACGGTTTTGATATAGTCAAGTATGATAAGATGAAGTTTTGCTAAGATGGAATTGATTAAGTGAAAGTTAAAAAGAAAAAAATTGGTCTAAGTGTTTATGTGAAGCATGATTTAGTTTGTATATACTTAAGAGTTTGATTTCTCTATTTGATTGAGTCATATGTATGAATAAGTATGTGAGCATGTTTATGTTGACTTGATTTGATGACTTGTGATTATATGATGCATGAAATGAATGAATGTTTGTCTAAGATTCTTAAGTAAAGTAAGAATGATTTTTGGATTCATGAAAGTGTTTAAATAGTTTATTTTGTTTAAGTATTATGCTGTCCACATTTGGTTTTAAGTGTTTGAACTTGAGAAAGTGTTGATTAAAGTGTTTATTGAATTGTTTTCAAGATGCTTGGTTTATCTATGTGTTTAAATTGGTTTTGAACAACGGAAAATGAATTTAAAACTTGGAATATGATGCTGTCCAGAATATTCTATGTTGTATTTCTTATTTAAAAGTGTTTTCAAAGTGTTCTAAAGTTGAATTTTTATGAGTATTTAACATAAGATAAAATTGGTTTGAAAAGTGCGATTTTTCGGTGTTTTCGAAGTTGAGTTCATTACTGTCCAAGAGATACCAGCAAAGAAACCTTTGATTTAAATTGATTTATTTGATTATTTTCTCATGGTTTTAAGGTATAAAAGCTAGTGTTTGATTTTGGACAAGTTTGAATAAAAAGAATTGATGTTTTGGTTTAAATAAAGACAAAGTTTGGATTTTTCCTAAGTTACCTTGAGAATAATTTTAAGAATAATATTAAATAAAGTTTAATACTCATGTGTCTATCTTATGGGACTTGAAAGAAGTTGGAGTCGGGTAGACTAGGAAGGAAGCGAATCGTTCGGAACTGGTGGAACCGGTAACTGCGAACCCAGGTGAGAGAGAAGTTATCCTAAGACACTTTGGTGTCTAGTGAGTATGATAGGACACTCCGTACTCTCTCAAAGTCGGAGTAAAGGTCTATTGTAGCTAGTAGTATACCCGATAAATTGTGTGCCTTGTTTGTATCGTGGTATACGAAGACTCAGACCTATACCATCACATGGTATTGATTGATTGATATATTTGTTTATGTTGAAATATATTGCTTATATTGTTATTGCATGAGCATAATGCATCATCTCGCGATATAAGATAAGAATAGTAAAGACATTAGAAAACTATAAGAAATCCCCCAAAGAATAAAACGAAACGCTGAGGGATGGAACGCGCTACGGAACCGGATGATGCTAATGCGCCGAGTACGTGGATCGAGCTGACGATATGACGACGACGGTGATGCCTTTGGACGCGGACGCAATGAGTGCCGAATTCTACAAAGATAGTTTCCATATGGTTGTAGCCATATGTTGAGAGTGAGTTAAGATAGGTCGGAGCCTATCTATCAAAGACTGATGGATATCCCGCATATAGTCGTAGCTATATGCCAGAGGTGATTCTGAGTGGGTCGGAGCTCGTCAGAATGATGATTGATATTCCGGATATAGTCGGAGCTATATGCCGAGGTTGGTTCTGAGTGGGTCGGAGCCCGTCAGAATGATGATTGATATTCCGAATATAGTCGGAGCTATATGCCGAGGTTGGTTCTGAATGGGTCGTAGGTGTAGAATCAAGTCTCCAATTAGGTGGATTTATTTTGATGATGACAATATAATTAGATCATGGAGTTAAAGCAAGAATTCAAGCTCATCAAGTCAAGAAGATCAAGTGCATTATGTATCTATTCATTCTCAATTTTATTTTGAATGTAATTTTATTTTATTGAGAGTGGGTAGCTTAGGAAGTTATCTCACCCTTAGGATAAATAATTTTAATTGCATGAAAAAGGTTAGGGGTTACATAAAATTATTCCTTGAAGAGAGACTTGAAATAAATTGTTGAAAAACTTGATTTTTATCATCTCTGGGCAAAACACTCGAGTAATCACAAAAATACTTGAGTATAAAGACACTCGAGTAATCTGAAAGTTACTCGAGTATCAAAACACTCGAGTACTTCCCAGAATACTCGAGTATTTCAGCCTCAAAACAGAGATTTGACCGTTAGTTCAATACTTGGGCATTTCTATTGAAAGATGGGCAAAACACTCGAGTAGTGTCAAAAGTACTCGAGTGTTTTGGTTCTGACAGCAAAATTTTAACCGTTGGAAAAGGGCAAAAATGGAATGAAAGAGTTGATTTCACTCATTCATTGTATTTTCCAGATATGAGAAATGAATGCTATTGAACTAACCAACAAGAGCATTAAAGTTGAGGGTGCAAAACATTCATTTTGATCATTCTCTCTCTCAAGTGGATAATTACTCTAACTCAATATTCATTCATTATTATTATTTGTTCTAAGAGTTAGAGTTGTGCTTAATTGTTGTGGATATCATTTGTTGGATCACTCCACATACACATACACATCTTGTTCTCAAAATCTTGGTTAGTAACCAAGTGTACCTAAGTGGATCTTAGGTTCATTCAAGACTTGGGTGGTTCCCAAGCAATTGCTAAGAGGTTCTTAGCTTTGGTGGAGCTCTTGAAGGTTTCAAGGAGCTTGAAGAAGAAGGAGTCTTCATCACCAACATCAAATTGGGGTAGAAATTCAAGAGTTTGGTACACTCTTGGAAGGGATAGGTTGAGTGAGGCATCTCAATACCCTTTGTAATATTTCTAACAATTTGATTTTAGTAGACACTCCTAAGGTTCTTAGGGGGACTGGACTAGCTCTCTAAATAGAGAGTGAACCAGTATAAAATTGTTGGTGTTGATCTTTTATAGCTTTCTTTAACTTCAAGCAAAAACCAAACCTAAGTTGCTCAAAAAGGGGATTATTAATTAGAGTAGCAATTCCGCAGAAATTAAGTTGTTTTCAAGTTGTTATAACTTTATTTAATTGCTTTCTACTCTATTAATAATCTGCCTTGAACTGTATTCATTGTTATTGATTAAAGTGCATATTTTCCAGAAACTGTTTTTCTGCTATCTGGACGATTTACTCGAGTATTCTTGGAAAGACTCGAGTGTTCTTGAGTTTTTACTCGAGTAGTTTTTAAAATACTCGAGTGTTCGTGCTCTGTTTCTGAAAAATCTGCACTTGATTAATTAAACCTAATTGCATTCGAAAAATTAGTCACTGTTGCATTTCGATTACTATTCACCCCCCCTCTAGTAATTGCAAAGCCCGCTTGTTGGTTTCCAACAAGTGGTATCAGAGCTCGGTCGAAAGATCGAGCGTAAAAGCTTTTTCGAAAAGATCCTTTGGAAACTATGGGCTCTAGCAATTATCAAGAAGGTTCCTCTTCAATAAACCGCCCTCCATTCTTTAATGGTGAAGGGTATGCTTATTGGAAGGTTAGGATGAGAGTTTTTATTGAAGCAATAGACACCGATATTTGGGATGCAATAGAGGATGGTCCTTATATTCCTAGACATATGGTAAATGGGGAAGTCATTGAAATTCCTAGGAAAAGTTGGAATGATGATGATAAAAAGAAAGCATCATTTGATTTAAAAGCTAAAAACATCATCTTTTCGGCTTTATCCCATGATGAATTTTATAGAATTTCTCAATGCAAGTCGGCTAAGGAAATGTGGGACACTTTGGAAGTCACACATGAAGGAACAAGTGAAGTAAGAAATGCTAGATTAAATTCTTTAACACATGAATATGAATTATTTCACATGTTCCCGAATGAATCCATTGATGACTTACAAAAGAGGTTTTCACATATTGTTAGCCACTTGATTTCACTAGGAAAGCAATTTCGTGATGGTGAAACTACTCACAAAATTTTGAGATGTCTTGATAGAAAATGGCAACCTAAGGTCACCGCTATCAAGGAGTCCAAGGATTTAAATACTATGGACTTGGCAACCTTGTTTGGGAAGCTCAAGGAGCATGAGATTGACTTATCAAGACTTAGCTCACATGAGGAGTCGGACAAAAAGAAGAAGAGTATCTCTCTCAAGGCCTCAACCAAAGTTGTAAAAGAGGTTGAAGATGACTCAACTAGTGAGAACTCCGATCATGCACTCAATGAGGAGGAAATTGGATTGTTTGCAAAAAGATTCAACAAATTCCTCAAGGGTAAGAAGAGTGGCTCATCATCAAGAGAAAGAAGACCCAAGGAACACAAGTCTAAGAACAAGACTTCAAGTGATGTAGTGAAGTGTCATGAATGTGGAGGCATTGGACACATAAGGATGGAATGTCCTACATACTTGAGAAAGAATGAAAAGAAGACCCAAGAGGGCAAGGGCAAGAGGGCTTACATTGTGTGGGATGCACCAGAAAAGGATGCAAAATCATCATCAAGTAGCTCGGATGATGAAGTTGCAAATCTATGTCTCATGGCAAGAACCAACAATGAAGCCTCAAGTGCAAATGGTGAAAATGAGGATGAGGTATCATCTCAAAGCTCTAGCTTTTCCTCTTCCTCTATTCCTTATGATGATTTGCTCAATGAATACAATGAAATGTTAACACAATTTGAAAAACTAGCTAAGATTAACAAGGAAAAAGGAAAGAAAATTTTGGAGTATCAAAAAGAGATTAATGAATTAGAAAAGTAAATAAATGAATTGAAACTCCAAAATGCTTCTTTAGAACTTGTTAATTCTAGTCATGTTTGTGATTGTGCAAGTGATGAGAAAACTATTGTTTATTGTGAGAAATGTGACATTCTTGAAAATGAAATAAAAGATTTGAAACACAAACTCACAATATCAAATAGTGATAGAAACCTAGACCGGTTAATTAAATCTCAAAGAAATTATTCAAACAAAACCGGTTTAGGATATGTCCAAAAGAAAAAGGACAATAAAAGGGTTGGTTCATCTTCTAAAATTGATTATACAAAGAAACCAACTTGCTTTTATTGCGGAAAGTTTGGACATACAAACAATAGGTGCCACATTAAACATGTTGAAATTCAAAAAGGCACTTATGTTTGGATTAAGAAGGAAGAAACACCAAAAGCTAACCCAAAGGGACCCAACATAATTTGGGTACCCAAAATGAGCAAATGATCTTGTTTTGTAGGTGTGCCTTAGAACCGAAAAGAAACCGTGGTATCTTGATAGTGGATGTTCAAGGCACATGTCGGGAGATAGGCGGAACTTCATGGAGCTTACTCCTCAAGAAGGTGGATATGTCACTTATGGAGACAACAACAAAGGAAAAATTCTTGGGATTGGTAAAGTCGGTAATTCTTCCAACTTGGTTATTGATAATGTTCTTTATGTTCAAGGATTAGAACACAATCTTTTGAGCATTAGTCAACTTTGTGATATTGGTAACCATGTATTATTTACCTCCACCCAATGTCTCATAAAAAGTGACAAGGATGAATCTATCAAATTTGTTGGCAAAAGGTCTAATAATACTTACTTGGTTGAATTAAACAATATTACCTCTTTGGTTTCTACTTGTCTAGTAAGCAAAGAGAGTGACACTTGGTTGTGGCACCGTAGGATTGCTCACATTAATATAAATCAATTAAAGAAAATACAATCAAAAGACTTAGTGGTTGGTTTACCAAAGCTTGATTTTAAAATTGAAGGTGATTGTACTCCTTGTAAGAAGTGCAAACACACCAAAAACCATTTTGGTTCTAAGAATGAAGTGTCCACAACAAGACCATTAGAAATGCTTCATATGGACTTGTTTGGACCTTCTCAAGTAAAAAGCTTTGGTGGGAACTACTATGGTTTGGTGATTGTTGATGACTTTTCTAGATTTACATGGACTTTATTCTTAAGTGCAAAAAGTGAGACCTACAAATCTTTCAAACGCCATATTAAACTTGTGCAAAACCAAGTAAACCAACGAGTAATTATTATTAGAACCGATCATGGTGGTGAATTTGAAAACTACAAGTTTGATAGATTTTGTGATAAACATGGTATTGAACACCAATATTCTGCACCAAGAACTCCGGAACAAAATGGAGTGGTAGAGCGGAAAAATAGGGTGTTAGAGGAACTTGCAAGAACCATGCTAAATGATTCTCAAGTACCTCATTATTTTTGGGCCGATGCCATTAATACGGCTTGCTATGTCATGAATAGAATTCTAGTTAGGCCCATGCTCAAGAAAACCCCCTATGAGCTTTACAAAGGAAGAAAACCAAATATATCCTACTTTCATGTTTTTGGATGCAAAGTTTATGTGCTAAATAATGGAAAAGATCATCTTGGAAAATTTGACTCCAAATCCGATGAGGGAATATTTTTGGGTTATTCTTCACATAGTAAAGCATATAGAATTTTTAATAAAAGAACTATGACTATTGAAGAATCCATTCATGTGGTTTTTAATGAGTCTTCGAAAGAAGATGTTGTTTTAAGTGATGGTTGTGATGAAGGTTTTGAGTTTTCAAAAGATGAAAAAGGGAAGGAGATTTTAAAGGATGAAGGTGAAGTTAAAAATGGTCTTGATCCGGCTTGGAAAACGGTGAAAGCTCATCCTATTGACAATGTCATAGGAGACCTTTCAAAGGGAGTATTAACTCGTAGGACTATTCAAAACATTTGTCATTTTGTTTCTTTTGTTTCTCAAATCGAACCAAATTCAATTAAGGAAGCAATTTTGGATGAACATTGGGTTATGGCCATGCAAGAAGAACTAAATCAATTTGTTAGAAATGAAGTTTGGGAATTAGTGCCTATACCCGATGATCATACCATAATTGGTTTAAAATGGATTTATAGAAATAAACTTGATGAATCCGGTTTGATTATAAGAAACAAAGCGAGACTTGTTGCCCAAGGGTACAACCAAGAGGAAGGTGTTGATTATGACGAGACCTTTGCTCCGGTTGCACGCCTTGAGGCAATCCGAATCTTGCTTGCCTTTGCATCAATTATGAAATTTACTCTTTATCAAATGGATGTCAAGAGTGCTTTCTTAAATGGTTTCATAAATGAAGAAGTGTATGTTAAGCAACCACCCGGTTTTGAGAGTCATGAATTTCCAAACCATGTTTATAAATTGAAAAAGGCACTTTATGGATTAAAACAAGCTCCTAGAGCTTGGTATGATCGATTAAGTACCTTTTTATTAGAAAATGACTTTCAAAGGGGAAAGGTTGATAATACCCTATTCATCTATAAAACTAAAAAGGACATTTTGTTGGTGCAAATATATGTAGATGATATTATCTTTGGTGCCACTAACGTGTCCTTGTGTAGCAAGTTCTCTAATTTGATGAAAAAGGAATTTGAAATGTCCATGATGGGAGAGCTCAAGTTCTTCCTAGGACTTCAAATCAAGCAAGTCAAGGAGGGGATTTTTGTGCATCAAGGAAAATATTGCAAGGAGCTCCTTGGAAAATTCGGAATGGACAAATGCAAGGAAGCCTACACTCCCATGAGCACCTCATGCTACCTAGACAAGGATGAACAAGGTACACCGGTTGATGTTAGTAAATATAGAGGTATGATAGGTAGTCTTCTATATCTTACCGCATCTAGACCGGATATTATGTTTAGTGTATGCATGTGTGCCCGTTTTCAAGCTAATCCTAAAGAATCACACCTATCCGCGGTCAAACATATATTTAAATATCTTAAAGGAACGATAAATACCGGATTATGGTATCCTAGTGATACTAGTCTTAGCTTGGTTGGTTATTCGGATTCTGACTTTGCGGGATGCAAGCTTGATCGTAAAAGCACTAGTGGTACTTGCCATTTATTGGGAAGCTCACTAGTGTCATGGTTTTCTAAAAAGCAAGCTTGTGTTGCTCTTTCCACCGCCGAAGCGGAATATATCGCCGCCGGTAGTTGTTGTGCTCAACTCTTGTGGATGAAACAACAATTATTGGATTTTGGTTTGAAACTTGAAAATATTCCTATTAAGTGCGATAACACAAGTGCAATCAACTTAACTAAGAATCCGGTGTATCATTCAAGGACTAAACATATTGAAATTAGACATCATTTTCTAAGAGATCATGTACAAAAAGGTGATTGCACAATTGAATTTGTAAGCACCACAAACCAATTAGCGGATATTTTTACAAAACCATTGCCAAGAGATACCTTTTATCATATAAGAGGAGAACTTGGAATTTTAGATGAGTCAAGCATTAGCTAATTGATTTGTGTTTGTGAAAATTCACCAAGTATGTCTCATTTCATGTGCATTAGTGTTTGAAAAACAATTGGACCTTGAGATGTTGTGAATTATGTGTTTTTGACTGTGAGTGATTTTGAGTCTGATTTGTGTTTATGTTAAATTGTGTTGGTTTAGTGACAATGTGTTCAAATTGCTGTTAAAACTGTCTGTCTGTCAAATTTACTCGAGTATTTTCATTTCTACTCGAGTATTTTAATTCCAAATTAAATGGTTTGAAAATTGAAAAAGTTCTTGGTCAGGTCTGATTGTTTCACTCGAGTGTTTTCAAATTTTACTCGAGTACTTTACTCTTTACTCGAGTGTGTCCTGTTTTACTCGCGTGTTTTTCGGTCCAGTAACTCTAGACTTTCTGGACCGAGCTTTTTACTCGAGTACTTTAACAAATACTCGAGTGTTTTTTTAAAACACTCGAGTAATGCGACTTTTTAAAGCACAGCAGCAGCGTTTCAGCAGTTACTTTTCACGAACCCCCTCTTCTCCCCACTCGAGTTCTCTCAACCCCAACCTCTCAAAACACGTTTTTCACTCCAATTTTTCACAGCTTTTAACTTTAAATCATCTCCACATCACTTTTCTTAAATTATTTTACTTCAAATCACTGTTTTTCACCCCCAAATCCGAAATTCCCTTTTGAAACCCTAACTCCCCTAAACTCGAAATTGTCCATTTTTTTCTTCAATTTGTGTGCAAATGTCTACCTCTCGAGCTAACCTACGTCCAAGGAAGAAAAGAAGAGAGCCTACTCCTCCTTCTTCATCATCTTCAGAGCATGAAGAGGAATTCTTTTCTGCTGGTGCATGTGCTAGGAGGGAGGCATTGTTCATCACTCATGGCTATGGTGTACAAAGATGGACCACAGAGGATTTTCTTGAGGGTAACGGTTTTACATTTGTTCAAAAGCTTAGGGAACAACACCTTATGAATTTTATCTCTTTCAATGGTCCAATTTATCTTAGACTAGTGCGTCAATTTTTTACAAATCTTAAGGAGATAAATAGGACTACTTTAGAATCCAGAGTAGCTGGAACCCACCTTGTACTTCGTCCTACTGATTTAGAAACTGTCTTTGGCATAACACGAACGGGGCAGAACAATTTGAATGCTCAAACTGATGATATTTTTCGAAATCTGCTTCGTCCCGATCGTGTTTATGACGGAGATGAAAAGAAAGCCGTGAATATGACCACTTCAAACCGCATTCTTCACCATATTGTTAGTCACATCCTTATGCCCCAAACATCTCCAAATTACTCAAAGCCCACAAAATTAGAACTTCAGCTTATTGATGCTATACTGAATGATAATATGTTGAACTGGGCTGCTGTTATTTTTGCTCGGATGGTCAAGGCAGGGTCTTCTAAACCAACCCAAAATCTGCCTTATCCTATGCATGTGTGTCGACTTCTCCGGCACCTCAATGTGCCTATTCCTCATGATGAGGAGAAAGTTGACCCTCCGGCAGAGTTGCATGCGCTTCATGAGGGGCTATTGCGTCAAATGAAAATGAGGAAGCGCGGCGGGAGGTGGTATTGGATGGATCAGGTAGCCACCATGGAGGCCCAGGAGGCTGCTGAGCAAGCTGCAGCTCAGCAAGGTTTGGATGCTGAGCAGTTGGCTGATGAGCAGGCTCAGTATGATCAGGCTGATGGTGGTGGTGGTGGTGGTGATCCGGTTGATGACATTCAGTTTGAACATCCTGCTTTTGGGACTTATCAGACATATTTCGATGCTCGCTTTGCTCAGTTTGACAGCCGCTTGGATAGCTTTGAGCATTGATTGGCTGAGCAGCAGATGGGTGTGCAGTCGGCCATGATATATTCGCAGTTGGACCAGCATTCCGCTCAGATGAATGCTAGGTTCGATGATATGATGTCTGCATTCGGCCGCTTCTTTCCTCCTCAGGATCCCCCTGCACCGGATATGTTCTGAGATCGGTGGACATTGCACTCTGTTTTTTACATGTTTTTTTTTTTGGATGTTTAGTTTTTCACTATGCTTTTGGGAGTTTGTTTATTTTTCTAAACCCTGCGTGGGTCTTTATCCAGTTTTATGTTCGTTCAGACTTGGATTTGGTTGGTGGTTTTATGCTATGTTATGATGTGATTTCACTGGATTTCTCATGGTTATTGTTTTTCACGTGTTTGGTATTCTCTGATAGTCATATTTGTTTTATATTAATATTATTTAAGGGGGAGTTTTCATTATTGGTATCCTTCTTGTCTCCTCCGTTTCCAAATGCTATCTTTTTGATTATGACAAAAAGGGGGAGAATGAGAATGAGAAGAGCAAGCACATCATTTTTTCTTACTCTGATATTATGTTTGCTTACTCTGATATCATGTTTGCTCTCGCTCTGATACCAGTTACATTTTGTGCACTTGACTATGATATTATGGATATTATGCTGTGCTTGGTATTCTCTGAATTGACAGGTTAATAGGTTCCTATATTGAGGGGGAGCTCTCAAAAGAGAAGGAACGGTTTAATTATTTTGTCATCATCAAAAAGGGGGAGATTGTAGAATCAAGTCTCCAATTAGGTGGATTTATTTTGATGATGACAATATAATTAGATCATGGAGTTAAAGCAAGAATTCAAGCTCATCAAGTCAAGAAGATCAAGTGCATTATGTATCTATTCATTCTCAATTTTATTTTGAATGTAATTTTATTTTATTGAGAGTGGGTAGCTTAGGAAGTTATCTCACCCTTAGGATAAATAATTTTAATTGCATGAAAAAGGTTAGGGGTTACATAAAATTATTCCTTGAAGAGAGACTTGAAATAAATTGTTGAAAAACTTGATTTTTATCATCTCTGGGCAAAACACTCGAGTAATCACAAAAATACTCGAGTATAAAGACACTCGAGTAATCTGAAAGTTACTCGAGTATCAAAACACTCGAGTACTTCCCAGAATACTCGAGTATTTCAGCCTCAAAACAGAGATTTGACCGTTAGTTCAATACTTGGGCATTTCTATTGAAAGATGGGAAAAACACTCGAGTAGTGTCAAAAGTACTCGAGTGTTTTGGTTCTGACAGCAAAATTTTAACCGTTGGAAAAGGGCAAAAATGGAATGAAAGAGTTGATTTCACTCATTCATTGTATTTTCCAGATATGAGAAATGAATGCTATTGAACTAACCAACAAGAGCATTAAAGTTGAGGGTGCAAAACATTCATTTTGATCATTCTCTCTCTCAAGTGGATAATTACTCTAACTCAATATTCATTCATTATTATTATTTGTTCTAAGAGTTAGAGTTGTGCTTAATTGTTGTGGATATCATTTGTTGGATCACTCCACATACACATACACATCTTGTTCTCAAAATCTTGGTTAGTAACCAAGTGTACCTAAGTGGATCTTAGGTTCATTCAAGACTTGGGTGGTTCCCAAGCAATTGCTAAGAGGTTCTTAGCTTTGGTGGAGCTCTTGAAGGTTTCAAGGAGCTTGAAGAAGAAGGAGTCTTCATCACCAACATCAAATTGGGGTAGAAATTCAAGAGTTTGGTACACTCTTGGAAGGGATAGGTTGAGTGAGGCATCTCAATACCCTTTGTAATATTTCTAACAATTTGATTTTAGTAGACACTCCTAAGGTTCTTAGGGGGACTGGACTAGCTCTCTAAATAGAGAGTGAACCAGTATAAAATTGTTGGTGTTGATCTTTTATAGCTTTCTTTAACTTCAAGCAAAAACCAAACCTAAGTTGCTCAAAAAGGGGATTATTAATTAGAGTAGCAATTCCGCAGAAATTAAGTTGTTTTCAAGTTGTTATAACTTTATTTAATTGCTTTCTACTCTATTAATAATCTGCCTTGAACTGTATTCATTGTTATTGATTAAAGTGCATATTTTCCAGAAACTGTTTTTCTGCTATCTGGACGATTTACTCGAGTATTCTTGGAAAGACTCGAGTGTTCTTGAGTTTTTACTCGAGTAGTTTTTAAAATACTCGAGTGTTCGTGCTCTGTTTCTGAAAAATCTGCACTTGATTAATTAAACCTAATTGCATTCGAAAAATTAGTCACTGTTGCATTCCGATTACTATTCACCCCCCCTCTAGTAATTGCAAAGCCCGCTTGTTGGTTTCCAACAGTAGGCCGTCAGAAAGATTGTGGATATCCTGCATATGGTCGGAGCCGTATGCCGAGAATGATTCAGGATGGGTCGGAGCCCGTCAAACGTATTAGTCGAGTCCCACAGAAGCATTCCGCATATGGTCGGTGTAACACCCTCAAAATAACCCAAGTAATTAATACAAAATGAATACTATTACTTGAGAATATATGGACTTGTAAAATGTTAGAAAATACTGGATTCAAAATTTTCTTTTATATTTTCCAAATAGTCGGGTGCACAAACCAAAACATAGGATGCTTGGAGAATAGTTCACGTATTACTTTTAAAATCGAATTCGGCATTTACTTTGCTCAAAAGGTAATTTCGCAAATCTTGGATAGCATTCTCTTTGAGGATAAATGTACTCTATTTCATATAAAGGAACTCAAGTATTGCCATCCAGTTTTCGTCTAGCCAAGTGATACCATTTCCAAAATGTCATAGCCGAATTCTTTCAAATCAATATCAGAGTAAGCGGAAATATCAGGACTATTTAATAGACTTTAGTATAAGCATGGATTTTATTTATATCAAAAGGTACGTAATACATAGTCCGGCAGTAAGGATCTCCAAAATCCCAGAACAAGTCCATAAGGCTATGCATTTATATGTACATCAAAATAGACCATGGCTCCAGAGTTTTCAAAAGAAATTCCCACAATATATAAAACTCCCAAAGCTGGTCTCATAGCACTGGTCGCGGCAGTAGTAGTAGAAGTCTCCAAGAAATAGCAGCAATCATCATCCAACACCATCATCAGCAGCTAATCTCCTCCACAACATCCATCACACAGGATCCCTGATCCTCATCATTTACCTTATGCACATACCTAGGGATCATCGCCTCTCCATTGACTCCCGATAGATTGAACGACAAGCTCGCTTCCGCTCTCGTCTTCGACAGGATCCTCCTTGATCTTATTTGAAGGAGTATTTACCCTACCACTGGGTACAAGGTCTGATGAAAACGTGACCTTAATAGGACTCCTTGAAATAGACGGGGAAGTCTCCTCTCGAATGACTCTAAGAGAAAAAGGGTATGAGCGGGTAGGTTCGAATTGAAAACTGTAATACAAGCGAGCTGGTCGAGTGGGAGATGATCCATGGTAAGTATAAAAGTCGGTACATGCATAGTGTATATGATGGGAACCCTAAACCTACGAGGATGTGACCGAACCCATGGATTAGGGTGATCGGAGGTAACCACTATCTCACCCTCACACACTACTCGGCAATCCTCGCAGATCCATATGCCACTAAGAAGTGGGCGGACCTCGATGCAAGCGATGTAACGTGACATCACCTACAAGGGCATAGGGGTAAGCAAATCTATACACATAATCAATAGAGCTTAAATGTAGAAGTGTTCATGATTATGCACATATAACCCCAAATCAGTTAACAGCCATGGTTAGCACTTAGCAGCACTTAATGCAGATACGAAATTCATACTCATTCTTAATATCAAACCTTAGCTCAAATAAGGTCAAGTGGCATGATGCCTGACATTCTTCTCTTTCTGAGATTCTCCATCTAATGTCCTCACGGACGCCAATCCAATACCACAATGCATTTCCAAATCACGAATACGTTACCAAAACGTATGGCGTACTAGCTCGGAAGTGACAAAAACGTCACACTACTTGGTGAACGTCACGTCGCCCAAGGACGTAAACCTATCACTTCTCAACGTACAAAGGGTGTGATAAAAAAACGTCACCACATCTGATGATCGTCACGTCGCCTAAGGACGTAAACCTTATCACTTGTGATACACAACAGAGGTGATAAACAACGTCACCATGTCTGATGAACGTCACGTCGCCTAAGGACGTAAACCTTATCACTTGTGTGAACCACACCCTTCTCAACAAACAACGGGTGTGATAAAAAACGTCACCACATCTGATGAACGTCACGTCGCCTAAGGACGTAAACCTTATCACTTGTGATACACGACAGAGGTGGTAAACAACGTCACCATGTCTGATGAACGTCACGTCGCCAAAACGTAAACCTTTCCACTTGTGTGCAACACACCGTTGAACCATCAAATCAACAGTATACCACATACTGTCCACATTGTCCACCTTAATGTGTCATCGAGCTAGCATCAACTTTTTGTAATTCCAGAGGTTCTCCTCATGTCACCCGAACATGAGTGAACGGTCTCATATCCAAACTCAAACATGAATGTAATATCTTTGCTTAAAGAAATTGATTGGTATATTTCAATATGTAACGTGCCACCCAAGCAACGTTATGACGTGCCACCCGAGCAGCGTCCCATCGTCCAAAATGAATAACCATATAATCAATCAATCTCGTTTAAGTCCTAGATCACTTGGATTATTGTAGTTAAATTCTTAACCAACTAAGTCAGAATTGAAAATGGTGTTTCTCAGGTTCAGGTAAATTACTCGAGTATAATCCAGCATACTCGAGTGTTTTTCAACTTTTCCAGATTACTCGAGTGTTCTTTAGGGTTACTCGAGTGTTCATGACTTTCTGGGGATTTGAGTTTCAAATTCATTAAATTACTCGAGTAGTTCATGGGTTACTCGAGTGTTCATCATAATTTCCAGAATACTCGAGTCATCCCTGCATTACTCGAGTGGTTTGCCTTAACATGTCCCCAGGTCTTACCCGATACTCGAGTACTAGACACAATACTCGAGTGTTCTTGCTCAAATTACATTGTTTTACAAACATTTTACTCGGGTATCATGTCCAATACTCGAGTGTTTCACAGCAGAACAGACTGAAATCTTAGTTTAACACACCATTTTCAGTTCAACTCAATTCTAGTCCAATCCAGGGATCCACAAAGTTCATATATCATAAATAGAACATGTTACAACACTCATTTCATATCAAATTACAGATTTGGCAGAGAATCAATCCTTAATGCATAAAATACGCAATTTGACAACTCAACACTTCAAATTGCATAATAAGCACAATACTCATGAAATAGTGTTCATTTAAGTTCACATGCATGATTTAGAACTTGCTCAAAACAGTTTTAGAGCATGACTTGGTCTCCAAACCAAAGTTCCTATTCAATCTAAGCCCTTAGGGCCTCTTGGTGGCTCTCTAATGCATTTAATGGAATTTAAACTCTATCAAGTGTACGAAATTACTTCCCCTTACCTCTTAGATGTGAATCAACGGAGACTTTACCCCAAACTTAGCTTCCAAGCTGAATTCCCCAAAATCTACACTGAAACAGAGTAGTTTCAGCAGAGCACCAAGATTGAATTGGTTGATGCATGAAACAGCCATAAAAATTGGGGAAATTAGACTCTATATACTCTCTACAATTCACACTAACTAAAGAAACAAGATTCACATGAGGAGGTTGTCTGAGCTTACCAGAATCAAGCTCCAAAGTAAGCTCCAGAATACAGAGGATGAATCGAAAGAAACAAGCTCGGAACCCTAACTTAATCAGCACACTCGAAGTTTGCCAAAACGGTTGATTTCCAGCAATCCATTGAGCTTAAATACTTGAACCTAACAATCATGCATGGCGACACGAAAGCTAGGACGTGTTGAGGAAGACGATTTCGTGTCAACACACGAGAATCGTTGATGGTGACTCACCAAAACGCACTAACTCGTTCTTCACTGACCAGAATACTCGAGTATTTCCAAAACTACTCGAGTATTTTGACCAGTTTTTGAAAAATATAATTTTATTTTCTTTCCCTCCAAAACCTTTCTAAAATTACTTCAAGGTCCCAAACAGGGATTAATGTGAAAATATTTATTTTCTCATATTAAAATTCTCTAATATCATCTTTCATAATAAATTACATGAAATCAAGGCTAAAAGTAATTAATTATAAATAAACTTTATAATTAACATTTTATTAATCAGGGGTTAAAAATCAGGGATGTTACACTCTTCCCCACTTAAAAGGAATTTCGTCCCTGAAATTCTTCTTTAAAAGTTCTATAATTTCCAAAGTTACATAAAAGTTGTTCTAAGGTTATATATTTTCAAAATATAGTTAGGAAGAACCCTTCCCCACTTAAAATGAATTTTCTTATACTTTTTCAAACTCTCTGTCCCAAAATGTTTCACAAAATATTTCACTGAACTTTTTCTCAAATAAAATTTTTGCATTCTAAAGCATATATAAATCCTTGTTCACATAAAAGGGTTTTTCTTAAACTTCCTCGAAAATTATCTTGTAATTCTTTCAAATGAAATCTTTTGACTAAAAACTTTTTCGAATAACACCTTTAAAATATACCTATATACTCCTCAATTAAAACATTTTCCAAAGATCCTTTTTGAGGAAAACCCCGTCTCGTTGCGCACTCTGATCACTCGGCACGAGTAGGGAAATATTCGTATGACTTCATTTCTTAATAGTTGTAAACATCAGGGTGATCAGTCCTAATATTTAAACTATCAGTAATGAAATCATCCCTTTCAGATATAATCTTTCTCAAGAAAGACTATACGATTTACCTTTAAGTTAGATGAACTTAAAGATTGAGTATTATTGTCACTATCAGACTTATTCAGATAGCCAGGTTCTAGAGAAACTTCCGTTGGGGAGACAAATACTTGTCCTATCCCGGTAGTTCTTAATCTCTCTAGTCTTAACTGATCTTCCTATTTCTGTAGTGCCCAAAGACATTTATCACATCCAACTGTGATAAGGGTTTTGATCACAAAAATTCAAGTTAAAGACTTGTTCAGATATACCAATTACAAAACGATTTAATTAACGCAGTCGAAAGCATTTGACCACGTTAATTCGAATCGACAAAGAGATAACTCAGACTACCTATATCCGAATCTAATCACGCATCCTAACAGGATGGAAAACTCTCCCATTCTTGATTTGCTGGCTGACCATTCCCTTTTCGTATTTCTCCTTCAAGCAATCCGGCGAATAAGACTCCATTTTCTTATGACCGAAATCAAATATTCCTTTCCGTTCATCACTATTCAATCCATGATGATGCACCTTACCTTCTCAAATAATTTCTTTCCATCGGCTTTTCAGTTACTTTCATGCGATTGAGGTTTCCTTAACTCCTTATGAAATTCTAGTCCCCATAAGGGATTCACTCATAAGCTTCTCGTGCTTTCCTCATCATCCATACCCATTCTACACATGTTCACCAATGTCCGGAATCCCTTATTCCTTAATGGTTGATAACTGGTTTGAGATTCACACATCATTCCTTTCGAACTCCGCATGTTTGAACCTTCTATCGAAATTGCAACGAAACATACTTCTCCGATCTTTTAAACTTGGCAATGTTTTCCCCGAGATTCATATTGCCCTACCTTATTTCCAACAATTTAATTTCCTTCCTCCAATTTTTCAAAACTTCATCCTAGAGTAATTCCCAAGTGATATGCCAATCCTTTGCTTCCAATATCATATTTACATAATTCCACTATGTCTTAACTTCACCACTTAACATATAAGTGGTATAACCTTCACTCATCCATTTTGCATAATTCCATAATTAGCCTTAAATTTCCAAATCATCCGGAATCCAAATTCTTGTTCTTAAAATGTCCCCTATGGAACTTAGGCTTCTTCCCTTTCGAAATCAATCTCTTATTTGTCCTTAGTTCTTCGGTTCTTTGTTGCGATTCACGAATTTGAATTAGGAATTCTATTGTGATTTGCAACCTTCCCTTCTTACTTCTCGTCGGTCTACTTGTATCCTTAAACTCGTATCCCTTAGACTTCTTAAAAAAACACTTTCTTAATCCCCGTAAAGCTCACATAAATTGCCTTTCGGCCCATTGTAATTACTTTCGTCTTCTGCTTCGTCACGACGACGACAGAGTTTCCAATCACGAGCCTTTAAAATTCTCTCCGTCGGCGTTGTCCCTTGTTCAACTCCTTCTGATTGAACAATTACTTCGACTCCCCGTGGTCATTAACACTTTAAGCATAGTGACACAGGAAAAAGGCCTCAAGCCCTCAGAGCAACCATGATCGTTACAAAACTTAAGTCATGCATCGAGTGAATCACCTTGTGTGTATTCCATCGCTTTGATGCATACACATCTACCTTCCTTTCTTAAAACTACCTCTTTCCAAGTCCTGGCCTCGACACATGAAAATGCACTTCAATACTTTTGCATGAATCGAGTAGGAGTAACACAGGAGGGGATGTTAACCTTCCCTTCAATGACTGAAAATTCTCGTTATTCTTCTTATTCCATATAAAAAGGCCATTCCTTCCGGGTTACCTTGGTTAAAAAATATTTGACTTTAGAAAGTCCACTTAAACACCCCCAATGGAATTCAATCAATCCCTTCCCAAAATCACATCCCAGCGTGATAAGGGATAATAGATCAAATCTAACTTAGTGTCGCGATCAATTATCTCGACACTATAATCTAAACAGACTTAAGAAACAAATTTGGGTAATTTCATAGGGTCTCTAACTTTAAAACAACTAGGTGAATCCGACTTCAATCCTATTCACACATTTACAATAAACAAAAGAATGGGTAACTCCTGAATCGAACACAATCATGCAAAGTTGGTTTTGAAATAAATAGTTACCTTGCGCGAGATCAGGAGATTGGTTAGCTTCTACTCCATTCAGAGTAAACACTTTGCCTTGAGTCTTAGGTTTTCTAGCAAGTTGGGTGTGGTTACTTTTCACAGATTCTCTGCAATGACGTGCAACATGACCCTGCTTTCCATAGTTGAAGCAATTACTCGTTGCCCAACAGATCCTTCCATAATGATGGTGCTTACACTTCTCACAGTAAGGAGCATTACTGCGAGGCTTAACTCCATCCTTAACTTTAGCGCTTTCTTTGCCTCTGTTCTGTTCACAATATGGACCCTTATTCCGAGGATCAAATCTTTTCTTTCTTTGTGGTCCATAATTCTGCTGGTTACTCTTTGCCTGATCAGCTAATGCTTCAGCTTTCTTATCATCCTCATACATCCGACACATATCTATCAACGTAGGAAAACTTTGAATCTTTTGATAACTGAAAACAGATTTCAGTTCAGGTCTTAGACCGCCTTCAAACTTGATGCATTTGCTCCTCTCATCAGGATTGTTTTGATAGTATGGAGAGTACTTCATCAGTTCCTCGAACTTAGCCGCGTACTCACCCACACTCATGTCTCCTTGCTTTAATTGCAGAAACTCAATTTCCTTCTTCCTTCTTAGTGTAGAAGCTGAACTGTGTGATTCCACCAGTTCTCAGCCTCGTCCTCTAACATATAGACTGCATACGCCACCTTCTGAGCCTCAGTGCAGTCTAATGTTCTAAAGATCTTATCCATAGTACGAATTCACTTATTAGCCTCCTCAGGCTTAAACACTCCCTCGAACTTAGGTGGATTACAACTTCTAAAATCCGCCAAACTCTTGGCTTCAGAATTACCAACACTATATTGGTAAGGTGGTTGTTGAGATTGTTGTTGTTGCCATTGATGCATAGATTCCAACACCACGGTGATTCTTTCTAATATCGCGTCGGTGCGATTTTGGTTTCTAGTCGTCATAATAGACCTGCGCTATAACTTATGGTCACATATGATGGACTAAAGAAACATTCTTCACACAACCTATACTAAGGTTCTAACAATAGATTTCTACAATGAATTCAATTTCTACATTATATCAATTGCTCCATTCGAGCAAGATACTGATATTCAAAACAATAAATATGCCCTGTGGATACCTGCTTGATGTTGATGACTGCCTTTTTGGAGCTACTTCCACTACTACAGGATCTGACTTTTGCTCTGATACCACTAAGTGTAACACCCTCAAAATAACCCAAGTAATTAATACAAAATGAATACTATTACTTGAGAATATATGGACTTGTAAAATGTTAGAAAATACTGGATTCAAATTTTCTTTTATATCTTCCAAATAGTCGGGTGCACAAACCAAAACATAGGATGTTTGGAGAATAGTTCACGTATTACTTTTAAAATCGAATTCGGCATTTACTTTTCTCAAAAGGTAATTTCGCAAATCTTGGATAGCATTCTCTTTGAGGATAAATGTACTCTATTTCATATAAAGGAACTCAAGTATTGCCATCCAGTTTTCGTCTAGCCAAGTGATACCATTTCCAAAATGTCATAGCCGAATTCTTTCAAATCAAAATCAGAGTAAGCGGAAATATCAGGACTATGTAATAGACTTTAGTATAAGCATGGATTTTATTTATATCAAAAGGTACGTAATACATAGTCCGGCGGTAAGGATCTCCAAAATCCCAGAACAAGTCCATAAGGCTATGCATTTATATGTACATCAAAATAGACCATGGCTCCAGAGTTTTCAAAAGAAATTCCCACAATATATAAAACTCCCAAAGCTGGTCTCATAGCACTGGTCGCGGCAGTAGTAGTAGAAGTCTCCAAGAAATAGCAGCAATCATCATCCAACACCATCATCAGCAGCTAATCTCCTCCACAACATCCATCACACCGGATCCCTGATCCTCATCATTTACCTTATGCACATACCTAGGGATCATCGCCTCTCCATTGACTCCCGATAGATTGAACGACAAGCTCGCTTCCGCTCTCGTCTTCGACAGGATCCTCCTTGATCTTATTTGAAGGAGTAGTTACCCTACCACTGGGTACAAGGTCTGATGAAAACGTGACCTTAATAGGACTCCTTGAAATAGACGGGGAAGTCTCCTCTCGAATGACTCTAAGAGAAAAAGGGTATGAGCGGGTAGGTTCGAATTGAAAACTGTAATACAAGCGAGCTGGTCGAGTGGGAGATGATCCATGGTAAGTATAAAAGTCGGTACATGCATAGTGTATATGATGGGAACCCTAAACCTACGAGGATGTGACCGAACCCATGGATTAGGGTGATCGGAGGTAACCACTATCTCACCCTCACACACTACTCGGCAATCCTCGCAGATCCATATGCCACTAAGAAGTGGGCGGACCTCGATGCAAGCGATGTAACGTGACATCACCTACAAGGGCATAGGGGTAAGAAAATCTATACACATAATCAATAGAGCTTAAATGTAGAAGTGTTCATGATTATGCACATATAACCCCAAATCAGTTAACAGCCATGGTTAGCACTTAGCAACACTTAATGCAGATACGAAATTCATACTCATTCTTAATATCAAACCTTAGCTCAAATGAGGTCAAGTGGCATGATGCCTAACATTCTTCTCTTTCTGAGATTCTCCATCTAATGTCCTCACGGACGCCAATCCAATACCACAATGCATTTCCAAATCACGAATACGTTACCAAAACGTATGGCGTACTAGCTCGGAAGTGACAAAAACGTCACACTACTTGGTGAACGTCACGTCGCCCAAGGACGTAAACCTATCACTTCTCAACGTACAAAGGGTGTGATAAAAAAACGTCACCACATCTGATGATCGTCACGTCGCCTAAGGACGTAAACCTTATCACTTGTGATACACAACAGAGGTGATAAACAACGTCACCATGTCTGATGAACGTCACGTCGCCTAAGGACGTAAACCTTATCACTTGTGTGCACCACACCCTTCTCAACAAACAACGGGTGTGATAAAAAACGTCACCACATCTGATGAACGTCACGTCGCCTAAGGACGTAAACCTTATCACTTGTGATACACGATAGAGGTCGTAAACAACGTCACCATGTCTGATGAACGTCACGTCACCAAAACGTAAACCTTACCACTTGTGTGCAACACACCGTTGAACCATCAAATCAACAGTATACCACATACTGTCCACATTGTCCACCTTAATGTGTCATCGAGCTAGCATCAACTTTTTGTAATTCCAGAGGTTCTCCTCATGTCACCCGAACATGAGTGAACGATCTCATATCCAAACTCAAACATGAATGTAATATCTTTGCTTAAAGAAATTGATTGGTATATTTCAATATGTAACGTGCCACCCAAGCAACGTTATGACGTGCCACCCGAGCAACGTCCCATCGTCCAAAATGAATAACCATATAATCAATCAATCTCTTTTAAGTCCTAGATCACTTGGATTATTGTAGTTAAATTCTTAACCAACTAAGTCAGAATTGAAAATGGTGTTTCTCAGGTTCAGGTAAATTACTCGAGTATAATTCAGCATACTCGAGTGTTTTTCAACTTTTCCAGATTACTCGAGTGTTCTTTAGGGTTACTCGAGTGTTCATGACTTTCTGGGGATTTGAGTTTCAAATTCATTAAATTACTCGAGTAGTTCATGGGTTACTCGAGTGTTCATCATAATTTCCAGAATACTCGAGTCATCCCTGCATTACTCGAGTGGTTTGCCTTAACATGTCCGCAGGTCTTACCCGATACTCGAGTACTAGACACAATACTCGAGTGTTCTTGCTCAAATTACATTGTTTTACAAACATTTTACTCGAGTATCATGTCCAATACTCGAGTGTTTCACAGCAGAACAGACTGAAATCTTAGTTTAACACACCATTTTCAGTTCAACTCAATTCTAGTCCAATCCAGGGATCCACAAAGTTCATATATCATAAATAGAACATGTTACAACACTCATTTCATATCAAATTACAGATTTGGCAGAGAATCAATCCTTAATGCATAAAATACACAATTTGACAACTCAACACTTCAAATTGCATAATAAGCACAATACTCATGAAATAGTGTTCATTTAAGTTCACATGCATGATTTAGAACTTGCTCAATACAGTTTTAGAGCATGACTTGGTCTCCAAACCAAAGTTCCTATTCAATCTAAGCCCTTAGAGCCTCTTGGTGGCACTCTAATGCATTTAATGGAATTTAAACTCTATCAAGTGTACGAAATTACTTCCCCTTACCTCTTAGATGTGAATCAACGGAGACTTTACCCCAAACTTAGCTTCCAAGCTGAATTCCCCAAAATCTACACTGAAACAGAGCAGTTTCAGCAGAGCACCAAGATTGAATTGGTTGATGCATGAAACAGCCATAAAAATTGGGGAAATTAGTCTCTATATACTCTCTACAATTCACACTAACTAAAGAAAAGAGATTCACATGAGGAGGTTGTTTGAGCTTACCAGAATCAAGCTCCAAAGTAAGTTCCAGAAAACCTGAGACAACAAACGGACTCCACTTCCAAGCTTCGATTCTTCCAATCTACTCACTCTCAGCTCACAATCTTGGTGTCTATACAAAGCTCGAGATGTGAGCTTTGTATTGGTGTATGATTTGTGGTTTGAATCAGAATACAGAGGATGAATCGAAAGAAACAAGCTCGGAACCCTAACTTAATCAACACACTCGAAGTTTGCCTAAATGGTTGATTTCCAGCAATCGATTGAGCTTAAATACTTGAACCTAACAATCATGCATGGCGACACGAAAGCTAGGACGTGTCGAGGAAGACGATTTCGTGTCAACACACGAGAATCGTTGATGGTGACTCACCAAAACGCACTAACTCGTTCTTCACTGACCAGAATACTCGAATATTTCCAAAACTACTCGAGTATCTTGACCAGTTTTTGAAAAATAAAATTTTATTTTCTTTCCCTCCAAAACCTTTCTAAAATTACTTCAAGGTCCCAAACAGGGATTAATGTGAAAATATTTATTTTCTCATATTAAAATTCTCTAATATCATCTTTCATAATAAATTACATGAAATGAAGGCTAAAAGTAATTAATTATAAATAAACTTTATAATTAACATTTTATTAATCAGGGGTTAAAAATCAGGGATGTTACAGTCGGAGCTGTATGACGGAGATGACTTAGGATGGGTCGACGTTAGGACAACGAGTATAACCTCACGACCTTAAAACCCTAACCCGAAGTAGTGGAGAGGAAGATACACCTGAACTACCCTTGTGGTGTTCAGCTGGATGATTAAGATAGGGGGCGGAAATGACGATGATTCGTCAAGAAGCCTTGAGAAGTCTGTCTAGGTGGGAAAAACCATAGGGGCCCTGGCTGAACCGGTCGGAGCTGGTCACCCAAGGGTGTGGACGAAGTACCACACGATCACTAGACGGATGACTAACACCCCCCTTGACTAAATCTTGACCAGTGAGAGGGATGCTCGAACACGGTTGGATGTGCCCTTTTTCTCGAGACATTATTTATTTTGCCATCCGTAAAAGGCCGGTGTGGTTAGAGATCCTGTACTCCTGATTGCTTCCGACTAGGTGGATGGATCCCGAGGAGATGTAGACCTGAACCCAAGACCATAAAGCCTGAATTTCCGATGTTATGGACTCGAGACATGTGAATAGAGAGACTTCGACTTTGCGAGATGAGTTGATTAAGAGATTCCCTTAAGATAAAGATAAAGAGTTAGATAATGCGACGATTGCATTGCATCCTCATGCATCTTGCATAATTATCTATTGTACTGCTTGTTTGCATTGTTTTTATTATTTGTTATGTTCTGGTATACGTCGCTAGTGTAAATCCAAGAAGTCGATGGGAGTAATTTCATTCGGATAACTTACTCTCTCAACTTCTTGTGCACATGTGACTATGAACCTCTGGTTCTAAAAGATAGCGGAGCTGGTGATGCTTCTCCTGGAAGAAGGACTTACTGATCGTGATGCGCTGACGAGAGGGCTACTGCTGGACGACGAAGACTGCTTTTAGGAACTTACGTTCCGGATTGAGAAGGGGACGCTGCTTAGTAGTTTATAGTTAGGTTCTAATGGACCCTTGCTGATATGTATCAAGTGTACCCCTTTTGCTTTTGAAATGTTTTGATAAGATAAATGTTTATGTAAGAATGGCACCGATGAACTATGGTGACCACTTTTGAAAGAATCTTTATGATCTATTCCTAAACTGTTTTCAAAAGGGCTGTCATGATCTGATAGACAAACCATTTTAACTAAATCAAATATGTTTTCTATATGTAAAATGTTTTACTTATTTGTTGGAGATAACGTCATCAATAACAAATTGTTTTTAGAAAATTCAGTAAACGTTTTGAGAGAAAGGATTTAAAAGTAATACCTTGTTTTGGGAAACTTGATTGATTAGTTTTCTACTAGTGAAAAAAAAAATTTCACCCTATTTTTCATAAAATAATTAATTGGTATTTGTAAGTGTTTATTTCGAGTTTTCCAAATCGGGGTGTTACAGGTTGACCGGTCCGAGCGAATTGAAGTGAACTGGTCCAGTTGATCCGATCTTGATGAAACACCACGATGTGTTTCATGGGTTGTTGTAGCTGCGGGGGTGGCCCCGGTCCTACGTACCCCAAGTGAAAATGGGATCAAGCCACACGTAGTTCTTGAGAATAGAGAGAGAGAAGTGGGAGAGGGGCGAATCAGGTCGGCCTGGAAGGAGGAGTGAGGGGAAGTGTAACATCCTAAACCATATTTTTAAATGGAATTATTATTAAAAACCTAGGAAAAATTGGAATAATGACTTAACGAATTTTGGTAGATAGGTGAGTGGTGATTATAAGTCCTAGGGGTTGTATAGAAGGCAGTTGTGGCTTCGAGCAAAGTCATATAAGCGAAATCGGGAGTTAAATAGGCATTTTAGATGTTAGAAATCGACCGAAAAGAGAAAATTAGAAATTTATTATAGGATTCTAAGAAAATCAATTCCACCGTTGGATATGAAGTTTATGGGGTGAAGAAGCGTATCTAAAAATTTGGATCCAATCCGACGGTTAACGAAAAAGTTACGGCGAATCGAAGGTTGAAGACCCTGTTTCTCGCCCAGGCGCACCAGCCATGCGCCCAGGCGGGTGCACTGTTCATTGGTGCACCAGACAGTGAAAAACCCGCCCAGGTGAGTCCCCCATTCGCCCAGACAAGCGGTGATGCGCACCAGCCGCACCAATTCGCGTTTTGGCGCGCCAAAAAACCCCCCTGACCGCACCATTTCCAATCCTGACCGCGTCAGCCATGCACCAGCTTGGTGCTGGTGCTGAACCCTCGCCCAAGCGAGTAAATCGCTCGCCCAAGTGAGCGCGCGCCACCAGATCAGATCTGGTGCGTCGATTCTGGCTTGGTGGCTAAGTTTGCCACACCAGCCATACGATTTTTCCCAGGCCAAGGCAGAAAAATAAAGCACCAAAAACATAGCACTTCACCACTTTTCAACTCCAACACAAACCCACCATCTTCATCAAACTCTCTCAACCCCCAAGAACACTCTCATCATCATCCCACCATAAACACTTGATTCTTGGGCACCTCAACCCAAAATCAAACACACCCATCAAGTTTGCATCATGGATTTTGGCTAGGAGCTCATTCCTTTCTCTTCCTTGATTCACACGAGTTTGCTCCCTCTCTTCCTTCTTCTTGGTTTTTCAATTTCCACCATTGATTGGGGTAAGTTAGCTTCATGCCATGAATTTATTTCCTTTCCATTTCAACTTTCGTTAGCTCATAGAGATTGTGCTCTAAAACCTTAGGGTTCTTGCACTCATGGTTATTGGGATTGTGATTCATGCCTTCCAACCAAAACCAAAGCAAGGACAAGGATCACTCATCTTGTTCTCTCTCAAATAGGATTGTGTACCATCATTTCATCATTTCCTTAATGAGGTGGCAAGCTAGGCTTAGGAAATTCAAGTTTCCAAGATTTTGAGCTAGGGCTCACTAAGGTTCTATTTACTTCTTGCTAATTTAAGGTAAGGAGTGGGTTATAGTGAGTATTGCCTTACTCTGGGGTTTAGTTTACGATATGCATATAATGTGTACTAGGAATTATGTGCTAGATAGGGTATTGCACCATAGGTTAATTAATAGATAGGATTTATGAGCTAAGAATAATAGAAATGATAACATGAATGTGCCTGAATTATGTTGTTTGAATTATGGAATATAATAGTGATAATGTGGATAACATGCCTGGACTGTGAAAGTTGATTATATAATGGATAATGTTGAAAGAATGAGAATGAAATACACCCGGACGCAGTAAGACGTGAGTGCACAGGAGTGCAGAAGCAGTAGGTCGTGACCGGGGAAAATGTGAAATGGAATATACCCGGATGCCGTAAGTCGTGATCGCGTAAAGATGCGAACGCAGTAGGTCGTGACCAGGGATAGAATGAAATATTCCCGGATGCCGTAAGTCGTGATCGCGTAAAGATGCGAACGCAGTAGGTCGTGACCAGGGATAGAATAAAATATTCCCGGATGCCGTAAGTCGTGATCGCGTAAAGATGCGAACGCAGTAGGTCGTGACCAGGGACAGAATGAAATATTCCCGGACGCAGTAAGTCGTGACCAGCACATTAGTGCGGACGCAGTAGGACGTGACCAGGGATAGAATGAAATATTCCCGGACGCCGTAAGTCGTGATCGCGTAAAGATGCGAACGTAGTAGGTCGTGACCAGGGACAGAATGAAATATACCCGGACGCAGTAAGTCGTGACCAGCACATTAGTGCGGACGCAGTAGGACGTGGCCAGGGACAAAATGTAAAAGTAATGTGAATATAATGGAAGAGAATAGAATAAAAGACTTGATTAAAATGTTGAATTAAGAACAAAGTGGAGGTGATTGAATTATGAAACTAATGAACATATTGTGATGTGTTGAGTTTTATTATGTGGTGATTAAATTGTTAATTGTGTTTGACTTGGTATTGCATTATGTTCTAATTGGAAACTGCCTCCCCATTTTATGTGCAATACTCACTCCTTACTATCTCCACAGGTACTGAGGAAGAGTTTGCACCCGATCAGGCCGAGCAGGAGTACTCTCCCTCACAGGGAGAGTAGGTCGCTTTTAGCTATGTAGGACATGGGAATATCCTGGGCCCAGTAATCTGATGTGAATCATTTTTGTTGTATATATAATGTAAATAACTTTTGGGGGCCCAGGACGACTCCTTTTGGGAAGGGGTCCTATTTTGGGGAAAAACCGTTTTCCAACTTGTTTATATTCCGTTTAACTCTGATGTCTCATACTGTGGTATCTTGATGTGTGCACGATGTGGCACTAGATGATATATATATATATATATATATATATATATGTGAATAGCCCTGCTGGCTTTGAAATTTGAATGATTTTGTTTATCAGGTTGCAGGAAAACCGGAATTTTTGGGAAAGTCCTAAAAACCAACGAAACTCCGTCTGTTTGATGGGAGATTTTATAAGTTTAAAAAGAAAATTTTAAGTTCACTATTTTATTTAAGGGTATAAAAGGGTAAATAAACTTAGGCGTTACATATTATGGTATCAGAGCAGTTTCCCTCGGCCTTTGGAGTTATGAGCTACTCCAGTGATTACTCACCGAGCGAGTGATCGATAATTATAGTTTAGAGTATAGAGTTTATTGATAGGATGTTTATACTATTAATTATGCTAGTAAGCATTAACTGTCAGCCTTATGCATGACTGAACAGAATGGCTGGAAGACGAGTTGAAAATGATGGGATCCGCGCTATTCTGGAGCATCTGGTACAGATGCAACAGGATCAGGCTACTAACATAGCACAAGTGCATCATAACCAGGGGGAGAACATAGCAGCAGCAGCTGCAGCAGCAGCAGCGGCCGCCGCAGCAGCAATGAATCCTCAACCCCCAGCTCCAAATGCAATTGATTGGTTGGCACGGTTCAGAAAGAACGATCCGCAGAAGTTTGAAGGTGGGTTCAATCTCGATGGAGCACAGCTTTGGTTGCAGGAGATTGAAAAGATCCTGAACACTATGGCACCACCGGAGGAACAGAAGGTTCTGCTAGCACAGTACATGCTGACTAGTGAAGCAGAACACTGGTGGCAACAAATGCGGAGGGGTTTGGAGGCGGACAATCAGGTGATCACATGGGATTTGTTCAAGAATCGTTTTCTGGGCAAGTACTTTCCTGAAGATGTTCGTAGGGAGAAAGAGATAACTTTTCTGCAGCTCGTGCAAGGGAACATGAGCGTCGGTGAATATGCTTCAAGGTTTGAGGACTTGATCCTATATGCAAGGAGTTACAGGGATGCAGATGAACGGACCAAGTGCATCAAGTTCGAGACCGGACTTCGTTCTGAGATCAAGATGGCCTTTGAATATCAGAACATCAGCAACTTGTCTCAACTGATCAACATGACTAGCACGTATGAAAAGAGTCGCAAGCAACGTGCAGTTGAGAAACACAGCAAGAATGTGCAGAAGTCTGGAGGTCCTATCAGGGGCAAGAGTTCGGTGCAGCGACTAGGCCCTTACTCCCAGCCTAGAACGGGCCCAGTAGTGAGTGCCTATGGTCCTATTCCGACTTGTCCACATTGTGGTAGACAGCATAAGGGGACTTGCTGGAGATTGGATCAAAGTAAGGGGGGACCAACCTGCTACAGGTGTGGTCAGCCATTTCACATTATGTTGAATTGTCCTAGTAATGCAGTCAAGAAGGAGGTGAATGTGGCTAAGGTTCAGAAATCTGGTGACAATCGGGTGACTCGGAAGGGCAAGGTGTATACTCTGGACGGCGAGGAAGTTACAGATGCTGATGAACTGATTAGAGGTACCGGTTATATTAATAATGTTCCTTGTGGTATTCTCTTTGATTGCGGAGCTACTCATTCATTTATTTCTGCCGATTGCATGAAGAAGTTAGGGTTGTCTGCAATAGAAATGCCTTATAAATTATCTGTCTCTACACCCACAAATTCTTCTGTAGTCACATAAACTATGTGTTTGGATTGCCCACTTCGAGTATTGGAGCGGGAATTCAAAGTAAATCTAATCTATTTGCCTCTAACTAAACTTGACATCATTCTGGGCATGGACTGGATGTCTCGGCACCATGTTCTGATTGACTGTCATCAGAAATCAATTACTATTAGGGATCTTTCTTTATCTGCACTGAAGATGAATGAGGAGGCAAAGATCAGTCAGATTCTGATAGTCTGCGAATTTCCAGAAGTCTTTCCTGCAGAGATTCCTGGATTACCACCAAACAGAGAAGTGGAGTTTAGTATTGATCTGATGCCTGGTGCAGGTCCTATTTCAATAGCCCCGTACCGGATGGCACCTCCGGAGTTAGAAGAGTTGAAAAAGCAGATAGAGGAGCTTTTGGCCAAGGGTTTGATTAGACCGAGTGTGTCACCTTGGGGAGCTCCGATTCTTTTTGTTAAAAAGAAGGACGGAAGTCTCCGAATGTGCATCGACTACAGGCAGTTGAATGCGGTGACTGTAAAAAATAAATATCCTCTCCCTCGCATTGACGATTTGTTGGACCAATTGCGAGGAGCAGCTGTATTTTCTAAGATTGACCTTCGATCGGGATACCATCAGATCCGTATCCGAGAGGAGGACATTCGTAAAACGGCATTCAGGTCGAGATATGGACATTTTGAGTATGTGGTTATGTCCTTTGGTCTCGCTAATGCTCCGACCATCTTCATGGACTATATGAACAGGATTTTCAGGCCGTACTTGGATTCTTTTGTCATAGTCTTTATCGACGACATTCTCATCTATTCTAAGAGTCCAAGTGAGCACGCCGAGCATCTGAGAATTGTGCTGCAAATTCTCAAATCCAAACAGCTTTATGCAAAGCTTTCTAAATGTAGTTTCTGGTTGAATGAAGTGCAGTTTCTTGGGCATGTCATTTCTGAGAAGGGTGTTGCTGTCGATCCTTCTAAGGTGGAAGCGGTACTTAAGTGGGAGAGACCTAAGTCCATTACTGAGATCAGAAGCTTTCTTGGTATGGCTGGGTATTATCGGAGGTTTATTGAGGGGTTTTCTAAATTGGCCCTTCCTTTGACAACTCTTACACGGAAAGGTGTTCCGTTTGAGTGGTCCCCGGAATGTGAAAGTAGTTTCCAAGAATTGAAGAGGCGGTTGACTAGTTCCTCAGTGTTGATTTTGCCGGACCCGACTCAATCCTTTGTGGTGTATTGTGATGCATCAAAGCAAGGGTTGGGTTGTGTGTTGATGCAGCAAGGGCAAGTCATAGCTTATGCATCCAGACAATTGAGGCAGCATGAACAGAACTATCCCACTCATGATCTTGAGTTGGCGGCAGTGGTTTTTGCTTTGAAAATTTGGAGGCATTATTTATATGGTTCAAAGTTCGAAGTCTTTAGCGATCAAAAAAGTCTTAGCTATCTCTTCGATCAAAAAGAGTTGAATATGAGACAGAGGAGGTGGATGGAATTTCTGAAAGACTACGACTTCGATCTTCAGTATCATCCGGGCAAAGCCAATGTAGTGGCTGATGCACTAAGTCGTAAGACTTTGCATGTCAGCAATCTGATGGTGAAAGAGATGCAATTGATCCAAGAGTTCAGTGACCTCAACTTGAACATGCAAGTGAAAGAAAAGAGCATCGTTATAGAAATGTTGCAGGTTACTAATGATTTGATTGGTCTTATTAAAGAAAGACAAGCCGACGATTTGGAATTGCAAAAGTTTTTAGAAGGGGCATCGGGCAATGAAGAGCCCGACTTTGTGAAAGGTTCTGATGGCATTATCCAATTTAGGGGTCGGATATGTTTTCCTATGGATTTTGAAGTTAGAAGAGATATCCTATGGGAAGCGCATCGAACCAAGATGAATTTCCATCCTGGTGCAACAAAGATGTACCAAGATTTGAAAAGGATTTATTGGTGGCCGAAGTTGAAAACCGTGTGGCCGATCACGTGTCTCATTGCCTAACTTGTCAGAAAGTTAAGAATGAGCATCAAAAGCCTGGTGGTCCTTTGCGATCACTTGATATTCCGGAGTGGAAATGGGACAGTATAGCTATGGACTTTGTGACGGGTTTACCAAGGACTGCTGGAGGATGTGATGCAGTTTGGGTGGTTGTGGACTGTCTTACAAAGTGTGCTCATTTCATTCCTATCCACAAGAAATATACTCTGGAGAAGTTGACTCAATTGTATATCAGGGACATAGTCAAGTTGCATGGTGTTCCTACCAATATTGTATCCGATCGTGATCCGAGATTTCTGTCTAGATTTTGGCAGAATCTTCAGGAGGCATTGGGTACTAAGATGAAATTTAGTACGGCTTACCATCCGCAGACAGACGGACAATCTGAGCGTACTATCCAGACACTTGAGGATTTGCTGAGAGCATGTGTTCTGGAGCAAGCCGGTAGTTGGGAGCAGTTACTGCCGTTGATGGAGTTCACTTACAACAACAGTTTTCACTCCAGTATCGGTATGGCACCATTTGAGGCTCTCTACGGAAGGAAATGTAGGACGCCTTTGTGTTGGTTCCAGATAGGTGAAAATCTGTTAACAGGTCCTGATATTGTGAAAGAAACAACTAAGAAGATCACAATGATCAAGAATAAGATGAAAACTTCACAGGATCGCCAGAAGAGTTATGCTGATAGGCGAAGGAGACCCTTGGAGTTTGATGTTGGAGAGCATGTATTCCTAAGAGTGTCTCCGGTTACAGGAATCGGTAGGGCAATTAAGTCCAGGAAACTAACTCCTCGGTTTGTTAGGCCTTATGAGATTCTGAAGAAGGTTGGCCCGGTGGCTTACAAGATTGCCTTACCCCCTCACTTGGCAAGGCTTCATGACGTGTTTCATGTTTCACAACTAAGGAAATACGTCCATGATCCTTCGCATGTGGTTACCTTAGATGATTTGCCTTTGAAGGAGAATTTGACTTTTGAAGTTCTGCCAGTTAGAATTGAAGACAGGCAGGTGAAGCAGCTCAGAGGCAAAGAAATCTCTTTGGTAAAAGTTATCTGGATCAGGAACAATGTGGAAGAGGCTACATGGGAACTGGAGGACAAGATCAGGCAGTCTCATCCACAATTGTTCGACGAATTTCGAGGACGAAATTCAGGTAAGTGGGAGAGAATTGTAATGTAACACCCTAATAATTACTACCCTTAATTCCAAAGTTTAAAAAAATGTGTACTCAAAAATTCCTTTTTAATATAATAAAATCACCCGTCAAACGGACGGAGTTATGCTTGTTTTTCGGACTAATCCAAAATTCAACCTGTGATAAACAATTTCAAATAAACAACCAATAGCCAGCAGGGCTTCAAATTATATCTCTAAAACATATCAAGGCCCAAAGGGCTCCAAATACATAAGAGTGCATTAATTAATCGGAGTAATAGCGGAAAATACTAAGTTTGAGTGTCATAATCAAAACATATAATTTTGTTAAAACAAAATACACTAAGTCTCAATCAAAATATACATATTAAATTTACATCCGAATATTATAATAGACTTAGGTCCATATTATATTTTAAACCCAAAACACCCTACTCTCCCTGTAAGGGAAAGTACTCCTGCTCGGTCGGGGGTTGTGCCTGCTCAATCTCAGCACCTGTAAATGTAAGGGAGTGAGCATTGCACATGAATAGAAAAGCAGTTTCTAGATAGACATAACAACTAACCAGGCCAAACACAATTAGCAATTTATTCACATAAATACAAATTCATCGCCAGCATATCATATTTTCCAATTCCATTATTTTATTAATGTCGGTTCTCTTTTTCGTTAGTTCATTTCCACCATTTGATTCCCTTTTATTCATTTTCTCCGTTCCCAAAGAAATCCCTTTTTAAACCCTTACCTTTTCCTTATTTTTACGGTGTATGTATGTCTCCACCAAATCGAAGGCCTACATACATACACCAATCACGATGTATGTCTCCACCAAATCGAAGGCCTACATACATCGCGTTTCCATTACCGTTACCTTGTCCAATTTTATCCCCTTACCTCTTTCCTTATTTTTACGGTGTATGTATGTCTCCACCAAATCGAAGGCTTACATACATACACCAATCACGATGTATGTCTCCACCAAATCGAAGGCCTACATACATCGCGTTTCCATTACCATACCTTGTCCAATTTTATTCCCTTACCTCTTTCCTTATTTTTACGGTGTATGTATGTCTCCACCAAATCGAAGGCCTACATACATACACCAATCACGATGTATGTCTCCACCAAATCGAAGGCCTACATACATCGCGTTTCCATTAGCATACCTTGTCCAATTTTATTCCCTTGTTTCCTTTATTCATCTCCTTTTATTTACGGTGTATGTATGTCTCCACCAAATTGAAGGCCTACATACATACACCAATCACGATGTATGTCTCCACCAAATCGAAGGCCTATATACATCGCTTTTCCTTTACCGTTTACCTTATTTTATCCATTGTCCTTTCCTTTTTCCTTTTTATTTAGGCTGTATGTATGTCTCCACCAAATCGAAGGCCTACATACATACACCATCGACGATGTATGTCTCCACCAAATCGAAGGCCTACATACATCGCCCCTTTTACGTTGTATTGTCTCCCCCAAATCGAAGGCCTACAATACAACCCAAATTTTTACGATGTATCGTCTCCCCCAAATCGAAGGCCTACGATACACCACCATATTTATGCATTTTTAATTGTCCATATTATATGCCATTACTTTGCCTACCAATTCCATTTAATATTTACCAAGTCATTCCAATCACAAAACCATCATAATTATAACCAAATAGCCACAATTCACATTTCACATAAACAATTTGAGTGCAAACATTAACCAAACTTCAACTTTTCATATAATCATACAATAACCACATTTTGTTCACATGTCCCAATTATTGATTCAAAGTCCTAAATTAGGGGTTTATGCCATTTATTATCCTCAATTAAAACCTAACCTCATTCTTTACTTCCTAAAGTTCCATAATTGCCAATTAAGCCTATTTCCAATATTTTCCTTAGTTACTAAATTGAGATTTCTAATTTCCTACCCTACACATAAACTCCTAGCCAACCATTATATCTAAATACAAACCCTTTCCTAGAACAAGCCAATGCTCACTATATCCACCCCCTTACCTCAAGCACTTAAGGATGAGGGGATTCCAAGTGCCCTAAGCTTGAATTTGCCCACCAAGAGTTCAAAATCCACAAGAGATGGTAGAACCTATTATAAAACCATAAAAAGTAAATTATTGCTCACACCATGATTCTCATGCCAAGCTCCATAGTGAGGTGAAGGCCCTATGTTTAAAAATGAAACCCTCCATGAGAGGGAGGAATGAAATCAAGGGCTGGACACTTACTTGGAGTAAGAAGGACGAAGACGAGGTTGTGCTAGTGGTATGGTCATGGTGGTTCCTTCATAGTTGAAGAGCTTGAAGATCAAGAGGAGAGAGAAAGGGGAAATTCGTGTGAGAGAGGGAGAGTGGAGAAGAGTGGTTCTCAACACATTTTATTGATGGAGATTTGGTGGAGAATGATAATTATGACTTGGTTTAACTTAAAATCAAGTGTTTATGGAGTGGGTGAGGAGATAGAAGCCTAGGATAAAGAGAGAGAATGAGGAAGAGATGAGAGAGGTTGATGATGGATGATTGTGTGGTGAGAGGGAGTGTTTTTCTTTTTATTTTTGACTCATGGCATCAAGGAAATCGTGTGGCCCAGATTGAAACCTGGCCACCAAGACCAAATCCAAAGGCTAAAAACGCACCAGCCCTGGTCGCGCGCCTGAGCGCGAGCTGCGCGCGCCTGAGCGAGATTTTGGCACCAGCACCAGAGCTGGTGCCGTCAGGAACAAAATGGTGCGGTCAGGAAGGGCTTTGGTGCGCGTCTGATGCGCCAAACATAAATCTGGTGCGTGGAAGGCGCGCCTAGGCGCATAGAGGGCGCGCCTGGGAGAAAAAGTCACTGTCTGGTGCACAAATGAATAGTGCACGCGCCTGGGCGCAGGCTGGTGCGCCTGGGCGGGCACCAGTGATTCCGAACTTCGATGCGCCATAACTTCTTCGTTATCCGTCAGATCGGTCCAAATTTTTAGACAAGCTTCTTAACCCCTTAAACTTCACATCCGACGGTGGAATTTATTTTCTTAGCATCCTATAATAAATTCCTAATTTTCTCTTTTCGGTTGATTTCTAATATCTAAAATGCCGATTTAACCCCCGATTTCGCTTAGATAGTTTTGCCCGATGCTACGAATGCCTTCTATACAACCCCTAGTACTTATAATTACTACACACCTATCTCCCAAAATTCTTTAAGCCATTAATCTACCCATTTTCTACGCTCTAAACCTATTAACTCAATATTTATACTTGGAATTAAATTTGGGATGTTACATTTCTCCCCCACTTAGTAGAATTTCGTCCCCGAAATTCTGTTGAGTTCCGTAATTGGAGAACCATCCCATTGGTAAAGCTTCTGACTATGGTTTTCACTTCCCTTCGGTCTTTATTCCCCACTCCGGGTGTGATTAGGGTCATGCCCGTTTCAATGCTGGTCCTCGAATACAATGTATCATCTCCACCTAGACATGATCGCCGGTTTTCTTATTATTAAAGTTCCATCTCCCATTCCTTGGATTGAAATCCTCCCCCACTTAGCATTGACATACTTGATTATATCCATGCTAGGGGGTATGCTCATTCGTTGCTCAGAATAGAGTACACAGGTTCCCAACCGGTATCCAAAGCAGAAAAGAGGTCATGTTGTTCAGTTTTCTATGACTTGGCGAATTCTCACCTATGCATCTGAGATGCTTGGAACTTGAAGAGAGTGAAGATGAAAAGAAGAAACATGAAGCACTCAAGGATGAGTCTCATGGTCTTTGCACGATGAACCAGGATGGACAGGATACATGTCAAGCAAGAAGACAATGGAGATTATCCCCAAAGTGTGCGTTTTCAGCAAAGAGCCGTCGAAGGATGCGTTTTCTATGGATCTGCGGCTGATTGATTGGTCTCGGTCAACCGGGGTCCTGTCAAATGCACAGAGTCCCAAAAGACTTAGATTATCACTTGCGGTGTTCCGACATAACATCTTAATTGAGATTCCATTTCGCGACTTCACTTTTATCCCGTTCACCTTTTATTCCTTCAAGTGAGTCTAGCAAAGTCACTCTTAAAATCAATCTTCACCATACTCGCATTCTACTTCGATGCTACTTCCTTCCCGTTCGTAATTTCAATTCGGTATAGGAATTCCTAAAGATCGATTTCACTTGAGGGCCAAGGTCAAGGTCTAGTTGTTATTTCTCAATTCGGTGTTATTTTTAGGAGGTCTTGTTTTATCCCTAGTTTAACTCTCATTCGATCCTCCGCGGAGCGTTAGGAATTATCTGTTTAGTAGTCCTATGGCTTATGGTATGATTACTAGTTATTGTCGCTCGGATAGGATCCGAATTGAGTCGTCAAGTCTCCCCCACTTAGTATCAACATACCTGAGTAAGTCGAAGGTAGGGAAGAAACTGGGTTGATTCCAAGAATTGATTAGCTAGGTTCTTAATTGGTTGGCGAGGTGGTACATGGGATTAAGTTGACTGCTAATCGGTATTATTGGTGTTGTTTCGAATTTTCTAGGATATAATGGCTCTTCATACTTACGTATATGGCTAAGTTCTCATACAAGTTAGAGGGGTGGTTCGATCATTTAGTTGGATGTTCTCGGTGGAAATATAGAATATGAGTGTCTTGAATGGGGTTGGTTTGCGAATTACTGTTTACGAGTCTTAGTAAAGATCCTATAGGATTAACGTTCAATTGGGCTTTCGACAGAGATAGAATTCCTAGATGGTTTATTCGGATCTCAACTAGGTAATTGCAATAATATAGCATGTCAATAAACGCGAAGACCGAGGTGGTCAATCCCAATCTCACATTTATCAACTGTACATCACTGCGTTATTGAATGATAGCATTATCTTTTAACAGGTGCAAGAGAAAGGATGACCAATCCTGACCCTACACTCTATTAGAGAACGACACTATCACCAGGTTTTTGGTTAGGTCTTTTGTTACGATCTTATAACTAAGTAAGGTTTTTCCTACGTGTTCCTTTAGATGGTACTCAAGATTGGATTGAAGATGAGTCTTTCTTAGGTTTCACAACTTCTAGAAATACAGGATTAGGAATTTAAAATTCCAAGAGAATTGATTTAGGATGTTCTACACTAAAACTTAATAGAGATGCAGATTGAAAGTACCTAAAAATGTTTATCTAAATTTTTTAGAATCGTCTCGTACCTTTTGTTGATTTGGCCCTGATCTCCTTAAGTAGCTGTACCGCAGACCTTAAGGGTGTGGACCAGGAAACTAATATTGTCGGAATGTAAGGTTGAGACGTCCAGGACGAAGTCCTGTGTCATTGAGTAATCCCTCTGGAGCTGTGCCTGGTATGATCGCCGACACTCCATGAAAGATGTGACGAGACTCGCCACCGAATATTAGTACATCACCCGATCCCAAAATAATTCTTTCTGTTTTCCTTGGATCTCTCTGATCTCCATAGAGAAACTCAGCCGTGTCACCAATGCAGAACGATACCACCGGTATCCCTCTTTGCAAGCTTCCAACACTTTCGTCACGGTCCTGATGAAGACCAAGCTTTCCATTCCCTTCATAGAAATTGACAATGCAGACATCAGGGGACATGGAAGGGAGTATGTCCTCCACTTCACTTACACCGCATTCCTTCTCAATTGACGATTGTGCTTCTTGCATCGCTCCCATAACCAGCTAGATGAAATGGTCAGGAACGTTGGGCGGTTCGCTTCCATCAATTACCCTTTTGTGTCCATATACTCAGGTTTGAGGATTCCAGTCTAAGCCGAGGCACATCATTTTCAGTCAGAGTCTGGCTCCGCTTGTAAAGCCTGGTTGATAAAAACCTCCAGGACCTAAGCCCATCTCACGACAGTTCTTTACTACGCCCACCTGTTCTTCATGAGTCAAGTGTTGCTTCAAAAGAACCATTCCCGGTCTCAAAATTATATTCTTCTTCTCACCAACTTTCACCCCCACGTGTTGCTCCTTGTCTCCAATAGTCGATCTAAGCTCACCCATTGCAGCAGTTTGCCCTTCTTGAAAACAGATGTCATACGGCTTGGATTTCAAAGAATCAGCCAGGGAATTGATCTTGCGATCAGTAGCCGAACTGCTAGCAGGAGAATGGGAGAGCTGATTCTCCATGTTGCTACAATGTGGCAACAAAGGATTCTGTTGATGCGGACATGTATATAATTTCGTACATAACTACATACGGTTTTATAACTATAAACCTAAGTAACTAATATAGAACTTGACACTATCTATTGGTTACTCGCTTGTTGAGTAAACCAGAGGAGTTATGAGTTTAAACTCCAAAGGCCGAGGAAAAACTGCTCTGATACCAAAATGTAACACCCTAATAATTACTACCCTTAATTCCCAAGTTTAAAAAAATGTGTACTCAAACATTCCATTTTAATATAATAAAATCACCCGTCAAACGGACGGAGTTTTGCTTGTTTTTCGGACTAATCCAAAATTCAACCTGTGATAAACAATTTCAAATAAACAACCAATAGCCGGCAGGGCTTCAGATTATATCTCTAAAACATATCAAGGCCCAAAGGGCTCCAAATACATAAGAGTGCATTAATTAATCGGAGTAATAGCGGAAAATACTAAGTTTGAGTGTCATAATCAAAACATATAATTTTGTTAAAACAAAATACACTAAGTCTCAATCAAAATATACATATTAAATTTACATCCGAATATTATAATAGACTTAGGTCAATATTATATTTCAAACCCAAAACACCCTACTCGCCCTGTAAGGGAAAGTACTACTGCTCGGCCGGGGGCTGTGCCTGCTCAATCTCAGCACCTGTAAATGTAAGGGAGTGAGCATTGCACATGAATAGAAAAGCAGTTTCTAGATAGACATAACAACTAACCAGGCCAAACACAATTAGCAATTTATTCACATAAATACAAATTCATCGCCAGCATACCATATTTTCCAATTCCATTATTTTATAAATGTCGGTTCTCTTTTTAGTTACTTCATTTCAACCATTTGATTCCCTTTTATTCATTTTCTCCGTTCCCAAAGAAATCCCTTTTTAAACCCTTACCTTTTCCTTATTTTTACGGTGTATGTATGTCTCCACCAAATCGAAGGCGTACATACATACACCAATCACGATGTATGTCTCCACCAAATCGAAGGCCTACATACATCGCGTTTCCATTACCATACCTTGTCCGATTTTATTCCCTTACCTCTTTCCTTATTTTTACGGTGTATGTATGTCTCCACTAAATCGAAGGCCTACATACATACACCAATCACGATGTATGTCTCCACCAAATCGAAGGCCTACATACATCGCGTTTCCATTACCATACCTTGTCCAATTTTATTCCCTTGTTTCCTTTATTCATTTCCTTTTATTTACGGTGTATGTATGTCTCCACCAAATCGAAGGCCTACATACATACACCAATCACGATGTATGTCTCCACCAAATGGAAGGCCTACATACATCGCTTTTCCTTTACCGTTTACCTTATTTTATCCAGTGTCCTTTCCTTTTTCCTTTTTATTTAGGGTGTATGTATGTCTCCACCAAATCGAAGGCCTACATACATACACCATCGACGATGTATGTCTCCACCAAATCGAAGGCCTACATACATCGCCCCTTTTACGTTGTATTGTCTCCCCCAAATCGAAGGCCTACAATACAACCCAAATTTTTACGATGTATCGTCTCCCCCAAATCGAAGGCCTACGATACACCACCATATTTATGCATTTTTAATTGTCCATATTATATGCGATTACTTTGCCTACCAATTCCATGTAATATTTACCAAGTCATTCCAATCACAAAACCATCATAATTATAACCAAATAGCCACAATTCCCATTTCACATAAACAATTAGAGTGCAAACATTAACCAAACATCAACTTTTCATATAATCATACAATAACCACATTTTGTTCACATGTCCCAATTATTGATTCAAAGTCCTAAATTAGGGGTTTATGCCATTTATTATCCTCAAATAAAACCTAACCTCATTCTTTACTTCCTAAAGTTCCATAATTGCCAATTAAGCCTATTTCCAACATTTTCCTTAGTTCCTAAATTGAGATTTCTAATTTCCTACCCTAACACATAAACTCCTAGCCAAACATTATATCTAAATACAAACCCTTTCCTAGAACAAGCCAATGCTCACTATATCCACCCCCTTACCTCAAGCACTTAAGGATGAGGGGATTCCAAGTGCCCTAAGCTTGAATTTGCCCACCAAGAGTTCAAAATCCACAAGAGATGGTAGAACCTATTATAAAACCATAAAAAGAAAATTATTGCTCACACCATGATTCGCATGCCAAGCTCCATGGTGAGGTAAAGGCCCTATGTTTAAAAATGAAACCCTCCATGAGAGGGAGGAATGAAATCAAGGGCTTGACACTTACTTGGAGTAAGAAGGAAGAAGATGAGGTTGTGCTAGTGGTATGGTCATGGTGGTTCCTCCATAGTTGAAGAGCTTGAAGATCAAGAGGAGAGAGAAAGGGGAAATTCGTGTGAGAGAGGGAGAGTGGAGAAGAGTGGTTCTCAACACATTTTCTTGATGGAGATTTGATGGAGAATTATAATTATGACTTGGTTTAACTTAAAATCAAGAGTTTATGGAGTGGGTGAGGAGATGGAAGCCTAGGGTTTAGAGAGAGAAGGAGGAAGAGATGAGGGAGGTTGATGATGGATGATTGTGTGGTGAGAGGGAGTGTTTTTCTTTTTATTTTTGACTCATGGCATCAAGGAAATCGTGTGGCCCAGATTGAAACTTGGCCACCAAGACCAAATCCAAAGGCTGAAAACGCACCAGCCCTGGTCGCACACCTGAGCGCGAGCTGCGCGCGCCTGAGCGAGATTTTGGCACCAGCACCAGAGCTGGTGCGGTCAGGAACAAAATGGTGCGGTCAGGAAGGGCTTTGGTGCGCGTCTGATGCGCCAAACATAAATCTGGTGCGTGGAAGGCGCGCCTAGGCGCATAGAGGGCGCGCCTGGGCGAAAAAGTCACTGTCTGGTGCACAAATGAATAGTGCACGCGCCTGGGCGCAGGCTGGTGCGCCTGGGCGCAGGCTGGTGCGCCTGGGCGGGCACCCGTGATTCCGAACTTCGATGCGCCATAACTTCTTCGTTAACCGTCGGATCGGGTCCAAATTTTTAGACAAGCTTCTTAACCCCTTAAACTTCACATCCGACGGTGGAATTTATTTTCTTAGCATCCTATAATAAATTCCTAATTTTCTCTTTTCGGTTGATTTCTAATATCTAAAATGCCGATTTAACCCCCGATATCGCTTAGATAGTTTTTCCCGATGCTACGAATGCCTTCTATACAACCCCTAGTACTTATAATTACTACACACCTATCTCCCAAAATTCTTTAAGCCATTAATCTACCCATTTTCTACGCTCTAAACCTATTAACTCAATATTTATACTTGGAATTAAATTTGGGATGTTACATGTAACATTCTAAACCTTATTTTTAAATGGAATTATTATTAAAAACCTAGGAAAAATTGGAATAATGACTTAAAAAATTTTGGTAGATAGGTGAGTGGTGATTATAAGTCCTAGGGGTTGTATAGAAGGCAGTTGTGGCTTCGGGCAAAGTCATATAAGCGAAATCGGGAGTTAAATCGACGTTTTAGATGTTAGAAATTGACCGAAAAGAGAAAATTAGAAATTTATTATAGGATGCTAAGAAAATCAATTTCACCGTTGGATATGAAGTTTATGGGGTGAAGAAGCGTATCTAAAAATTTGGACCCGATCCCACGGTTAACGAAAAAGTTACGGCGAATCGAAGGTTGAAGACCCTATTTCTCGCCCAGGCGCACCAGCCATGCGCCTAGGCAGGTGGACTGTTCATTGGTGCACCAGACAGTGAAAAACCCGCCCAGGCGAGTCCCCTATTCGCCCAGGAGAGCGGTGATGCGCACCAGCCGCACCAATTCGCGTTTTGGCGCGCCAAAAAACCCCCCTAACCGCACCATTTCCAATCCTGACCGCGTCAGCCATGCACCAGCTTGGTGCTGGTGCTGAACCCTCGCCTAAGCGAGTAAATCGCTCACCCAAGCGAGCGCGCGCCACCAGATCAGATCTGGTGCGTCGATTCTGGCTTGGTGGCTAAGTTTCCCACACCAGCCACACGATTTTTCCCAGGCCAAGGCAGAAAAATAAAGCACCAAAAACATAGCACTTCACCACTTTTCAACTCCAACACAAACCCACCATCTTCATCAAACTCTCTCAACCACCAAGAACACTCTCATCATCATCCCACCATAAACACTTGATTCTTGGGCACCTCAACCCAAAATCAAACACACCCATCAAGCTTGCATCATGGATTTTGGCTAGGAGCTCATTCCTTTCTCTTCCTTGATTCACACGAGTTTGCTCCCTCTCTTCCTTCTTCTTGGTTTTTCAATTTCCACCATTGATTGGGGTAAGTTAGCTTCATGCCATGAATTAATTTCCTTTCCATTTCAACTTTCCTTAGCTCATAGAGATTATGCTCTAAAACCTTAGGGTTCTTGCACTCATGGTTATGTAGGGATTGTGTTTCATGCCTTCCAACCAAAACCAAGGCAAGGACAAGGATCACTCATCTTGTGCTCTCTAAAATAGGATTGTGTACCATTATTTCATCATTTCCTTATTTAGGTGGCAAGCTAGGCTTAGGAAATTCAAGTTTCCAAGATTTTGAGCTAGGGCTCACTAAGGTTCTATTTACTTCTTGCTAATTTAAGGTAAGGAGTGGGTTATAGTGAGTATTGTCTTACTCTGGGGTTTAGTTTACGATATGCATATAATGTGTACTAGGAATTATGTGCTAGATAGGGTATTGCACCATAGGTTAATCAATAGATAGGATTTATGAGCTAAGAATAATAGAAATGATAACATGAATGTGCTTGAATTATGTTGTTTGAATTATGGAATATAATAGTGATAATGTGGATAACATGCCTGGACTGTGAAAGTTGATTTTATAATGGATAATGTTGAAAGAATGAGAATGAAATACACCCGGACGCAGTAAGACGTGAGTGCACAGGAGTGCAGACGCAGTAGGTCGTGACCGGGGAAAATGTGAAATGGAATATACCCGGACGCCGTAAGTCGTGATCGCGTAAAGATGCGAACGCAGTAGGTCGTGACCAGGGATAGAATGAAATATTCCCGGACGCCGTAAGTCGTGATCGCGTAAAGATGCGAACGCAGTAGGTCGTGACCAGGGACAGATTGAAATATTCCCGGACGCAGTAAGTCGTGACCAGCACATTAGTGCGGACGCAGTAGGACGTGACCAGGGATAGAATGAAATATTCCCGGACGCCGTAAGTCGTGATCGCGTAAAGATACGAACGCAGTAGGTCGTGACCAGGGACAGAATGAAATATACCCAGACGCAGTAAGTCGTGACCAGCACATTAGTGCGGACGCAGTAGGACGTGGCCAGGGACAAAATGTAAAAGTAATGTGAATATAATGGAAGAGAATAGAATAAAAGACTTGATTAAAATGTTGAATTAAGAACAAAGTGGAGGTGATTGAATTATGAAACTAATGAACATATTGTGATGTGTTGAGTTTTATTATGTGGTGATTAAATTGTTAATTGTGTTTGACTTGGTATTGCATTATGTCCTAATTGGAAACTGCCTCCCCATTTTATGTGCAATACTCACTCCTTACTATCTCCACAGGTACTGAGGAAGAGTTTGCACCCGATCAGGCCGAGCAGGAGTACTCTCCCTCACAGGGAGAGTAGGTCGCTTTTAGCTATGTATGACATGGGAATGTCCTGGGCCCAGTAATCTGATGTGAATCATTTTTGTTGTATATATAATGTAAATAGCTTTTTGGGGGCCCAGGACGACTCCTTTTGGGAAGGGGTCCTATTTTGGGGAAAAACCGTTTTCCAACTTGTTTATATTTCGCTTAACTCTGATGTCTCATACTGTGGTATCTTGATGTGTGCACGATGTGGCACTAGATGATATATATATATATATATATATGTGAATAGCCCTGCTGGCTTTGAAATTTGAATGATGTTGTTTATCAGGTTGCAGGAAAACCGGAATTTTTGGGAAAGTCCTAAAAACAAACGAAACTCCGTCCGTTTGACGGGAGATTTTATAAGTTTAAAAATAAAATTTTAAGTTCACTATTTTATTTAAGGGTATAAAATGGTAAATAAACTTAGGCGTTACAGGAAGAGGTTGTCTCTTCCCCCCTTTGCTTCTCTGTGCAGCGGAGTTTATATAGGAGGCTGCTGGGCTTGGGCTGGAGGGTAGCCGCGTAGGTACTGCAGACCTATGACATGATGGCCGCTTCAGTGTTAGCGTGATTTGGGGGATCCTGAGAGCGACGGAGAACATGAAAGCTGATATGACAACCTACATCCTACACAAGTAGGTCCGACCGGGCAGAAGAGTCCGTGCCACATATTCCTCTGGGGACGTACCGACCATGCCAAGGGGATCTCTCCTTGCTTCTATGGGTCCGTGCCGAGTGGGGAGGAAAGCAACCATTCATGCCGATCCAGTCGGACACTAAGGAAAACGCTACTAACTGGCCTGGTCCGGTCGGACAATGGGGAAAACGCCATGAGCCTGCCCGATCCGGTCGGACACTAGGAAAAATGCCACGAGGTGGCCCGGTCCGGTTGGACACTGGGATAACGCCACGAGGCGGCCCGGTCCGGTCGGACCGTGCGAGGGGATGCCACGTGTGCCTGATTTGACTAACTTTGGTTCCTCCATAACAATTGGCAACAACAACAGTAGAATGTAGAGAGTAGAGACTGTCTTCCCCTTAGTGACTTTGTCATGCTTCTAGTTCCTCGTTTTGATATAGAAGAAGTTTAGATTTCATGTCTTGGCATTAGTTTTTTTTGTACATGGAGGCTATGCAACTCTGTTGAATCTTGCGGGGAGCATACCAGGAATTCTATTCATTTTTGTTCAATATCTATTTTACTCATGATTTGACAGTACACTACCTTTGTGCATTAGTGATAAAATGAGAAATCCATTCATAATAATTGATTATTTTGCGGTGGTTTTGATATCTATTGCTTGACAAAAGAATTTGGTACTTGCGATGTCATATCGCAAGAGTACACTGACCCAAAAATTTAAGGATCTAGTACCCAATTTCGGTATGTCATCAACATAACGTGGTCCTGTATTTCATGTTAGCTCCATTTTAGACGAGTTTTGTAGACTATATACTCATTTAGATTCGTAAACTTTATGTAAATAACGATATGATCCCCAAGGACATTATAGGACATTTAGTGTGTGTTTCTGCCAAGGAAAATATATTTTGCAATGAAAGTAATTAAAATGCAAAATACAAAGGTGGGTTCGTAAACTTTGTGAAGTTAATGGCCTCTTTTATTATTTTGCTTGAAATACAGACACAAGGGAGGGATTTTATACAGAGGGGTGTGTTTTAATAAAGAAAAGAAGAGAAATTGAGGACGCCTTTTACATGTCTCTCTCAACTTCTCCCTTTTTCCTCTGAGTCGTTGTGTTTTACATTTCAGTTGCCTCTTTTCCCTCTCCTGCTCTTGGCTTTCTTTCTTCTCTTAATCCTCTTCTTATACTTCATTCTTAACTTAATTTCCAAGTTTTGCCAAACTTCAATCCTCTGGTTATTGCATTGATTTCCCATTGTCTACTGGTTTATGCCATTATCTTCCCTTAAACAAAGAGATTAAGCATCTTTCTTTATTTGGCATGGAGTGAAATGATGAATCTTCCATATATGGTGGTTTTGAATGACTGGTGCTAGGCTCAAGGCTGGGGCCTCTGCTCCTCTGTTCTGAACTTTCGTTGGAAAGGGGTGCTTTGAGGCAAGGGACGCCTTTTCCTCCTGGTTTGGTTGCAAAGGGACTCCTTTCTGGTTTAGCTTCTTGAAACCGTTGTCTCCCTTGTTCCTCTTGGGCTTTCTTCTGATTTTGGCTTTTATTCTTTAATGGGCCAAAGCCCAATATGATATTTTTCTGTCCAAAACAATAGCCCCCTTTTGTATTTGAAAGGACACCCTAGAGATTTCAAATACAAAACCTACTCCTTACCTATCAACCACGTCCTTTCAGGTAGTAGAACGTGGCCAATGCTTGGTAACTGTGCCTCCACTAGCTGAAGCAGTTATTACCCACTATGCACCTTTGTTCACGCTTCAAATTTTCTCCTCCCCTCATTCTTTGAGATTTTTCTCCTTCTCTTGCTTGCAAAAACCCTTTTCTCTTCCCTGCTCCAACTTCAACAGCCATGGTGAGATCAAACACTGCTTCTGATTCTGACGAAGAGTCTGGTTCCAATGCATCCGAGGAGGAGTTGGCCGTCGGGGATGGCGGCAGCCCCCAGCCCATCTCTTTTGCCTTCTTCGCCGAACTTCCTCCTCCCCCTTCGGACCCAGTTGAACAGGGGTACCGGAGGTGGATGGAAACCTCTCGCCTTGCTCCACCTTTCCCGAGTCCTCCCAAGTCAGGGGGACTCCTTTCGGGTCCTCCTTCTGGTGCTTCGGTGGTTCCAGATTCCAATGCTTATTTGGAGACCGAACCTTCCCTCCTCCCTGATAACTTGCTGCTTGGCCCTTCTTTGCTCCGCTCTCGACTGCTTCGTGCTGAGTTTCCTTGGTCAGAGCCACATTTTCATGTCAGGGTAACTGCGACCGTTGGATGGCAAGACTGGGTTGATTCTGTATTTGAAACTGATCCTGCCTTTGTTGTCGTCTTGGATCGTACGGGCATTGCTGAAGCAATAAAGGCGTCCCCTGGCTTAGGAGGGAACAAGAGGGTTCTGACTTGCATGTGCTGATACAACGGTGGTGCTCTGCCACTCATACTTTCATCACTTCTTGGGGTGAATTCACTCCCACTCTGGAAGACGTCGTTGTTCTCCTGAAACTCCCTTCTTTTGGTGATAGTGATCTTTCTTTCTCTGACGTTGAGGAGAGGTTTTATGAGACGGCGAAGGAGCTGAAAACGGCCATTATTGACAGCGCCAAATACTTGCGTGGGTTGCTCCAACAAAGGAGAGAACCGGGTGGCTCTAAAAAGGTTAGGGGTACTGGCAACCTCATCCCCAGAAATAAAAGGGTAGGCAAGAAGGTGTCTCTGAAACATACATTCGCTAATTGGATCCGCTACTTTTTTGGGGACACTCATGATGGTGAGTTCATAGCTGACCCCGTGGCTGATCAGCGTCTTCGACGCACCGCTTTCGTTGCCTTCTGGTTGAGCAGATATGTCTTCCCTGGACCACCATGGGAGTCGGTAAGCCCTTCGGTCTTTGTCTTTGCTTGTATGCTCTCTGATGGCATTAGGCTTCCCTTATCTTCTCTGTACTTGGGTGGGCTTTATGCCAGATTAGATCAGATCGCTAAACAAATGAGCATTTCGTTTGGCCGTTTTCCCGTTAATTGTTACTTGGATTTGTCTTTTCTTCAATGTTTTCTCTTTGAGCATTTTCCTGGATATGGTCCTGAAAAACCCGTTCCTCAAGACCCTATTACTGATGCTGAGAATCCTGACCCTGTTGAACCCCGCTCTTGGTTCTGGTCCGTTGGGAGGCCAAGGCGTCCTTTAGTCCATGTTATTGATGATGAGAAGAGCTTCTCATTTCATCCGTTTATTTCGGGCTTTCCTGGTGAGCAGCTTCATGACTTGTATACTGAAGACAGACGTAAGTTCGCCTCTTGCAATGATGTTGAGAACATGAAAGAAGGTGTTTCTAGCCTTTGGAATTTGATTCTGTCTCCCCGATACCTTCCCATTTTTGTGCCAACTAACAATAGGAGTGCTCATGGAGGCGCCCTTTGGCCTTTTGTTTGCAGACCAGATCGAGTGGCACGCCAGTTTGGGTGGGATCTGCCCCCTTGTGTTCTTCACATGACACCCTCTGATTTTGAAGCAACCCTTGCCACCGTGATTTTCAAGAGCCAGTCTGATCCTGCTGAACCATTGCCTCATTATATCCCTAGGAATCATTCTGGTGGTGTATTTCAAAGTTGGTTAAGACTTCATCGCGACATTCTTCAGCATCTCCGCAGTTTCGAGGCCACTCCTAGCCTCATTGCCTCTGCTCATGTTCCGGTCTCCTTCATGGATCCTTACTATGTTACTTCCTTCAAAAAGGGTATATCTTTCTTACTGCATCTTCCCTTATCATAGATTACTTGCTGAACACTTCTGCATATCTTTGTATATATATATATATATATTTTACGTGCTTTTTTCTTTTCTTCCAGGTCCAATAGAAGCAACTCCATCATCTCGTAAGCGCAAGACGTCCATGGCTTCTCCTTCTGCCTCAGCGTCTAAAAAAGGTAAGAAGAAGGCCTCTTCCTCTGGTACTTTACCTCCCAATCCTAGCCCACTTTCAAAGAAGAGGGTGTCTAGCCTTTGTAACATCCCAGATTTTTAACCCCTGATTATTAATATGTTAATTTTAAAGCTTATTGATAATTAATTATTTTATTCTTGATTTCAAAGTGATTTATTATGAATGATAATATTAGATAGTTTTATTATGAGAAAATAAATATTTTTCACATTAGCCCTTGTTTGGGGACCTTGAAGTAATTTTAGAAAGATTTTGGAGGGAAAGAAAATAAAATTATTATTTCTTCAAAAACTGGTCAAAACACTCGAGTGTTTTTGGGAGTACTCGAGTATTTTGGTCAGAGTTGACGAGTTAGTGCGTTTGGTGAGTCACCGCCAACGAGTCACCGCCGTTTGACACGAAATCAAGCCTTCAACACGTCCATGGCTTTTGTGTCGAGCTGCATGAACTTCATGAATGGCTATTTAAGCCATGGTTGATGAATCAATCAACCCCTTTGCTCAATTCGTGAAGTGTTGCGTGTGTTAGGGTTTCTGAATTGATTCAATCGATTCTCCTTCTCTGGGTTGATTCGAACCACAAATCATACACCATTGTGAAGCTCACATTCAGGGCTTCACAAATATACCAAGATTGTGAGTTGAGAGTTCGTAGATTGGAAGAATCGAAGCTTGGAAGTTGGAGTCCGTTTGCTGTGTAAGGTTTCCTGGAGCTTACTTTGGAGCTCGATTTTGGTAAGCTCAGGCAACCTTTCCATGTAAATCTTCTTTCTTTAGCTAGTACGTATTGTAGAGAGTTTATAGAGACTAATTTCCCCAATTTTTATGGCTGTTTCATGCATCAACCAATTCAATCTTGGTGCTCTGCTGAAACTGCTCTGTTTCAGTGTGGAGTTTGGGGGAATCAGCTTGGAAGCTAAATTTTGGGTAAAGTCTCTGTTGATTCACGTCTAAGAGGTAAGGGGGAAGCTCTCTATTCACTAGATAGAGTTTAAATTGCATGCATTTGATTAGAGAGCCACCAAGAGGCTCTAAGGGCTTAGTTTGAATAGGGAAATTGGTTTGGAGACCAACCTGCACTCTAAAATTGTTCTGAGCAAGTTCTATATGTTGCATGTGAGCTATATGCAAGTTATTTTCATGCCAAAAGTGTTTGGAACTGAATTTGGATTGTTGAGTTGTTAAAAATGTGTTCTTGTGCATAATTGTTGCTCAGATTGGATTCAGTGTATTAAGCTATGGTTTCTGTGTTGGAACATGTTTAATATGTATAATGTAAGCTCTGTTGGTCATTGGATTGGATTAGAATTGGCTGGAATTGGAAATGGTATGTTAATCTGCAAATTACAATGTTATCTGTCTGAAAACACTCGAGTAGTGGGGTTGATACTCGAGTATTTCGACCAAAACTGAAACATGAATTTCTGGAAAATGAAGAACACTCGAGTATCATGAAGAACACTCGAGTAATTTGGTAAAATCTGAAGAACACTCGAGTAACTATGTAGAACACTCGAGTATTTTGGTGAAAACTGAAACATGAATTTCTGGAAAATGAAGAACACTCGAGTAGTTTTACCTAGAATACTAGAAATACCATTTTCAATTCTGAACCATTTGGTCAAAACTTAAATGACAATAATCCAAACGATCTAAGACTTAAAAGAAATTGATTGATGATACGATTATTTCGTTTGGATGACGGGACGTTGCTCGGGTGGCACGTTATATATATTATCAATTGAGGTAGACCAATCAATTTCTTTAAGTTAAGAGCTTGAGTGCTGGATTGTTTATTCACGTTCGGGTGGCATGAGTAGGACCTTTGGAATTACTAAAAGTTGCTGCTAGCTCGATGACACATTAAGGTGGACAATGTGGGCAGTATGTGGTATACTGTTGATTTGATGACTCAACGGTGTGTTGCACACAAGTGGTAAGGTTTACGTTTTGGCGACGTGACGTTCATCAGACATGGTGACGTTGTTTATCACCTCTGTTGTGTATCACAAGTGATAAGGTTTACGTCCTTAGGCGACGTGACGTTCATCAGATGTGGTGACGTTTTTTATCACACCCGTTTTATGTTGAGAAGTGATAGGTTTACGTCCTTGGGCGACGTGACGTTCACCAATTAGTGTGACGTTTTTATCACTGCCGAGCTAGTACGCCATACGTTTTGGTAACGTATTCGTGATTTGGAAATACATTGTTTAATTGGATTGGCGTCCGTGAGGACATTAGAGGGAGAATCTCAGAAAAATAAGGATGTCAGGCATCACGCCACTTGCCCTTAATTTAGTTAAGGCTGGATATCAAGAATGAGTGTGTGAACATCTTATTTGCATTAAGTGTTTGCTAAGTGTTAACTATGGCTATTAACTGATTTGGGGTTATCTGTGCATAATCATGTACTCCAACATTTATGCTCTATTGATTATGTGTATAGATTTGCTTACCCTTATGCCCTTGTAGGTGATGTCACGTTACACCGCTTGTATCGAGGTCCGCCCACTTCTTAGTGGCATATGGATCTGCGAGGATTGCCGAGTGGTGTATGAGGGTGAGGTAGTGGTTACCTTTGATCACCCTAATCCACTGGTTCGGTTACATCCTCGTAGGTTTAGGATTCCCATCATATACCCTATGCATGTACCAACTTTTATACTTACCTTGGATCATCTCCCACTCGACCAGCTCGCTTGTATCACAGTTTTCAATTCGGACCTACCCGCCCATACCCTTTTTCTTTTAGAGTCATTCGAGAGGAGACTTCCCCATCTATTTCAAGGAGCCTTATTAAGGTCACGTTTTCATCAGACCTTGTACCCAGTGGTAGGGTAACTACTCCTTCAAATAAGATCAAGGAGGATCCTATCGAAGACAAGAGCGGAAGCGAGCTTGTCGTTCATTCTATCGGGAGTCAATGGAGAGGCGATGATCCCTAAGTATGTGCATAAGGTAAATGATGAGGATCAGGGATCCGGTGTGATGGTTGCTGTGGAGGAGATTTGCTGCTGATGATGATGTTAGATGATGATTGTTGTTACTTCTTGGAGACTTCTACTACTACTGCTACTACCAGTGCTATGAGACCAGCTTTGGAGTTTTGATATTTTGGTTATGGGAATACTCCTTTTGAAAACTCTTGAGTTATGGTCTATTTCTATGTTCGTATATGTACATAACCTTATGGACTTGTTCTAGGAGTTTGGAGTTCTTTATCGCTGGACTATGTATTACGTATCTTTTGATATATATAAAATCCATGTTTATATTATAGTTTATTACATAGTCCTGTTATTTCCGCTTACTCATATATTGATTTAAAATGGATTCGGCTATGACATTTTGAGATGGTATCAGTTGGTTAGATGAAAAATTGGATGGCATTACTTAAGTTCTGTTATATGAAATTCTATCTTCAAAAAGGATGCTATCTAGAATTTGCGAAACTATTTTCTGAGCAAAGCAAATGTCGAATTCGTTTTTGAAAAGTAATATGTAAATTATTCTCCAAATATCCTATGCTTTGGTTTGTGCACCCTACTCTTTAGAATTAGAAAGAAAAATTTTGAATCCAGTATTTTCTATCAATTAAACAAGTCCATATATTCTCAAGTAATAGCATTCATTTTGTATTAATTACTTGGGCTATTTTGAGGGTGTCACACTTAGTGGTATCAGAGCAAAAGTCAGATCCTGTAGTAGTGGAAGTAGCTCCAGAAAGGTAGTCATCAACATCAAGCAGGTATCCACAGGGCATATTTATTGTTTTGAATATCAGTATCTTGCTCGAATGGAGCAATTGATACAGTGTAGAAATTGTATGCATTGATGAAAGCTATTGTTATAACCTTAGGATAGGTTGTGTGGAGCATGTTTCTTTAGTCCATCATATGTGACCATAAGCAATAGCGCAGGTCTATTATGACGACTAGAAACCAAAATCGCACCGATGCGATATTAGAAAGAATCACCGGTGTGATGGAATCTATGCATCAATGGCAGCAACAGCAATCTCAACAACCACCCCATCAATATAATGTTGGTAATTCAGAAGCTAAGAGTTTGGCGGATTTTAGAAGTTGTAATCCACCTAAATTCGAAGGAGGATTTAAGCCTGAGGAGGCTAATAAGCGGATTTCATACTATGGATAAAATTTTCAGGACATTAGACTGCACTGAGGCTCAAAAGATGGCATATGCAGTTTATATGTTAGAATACGAGGCGGAGAACTGGTGGAATCACACAGTTCAGCTCCTGCACTTTGAAGGAAGGGATATTAATTGGGGTGTGTTTACGGAAAAGTTTCTCAATAAATACTTCCCGGAAGACTTAAGAAGGAAGAAGGAAATTGAGTTTCTGCAATTAAAGCAAGGAGACATGAGTGTGGGTGAGTACGCAGCTAAGTTTGAGGAACTGATGAAGTACTCTCCATACTACCAAAACAATCCCGATGAGAGAAGCAAATGTATCAAGTTTGAAAGTGGTTTGAAACCTGAACTAAAATCTGTTTTTAGTTATCAAAAGATTCAAAGTTTTCCCACGTTGGTAGATATGTGTCGGATGTATGAGGATGATAAGAAGGCTGAAGTATTAGCTGATCAAGCAAAGAGTAACCAGCCGAGTTATGGACCACATAGAAAGAAAAGATTTGATCCTCGGAATAAGGGTCCATATTTTGACCAGAACCGAGGCAAAGGAAGAGTTGAAGTTAAGTGTAACACCTAAGTTTATTTACCCTTTTATACCCTTAATTAAAATAGTGAATTTAAAATTTTCTTTTTAATTTATAAAAATCTCCCGTCAAACGGACGGAGTTTCGTTTGTTTTTAGGACTTTCCCAAAAATTCCGGTTTTCCTGCAACCTGATAAACAACATCATTCAAATTTCAAAGCCAGCAGGGCTATTCACATATATATATATATATATATATATATCATCTAGTGCCACATCGTGCACACATCAAGATACCACAGTATGAGACATCAGAGTATAAGCATCAGAGTTAAGCGGAATATAAACAAGTTGGAAAACAGTTTTTTCCCCAAAATAAGACCCCTTCCCAAAAGGAGTCGTCCTGGGCCCCCAAAAAGCTATTTACATTATATATACAACAAAAGTGATTCACATCAGGTCATCGGGCCCAGGACATTCCCATGTCCTACATAACTATAAGTGACCTACTCTCCCTGTGAGGGAGAGTACTCCTGCTCGGCCTGATCGGGTGCAAACTCTTCCTCAGTACCTGTGGAGATAGTAAGGAGTGAGTATTACACATAAAATGGGGAGGCAGTTTCCAATTAAGACATAATGTAACACTAAGCCACACACATATAGCAGTTCAATCACAGCAAAATAAGAGTCAATGTATCACAATTCATTTTCAAGTATTCATTAGTTTCTCAAGTCAATTTTTACCTCTTTATACTCATGCATTAATCTCATAATGCCCTTTTATTCTCTTTTCATCATTTATAATCACATTTCTCATTCAGTGCGTTCCAGTTACGTCTTTACTGCGTTCGCACCCACAGCGCGATAACGTCTTACCACGTCTGTACGACACTCCCGGTTACAATCGGTTTGCATCACTAGGAATTTTAACGCTCCTGCCAGGCATTTGGTACACCCAAGGGTCTCTCGCTCAACCAGGACTTTCTCACCCAAAAGGCTTCACCTGTTAGGCTATGCTATCACATAATTTCCACAATTCAATTACATTCAGTTATTTGAATTCATTCACTTTTCACATTCTCAACACATTTTAGATCTTTTAGTCCGGCAGCGAATTAAGTCTTGGTGCATTGATGCCTAACAGGGAATTTGTACCTAATGGGATTTTAGCCTGGTTGAGCACTTGGCCCTTAGGACTTTGGTACACCCGGTAGGGGCACCTAGTCTATCAATGCACCGATCCTCAATTCCACTGCACTTTCCATTATTATTTACTTTATTCATTATTGTCATTCTTTGCCTTGAATTCTAATCAACATAATATCTCAGTCATTTCACAAATCAAGCATTCAAATCATCAACAATTACCAAATATCAAGATGGAAATATCAACATCAAAATAATTTCCCTAAGTCATAAATTCTATTTTTAATAATTATTCTATATCATATCAACCTAAACTAACACATAACTCTTAGTACCCATTATATGCATATTGTAAACTAAACCCCAGAGTACGGTAATACTCACTATAACCCACTCCTTACCTTAAATTAGCAAGAAGTAAATAGAACCTTAGTGAGCCCTAGCTCAAAATCTTGGAAACTTGAATTTCCTAAGTCTAGCTTGCCACCTCAATAAGGAAATGATGAAATGATGGTACACAATCCTATTTGAGAGAGCACAAGATGAGTGATCCTTGTCCTTGCCTTGGTTTGGGTTGGAAGGCATGAAACAAAATCCCTACATAACCATGAGTGCAAGAACCCTAAGGTTTTAAACATAATTTCTATGAACTAAGGAAAGTTGGAATGGAAAGGAAATCAATATATGGCATGAAGCTTAACTTACCCCAACAATGGTGGAAATTGAAAAACCAAGAAGAAGGAAGGAGGGAGCAAATCGTGTGAATCAAGGGAGAGAAAGGAATGAACTCTTAGCCAAAATCCATGATGCAAGCTTGATGGGTTTGGTTGATTTTGGGTTGAGGTGCCCAAGAATCAAGTGTTTGATGATGAAAGTGATGGAAGTGTTCTTGGAGCTTGAAGGGAAATGGTGAAGGTGATGAGTTGTGTTGGTATGGGATTGTGAAGGAATGAAGGGCTTTTAGTGTTTTGTTTCCCTTGCCATGCTGCTGCCAAAATCGTGTGGCTGGTGTGGCAAACATAGCCACCAAGCCAGAATCAACGCACCAGATTCAATCTGGTCTGCGCCACGCGCCTGGGCGCATGCTAGGCTCGCCTGGGCGGGAGATCAGCACCAGCACCAAGCTGGTGCATGGCTGGTGCGGTCAAGGAGGTTTTTGGCGCGCCACACGCAAACTGGTGCGGCTGGTGCGCATCACCACTCGCCTGGGCGAATTGGTGCCTCGCCTGGGCGGGTTTTTCACTGCCTGGTGCACTTATGAACAGTGCACCCGCCTGGGCGCATGGCTGGTGCGCCTGGGCGAGAAACAGGGTGTTCGACCTTCGATTCACCGTAAGTTTTTCGTTAACCGTCGGATCTGGTCCAAATTTTTAGATAAGCTTCTTCACCCCATAAACTTCATATCCAACGGTGGAATATATTTTCTTAGCATCCTATAATAAATTTCTAATTTTCTCTTTTTGGTCGATTTATAACATCTAAAACGCCGATTTAACTCCCGATTTCGCTTATATGACTTTGCCCGAAGCCACAACTGCCTTCTATACAACCCCAAGGACTTATAATCACCACTCACCTATCTACCAAAATTCATTAATTCATTATTCCAATTTTTCTTAGGTTTTTATTTAATAATTTCATTTAAAATAAAGTTTTGGATGTTTCAATTCTCTCCCACTTACCTGAATTTCGTCCTCGAAATTCGTCGAACAATTGTGGATGAGACTACCTGATCTTGTCCTCCAGTTCCCATGTAGCCTCTTCCACATTGTTCCTGATCCAAATAACTTTCACCAAAGAGATTTCCTTGCCTCTGAGCTGCTTCACCTGCCTGTCTTCAATTCTAACTGGCAGAACCTCGAAAGTTAAGTTCTCCATCAAAGGAAAATCGTCTAAGGTAACCACATGCGAAGGATCATGGACGTATTTCCTTAATTGTGAAACATGAAACACGTCATGAAGCCTTGACAAGTGAGGGGGTAAGGCAATCTTGTAAGCCACTGGGCCAACCTTCTTCAGAATCTCATAAGGCCCAACAAACCGAGGAGTTAGTTTCCTGGACTTAATTGCCCTACCGATTCCTGTAACCGGAGACACTCTTAGGAATACATGCTCCCCAACATCAAACTCCAAAGGTCTCCTTCGCCTATCAGCATAACTCTTCTGGCGATCCTGTGAAGTTTTCATCTTATTCTTGATCATTGTGATCTTCTCAGTTGTTTCTTTCACAATATCAGGACCTGTCAACAGATTCTCACCTATCTGGAACCAACACAGAGGCGTCCTACATTTCCTCCCGTAGAGAGCCTCAAATGGTGCCATACCGATACTGGAGTGAAAACTGTTGTTGTAAGTAAACTCCATCAAAGGTAGTAACTGCTCCCAACTACCGGCTTGTTCCAGAACAATTGCTCTCAACAAATCCTCGAGTGTCTGGATAGTACGCTCCGATTGTCCGTCTGTTTGCGGATGGTAAGCCGTACTAAATTTTAGCTTAGTACCCAATGCCTCCTGAAGACTCTGCCAAAATCTAGACAGAAATCTCGGATCACGATCGGATACAATACTGGTAGGAACACCATGAAACTTGACTATGTCCCTGATATACAACTGAGTCAACTTCTCCAGAGTATATTTCTTGTGGATAGGAATGAAATGAGCACACTTTGTAAGACGGTCCACAACCACCCAAACTGCATCACATCCTCCAGCAGTCCTTGGTAAACCCGTCACAAAGTCCATAGCTATACTGTCTCATTTCCACTCTGGAATATCAAGTGATCGCAAAGGACCACCAGGCTTTTGATGCTCAATCTTAACTTTCTGACAAGTTAGGCAATGAGACACGTGATCGGCCACATCAGTTTTCAACTTCGGCCACCAATAAATCCTTTTCAAATCTTGGTACATCTTTGTTGCACCAGGATGGAAATTCATCTTGGTTCGATGCGCTTCCTATAGGATATCTCTTCTAACTTCAAAATCCATAGGAACACATATCCGACCCCTAAATCGGATAATGCCATCAGAACCTTTCACAAAGTCGGGCTCTTCATTGCCCGATGCCCCTTCTAACAACTTTTGCAATTCCGAATCGTCGGCTTGTCTTTCTTTAATAAGACCAATCAAATCATTAGTAACCTGCAACATTTCTAGAACGATGCTCTTCTCTTTCACTTGCATGTTCAAGTTGAGGTCACTGAACTCTTGGATCAATTGCATCTCTTTCACTATCAGATTGCTGACATGCAAAGTCTTACGACTTAGTGCATCAGCCACTACATTGGCTTTTCCCGGATGATACTGAAGATCGAAGTCGTAGTCTTTCAGAAATTCCATCCATCTCCTCTTTCTCATATTCAACTCTTTTTGATCGAAGAGATAGCGAAGACTTTTATGATCGCTAAAGACTTCGAACTTTGAACCATATAAATAATGCCTCCAGATTTTCAAAGCAAAAACCACTGCCGCCAACTCAAGATCATGAGTGGGATAGTTCTGTTTCATACTGCCTCAATTGTCTGGATGCATAAGCTATGACTTGCCCTTGCTGCATCAACACACAACCCAACCCTTGTTTAGAAGCATCACAATACACCACAAAGGATTGAGTCGGGTCCGGCAAAATTAACACTGGGGAACTAGTCAACCGCCTCTTCAATTCTTGGAAACTACCTTCACATTTCGGGGACCACTCAAACGGAACACCTTTCCGTGTAAGAGTTGTCAAAGGAAGGGCCAATTTAGAAAACCCCTCAATAAACCTCCGATAATACCCAGCCATACCAAGAAAGCTTCTAATCTCAGTAATGGACTTAGGTCTCTCCCACTTAAGTACCGCTTCCACCTTAGAAGGATCGACAACAACACCCTTCTCAGAAATGACATGCCCCAGAAACTGCACTTCATTCAACCAGAAACTACATTTAGAAAGCTTTGCATAAAGCTGTTTGGATTTGAGAATTTGCAGCACAATTCTCAGATGCTCAGCGTGCTCACTTGGACTCTTAGAATAGATGAGAATGTCGTCGATAAAGACTATGACAAAAGAATCCAAGTACGGCCTGAAAATCCTGTTCATATAGTCCATGAAGATGGCCGGAGCATTAGTGAGACCAAAGGACATAACCACATACTCAAAATGTCCATATCTCGACCTGAATGCCGTTTTAGGAATGTCCTCCTCTCGGATACGGATCTGATGGTATCCCGATCGAAGGTCAATCTTAGAAAATACAGCTGCTCCTCGCAATTGGTCCAACAAATCGTCAATGCGAGGGAGAGGATATTTGTTTTTCACAGTGACCGCATTCAACTGCCTGTAGTCGATGCACATTCGGAGACTTCCGTCCTTCTTTTTAACAAAAAGAATCGGAGCTCCCCAAGGTGACACACTCGGTCTAATCAAACCCTTGGCCAAAAGCTCCTCTATCTGCTTTTTCAACTCTTCTAACTCCGGAGGTGCCATCCGGTACGGGGCTATTGAAATAGGACCTGCATCAGGCATCAGATCAATACTAAACTCCACTTCTCTGTTTGGCGGTAATCCAGGAATCTCTGCAGGAAAGACTTCTGGAAATTCGCAGACTATCGGTATCTGACTGATCTCTGCCTCCTCATTCATCTCCAGGGCAGATAAAGAAAGATCACTGATAGTAATTGATTTCTGATGACAGTCAATCAGAACATGGTGCCGAGACATCCAGTCCATGCCCAGAATGATGTCAAGTTTAGTTAGAGGCAAACAGATTAGATTTACTTTGAATTCCCGCTCCAATACTCGAAGTAGGCAATCCAAACACATAGTTGATGTGACTACAGAAGAATTTGTGGGTGTAGAGACAGATAATTTATAAGGCATTTCTATTGCAGACAACCCTAACTTCTTCATGCAATCGGCAGAAATAAATGAATGAGTAGCTCCGCAATCAAAGAGAATACCACAAGGAATACTATTAACATAACCGGTACCTCTAATCAGTTCATCAGCATCAGTAACTTCCTCGCCGTCCAGAGTATACACTTTGCCCTTCCGAGTCACCCTGTTGTCACCAGCTTTCTGAACCTTAGCCACATTCACCTCCTTCTTAACTACGTTTCTAGGACAATTGGTCATCATGTGACCCGGATGACCGCATCTGTAACAGGTCATTCACCTCTTGCTCGGATCCAGTCTCCAGCAATCTCCCCTGTGCTGCTTGCCACAGTGTGGACAAGTCGGAATAGAACCATAGGTACTCACTACCGGGCCTGATCTAGGCTGGGAGTAAGGACCTGGTCGCTGCACCGAACTCTTGCCCCTGACAGGACCTCCAGACTTCTGCACATTCTTGCTGCGTTTCTCAGCTGCACGTTGCTTGCGACTCTTTTCATACGTGCTAGTCATGTTGATCAGTTGAGACAAGTTGCTGATGTTCTGATATTCAAAGGCCATCTTGATCTCAGAACGAAGTCCGGTCTCGAACTTGATGCACTTGGTCCATTCATCTGCATCCCTGTAACTCCCTGCATATCGGATCAAGTCCTCAAACCTAGCAGCATATTCATCGACGCTCATGTTCCCTTGCACGAGCTGCAGAAAAGTTATCTCCTTCTCCCTACGAACATCTTCAGGAAAGTATTTGCCCAGAAAACGATTCTTGAACAAATCCCATGTGATCGCCTGATTGTTCGCCTCCAATCCCCTCCGCATTTGTTGCCACCAGTGTTCCGCTTCACTAGTCAGCATGTACTGTGCTAGCAGAACCTTCTGTTCCTCCGGTGGTGCCATAGTATTAAGAATCTTCTCGATCTCTTGCAACCATAGTTGTGCCCCATCGGGATTGAACCCACCTTCGAACTTCTGCGGATCGTTCTTTCTGAACCGCGCCAACCAATCAATAGCAACTGGAGCTGGAGGTTGAGGAATCATTGCAGCCGCTGTTGCTGTCGCTGCTGCTGCGATGTTATTCCCCTGATTCTGTTGCATCTGTGCCATCTGCTCCAGAATAGCTCGGATCCCATCATTATCGATCCGTCTACCACCCATTTTGTTTAGTCATGCACAAGGCCGACAGTTAATTCTTAATAGCATAATTAATAGTATAAACATCCTATCAATAAACTCTAGACTCTAAACTATAATTATCGATCACTCGCTCGGTGAGTAATCACTGGAGTAGCTCATAACTCCAAAGGCCGAGGGAAACTGCTCTGATACCATAAAATGTAACACCTAAGTTTATTTACCCTTTTATACCCTTGATTAAAATAGTGAATTTAAAATTTTCTTTTTAATTTATAAAAATCTCCCGTCAAACGGACGGAGTTTCGTTTGTTTTTAGGACTTTCCCAAAAATTCCGGTTTTCCTGCAACCTGATAAACAACATCATTCAAATTTCAAAGTCAGCAGGGCTATTCACACACATATATATATATATATATATATATATATATATCATCTAGTGCCACATCGTGCACACATCAAGATAGCACAGTATGAGACATCAGAGTATAAGCATCAGAGTTAAGCGGAATATAAACAAGTTGGAAAACAGTTTTTTCCCCAAAATAAGACCCCTTCCCAAAAGGAGTCGTCCTGGGCCCCCAAAAAGCTATTTACATTATATATACAACAAAAGTGATTCACATCAGGTCATCGGGCCCAGGACATTCCCATGTCCTACATAACTATAAGTGACCTACTCTCCCTGTGAGGGAGAGTACTCCTGCTCGGCCTGATCGGGTGCAAACTCTTCCTCAGTACCTGTGGAGATAGTAAGGAGTGAGTATTACACATAAAATGGGGAGGCAGTTTCCAATTAAGACATAATGTAACACTAAGCCACACACATATAGCAGTTCAATCACAACAAAATAAGAGTCAATGTATCACAATTCATTTTCAAGTATTCATTAGTTTCTCAAGTCAATTTTTACCTCTTTATACTCATGCATTAATCTCATAATGCCCTTTTATTCTCTTTTCATCATTTATAATCACATTTCTCATTCAGTGCGTTCCAGTTATGTCTTTACTGCGTTCGCACCCACAGCGCGATAACATCTTACCACGTCTGTACGACACTCCCGGTTACAACCGGTTTGCATCACTAGGAATTTTAACGCTCCTGCCAGGCATTTGGTACACCCAAGGGTCTCTCGCTCAACCAGGACTTTCTAACCCAAAAGGCTTCACCTGTTAGGCTATGCTATCACATAATTTCCACAATTCAATTACATTCAGTTATTTGAATTCATTCACTTTTCACATTCTCAACACATTTTAGATCTTTTAGTCCGGCAGCGAATTAAGTCTTGGTGCATTGATGCCTAACAGGGAATTTGTACCTAATGGGATTTTAGCCTGGTTGAGCACTTGGCCCTTAGGACTTTGGTACACCCGGCAGGGGCACCTAGTCTATCAATGCACCGATCCTCAATTACACTGCACTTTCCATTATTATTTACTTTATTCATTATTGTCATTCTTTGCCTTGAATTCTAATCAACATAATATCTCAGTCATTTCACAAATCAAGCATTCAAATCATCAACAATTACCAAATATCAAGATGGAACATATCAACATCAAAATAATTTCCCTAAGTCATAAATTCTATTTTTAATAATTATTCTATATCATATCAACCTAAACTAACACATAACTCTTAGTACCCATTATATGCATATTGTAAACTAAACCCTAGAGTACGGTAATACTCACTATAACCCACTCCTTACCTTAAAATAGCAAGAAGTAAATAGAACCTTAGTGAGCCCTAGCTCAAAATCTTGGAAACTTGAATTTCCTAAGTCTAGCTTGCCACCTCAATAAGGAAATGATGAAATGATGGTACACAATCCTATTTGAGAGAGCAGAAGATGAGTGATCCTTGTTCTTGCCTTGGTTTGGGTTGGAAGGCATGAAACAAAATCCCTACATAACCATGAGTGCAAGAACCCTAAGGTTTTAAACATAATTTCTATGAACTAAGGAAAGTTGGAATGGAAAGGAAATCAATATATGGCATGAAGCTTAACTTACCCCAACAATGGTGGAAATTGAAAAACCAAGAAGAAGGAAGGAGGGAGCAAATCGTGTGAATCAAGGGAGAGAAAGGAATGAACTCTTAGCCAAAATCCATGATGCAAGCTTGATGGGTTTGGTTGATTTTGGGTTGAGGTGCCCAAGAATCAAGTGTTTGATGATGAAAGTTATGGAAGTGTTCTTGGAGCTTGAAGGCAAATGGTGAAGGTGATGAGTTGTGTTGGTATGGGATTGTGAAGGAATGAAGGGCTTTTAGTGTTTTGTTTCCCTTGCCATGCTGCTGCCAAAATCGTGTGGCTGGTGTGGCAAACTTAGCCACCAAGCCAGAATCAACGCACTAGATTCAATCTGGTCTGCGCCACGCGCCTGGCGCATGCTAAGCTCGCCTGGGCGGGAGATCAGCACCAGCACCAAGCTGGTGCATGGCTGGTGCGGTCAGGGAGGTTTTTGGCGCGCCACACGCAAACTGGTGCGGCTGGTGCGCATCACCACTCACCTGGGCGAATTGGTGCCTCGCCTGGGCGGGTTTTTCACTGCCTGGTGCACTTATGAACAGTGCACCCGCCTGGGCGCATGGGTGGTGCGCCTAGGCGAGAAACAGGGTCTTCGACCTTCGATTCGCCGTAACTTTTTCGTTAACCGTCGGATCGGGTCCAAATTTTTAGATAAGCTTCTTCACCCCATAAACTTCATATCCAACGGTGGAATTTATTTTCTTAGCATCCTATAATAAATTTCTAATTTTCTCTTTTCGGTCGATTTATAACATCTAAAACGCCAATTTAACTCCCGATTTCGCTTATATGACTTTGCCCGAAGCCACAACTGCCTTCTATACAACCCCTAGGACTTATAATCACCACTCACCTATCTACCAAAATTCATTAAGTCATTATTCCAATTTTTCTTATGTTTTTATTTAATAATTTCATTTAAAATAAAGTTTAGGATGTTACATTAAGGATGGGGTTAAGTCTCGCAGTAATGCTCCTTACTGTGAGAAGTGTAAACATCATCATTATGGAAGGATCTGCTGGACAACAAGTAATTGCTTCAATTGTGGGAAGCAGGGTCATATTGCCCGTTACTGCAGAGAAACCGTGAAAAGTAACCACACCAGATTTGCTAGCAAACCAAAGACTCAAGGCAAAGTGTTTACCATGACTAGAGCAGAAGTTAACCAATCTCCTAATATCGAGCAAGGTAACCCTTTATTTCAAAACGAACTTTACATGACTGTGTTCGATTTGGGAGTTACCTGTAACATCCCTAATTTTAATCCCAAGTATAATTATAAGTTCTATCGAATTAAATAATTGTATCTTGAAGTCAATCGCTTAAGTGTTTGGTATTTTTATAAAATACATAATTACAAAGGCATATTTAATTATATTTTAAAGTGAATTCTTTTAAAAAGAAAATTATCATATTAAAGTAATACTAAATAGTTTGAGATATTTTACTTAAATCTTATATATTCAATAATGAATTATGTTAGTGTTTTAAATATTCGACTCTAGAACATTTTTAAACAAAAAATAATAAATAAATATATTTGCTTATTTGATTTGATGACTAAGTTCTATTTTTAGATACTCTTGAAAATAATGTTGATTGCTATTTACTATAATCAATAAATAAATAAACAAAAGATAAAAAAAAATAATAATAAAAAAAAGGGTATGAACCGTGTGTGGTATTTGTATTTGGGTTAAAAACCCTATTATTTCCCTTCTTATTGCCTCGGTGCCGCCACCCCCATTTCCTTCTTCTCCATAACCTACCGCCGTCCCCCACCCTCCGTGGCCCTCTTTCTCCCTTGTGCTCTCTCTCTCCGGCGCTGCTTCAGCCCTTCCCTCTCCTCTGGTCGCGTCACCAACCAGCCACCACAACTGACGCGCGTAACCTCCCTCCAGTTGCGATCCGCCGCAGCCGTAGTCCATGCCGCCACCGTCGCAGTTCTCTCTCTCCGATCGACTCTCCCTCTCCTTGGCTGCCACTCGAGCTCTCCCTCTACAGTCGCGATTCGCGACTTGGTGCCCTAGGGCCGCCATCGCTGCTGCTCCTCCCTGGACCAAGAGGTCCCGGTTTACGACCCTTCTTCTCCCTCTGCTTTTGGTTGGTCGCTGCTGCCGTTGCTGGTTCGCCGCCGCTCGTGCTCGTCGTTGCTGCCGCCACCAAAGCCGTCACTGCCTCCTCCTTGAACCGGCGACGTAGCTTCAGGGTCAAACCACCTTCGTGGCTGCTAACCCACCCTTGGATGTTATGCTGTGTATCAAACCGATCTTCTCCATTCCTACAGAATCGAAGTTAATGGTAAATCCATGATACTTTCTTAATTGCTCTTTGTTGCATTTTAATTATAATAATATTAATAATAATTATAATCATAATTAGTGATAATTGTGTTGTTAAATTGTTTTGGAATGTTATTATGTTTTTGGAAAAATAAGTGATACTGTGACTTAGTATGAATTTTTAATTATACTGATTGGGGATAATTTCGGATTACTCGCTATGTCGAACGATTGGTTTTAAAAATATTTTGTAAAATGTGCTGGGTTCCTAAGTAAGTGAGCTCCTCAGTTAATTAGGAAACTAATATAATCGGCATGATGTTAATTCGAGTTAGGACGTTGAACCTTAATTTCAAACTGAAGGGAAGTGTAATTGTTTTAATATTATAAAGGCGATTTGGATTTGTTTTTGAATCGAGCACACTTCCTTTTAGTTCGGAATTAATAGTGTCAAGTAACAACATTTGATTTTGTGGCTTGAAACTAAAACTAATTAACTTAAATGAATTTGTGTAATTATGTTAGTTTCAAAAAGTTAATGTATTTTCAACAAAAAGCTGTACTATCTTATTGAAGGGACAACGGTTTTTAATTTCATTTGACTATGATTTATGAATTTTAAGTATACGATGTCGAACTTGGCTTGCTTCGATTTCCAAACTAAAGTTCCCTTTTTTAAAGCTTCAACGTGTTAACTTTAATATGATTTTGACGCGTTTTCACATTTGCTATTAGTTTACTAATTTATTTTTAATGTTTGGTTTTGAGAACACCGAAATGGTTCCTTATTAACACTTTGTTAGATTATCTTGCATATAATGGGAAATATATATTTTCATATTGTATGAATCGAACAACTAATCCAATAATGATATTAATATAGTGTAAATAAAAAGGATTAAATGATTGTTGTTTGTCACGTGAGTAAGACTTTGTGCGTTATATTGATTATTATTTATTTTATATAATATGATTAGATGACGAAGGAGCTTGAGAACTTGTCGCCACGTGTAAGCAATGGGCTAGGATACTTTTGGAAAGTGTCGCATAAAAAGGAGCGTGTCTTTGGAAAAGCAAGGTGTCTTTGGAAAAGCAAGGTAAGGGAGTGGTTATAGTGAGCATTGGTTTGTTCTAGGGAATAGGTTCAAATTAGTTCATAAGAGCTTGCTAGGATTTGTATGTTATTTTGGTGTTATTAAATTCCTAGGATTATGAAGGAATAGAGTAGTTTGATTTAATTAAAGAAATAAAAAGTAAACTTTGAGAATGCAAAGAAATTGGTATGTTTTGATGCTAAATGTTCTTTATATTAAATGTTGATTGAGTTGGTGAATATCTGTTAATGTGAGCAATTGAATTAATTTGTGAATTATATGAAGTATGTGTGGATTTTACTTTTATGTGATAATGCAAATAATGCTGCCAATGTTTGTAAGTGTGATAAAAGTCTTGAATGTAAATAAATAGAATTATAAGAATAATTAAAGTTGCAGCTATGATTGATCCTTGGGATACACCGACCCATTAGGTGCCCTGTTAGGTGCAAGTTACCCATTAGGCACAAGTTACCCAATCTAGGTGCAAGTTACCTATTAGGTCCCGTAAATGCCCGTTAGGCGGGAGTATCCAATGGATCAATCATGCTGCACAATAATAAAAGTTTTGAAAAATAGAAAATGTGAATGTGATGGTAAAAGAGTTGAGATGTTGTTTTTAGTCCTAATGGGTGTCAACCGTGGCCTAATAGGTGGCAAGTTACCTGGATTGGGTGAAAGTTCTAGTGGGTGTGAAAAGCCTAACAGGTGCGCTAATCCCTAATGGTAAAGAAAAGATAAAATGGTTTAAAATATGATGAGATGTGTGTATGTTGTCCTCTGACCGTGAGGAGACATACGATGTTATTTGGGTATGTTAGCCTCTGATAGTGAGGTGACATACGGTGTATGATTTCGAAAGAGTGTATGACTTATGGTTATGAGTTGAAAACTGATAATATGAGTAATTGAAGGTAATGAAAATGGAATCACAAATACGAAAGGTGAAACAAGATGATAAGTAATGAGAAATATAAATGAAATCTGAAATGGATTGCCATGTTGTGAATGCATGTTATTTGTCTGTGGATAAATTGTGCTATATGATCTAATTGATAATTGTGTCTGACTTAGTGGGTAATTATGTCTAATGAGAAATTGCTTTCCTATTTCATGTGCAATGCTCACTCCCTTACTATCCTTTACAGGTACAGAGATTGAGATTGCACTATTACTGGCCGAGCAGGAGTGCACTCCACACCGTGGAGTGTAATTTAGTTTAGAGTGTATTATGGTCATTTTATTATAATTAATCTATTTTGGGTTTTTGAAATAATCTAATCATTGTAAGCCCGAGTTTGTTATTTGTCGTTGTTAGGGCTGGTAAAGTTAATTATTATATTTAGAAGTTGAAATGTTTTTCTGGATTGTACTGGTTTGACAGGTGAAAATTCTAAATTTTTGGGAAGTCCGATAAACAGAGGAAACTCTGTCGGATTTTCATTAAGTTTTAAAACGAAATTTTCAAGTCCTAAGTAAAAATCAACTTAATTATTAGTAATTAAACTATATAATTGTGAGGGTGTTACATTACCCATTCTTTTGCTCATTGTAAATGTGAGATTAGATTGAAGACGGATTCACCTAATTGTTTTAGAATTAGAGACTCTACGAAATTCCCCAAATTAGTGTCGAGGCATTCGATCACGACACTAAGCTAAAATAGATCTATCATCCTTTATCACATTTGGATGTGATTTTAAGGAAAGTTAACATTTCCTCCTGTGCTACTCCTACTTGATTCATGCCAAAGTATTGGAGCGTACTTTCATGTGTCGAGACCAGGACTTGGAAGGAGGAAGTTTTAAGAAAGGAAGGTAGATGTGTATGCATCAAAGTGATTGAATACACACAAGGTGATACATTTGGCGCATGACTTGAGCTTTGCAACGATCATGGTTGCTTTATTAAGGTCACGTTTTCATCAGACCTTGTATCCAGTGGTAGGGTAACTACTCCTTCAAATAAGATCAAGGAGGATCCTGTCAAAGACGAGAGCGGAAGCGAGCTTGTCGTTCATTCTATCGGGAGTCAATGGAGAGGCGATGATCCCTAAGTATGTGCATAAGGTAAATGATGAAGATCAGGGATCCGGTGTGATGGTTGCTGTGGAGGAGATTTGCTGCTGATGATGATGTTGGATGATGATTGTTGTTACTTCTTGGAGACTTCTACTACTACTGCTACTACCAGTGCTATGAGACCAGCTTTGGAGTTTTGATATTTTGGTTATGGGAATACTCCTTTTGAAAACTCTTGAGTTATTGTCTATTTCGATATTCATATATATATACATAACCTTATGGACTTGTTCTAGGAGTTTGGAGTTCTTTATCGCTGGACTATGTGTAACACCTAAGATTATTTACCCTTTTACACCCTTAAATAAAATAGTGAATTAAAAATATCTTTTTAAACTTATAAAAAATCTCCCGTCAAACGGACGGAGTTTCGTTGGTTTTTAAGACTTTTCCCAAAATTCCTGTTCTCCTGCAATCTGATAAATAACACATTTTCAAATAGCAAAGCCAGCAGGGCTATTCACATATATATATATATATATATATATATATATATATATATATATATCAGCTAGTGCATCTTCGTGCACGCATTAGAAACAAGTTTAAAACATCAGAACATAGTCATCAGAGTTAGCGGAATATAAACAAGTTAGGAAAACAGTTTTTCCCCAAAATAAGCCCCTTTCCCAAAAGGGGTCGTCCTGGGCCCCCAAAAAGCTATTTACATTTATATACAACAAAAATGATTCACATCATCGGGCCCAGGACATTCCCATGTCCTACATAATAATAAGTGACCTACTCTCCCTGTGAGGGAGAGTACTCCTGCTCGGCCTGATCTTGTGCAAACTCTTCCTCTGTACCTGTGCAGATAGTAAGGAGTGAGTATTACACATAAAATGGGGAGGCAGTTTCCAATTAAGACATAATGCGACACTAAGCCATACACAAATAACAATTCAATCACAACATAATAAGAGTCAATGTATCACAATTTATTTTCAAGTATTCATTAGTTTCTCAAATCAATTTTTATTTAACATTTTCTTAAGTCTTTCGTTCCATGTATTTTAATCATATTCATATTCTTTTCTATCTGTCCCTGGTCACGACCTACTGCGTCTGCACTCCTGTGCACTCACGACTTAATGCGTTCGGGTGTGTTTCTCAAATCCCCTGTTCAAGACCTACTGCGTTCGCACCCCCGTGCGATAACGACTTACTGCGTCCGGGTGTGTTTCTCAATCCCCTGGTCACGACCTACTGCGTTTGCACCACCGCGCGATAACGACTTACTGCGTCCGGGTATGTTTCTCAAATCCCCTGGTCACGACCTACTGCGTTCGCACCACCGCGCGATAACGACTTACTGCGTACGGGTATATTTCATTTCATTTCTTTAGCACTTTCCATTACCCAAAATAAATCACCACGTTACCCATTTCCACTATCCAATGGTCACAATTATATATTATAACTTAATTAGCACAATTCAACATAATATCACAACTCAAATCATTAGACAACATAAGCATCATCAACATCACCAAATAACAAAATGAAACATATCAACATCAAATAATTTCCCTAAGTTATAAATTCTAATTTGACAATTATTCTCTATCATATCAACCTAAACTACACAAAAATCTTAGTACCCATTATATGCATATTGTAAACTAAACCCCAGAGTAAGGTAATACTCACTATAACCAACTCCTTACCTTAAATTAGCAAAGAGTAAATAGAACCTTAGTGAGCCCTAGCTCAAAATCTTGGAAACTTGAACTTCCTAAGTCTAGCTTGCCACCTCAATAAGGAAATGATGAAATGATGATAGACAAGCCTATTTGAGAGAGCACAAGAGGAATGATCCTTGTCTTTGCCTTGGTTTGAGTTGGAAGGCATGAAACAAGGCTCCTACATGACCATGAGGGCAAGAACCCTAAGGGTCTTAGAACAAAATTCATGAACTAAGGAAAATTGGAATGGAAAGGACAAATAACTCATGGCATGAAGCTAACTTACCCAATTCAATGGTGGAAATTGAAAAACCAAGGAGAATGGAAGGAGGGAGTAACTCGTGAGAGCCAAGGAGGAAGGGGAATGAACTTCAAACAAAATCCATGGAGCAAGCTTGATGAGTTTTGGTTGATTTTGGGTTGAGGTGCCCAAGAATCGAATGTGTATGGTGGATTGATGATGGAAATGTGATGGAGATGGAGAGAACTTGATGAAGTTGATGGAGTTGCTTTGGAGTTGAAAGGTGGTGGAGTGTTTTTGTTTTTGGTGCTTCAATATTTGCCTTGGGTGCTGAGGAATCGTGTGGCTGTGGCTCATTGCTTAGCCACCAAGTTCAGATCCGACGCACCAGATCTGATCTGGGGTGCGTCGCTTGCCTGGGCGCATGCTAGGCTCGCCTGGGCGGATTCTGGCACCAGCTGGTGCTGCTGGCGCACCTGGTGCGTGGGGTGGAGGCCCTTGGCACGCCAAAACGCGATTTCTGGTGCGCTGGTGTGGTGTCGCGCTCGCCTGGGCGCACGGTTGGCTGGCCTGGGCGGTTTTTCCCCTAGCTTGGTGCACCATGAACAGTGCACCCGCCTGGGCGCATGGCTCGTGCGCCTGGGCGAAAATCAGGGTTTTCAACCTTCGATTCGCCATAACTTTGTCGTCAACCGTCGGATCGAGTCCAAATTTTTAGGCAAGCTTCTACACCTCATAAACTTCACATCCACCGGAAGGTACCTCATAAAACGTGGCCTATGGATACTTCACCACCACACCGGAAGGTACCTCATATCGTTGTACTTCACCTCCACACCGGAAGGTACCTCATACAAGTTGGCCTGTGGGTACTTCACCTCCACACCGGAAGGTACCTCATACCATTGTACTTCACCTCCACACCGGAAGGTACCTCATACATCGTGGCCTATGGGTACTTACCTCCACACCGGAAGGTACCTCATACCATCGTACTTCACCTCCACTCCGGAAGGTACCTCATACAATTTGGCTGGTGGGTACTTCACCTCCACGCCGGAAGGTACCTCATACACCACTAAATAATTATGGATCTTTGAATCTTTGAATTTCGTTTCTAAGCATTTCATTTGTTTCCAATTTCATAGATTTCATCAGTTAATCATGCCCTTATATTTTTTTTTCTAAAGTGGTATTATACCTAGTCCAACTCAACATGTTCATTACCATTCATAACTTCCAGACTCAGTATAATTTAACTCAATGTTCTCCACTTACATCAATTTCAAAATCACAATTGCACATAACCTCACCTATCAATATTAAATCAATTATCAAGTCACATTTGCACATAACATCACATATCAATATACTTATAGGCATAATCACAGTGTAATATATTATTAACTATCCTAGGGTTCCTCATCAAAACTAACAAACACCTCCTAGCAACCCAACATAAACATAATACAACTACCCCTTAGAATAAGGTAACACAAACCTCCTTACCTCAAGTCCTTAGAGTTAGAGAGAGAATTTGTGCTTGGAGCACACTTGAGTAAGAGCCACAATTCAAAAGAGAGGGAGGAACCTAAAGTCAATAAAATAAAGAGACAATTATTAGGCTTTTGCCCAAAAATCTTGAGGGAAATTCGTGACCCCATCAAGGTTCCTCTAGGTTGATGACTAAAGCTCCATGGGAGGAAGAGGGAGAGAGAAATTCGAATTCTAGGGAGAGAAAGAGAAGAACAAAATCAACAATCACTTACTTGGAGCAACAAGGAAGGACTTGGGGATGGACTTGGAGTGATTCTCTTGAGGATTGATCAATTAGAGTGGATGAATTTGTGCCCTAAAAGAGAGAGAGTTCGAATTTTCAAAGAACTAGGAGGTGGACGTCCCTTTATTTTTTTCAGCAGCTACAGCCTCTAATCGATTATTAATCGATTAAGGCTTTTCCCACTTTCTGATGTTAATCGATTAAAATGCAGCTTAATCGATTAAATTGCAGCTTAATCGATTAAGCTGCACAATTTTGCAGCATACAGACTTTGAAAGGTCATAACTTCTTCGTTACCCGTTGGATCTTCCTCAAATTTTAAAGCAAGCTTCCTCACCTATCCTACTTCACATCCAACGGTGGAATTTATGTTTTAAGCTACCAATCTTGTTATTCTAATTTCCCTAAGTTCCTATGTTTTAAACCTAAGGTTGTATGCTCAATTGGCTAAGTTTATAACTTATAACCTCCTTTCTTCTATCCTAAGACCATCACAACATAAATTACAATATAAATCAACTTTGGGATGTTAAAATCCTCTCCCACTTACTCGAATTTCGTCCTCGAAATTCAGTTGTCATCGAACAAGTGTGGATAAGATTGTCTGATCTTGCTTTCCAACTCCCAAGTAGCCTCCTCCACATTGTTTCTGCTCCATATGACTTTTACCAAGCTAATCTCCTTGCCTCTTAATTGTCTCACTTGCCTGTCTTCAATTCTCACTGGCAACACCTCAAAAGTCAAATTCTCCTTCAAAGGCAAATCGTCCAGTGTGACCACATGAGTAGGATCATGAATGTATTTCCTTAGCTGTGAAACATTTAATACATCATGAAGCCTAGCTAAGTGAGGGGGCATAGCAATTCTGTAAGCTACCGGACCAACCTTATTCAAGATCTCATAAGGTCCAACAAACCGAGGAGTTAGTTTCTTGGACCTGATTGCTCTACCAATCCCTGTGACCGGAGACACTCTCAGAAACACTTGATCCCCAACATCAAATTCCAAAGGTCTCCTTCGCCTGTCAGCATAATTCTTCTGGCGATCCTGGGAAGTCTTCATCTTGTTCTTGATCATGGTGATCCTCTCAGTTGTTTCTTTCACAATATCAGGACATGTCAACAAATTCTAACCTATTTGGAACCAACACAGAGGCGTCCTACACTTTCTGCCATAGAGAGCCTCAAATGGTGCCATGTCAATACTAGAGTGGAAGCTGTTATTATAAGTAAACTCCATCAACGGCAGTAACTGCTCCCAACTACCAGCCTGCTCAAGAACACATACTCTCAACAGGTCCTCCAGTGTCTGGATAGTACGCTCATATTGTCCGTCTGTCTGCGGATGATAAGCCGTACTGAATTTCAGCTTAGTACCCAATGCCTCCTGAAGACTCTGCCAAAATCTAGACAGAAATCTCGGATCACGATCGGATACAATACTAGTAGGAACACCATGTAGTTTCACTATGTCCCTGATATACAACTGAGTCAACTTCTCCAGAGTGTACTTCTTGTGAATCGGAATAAAGTGGGCACACTTTGTGAGACGGTCCACAACCACCCAAACTGCATCACATCCTGCAGCAGTCCTAGGTAAACCTGTCACAAAGTCCATAGCTATACTATCCCACTTCCACTCCGGTATATCAAGTGATCGCAATGGACCGCCAGGCTTTTGATGCTCAATCTTAACCTTTTGACAAGTTAGGCAATGAGATACATGATCTGCTACATCGGTTTTCAACTTTGGCCACCAATAAATCTTCTTCAGATCTTGGTACATTTTTGTTGCACCAAGATGGAAATTCATTTTGGTCCGATGTGCTTCCCATAGGATATCCCTTCTAACATTGAAATCCATAGGAACACATATCCGGCCCCTAAACCGGATAATGCCATCAGAACCCTTTACAAAATCGGGCTCTTCACTGCCCGATGCTCCTTCCAACAGCTTTTGTAGTTCTGCATCATCAACTTGTCTTTCTTTGATAAGGCCAATCAAATCATTAGTGACCTGCAACATTTCTAGAACAATGCTCTTCTCTTTCACTTGCATATTCAAGTTGAGGTCACTGAACTCTTGGATTAGCTGCATCTCTTTCACCATCAAATTGCTGACATGCAAAGTCTTGCGGCTTAGTGCATCAGCCACTACATTGGTCTTGCCCGAATGATACTGGAGATTGAAATCATAGTCCTTCAGAAACTCCATCCACCTCCTCTGTCTCATATTCAACTCTTTTTTATCAAAGAGATAGCGAAGGCTTTTATGATCGCTAAAGACTTCAAATTTTGAACCATACAGATAGTGCCTCCAGATTTTCAAAGCAAAAACTACTGCTGCCAACTCAAGATCATGAGTGGGATAGTTTTGCTCATGCTGCCTCAACTGCCTGGATGCATAGGCGATGACTTGTCCTTGCTACATCAGCACACAACCCAACCCTTGTTTTGAAGCATCACAATACACTATAAAGGATTGAGTCGGATCCGGCAAAATCAACAATGGAGAACTAGTCAATCGCCTCTTCAACTCCTGGAAGCTCTCTTCACATTCTGGGGACCATTCAAACGGAACACCCTTTCGCGTAAGAGTAGTCAAAGGAAGGGCTAGCTTAGAAAACCCCTCAATGAACCTCCTATAATACCCAGCCATACCAAGGAAACTTCTGATCTCTGTGATGGACTGGGGTCTCTCCCACTTAAGCACCGCTTCCACCTTAGAAGGGTCAACAGCCACACCCTTCTCAGAAATCACATGCCCCAGAAAATGCACTTCATTCAACCAGAAACTTCATTTAGAAAACTTGGCATAAAGATGCTTGTCTTTGAGAACTTGGAGCACCGTTCTCAAATGCTCTTCATGCTCCTTCTAGCTCTTGGAATAGATAAGAATGTCATCAATGGACACAATGACAAATGAGTCTATGTACGGCCTGAAGATCCTGTTCATGTAATCCATGAAGATAGCAGGTGCATTCGTGAGACCAAAGGGCATCACGACATACTCAAAGTGCCCATACCGAGATATAAAAGCAGTTTTAGGAATGTCCTCCTCTTGGATACGGATTTGATGGTATCCAGATCGGAGGTCAATTTTTGAGAAAACTGCAGCTCCCCTAAGCTAATCCAACAAGTCATCAATGCGGGGAAGCGGATACTTATTCTTTACCGTCACCGCATTCAACTGTCGGTAATCAGTGCACATATGAACACTTCCATCCTTATTTTTAACAAAAAGGATAGGAGCTCCCCACGGAGAGACACTTGGCCTTATAAACCCCTTAGCCAAAAGCTCCTCCAACTGTTTCTTCAACTCTTCCAACTTTGGAGGGGCCATTCTGTAAGGCGCTTTAGATATCGGGCCGGCACCAGGCATAAGATCAATGCCAAATTCTACTTCTCTGGCTGGAGGTAAACCGGGAATTTCAGCTGGAAAAACATCCGGAAACTCACAAACCATTGGGAGTCTACTGATATCTAATGCTTCCTCATCATCTAAAGCCGACGCCGAAACTTGACAGAAAATTACTGACTTCTGGCTACAATCAAGAAGGACACGGTTCTGGGACATCCAGTCCATGCCTAGAATGATATCCAGCTTGGTTAAGGGCAGACATATTAAATTCACTTTGAATTCCCGCTCCAATACTCGAAGTGGGCAATCCAAGCAAAGATGTAACCACAGCTGAATTTGTAGGGGTAGACACAGACAATTTAAAAGGCATCTCAACAGTAGATAACTTTAATCATTCCATGCAATTGACAGAAATAAAAGAGTGTGTATCTCCACGGTCAAATAGAATACCACATGCAATATCATTTATATGGCCAATACCTCGAATCAGCTCATCAGCCTCTGTCACCTCCTCTCCATCAAGAGTGTACACCTTCCCCTTCTGTAGTGGGCGACCATCACCAATCCTCTGCGCCCTAGTCACATTGGCTTCTTTCTTAACTGCGTTCTTTGGGCAGTTAGTTGCAACATGACCGGGTTGCCCACACTTGAAACAAGTGACACTTGGTTGATTCTGAGTCAAATTCCAACATACTCCTCTATGATGCCTGCCACAATGAGGGCAAGGCGGAATAGGACCAGGTGAACTCCCCATAGGACCTGCATAGGGGCCTGGTCGCTGCACCGCTCCCTTGCCCCTGATAGGACCACCACTTCTCTGCACAGTCTTGCTTTTATCTTCTGCCATTTTCCTCTTAAGCCCCTTCTCGTAAGTGCTCGCCATGTTGACCAAGCGGGCCAAATTGTCAATGTTGTGATACTCGCAAGAGAGGCGAATATCAGTCCTGAGTCCAGACTCAAACTTGATGCATTTGCCACGCTCACTGGCATCCCGATAGTCAGAAAATCGGATAAGATATTCAAATCTAGCTGCATAATCCCCAACTGACATGGAGCCTTGAGTCAGTTGGAGAAAGGCAATCTCCTTCTCCCTTCTCACGTCCTCAGGGAAATACTTCCCTAGAAAGAGACCCTTGAATACTTCCCATGAAACCACCGGATTGGCTGCCTCCAATCCCCTCCTCTGCTGGTCCCACCAATGCTCAGCCTCATTGGTTAGCATGAATTCCGCCAGTCGCACATGCTGCTCCATGGGTGGGTGAATAGAGCGGAGGATCTTCTCGATCTCCTGAATCCATCTCTGTGCTCCATCAGGGTCATTTCCACCCTCAAAACGAGGTGGATCGTTCTTGTGGAACCTAGCCATCCAGTCAATCTCAACTGGAGCTGGTTGCATAGCTACTGTTGCTGCTGTAGCGGCTGCTGCTGTGGCAGCAGCCATCTGCTCTCCCTGCTGCTGTTGCATCTGTGACAGATGCTCTAGAATGGCTGCAAGCCCATCATTAGCAGCCCTTCTTCCAGCCATACTGCTTAGCCAAAGAGAACAGACAAGTCAGACTTAACTACTAAATGTAAACATAATACTATAATCATACTATTAAATTCCTAAACTTTTACTATGAGCATCCATTACTCGCTAGGTGAGTAATCATGTGGAGTTTGCATAACTCCAAGGCCGAGGAGAAACTGCTCTGATACCATAATGTAACACCCTATAATTAATTACCCTTAATTCCCCTTATATTAAAAATATGAACTTAAAAATTCATTTTTAAATTATAAAAATCAACCGTCAAACAGACGGAGTTTCGTCTGTTTTTCGGACTTTTCTAAATCTTCAACCTGATAAACACATTTATTTAATATCAACAGTAGCCAGCAGGGTTCACATGAAGTAAGTATGCATCACATAGTTGCCCCGTGGGCTCAAGTGTAAAACATCAGACTCAGTTTGTCAGAGTGCCAGCATCAATGTATAGTATGCATATCAAGAGACCATAACAGCAACTACGCCCAAAAATGAATCATAAACCATGCACAAAAGAAACTATCCTAAGCCTCTCTCAAAAAGCATATACAACCCATATACATCAAATGAATACGGAGGCTTAGGCCAAAATAAATATATCTAAATCCCAACCCTACTCTCCCTGTGAGGGAGAGTAATCCTGCTCGGCCGATCCTGGTGTATACTCCAACTCAGTACCTGAAAATGGTAAGGAGGTGAGTATTACACAATAAAATAGGGAAGCAGTTTCTATCATGCTATACTGAACCACCAGGCCAATCACATATAGTCAAATAAAGCACATTTCACAATTAAGCACTCCAAAAAAAAAACATGTTTATATCATAATTATTTAGTTCTCTTTAAGATATATTAAGACATAATTTCATAAATTCTAACTTAGTTCCAAAAAGCATTAATTATAAAACAAGAATTATCAAACTTCTCCCATTCACTTTACCAAGTATAACACATTAGGTTTCAGGCTTAGATATCATTATTATAATTCATTCTTCTTCTTTTCTTTCCTTCATTTTATTCTTAAAATACATTTCGCGCCATTGTACTTCACCTCCACACCGGAAGGTACCTCATACAACGTGGCCTATGGATACTTCACCTCCACACCGGAAGGTACCTCATATCGTTGTACTTCACCTCCACACCGGAAGGTACCTCATACAAGTTGGCCTGCGGGTACTTCACCTCCACACCGGAAGGTACCTCATACCATTGTACTTCACCTCCACATCGGAAGGTACCTCATACATCGTGGCCTATGGGTACTTCACCTCCACACCGGAAGGTACCTCATACCATCGTACTTCACCTCCACTCCAGAAGGTACCTCATACAATTTGGCCGGTGGGTACTTCACCTCCACGCCGGAAGGTACCTCATACACCACTAAATAATTATGGATCTTTGAACCTTTGAATTTCGTTTCTAAGCATTTCATTTGTTTCCAATTTCATAGATTTCATCAGTTAATCATGCCCTTATATTTTTTTTTTCTAAAGTGGTATTATACCTAGTCCAATTCAACATGTTCATTACCATTCATAACTTCCATACTCAGTATAATTTAACTCAATGTTCTCCACTTAAATCAATTTCAAAATCACAATTGCACATAACCTCACCTATCAATATTAAATCAATTATCAAGTCACATTTGCACATAACATCACATATCAATATACTTATAGGCATAATCACAGTGTAATATATTATTAACTATCCTAGGGTTCCTCATCAAAACTAACAAACACCTCCTAGCAACCCAACATAAACATAATACAACCTACCCCCTAGAATAAGGTAACACAAACCTCCTTACCTCAAGTCCTTAGAGTTAGAGAGAGAATTTGTGCTTGGAGCATACTTGAGTAAGAGCCACAATTCAAAAGAGAGGGAGGAACCTAAAGTCAATAAAATAAAGAGACAGTTATTAGGCTTTTGCCCAAAAATCTTGAGGGAAATTCGTAACCCCATCAAGGTTCCTCTAGGTTGATGACTAAAGCTCCATGGGAGGAAGAGGGAGAGAGAAATTCGAATTCTAGGGAGAGAAAGAGAAGAACAAAATCAACAATCACTTACTTGGAGTGACAAGGAAGGACTTGGGGATGGACTTGGAGTGATTCTCTTGAGGATTGATCAATTAGAGTGGATGAATTTGTGCCCTAAGAGAGAGAGAGTTCGAATTTTCAAAGAACTAGGAGGTGGACGTCCCTTTATTTTTTTCAGCAGCTACAGCCTCTAATCGATTATTAATCGATTAAGGCTTTTCCCACTTTCTGATGTTAATCGATTAAAATGCAGCTTAATCGATTAAATTGCAGCTTAATCGATTAAGCTGCACAATTTTGCAGCATACAGACTTTGAAAGGTCATAACTTCTTCGTTACCCGTTGGATCTTCCTCAAATTTTAAAGCAAGCTTCCTCACCTATCCTACTTCACATCCAACGGTGGAATTTATGTTTTAAGCTACCAATCTTGTTATTCTAATTTCCCTAAGTTCCTATGTTTTAAACCTAAGGTTGTATGCTCAATTGGCTAAGTTTCTAACTTATAACCTCCTTTCTTCTATCCTAAGACCATCACAACATAAATTACAATATAAATCAAGTTTGGGATGTTACACATTTTGTATTAATTACTTGGGCTATTTTGAGGGTGTCACAGCCTTCCTCCCAAAATTAAGAAGGGTGCTGCAACCTCTACTTCTGTGGCCCCTTCTCGTCGTTCTTCTCGACTCCAGGCTCGTGCCGCTTCTCCCCCTTCGCCTGCTCCCTCTGCTCCAGAATATATTGACTTGGCTGATGAGGAAGGTGATGGCGGTGATGCCGTTGGAGAGTCCCTGGCCTCTTTTTATTCCAGTGACGATCTTTCTATGCAAAGCGCTGGGACCTCTCCTCCCAAAGATCATCCATCCCCATCCCCTTGTGCTGATTCTCTGAATACAAGGAGTAGCGGTAAGGCCCCCAGGGGTGAGTGTTTGATGGTCCTTCCCATTTTCCTTTCAGAGAGTCGTGTTCCTCGTTCTATCCTGAGCAGCTCACCTTACTGCCTTCTTAACTTATTCTTTTCTTTATTTGCTTTTCTTTGGTTTTCTCCTTTCGTTATTCATGTTGCTAAAAGGTGCTTTGTATGTTGGTTGTTTTGCCTTTGTATTTTCAGCAGATACCCCCAAGCTCAAACACTCTACCTCAGTTGACAAACCCAAGGTTGTTCGTGTTCCCACTCCATCCACAAGGACTCAGAGTAGACGTGGAGCTCCTTCTTCCATCAATACTAGTGATGATGTTGCTTTTGGTACTGTGACTGGCCCCCCTGTTGGTGACACGGCTTCTGCTCCTTTATGCATCGAACCTTTGGCTACTATTTCAGCCCCCGATCCCATGGATATAGAGCAAGGGGTTTGTATTGATGATACCCACTTGGTTTCTTCACCAACAACAGGTGTTTTCCCTTCAGCGGTTGATTCTGGTGTTGACTTTGCTGTTCATAAGGACACCACCACCCCGGACCTTGACGTTCTTGTTAATTCTACTCACTAAACTGATGTTGTTAATGTAGTTTCCTCTGCTGGCCTTGATGACCCACTTAATGTTTCTGATGAACCAGTTCATATTGCTGTTACTGAGGTACAAAATGCCTCCTTAACTGATGCTGTCGTGACTCCTTCCACTATTCGTGCTACCCCTGTTCATGTTTCTTCCACTGATCATGCTTCCCCAGGTGAGCCTTGCCCATCTTCATTTTTTTTCTTTATCGTTGCTGCATACATTTTGTTGTTTTGCATATTGCCATTATTGACATTCTTCTTTTCCCACAGTGTTTCCTTTCTTACGCCTCCTTGACCCCATTAGCGATTAAGACATGACTTTTCTGCATTCCTTTTTCCGTGCTCATCCTGATCTGATTCTCCCAAATAAGAATCTTCCTCAAGTTTTTAAAGAGATTGGCTTGCATACCATGCTGTGTGTACTTAAATTTTCTTCTGAGTATGACGTTGATGCACTCTCTTGGGAACAGAAGGCTCCCTTGTTGGACTACCTTCATGCGCTCCGCCTTCATCAATATTCTGGTCCTTGGCTTGAGGGTGTGATTGGGCAAATGGAAAGGCAGCGTCCGTCTTTTGATTTTGACAACTTAGCTGATCAAGAGAAAGAGATTTCTGTTCGCCGTGCTTCCTTGCTGAGTACTCTTGAGGATTTGGCTACAAGTGTGGCAAAAGAGACTGCTGATTTTGCCAGTTTGGAGGTGGAAGCCGCTCTTATCTTGGCCTAACGCCAAGCTTATGATGAGACTTGCAAGTCTTCATGCTTGAACACTTTCTTCCGCATTTAGTTTTAATTCTGGATTGTAGTTCTGTTTGATGGTATTTGGGTTTTAGGACTTACAAGATATTGCTGTACTTTGGCTTTATATTTTGGTACTTAGGATGACATTGCGTTTTGGTAACTAGGATGACATTGTGTTTTGGTAACTAGGATGGTATTGTGCTTTGGTAATTAGGATGGTATTGTGCTTTGGTAATTAGGATGGTACTGTTCTTTTTGGTAATTAGGATGGTACTGTTCTTTTTGGTAACTAGTGACTTTATATCTGGTGGCTTGGTTGGACAATCTTGTATGGAAGTCTTATTTCGCATTGCTTGTATATTTTTCTGGTATCTCTTCTTCTTTGCCTTTTTCCTTTGAATATAATCTCTTCCAAGGATCTTGGACGTGATTGCTTTTGCTGTTGTTTCTGCTGTCTTTTAAGGAACTTGAGCAGAATCGTCTCCTTCTTATTTGGACATCATGGCTTTTCCTTCTTTCTTTTTCTTCTTCTCTTCCTTTTCTTTCTCTTTTCTTTTTATATACATTTGTGAATGAAGCTGCTCCTGTTGCATTTTCTGCTACACCTTTCTTTGATGTTGCTCTTGGTGGCCAGCGTCCTTTTGTGGGAATTCTTTCAGCCTTTGTGACTAGTGCTTTTGGTAGGAACTTTCCTTTTTGCGACTAGCGCCCTTTGTGGGAACTTTTCTAGTCTTTCTTTGGTGACTAACGCCCTTTGTGGGAACTTTTCTAGTCTTTCTTTGGTGACTAGCGCCCTTTGTGGGAACTATTCTAGTCTTTCTTTGGTGACTAGCGCCCTTTGTGGGAACTTTTCTAGTCTTTCTTTGGTGACTAGCGCCCTTTGTGGGAACTTTTCTAGTCTTTCTTTTTTGTGACTAGCGCCCTTTGTGGGAACTTTTCTAGTCCTTCTTTTTGTGACTAGCGCCCTTTGTGGGAACTTTTCTAGTCCTTTGTAGCTGTACACTTTTTTTTTTGAAGTCGATACTAGAGTCAAAAGGAAGATTTTATTTATACCATTACAAACCAAGACTTCTTAAGCATAATACTTTTTGACATACTTGAAGTTGAGAGGACCTATCTTTTTTTGTGAATCTGGATCCAGGAGGAAGCAGTAGCCACTGGAGTGTGGTTCTTGCACTATATACGGGCCCTCCCAGTTGGGCGTCCATTTGCTGGTGTGCATGTTTCTCATAACAGCATCCATTGCCTTCAAAACTAGTTCTCCTTCCGCAAACATCCTAGGCCGCACCATTTTTTCATATGCCAGCATGACTTTTCTCTGATGTCGAATAAGTTCCTCTTGTGCTTTAGTCCTTAATCCCTCTGCTGCTTCTGCCCTCTCCAAGGCGTCTTCCTCGTTTTGTGCTATCATACGTGCTGAAGGTACCATCACCTCTGTAACACCCCATTATCAAAACCAGTTCATTTAATTTCTTTTACAAAAGGATTTTCATAAAGCAATTTGATTCATTTGTCTACAAAATGATTTGATACTTAACTTGCGTCATAAAAATTCTATTTCCAAAAAGAGATGTTACCATCCAACACATTTCTAAAAACTCATTTTCTCCATGTCATATTTAATTGATGGTTAACTTGCAGAAAAAACATTTAATTACTTTATGAACTTGATACATAACAAAAAGGAACTTCTTTCATTTCATTTCGAATAAATATTTATTACAACAGGGGTTACATTCAGGATAGAGTAATCATGTCCTACCCATCCAAAGATGGAATACAAAACCAGAAATCTACTAACTTAGACTACTAATCTTCATTGCTATCCTCCATCACAAGTATCTGAAAGATTCCTCGGCTTGCCGCTTTTGCATCCTCCTCATAAATATGCTTCATCTCACGATCATCTTCCAACTTAAGCAACCACAACTTGAAATGCTACTTGATCTGACATCTGTGAACATTGTCCCAATGTCCACAGACAAGGAAAGCAGAGAGAGTTAGCGATCAGAACGAATAAGTTCGTCGACGGCATGGACTTATTCCATGGATCGCACTAGAACCAAACACATACAACCTAACATTATAACCTCTTCTCTTCCAAAAAACATCAGATCATATTATTACAACTTTATCCTCTTTACAACTTTTATCCATACGACTTTATCACATAACTTAATATTATTCTTTTAAATATTTCATACTCATAATCTTTCCACTAAGTATTTTCACAACTATCAATGAACTAGGGAGGGAAATCATTGAGGTAAGGGGGTAGATTAGCACACACGATACATCTCCTCCTTCAATATCCAACTGCAACCTAGTTCGGAAAGCAGATGGGACGCACAGGAGTCCTAACCACACAGGCATCGAAGTCAAAGGGTACGTACCAAACCAGGAAAACATAGTAAACAACTCGAGATCCGCCATGTTGGAACCATCAATATGGCCAACCGCCATGATCGTCGTAAGAAAACCAGTGACTTTTAGCCTTGTTCAGATTCCCTCTACACCATCTAGTATTTGCTCAAGGGGGCGACAACTCTATCCCTAGTTCCGGTTGAAGTCCTTGCTAAGATCAACGCCCGGCAAGTGACCTTGACCATTGTAACTTCGTCCTGCCTAGGGAAGCGCTCTTAGGCTTCTTGACGAGTCACCGTCCTTGCCCTCCCCTATCACAATTAACTCCTGAGTATCCGTAGATAAACAGGGTGTCTTTCCTCTCCACTACTTCACTCTCAACGCGTAGTTAGAAAGGATTTAAGCTTAGAGTCTTTTAAATCTTTTCAGTCTTTTATTAAACCTAAGTTTGGTCGACCCATTCTAAGTCGTGCTTCTAACGGGCCTCGACCTCTAAGGGACCACAGCAAACACCTCCCTATCGTACAGTGGAATCCACAAGACATGAACCACGGCAAAATCATTCACGTGGCCAGTCACTTAAAGGGAAAATAAAACGTAGTCATTGTGCCGCTTGCACCATCACTGTACACTAATAACGATTCCACCATTTCATAAAATTCATTAATCTTTATCATATTTTCTTTTCATAACATAATTCCATAATACCAAGTCCTTTCCATAGGAACAATTATTTCAACATATCCAATAATCTCAATCATATCCATCAATCACCATTTCTCAATTATACAATTTTCATCGATACTTCATCACATAATTTATCATTATTTTCCAAAGCCATATAAACCGAATAATATATCATAACCAAATAAAATCAGACAATCAACAATAGTTATTGTCGCAACGCAGGACGACTAAACACACCATAACCAATTGTCCTCTCGTATATTGACAGATAACTTAGGATTTCGACCTTTGAGATGGTCGAAATCGTCCTAATGTTACCATGGTGCCATTGTGTCTTAAGATGGCTACTCTCTCACCTCGAGATGCAGCTAAGAACTCGCGTCCGCTTGATTCACAGTTGCGCTATTTGTTTCCAAATGCAGACCTTTAATCAAACCATATTTACAAAAATAGCTGTATAAATATCTATACCAACTTAAAATTAAAATTACTATAACTTTTGGACAAACACTATTTTCTTAAAAAATCCTTGACGCCTTGAAAATATATAAACTCTTAGAAAATAAATTACTCCTTAAAAATCAAAACCTTTTTGAAAATCAAACACAGACTACTGTATCGGGAAATCACTTTTTCTTTCTTTTAGCTTTTAAATCATGAAAATCTTTTCCAATTCGTAATATAACTTTTAAAACATAATCATAACATCTTAAGAATAAATCTCAATTTTTCCTTTACTACAAATCTTACTTTTAAGCACCTTATAACAACTACCATTTCCAGACTATTCATACAGCAAGAAGTATTTTTCTTTGATGCACATTTTCAATCAATCAAGCAGTAAACAAAGTTTTGCATAATCATGTTATAAACACATATAACTCAATGAGAATATAAATTCAAACATTCAAAGTTAAAAATATTTTTTTTTCTCTATCGATAGTGAAATTAAGTTACAGACTATAAACAGTACACAGAAAATCACTTTTAAGCATCAGTACATTCACAAAATCACTTTTATACTTTCTTGTAAATTTTTAAATACTTATAATAAAGATCTTAGCACAAAATACACATTACGAATTCATTTCAAAATAATTTCTATCCTTGATGCAACTATTTTACAATCTTGGACAGCATATACACTATTTCTTAAAAATCAGTTTTCTCCTAAACGGTTTATCAGAAACACATGCCGCTTTTTCCTAAAATCTCTTTACAAGTCCTATAATAATAAAATGATTAAATATAAATCACATAAAATAATTTCACCTGCTGTACAGCCACCACAATTTGTTGCATTAACTTAAGAAAATAAAGCAAACAAACTTCAATAATTATATACAAATTAAGTACTACTAACACATATAAAAATAATCATTTGGGGTCTTATATCTTAAATAAATAATAATTTTCCAGAATTAACATAATTTTCCAGAATTAATTATTTTTCAGAATTAAAATAACTAAACACTTATATATACTAATAATCATCTATTCACATCAAACAATTATTAAATCAATTAGAAAATTATCAAACTGTATTCTTTTCCTTCTAGAATAATTCGGCCAATGTTCAGAAATTAGGAAAAATACTTTTAATTTTTTTTTTAAAACACCTACACTTCAAAGATACATAATATTATACCTTCAAAAGAATTGTTTTAATCATCAATAAAATATCAAATAGACATCTTTCATAAAATCATCTTTTTTACAGCAATTAAACTCACAACTTAACTTAATCACATAGTCATATCATCACACACAAAAATACAATTCTTATTAATCTATTTTTCCTTATAAAAATTGCCCAATTACTCCTAGAATTATCAAACAAAAACACTATGAATCATTTGTAACTTTTACTCAAAATAAATCATATTTTTCGGCCAACCATAAAAAAAATCCAGGATTAAATTTTATTTTCATAAAACTGTTATCATTTCATTTTCATATCAGAATATCAAAGATAAAATAATATCCATTAGTTTATACTTTTTAAGAAATAAGTCACATAACAATTATACACATAATAACAACAACTACAACCTATTATATATACATATATATATATATATATATATCACGGTCTAGAAAAGAAAAAAAATCAAAAGTACATTAAACTTATTCAATTTAATTTAATTTCCATTCCTTGTACATTCATCTTGAATCCAAACAAAAAGAAATAAAATAAGTCAAACAAATACAAAATATAAATTCCTACACAAAAATTTCCAGAATTTTATTTTCCTATTTAACATAAAATTCGGTCATCATGGGTTAAGGAAAAAGGGGAGATTATCTCTTTAAACAACTCATTTTGTCTCTTTTTCTTAAACCTCAATTCATATGACCACAAATCAAAATATCATCAACAAAACATAGTTCATTCTAATATAAAAATAAGAATTAGAAACTTTTAGTTCTTAATATCATAAAAAGAATTAGAGATTCTAATAACAGTAGAAGAAGAGATGAAATAACTTAAAAATGTAAATTTAGAGTTACCTCTCTTACTTAAGCTAAATGACTTCCCCAAAGTGAGAAAATTTTCCTCCTCTTCCTCTCTTCAACTCGCCACCCTCCTCTCTCTTTTCTCTTGGAATTTTTTTCTCAAAATAACAACTAGTAGTGTGTGAAATGGTGAGAGGTGTGATGGTCTATTTATAGGTGAAGAGAAGACAAATTTTCCCCAAAAATCTGATCAGAAATTCATTCCCCCTCATTCATAATGAGTCAGCAATTTTTAATTCCCATTTTGAAACACACATATGCATTAATGAAACTTCTCTTAATCCTATGGCTTCTTTTATTCAAGAGATATTCCCACAATTTTCCGAAAATTCTCCTCTCTCCCTCCTAATATATTTGGATGGTGCACCCATATAAAAAAAATATAAGGAGAAAAATTTCCATTGGCCCATTTCGAATTCACCACATAATTGACCAATCACATTAAAGCTTTCATTTTTAATAATTCAGAAATAATTAGAAAAATGCTAATATTTGGACGGTGAAACCAGTAGGAATTTAGATAAATATTTAAATATATAAATAAAATTATTTTATAGTCCAATAATTTATTTTATGCTCCAAAATAATTTTTCTAAGTTAAAAATATCAAAAATTCGTTTTTCCCTACTGTACAGTACTTTTTCGTAGATGTCAAAATAAAAATTTTCTTTTCACATATTAAGATACTACATTTCAATACGATCATTTTCATATAAAGTTTATAATTTTTGGACTTACGGTTTGAAAGTTATGAACTTTTGAAGCTCTAAGATCGTTTCCTTCAAAAATGCACTTCATAAGCTTTCAAATAATTTTATATTAAGAAAAAATATGAAAATATATTTTATTTGGACGGTGGTCCAATAGAAAACCTCAGAGATGTATTTTTGTTTTCAAAATAAAATACACTTGAGTCAAAAGGTCATTTAATGCATTAAAATCACACCTTTACTCTTAAAACTCAAAAATTCATTCAGTACTGTAGCAGCGATAAAATTTCTAAAACTCAAAAATAAAAGTCAATTCTTTACATTTTCATAATCTACGTTTCGATACGGTCGTTTTGACATATCATTTGTAATTTTTCGATGTACGGGTAAAAAGATATGAATTTTCTAAGTTAAAAATACTATAACTTGAAAAATTCACATTTCTATCAAAACATCAATAAAATTACTTCAAAATTATTTTTCTAAGATAAAAATATACTTACTAACTATTTCTATCCCAAAATAATTTTCTCATTTATTAAATAAAAATTTATAATTATATGCATATACATATATGTGATGTCCTAGACGGTGAGGTTCCCCAAGGGTAAGGGAAGAAGACCTTCAGAGGAGCCTCTGTCTAGGGTTTCTGTGTGATGTTTGGAGGGAGTCCTCAAGTGGCTAAAGAGAGAGCCAAGAAGTAACCCTAATCACTGGTGTGTGAGGATGACAATTAGGGTTAGAAGACATACTTGAGCCCCATGTAGTACGGAGCTACATATAGGGGGGAGCTGGTTGCCCTAATGGGCTTGCTTAAGGCCCAAGTAGGGCCAGCCTGTACTGAGCTATGAGTGGATGAGCTGTCCTTGTGGATAAGGTGAGGCACGTCATCCGGTCCTTGGTATCGGACTCTGAGGGAGGTGTCGGACTCTGAGAGGTGTCAGACAAGAATATCGTACCTAGTTAGGAACGTGAGTTCGGCCCGTGCCTGGTGTCTGTTCGGCCGTTGAGCTTTGAGCTCGACCAAGCGTACAGAGGGTTTCCTGAAGGGCCCTTAGGTCTTTGGCGAAGGCTTCATGGAGCTCGGCTAGGCCGAGTCCACCACAATATATATTAACGCCACATACATATATATATATATATATGCAACTAAAACCAACTTTTTAATAACGAATCCCATTAAATTATTCTTAAAATAAATATCATCAAATAAAATAAAGCAAAAATGTAAATATTATAATTTAAATAAAATGGGAAAAATTGCGGGTCTCACAACCTCTGCTGGCAGTGTAGCTTCTGCGCCGTATACTAAGGAAAATGGAGACGCCTTGGTGGTTCCATGCTTTGTGACACGATAGGCCCACAACGCCAAAGACAAGTACTCACTCCATTCTTGAGGCACATCTTCCACCGTCCTGGCTAGAATCCTGATCAATGTCCTGTTTGTAGATTCAGCCTGGCCATTTGATTGTGGATAGTATGGTGTTGATTTATGATGCACAATACCATACTCTTCCAAGACTCCCTCCACCTTTTTGTTAATGAAATGGGTGCCATTATCCGACACTATCTTCCTGGGCAAACCAAAACGACAAATGATATGATCTCTGATGAATTGAACGGTGGTGTCTGCATCCGCCTTTTTACTTGCCATGGCTTCCACCCATTTTGTTGAATGCTCCGTTGCTGCTAGTATCCATCTTCTTCCTTTGGACGCTGGATCAATGGGACCAATGAAATCCATGCACCAGGTGTGAAAGTGATACGGTGAGCTTAGGCTTTTCATATTGCTGGAGGGGGCGTGCACCTTGTTGTCGTGCTTTTGACATTGCTCGCATCTTCTCACAAAGTCTACAGCGTCCTCCGTGATTGTTGGCCAAAAATACCCGATCTTTAAGAGTTCCAAATGGAGGGCCCTTCCTCCTTGATGTCTACCGCAAGTCCCCCTGTGCACTTCCTCCATCACCCTGTCTTGGTCCCCTTTTTCTAAGCATCTCATGATGTCTCCAGCAAAATTTCTCTTAAAGATATCCCCTTCTTCGCAGAAGTAACGATCAGCTTTCTTTTTTACCCTTTCTGCCTCGTCATGATCTTCTGGAAAGATTCCATACTCCAGATATTCCTTGATGGGCCTGGTCCAATTTTCATTGACAATGTTGACCTCGTTTCCTTCTTCACTATCCTGGCATCTTTGGCAATTTCTTTGGAGGGACTCACACTGCACCTTCATAGTGGGCCAAAACACGCCCATCCTCTGCACACGCCTGTACAGCCTGGGTCCCATTTGTCCGCAAGTACTATCATGTATCTGTACCATCTTCCTTAACCCTTCTTCTTCTATTATGTTTCTCATAAGCAAGCCATCTCCACTCTTCTTGTACAAGTTTCCTTTGACGAGACAGTAATCCCTGGAAGCTTTTGTTAGCATTCTGCTTTCAAGTTCCCTTTTGACCGGGATTCTCCGATCATCCTTGGCTTCTTCCTTGAGTGTCTCTGTCTGAATTTGAGGGCGGTGCACCTTCCTCAAGTGTATCAGATGTTCCTCCTTGTCCATTATGGTTTTGCTACCCAACGTGGCGAGAGCGTCCGCCTTTCTGTTTTCAGATCTGGGCACATGCTCTAAGGCATCCATTCTGAATTTCTCCAGTAACCGCAATACTCTTTCTCTGCAAAGAGCCAGTGGAAATTCCTTTACCCCATATTCTCCTTTCAGCTGTTTGATTACCAAGTTGGAATCCCCTTTGATGACTATCCTTTGGATCCCTAGTACCTCCGTCATCCCTAATCCCAACAGAAGAGCTTCATATTCAGCTTCATTATTTGTACAAGGAAACTCCAGCTAAAATGCAAAAGATAATTCTTCGCCCTTCTCGTTAGACAGTGTCACTCTAGCTCCTCCTTTTGGACAAGAGGGAGACCCGTCAAACATGAGTGTCCATACTTCATCCTCATTTATCAGGCAGATCTCCTCCATGGACTCCTTTCCTTCATCAACCTTGCACATTGCCATTAGATCAGCCAGGGCTTGGCTCTTCAAAGCCGTGGGAGTCACCAAGGTGATGTCATAATCTGTCAAGGCGAAAGCCCATTTGCTAGTCCTTCCAGTAAGATCAGCTCCTTGCAACAGATGTTTGATCCCTTGTGATCTGGTCATCATATGAACTGTGTGTGCCTGAAAGTAGTGTCGGTATTTTTGGGACACATACACTAGAGCCAGACATTGTCTTTCCTGAGGAGAGTACCTAGTCTATGTATCTTTAAGCATTCGACTCCAATAAGCGACAGGACGCTCAACACCTTCTATTTCTTGTGCAAGGAGCCCACTGATGGCTGACGCTGTTGCAGCTAGATAGACCCTAAGGGGTACGCCTTTGTGAGGAGGGATCATAACTGGTGGGGACGTGAGTGCCGCCTTGATCTGGTTGAATGTTTCTTGGTGCTTTTCCTCCCATTTGAACGTTCCCCTGTTTTTTAGAAGCTTTGTCATTGGACTCAGCAGTTCTCCTAGACCAGGGATGAACCTTCGAATGTACCCTAGCTTGCCCAGCATCTGTTGGAGTTCTTTCTGACTCCTAGGCGCCTTCATGTCCTGTACTGCTTGTATTTTTCCTTCTCCTGCTGAGATCCCTTCCTTGTGCACTCTGAACCCAAGGAATTCTCCAGATGACACCCCGAATTTACATTTTAAGGGGTTCATCCTGAGTTTATATTTTTTGCACCTTATGAAGACTGCTTCCAAATGCTCCAGATGTTGCTCCTTGTTTTTGGACTTCACCACCAGGTCATCCACATAATCTTCCACAATTTCGTGCATCATATCATGAAAAATTGCCGTCATTGCTCGTTGATATGTGGCACCAGCATTTTTGAGACCGAACGACATTACAGTGTAGAAAAAGTTTCCCACCGGCGTCCTAAAGGCAGTTTTTTCTTCGTCCCCTAGGGCCGTTTTGATTTGGTTGTATCCACTAAATCCATCCATAAAGGAGAACCGCTCGTGCATTGCAGTGGCGTCCACCATGCTGTCTATGTTGGGCAGGGGAAAGTCATCTTTAGGGCACGCCTTATTCAGATCTCTGAAGTCCACGCAACACCGTATCTGCCCGCTCTTCTTTTTTACTGGGACAACATTGGCCAGCCACGTAGGGTGCTGTATAGGCTTTATGAATTGGGCTTTGAGTAGTTTCTCCACTACTTTCTTGATAGCCTTTTCTATCTCTGGATCAAACTTCCTGGCTGGCTTCTTGACTGGGGTTGCGGACGCCTTTACCGCCAGATTGTGTGTTACCAGCTTGGGGCTAAGACCAGGCATTTCTTCATAAGTCCATGCAAACACCTCTTTGTATTTTGTGAGCAATGCCGTCAAGTCTTCTTTTTCTTTACTGGTTAGTGATGCGGATATATACAATGGCCTGTGCTCCTTGCCTCCTATGTTGATTTCTTCCACTTCCTCTTTAGTTGATTTTTCTTCCTGTACCGTCATGACTCCTTCTTTGGATGCGGCCTTCCCCTTTAGTGCTTGCAGGAGGGTGGGCTGGCCAAGTCTCGGAGGCTCGGCTTGGTCGGCCCCGCGAATTCCTATAAGATGGCCCACCGTGTTCCTCCTTGGGGGAGGCGCTGTTTCTGAAGCCTAAATTTTGTCTTTGCCGCTGTGCTTGGACCTGAAACGCCTTCTCTTTCAGGGAGGCGAAGCCTTTTGAAAACGGACTCCCTTGCAGGTGCTGCTTTTTCTTTCCCTTTGAGGCTAATTGGACCTTTTCTTTCGATTCTACCAGTCCCTGGCGGAGCCAATTCGTCAAAAACTGAAGCGTCTATCAGGTGCATTTCAGATGCTTCGAAGGGCGCCTTGGTAGCTGGAATCTCAATATCACGCCCCCTGTAAGCAGACTTGACACACTGATGTAATGTTGAGGGAACGCATTGGTATAGATGGATCCAAGGGCGTCCCAAGAGAATATGATAGCTCGGGTTCCCATCAACAATGTGGAACATGTTGAGCGTCTTTATGGGCCCTACTTCCAAGTTGATTACAACGCACGCTCTTGTTTCCACCGTGTCTCCATTGAATGTGCTCAATGCTGTCTCAGCTTTCTTCAACCTTGAGCTAGGGATTCCCAACTTTGCAAAGATATGGGTTGGGATGATGTTGAAATCCGAACCGTTCTCTACCAGAGCACGCCTTACTTTGACACCTTCAATTACTGCTTCCACAAATAGTGGCCTGTTATGACAATACCCAGGGTGTTGTGGCTGAGGTTCCCTGAACATGATAGCCGAAGCATGTGCCTTTGCTACCCTTGAAAGTGGGGCGTGTGTGGCACTGGTGTTTCCACCCCTTCTTACGATAACATCCGCCAAAGCCTGTGCTGCCTTGGCTCTCACATTCACATCGAGTCCTAGCTGATCAAACAGCGCTCTAAAGCCTCTGGTCTTGGTTAAACCCCTCCTTAGCTCATCTTCAAGCACATCCTCTTCTTCTAGTTCTTCTAGCAGATTCCCTTCTCCTGATAAAATGACGTTCACCTGGTGCCTTGGCAAGGACTGCGTCCCCACGCCTTCTTCCGTTCCTTGCTCTGACAATAGTACTTTCCCTGCTGCAAGTTGCTTCTGAAATATTCCTCTAATTGCATAACACTCCATGGTACTGTGTCCCTTGTGTCGGTGGAGTATGCAAAAAGCTGGAATGTCATACTCTTGTTGTGTCAGGGGACGCCTTTCGGTTCTTGCTTTTAGCATGCCCTCTTTCAGCCATTCTTCCACCAATTGGTACGTGGGCTCTCTTGGGATGGGCAACGCTGGTGGGGGATCTCGCTTCTAATAGTTCCACTGGGCGGTTCTGTAATTCCTCCCTTTCTTATCATCTATTGCATTGACATCAAAGGCGGCTTGCTCCCTGGTCCTCTTCCCTTGTTTTCGCATTGCTTCCGTCACGTCCAATGCTCTAGCCAATAGTTCAGCAAAGGTAGTGATTTTGCTCAAAGCCAAGAATATTTGTGACCCATCTTTTATACTCTTGATGCATCCATATACCAAGTCTACCTCGGGGAGCATCTCTCTACAGCTGAGCGCTTTGTCTCGATACCTTTTTATGAACTGCACCAGTCCTTCTCCCATCCTTTGTCTGACTCTCCCTAGGTCCATCACGTGGATGGCAGCCTCCTCCTCAAGGAACTTGTTACAAAATTCCGTTGCCATTTGTTCCCAACGCCTGATAGATGCAAGGCGCAGTTTGGAATACCAGGTAAAAGCGCGCCCTGTGAGGGACTTAGAAAATTCTCTCAGCCTCAAACGCAAATCTGAACTATGGATTCCCAATTCGTCCACATACGTCATCAAGTGCTCCCTTGCGCTTCCAGTTCCGTCAAACTTTTGGAACGTGGGCGTCGTGTATCCATGGGGATAATGATACGCAGCTATCTCCGCCATGAAAGGTGGGTCTAGATCAACTACTAGGGCGCTTCCTTCTTTGTGTGCTTGCAACATTCATTTCAACTCTGCTTGTGTCACCAGGGTGTCCTTCATGCCTTCCGTGTCATGGGTTTCCAGCTCTGCTCGCGCCTTTTCCCTAGCGCTTTCCTCTTCTTTCCTGGCTTCTTCTTCCAGTCTAGCTTTGATTTTCAATGCTTCAGCTTCCTCTTTTGCCTTGGTATTTTGACTCTTGTAGCTTGCTATCAGTTCTGCCAAGGCATTTTGATTGGCTATGATGTTGTTGAGGACGGTGGCCTCTAGAGCTACCTGTATGCCTTTCCCTTGAGAATCTTTGTCTGCTTGCACTGTTTCCTCCCCCAGAACGTTTGAGACCGGTTCCTCCTGGTCATTCTCAGGGCTGAAGATCAGCCTCCTTGCCGCCGTGCTGCACAGTGCTTCATTGCCTCCTCCCACAGTGATTCTTGCACCATTACTCTCCTGAGCTGTCCTCTGAGCGTCCTCCAGATCATCAAGCGTAGAAGCCATCACTTCCCTGGCAACGGCGCCAATTGTTTCTGCCAAGGAAAATATATTTTGCAATGGAAGTAATTAAAATGCAAAATACAAAGGTGGGTTCGTAAATTTTGTGAAGTTAATGGCCTCTTTTATTATTTTGCTTGAAATACAGACACAAGGGAGGGATTTTATACAGAGGGGTGTGTTTTAATAAAGAAAAGAAGAGAAACTGAGGACGCCTTTTACTTGTCTCTCTCAACTTCTCCCTTTTTCCTCTGAGTCGTTGTGTTTTGCGTTTCAGTTGCCTCTTTTCCCTCTTCTGCTCTTGGCTTTCTTTCTTCTCTTAATCCTCTTCTTATACTTCATTCTTAACTTAATTTCCAAGTTTTGCCACCCTTCAAACCTCTGGTTATTGCATTGATTTCCCATTGTTTACTGGTTTATGCCATTATCTTCCCTTAAACAAAGAGATTAAGCATCTTTCTTTATTTAGCATGGAGTGAAATGATGAAGCTTCCATATATGGTGGTTTTGAATGACTGGTGCTAGGCTCAAGGCTGGGGCCTCTGCTCCTCTGTTCTGAACTTTCGTTGGAAAGGGGTGCTTTGAGGCAAGGGACGTCTTTTCCTCCTGGTTTGGTTGCAAAGGGACTCCTTTCTGGTTTAGCTTCTTGTAACCGTTGTCTCCCTTGTTCCTCTTGGGCTTGCTTCTGATTTTGGCTTTTATTTCTTAATGAGCCAAAGCCCAATATGATATTTTTCTGTCTAAAATAGTATGTAGTTTAGTACTACTTTAGCATCTATATAACATTGTGAAAGCGAGCTTAAACTCAGGCCATTATTCCAGCCAACTAGACAGAGTTCCAAGCATGGTTGATGTAAGAGTCATAATTGCTTTGGAAGAGACGGGAGTCAAGTATTGAGAAAGAAGAGTGCTCTGCTACTGAAAATGAACTAGTTTCGTAAGAAGACACTAGTACAAAATATATTTTTCAGACCACTTCATTAAGATCACACTGGTTCATTTAAATGACCAATCTGAAAATATATTAATTGAAACTGGTTCCATTGCGGAACCGGTCTGTAATTTGTCATTGATTCATACCAGAGTACTTCATTTTAACGACCAGTCCGAGCACAGCCGCCCCTACACCTAACTTTCTTTCTCTCCCTCGTCTCTCTTATATGGTTGGCCGCCGCCCTCCGGCGCCACCCAGACAGCCACCACCGTCGTGAGGGGAGGCTCGCAAATCGCGATTTGGCCTTTGCCTCTGCCTCCCTCGCGCTCTCTTTCTTTCTCTCTCTCCACCTATGGTTATCGCGAGTTGCGATTCGAAAACCCAGCCACCATCGCTGTTGGGAAGACCGATCACCGCTGTCGCACCCTCTCCCTGCTAGCCTCCACCACCTCCGTCGTTGTGACGAATCGAGACCACCTGCAACCCAGCCGTCGTCGCTGCTTCTTACGTCGTCGTTTGTCATCTCCACCACCTTGAAGCTTACGGCGTCTTGCCTCACCATCGCTGTTGGGGAGTCGTACGAATCACGAACCGGACCACTAGAAAGCCATGGCCTCCGTCTTCTCTGTTCATTGTCGGCATCTTCTGCTGGTTCGAACCGAACCGGTGGCTATGGGTCATTGCTCGCTGTTGTGTGCCGCCACAGTGCTCAATTTTCTCAATAGCGATGGTGAGGGGTTCTGTCGGTGAATCTTATTTCAATGGAGAGATTTCACGGTACGTCATTTTTTTTATGTTTTAATTTTAATTTTTTTTCCTTATTTGCCTTGCTTCAACAAGGAACTACTTCAACTTATTTATTTTCATTCAACTATGTCCTCTAAAAGAAGATCACAGTTGCAGTCAAGGAGAAGTTATGCATCACCTTCAGGTACTTTCACGGGTTTATGGTTGTGTTGCTTTGAGTTTTATGTTGAGTATCTCGTGAATCTTTTTATAATATTCCTGTTTTTTAATATCTGATATGTCATGATCTAATATTTACTGATAATATCTAAATTCTAAAGATATCTAGCATTTGACATTTCACGTTCATAGCATATGGAGTTGGCATGCGTTTGAGTGAACCATCCATAGGTCAAAGATATCCAATGTGGGTTATGCTTCTGACATATTTAGTGCTTGGAATGCATATTTTTGTATAACAGCACTGTGGTTGAGACAGTTTGGAAAATTGAGCTTTGAAACTTGTCGTCTGAATTTGGCTTTATACTTTTGGTCCTACTGCCTTGTCCCTCTGAATTATCTTTTTCTGCATAGGATCAGAATTTGAAACCTTGAGAAATATTAAACCAAAAGTAAGATCATTCACTTATGTGTTTCATGCATGTCTAACTTCCTTCTCTATCATTCTCAGATTAATCAATCTCAGATGAGATTGATTAAGACTCTGATAACCGTATTCCATGATTTGTTATTTTTGCTTTGTGTATGTGTTTGCTGTTTATACATGATAGTAATTGCATAATGGTGCTTGTTAAAATGTTCAAGTGGCTTACAGGTAATGTTGGTCGTCTTCCACAATTGATACCTGATCAGATCCTCAAGCTAAAGCAACTTACAGTTCTTACTCTGGCTGATACAGACAAGTTAAGAATTATCCATGAAATCTACAGTTATTAACTATCTTATTTTGCTGTTTTGCTTTCCTTAACCTGGTGATTATGGGTCATTAGTCATTGCTGATTTGTTCACTCTAGTCCTCATGACTTGCTTGCCATTTTTTGGGTTTAAAGTTATGTCATATAAGTGTAACTTAATTTATACTCCTTTTGTCTTAAGTTGCAGTGTGTAGTGATCTTTTCCTCCCTAAAACGGGTTAGCACAAGCTCCTAAATCAATATACATATGACCTGATAATCATAATTGTTTCTATGCTTCTTGTTAAATATTTAATATATTTTTCCAAAAGGGGAAGTATTGATGATTCTTCTCTGTTTTAGCTTTCCACCCATAGTTGTTTATACTCCTTAATTTATTCTCCTTTTGTCTTAAGTTGCAGTGTCTAGTGATCCTTTCGTCCCTAAAACGGGTTAGCACAAGCTCCTGAATCAATATACATATGACCTGATAATCATAATTGTTTCTGTGCTTCTTGTAAAATATTTAATATCTTTTTCCAAGAGGGGAACTATTGATGATTCTTCTCTGTTTTAGCTTTCTACCCATGGTTGTTTCAAGGAATCATCTCCAACCTGTAGAGAGATTTGTAGCCTTCAAGCATTCTTAGGTAGTGTTTGGTAGACTTGTCAGCTATATCATTCTCTTCCGCCTTAGCCCTATGATAAGGCAGCCATACTTGTGGTGCTGTCATACTTGTATATTCTACTTGTTGACTACAATTGAAAAAAATAAGAAACAGCTCTTCCGACTATATATTTCTTTATTTTGTATAGTATTCTACATCCGATTTATCATTACAAATTGTAGTTTTTTTTCTATCTACTTTTGTACAGCACAATCTGCTTGATCAACATTATAAAAGTTGCTCTGTTTGGTTTGCTATTTGAATGTTGTCCTTGCCTTTTGACATATGCAATTAAATTTTACAAATTCTTACTTATTGATTTTGTTTCCCAGGTTCTACCCTATGACCAACTAATGCAGGAGATAGATGTGACAAATGTTCCGTGAACTTGAAGATTTTCTGATTAACGAATGCATTTATACGGTATGCGTCTTTCCCTTCAAGATAATATATTGCTGCTCAAACTTGCCATAATTAACTGAATGTACATTTACACTATCATTATATAATACTAATTATTATTGTTGTTGTGCTAATTATTTTTAACAGAAAACTTATTTTATCAATGATAAAGGGAAAAGAACAATATGAAGCATGTCAATCCATCTACTTGTTTGCCATTCGGAGAACAGCAGAGGAGGTTAAGATTGTCCACTCTCGTTTCTTAAAGCATATCATCGGGCATTGCAACTATACAAATACAGAAGCATGGTAAATATTAAAATTTCACAAAAATTAATTTTTTTTTATAGAAGTGTATTTGACTTCCAGCAGGAATGTTGCAGATGCATGGAAAAATTGAAGGAGTGGCTTTGCAATCTTGGAGTTTTAATGTAGGGATATTAACAACTTTTTTTGGTATTACAATAGTTATGTAGTTTTTTTTATTCTTTTTGGTGGTGCAAGAGGTTAGGAGTTCTTGTACTGTTTTTTAGTTTCTAACAGTAGGAGGTGTGTTTTCTCTTTTAATGCTTCTGTGGCTAGTATTTGATCTTTGTAAGAAACTTGTTAATTCTATGGTGTAATGTATTTGGTTTTGATCTTTAAAAAAAATTATTCATATTTCATTTCTTTGTCTCTTACTTGTTTTATTATGCCTATATATTGTTCTCTTTGATTTGATAGATATTTCTTTTGCTATATATATATATATATATATATATATATATATATATATAATTATGCATTGCTTCTTGGAAAGAATTTTAAATTCATACGAGCAGGCCTATATTGGATGACTATAAAAATTAATTCAGATCGGTTCAAATTAATAAATGAGAGTAGTTCAAAAATTAATTCAGATCGATTCAAATGAATAATTCAGAGCTGTTCAAAAATTATTTCAGAGCGGTTCAATAGAATTATTTAGAGCGGTTCAAAAGAATTATTCATAGCGGATCAAAAAAATATTTCAGGCCGGTTCAATAGAATTATTCAGAGCGGTTCAAAAATTATTTCAAACTGGTTCAGAAATTTATTCAAAGCGGTTCATGTAACACCCCGCAAATTCCTCGTATTATTTTAAAATACTAAAGAGACCTATTTTTGAGAAAAGTGTTTTTGAAAGAATATTTTCTTAAATAAATTTCCTATTTTACGTTTTCAAGATAATAAGTGACTTTAAAGAAATGATTTTCCTGAGATAATGTCAAAGTTTAGAAATTATGATTTTGGAAAAAGGTCTATGTGTTTGAGATTTTTATAAAAAAAAATATTTGTGATTTTTGTGTGAGTCATTTTATGATGAAAAATAATTATTTTCTATGCATGACTATGTGTGTATGCTTAGGATTAAATGAAATATAATTAGTGAAAGAATATGGTGATATGTGCATGTATGTGTGTATGCGTGTGGGTGTGTTATGTGTGCCGTATGTATGTATGTAGGTAGGTCTAGAATTTTCTAAGTGTTGGGCAAAAAACCAAATGAACTAAGTCTTAACCATGAGTAACTAAGTTAGCAACTAAACCCTAACTAGGAGCCAAAGAGTAACTAAACCTAAAGAAACTTAGTTCCTTAATTCACTCCTCCATGTCCCCTTAGAAATGATAATCTCCACCCATGCAAGTCTTTGAAGAGCCAAAATTACCCCTCCCATTTGCACCCTTGGTCGAAGTTCCTTGAGGACAAAAGAGGAAAATCCCATGTCTTTGCCTTGGTCTATAAATAGCCGAATGGGTGGAAGTGTGGCTAGCTCATTTCTTCATTTTCATTCTTCATCTCATTTCATCCCCTTCTTTTACATTTCTACACACATTAGTCCAAGAACAACATTAAGTTCTTGAGACCCATATAGAGAGTGAGGGCCGTGAGTGAGGAGAAGAAAGAAGGAGAAAGATCAACACCAAAACCTAGGATTTTCCTTGAAGATCCAAGACAATAGAAGCTAGAAGATCAACCCTTTTTGGTGGGTAGTTCGAATGAACATGAAGAATTGTAGTAGTAAAGATTTTCTCTTTGATTTTGTAATTTTCTTTTCTTTTCTTCTTTTGCATGTCTTATTTTATGTTTGATCGTGAACTTTTGAGGCTCAAAGAAAATTATAAACGTCTAACTAATGGACTTCCTAACTCAATTAAGGTTTTCATGAAAGATCTTAAAGTTTTTCAACATAAATCCTAAAGATCTAAAGGTTTGTTGAGATTTTTGTAAAGTTTAAAGCAAACCTCTTTGCATGTTAATTTTTCAAGCTTAAATGATGAGCACAAGTATGTTTGTGCTTGATTATGGATTTTCAAGCTTAAAAGAACTTGTTAACGTCTAATCAACGGATTTCATAACTCGTTTAAAGTTTTTCATAAAAGATCCTAAAAGCTTTTCAAACTAAATCTTCTAAATCTAAAGGTTTGATGAGATTTTTGTGAAGATTGAAGTGAATCTCTTTGCATGTTAAATTTTCTTTCTTAAACCGTGATCTAAAGATATGTTTGAGAGTTTATTTGATAAATAAATGTGATATCTAAACTTGGTTAATAATAAAGTTAAGATTTTGGGTGTTGCATGTTGATTTGATGATGGTTTGATGATTTGAGTTCATGCATGTGTTGAATAAACCTTGATTTTGAATTTCTAAGAATAAATAAACTTATAAAACCCTAGATCAAGAGCCATATGATTCGGCCTTGACTAAAATCATGAGTCTTAATGCTTTTTAATTTACTCTAAGCCTTTGCATGTTAATCTCATGTTTAGAAAAGTTGATGTTGTATGAAATTGCTTTTAGAATAATTCGATTTGATTTACTTGGGATTTTTGGGATTGTGTTTATGGCTGTCCAGAATTGTTTGGACTTGCCTCTTATACTTAAAAACGTTTTCATGTGATTTAAAGTAAAGTTTTCAAGAGATAATTGATTTAAGAAAAACCCGAATTAAAAACGGTGAATTTTTCGGTGTTTTCAAAACGTAATTAAGGTGTTGTCCAAAACGGACCAGCAACCAAACTAAATAATTTAAATGACTTTACATGGTGTTTTCAAATGATTTTTGGAAAGTACTTAAGGTATTATAAATATCAGAGTTGTTTGAAAAAAACAGTTATGTTTTAAGTTTTCCGACGAGAAATGAGAGGTGTCTAAGTTTGAAAAAGAATTTCATAATACAAGTTAATAGCATAAGCGTATTTTATTTAGTACGAGGAATTTGAAAGACGAGGGATTGGGGCAGCCGGTAGCACAAAGGACCCGAGGAGACGGTACGCATTAAATTGCTGGACCTCAGGTGAGAGAGAAGCTTTCCTAAGACACCGTGGTAGTTAGGTGATATATTAGGACGTTCTGTATCATCTCAAAGATCGGAACTAAGTGGTTCGAAGTCAGTAGTATAAGTGGCAATTGTCTGTGTTATGTGGCCACTTATACGAAGGTGACAAAGGCCACAATGTTGTTGTGTGATGAGTGTGTGATTGATAGCATGCTTTTATGTATTTATTTCATTATGCCTGATGATATTTATTGTTGTTAAATTAAATGAGTAATATGGTGATAAACACATCCGGAATGAGAAATGAAAACGAAATGAATAAGTTGAGAAAGTAATGAAATTGAAAGTAAAGATACAATGGGAAAGATCTAATGATTGGAAATAAGGTATGTGCTGGAAAGGAAAGAAAGAGTTGAGAATTGGGGAATGAAATTGAGGAAAAGGATGAGAACGAGCCAGAGCTGGGGAGAGTGATGTGAATTTGAGCAGAGCTGGGCTCCTTTTGTTTTTGGTTTTAGACTGGGACTAGTGTTGAGTTGAGCTTGATCCTCCATTAACTCTCAGCAAAAGATGATTTTTGAAAAAGGTTTTTGAAAAGAAATTTTTGAAAAGATTTTTGAAAAAGAAGTTTTGAGGAGAATTGTAAACGAAATGTTTTCAGAAAAGTTTTGAAATAAATTTTGTGAAAAGTTTTTTTTAGAAAAAGTTGTGAAAAGAGATTTTTAAGAAAGTTTTTGAAATATGATTTTAAGGAAGTTTTGAAATGATATTTGAGAAAGTCTTTTTGAAATAATATTTTTGGGAAAATTCAATGGAATGACACTTTTAGAAAAGGCTTATGAAAACAATATTTTGCAAACGTTTGAGAAAAGAGACTTTGTGAAAGTTTTTGAAATGGCATTTTGAAAAGATTAGATAGTGAAGGGATAATTTGAAAAAGTTTTGTGAAAAGATATTTTCGAAAAAGTTTTGAGAAAGGATATTTTGAAAAGATCATTTTGAGAAAAGGTTAGGAAATAAGATCTTGAGAGAAAGATTGAGAAATGAGATGTGAGTCTGTGACGTGATCCCAGCTCTGTGCTATGTGAGAATTGATGAGAGAAAGATTGTGCAAAGTTAGTGGTCGGGACTCATTGAAGGGTTGCACGAAGGATGGGCCGACCTTAGGATAATTAAAAAGATAAAAGACTTAAAAGACATCCGCGGTGAGGTATGAGAGTGCGAAGTAGTGGAGAGGAAGGAACCATAAGTATCTGCGGATACTTAGGAGGATATTGCATTAGGGGAGGACGATGACGGTGAAACGTCAAGAAGTCTAGAGTATGTTTCTAGGCAGAACGAACTCCACAGGTGGCGTACGAAAGTGGTAGGGACTGGGTCCAATGTCGTGGTGAGTTCTGCGGGCCCACTAGAAACATACTATCGCCCCCTAGATTGCAAATCCAGAACAGTGAGAGGGACTGGAGTGGGGCATCTTGATTGCCACTGTGAGACAGTGTGCCATGAATACTTATGAATTGATATGATTTGAATTGAGGCTGTAGTCCTCCTGGTCTGGGACCATTTGATGTGTGACAGCTGTCGTGCCCGCACGGTAAAAGTCATGTACTCCTGTTTGCTTCCGACTAGGTTGGGTGGATGACCGAGGAGATGTAGACGTGAGTGATAGCCGAAAACGAAATGAATTTCCCGACGATATCAAATAATTCCCAAAGTAAAGGAATGCTATGAATGGATAAGCTTGGAAAGGAAGAAATTCTAAATTGAGAAAGAAAGAATAATTAATTGAAGTGAAATTAAATTTAGAAAGAAATTGAAGGATAATAATAAGGACAATAAGACTAATAATATTGATATTGACATCATGCTTGATTGCTGTGTGCTTGTGCGTGGTATTGTATGTTTGTATGGTCCTTCTATCTTGCCTATCGTAATTCCACACCGTCGACGATTCGCCGTTTGGATCGCTTACTCTCTCCTGTTCGTTGGCATATCGGTGCGGCTGATATCTCAACGGGCAGATGGAGTATTGCTTGGATATCATTATGTGAAATAAGTATGGAAGAGGTTGGAAGCACACCCCAAGTGGCTGGGCATGGATCGGCTACACGGAGATCGTGATCCAAGATCCGGAGCATCAACTGAGTGGAGCTAATCTGGAACCGCACTTGGGACATGTCACAGTACGAGGATTCAATAGTTACGAGGAGAAGGCACGGTATGAGCAACAGAGGAACTTTACTACATCAGATGAAGGGATGCTGGAATCCAATAACAATGAGGGAACAACCTCGCGGGCGGCATCATCTTCGAAAGCGACGAGAGGACGCAAGAAGAAAGAGGGGCGTCACCCGATTATTTTCAATCGAAAGGTTTATGAGTAGGAATATTAGTTTAAGATGTTGTGAGTGTTTTGAGTCAAGGATTACCTAAGTGATGAACTACTGGTGTAACATAACTTATTCTGAAGCATGCCCTACTTTTCATACAACTTTGTGAGCAATGTTTAAAATACTTTTGAAGTTATGAAAGGAACTACTTAAGTTGGAACCAAACTGTTTTTCCTGCTAAATGTTTTTGGAAACCTGATTGATTAAGTTTTGATTTTAGTAACAACTCGATTTTCAAAAGAAGTGTTGAATAATGTTAAACACTCTCCAATAATGTTTGCAAACACTTCAACAATGTTTTAAAAAAAAAAAAATTGGCCTCATTTTTGACAACTTTAATAAACAAAAGTTAATTGTTTTGAGTACGAAAATCGGGCTGTTACAGTTCATTTTCATGTTTCAGAGCGGTTAATAACCAGTCTTGTTAATGTAAACCAAACCGGTTCATAACTGCTCTCGTTTAACATGATATTTTTTACAACAAACTCTTTTAGATCGGTTCGGTGAAATTTGTAGCAGTGACACCCAAGTCAGTGGCTTGAATACCACAATGGTCTTTCTAGGGCTTGAATTCGAGATTTGCCGATCAATTATTCACCTTGAATCTACCAGCTGAGCTATATATTGTTCCTGATTACTTACTCAATGATACATCAAAAATAAAGCACACTAAATATCATATTTGAAACTTTTATTGATACAAACCTTTTTTAATATCTTGTCAAACAACATTATTAAAGTAAGGACTACTAGAGACCAAATAAAACAAAGAGATTAATGAGTATGCACTGACGGTGAAAAGTTTTTTACATTATCAGTTTATCATCCACCATTCATTTGTATTACTTTAATCTAAAAGTCAACGACCATAAACGGGAATGATGCGTGGATGATGCACTGATGGTGTAAAAAACCTTTATACTGTCAATGTATTCTCCATTTTTTTGATAAAATAAAGCTAAATAACATAGAAGAAACCTCGCTCACTCAATTAAAGAAAAAATATGGTGCACAGAAACCACATAGAACATAACCCATCTTCAAATATAAATTCATCTATCTTGTGTAATTGTCGAGGCCAGGCTAAGCTTTAGGCTTGCGAAGAAGAACAACTGAGTTGATCACATCATTTGTGGGATGAAAAATGGTAAGCACTTCAAAATCCACCAAATCATGCTCCTCAACAATAGGGTACAAGAAAGCCCTAGCCCCTTTTGCACTTCTCACAAGCAATAAGCCTCCCTCCTTCATATACATCCTTATGTGTCCCATGATCTTCACTTTTGCTTCTTTGCTCATACCCACAAGTGCTGCCAAAAAAATGCAATCATATTCCCCCAACCTCTCTTTCACTCCCATGATGTCTTGTGTCTCAAACTTCATCCTCCTCTCAAGTGCTGCATCTGAAGCAACAATCTTATGTGCCATCTCATTTGCCTTATCATCAATGTCAAAGTTATCAAAGTGTGAGAATTGCATGTGATGTGTAGCCATTATAATGGAAGTAAGTGGCATTGGACCTGAACCCACAAAGGCTACCTTCTTTGCATGCAACATGCCATTATCTTTGAGGATTTTGTTCTCCAAGTTTGCGAGTTTGACATAGTTCCCATAGTAAGGGAACAGAGTGAGATTGTGCAGAGGCTTGGGTGTGTGGCTTATGAAAGTTGCGAATTCAAGCTCTAAGAGCCCTTCAGCACGACCACAAAGGTTAATGAGGCTCTCACGAATTTTCAACACCTCTTGTGGCAAGGCCACAATTTCAATGGATGAAGGGAGGGTGCACAATTTCACTAGTTGAGTGAAAAGGCTATTGACTTGTTTAGAAGGCTTAAGAGATTCTAGCTTGGAAATGCTTGCATGAAGTTGTGTAATCTGAGTTATGAGGATTTCTGTTGGAATTTGGGTGTCAAAGTTGAAGCTTTGGAAAGAAGCCATTGGTCGAAGGGAATTGGGTTGAAGTTTGAGAGAAAAACAAAACAAAACAAGACTAGAACACAAGCTTTTGTATTTGCCTTGTGAAAAAAGCTTAGAAGCATTCAACTATTTATAGTTGCATGGTCTTGGATTGAATACTGTAATTATTGTGAAACATTATTTAATGATGTTGACATATACAGTAAGAGATCCTCTATAGTTGGTCAACTAAAAGGGGTGTTTCATGCCTTCAATATTAACAATTATAATCTTCTTCGGAATTAACATGTTAAAAAAGTGTTCTAAGAGCGAACGTTGTTTAAGAAAATTAAAAAAAAAATAGTTATTTTATAAAATGGTGATGAATTTTAAATTTAGAAAATTAATAAATTTAAACTATTACTGTAATATAATTTTTTTAGGGTGTTTTTTATTAACCAATATTCTTAGTGCATTGGTGAACAAAATTCATAATATTACTATCTCTGTCTTATAAAGATGGTTAAAAATTATAAAAGTAAAAAATAAAAAAAAATATGTATTTAATGATTTATTTAACACATCAATCAATTATCTAATAATTAATTTAATACATTTTACGTTGATCAATCAATCGTAATTAAAAGTTTGCAATTTCTAAATATTTTCATTAATTTCTTTAACTTTAGTTTGAGACAAAATATTTTATTATTTTTTACAATATTTGTAGGAAGGAGGGAGTATTAGATTACACGAATAATTGATAAAATGAAAATGTTAAAGAATGATCTTAAAGCATTAGTTAAGGAATAAAAATAGTAGTTTTATGTTGAAAAATGTTGAATTTAAAATATCGAGAACTAATGGATTTAGATTTTCAATGCAAATATTTTATTAATGTATTTCTTAAACAATACTCCATCCACTTCATATGTAGTGTTTATAGAGTTTCTGTGTCATATTTCATATGTATTGTTCTTTTATAAAACTTAATGTATAGTTAATTAATGCTATTTTTCCCAACACAATCATGTTTATCACACTCTCTTTTTCAATTCTAATATCTTTCTCTCTTTTCAATAATGATTATATATAGCGCAACTTTTATAGTCGAAATACTATAAATTTTTTCATCATTTAACCATTTCTTAAAATCCATGCATAATCTTAAAATACATTACTTATGAAGGGAGGGAGTAATGCCTTTAGAGTTTTTGGTATCAAAACCTAATAAAATTTGTCTAGTAATTACTTAAACATGGAAACATGTTATGTGAACCAATAAGATACGAACACATGTCATTTCTCTCTCCAATATTGCATATGTGGCTAATAAGATGTTGACACATAGGATGAACAGTGACTTGTGAACCAATTTAATAGCAAAAAAAAAACATGAGGGACTAATATGATGTCAGCGTAAGAGACCAATTTAAAATTGAAAAATAAAGTAAGAGACCAAATACATAATTTAGAAAATAAAAACTATTATACATATTAAGAAACTTATTTTGACAAAGGATATAATTCAAATTCGTTTATATGGGGTGGTGGACCTTCAAGCACTTGGAAGTCACAAATCTTACTAATAATATAAAATTAGAAGCGAAGAGAAATGGTAGCCAAAGTTTAATTTGATTCTCTTCGCACTCATTTATAACGTAGAAAGGAATAATGGAAGCATAACTTATCTATGCGTCATGTTCACACCTGCATAAGAAAGAATATTATATTAGGCTCGAGGTTCCACAGGCATGGAACTTGCTCGTGTAGTCAACACTATAGATCTTTCATTGGTTCATCCAATTCGGTACTAGCAGTTTGATTGCCCTCCAAATAAAAGCTTTAATTTTCTGTATGGAGGGTCACTAGTATTTGTGACTTGTGCCACCTACGGGTTGCACAGATATCAAAAACTTATTTTTTAATTTTTATAAAATAAAAAAGCCTCATTAACATAGTGTTTTAAGAACACTTTTTAAGCCACCGATAAAAAATAAAATTTCATTAAAAACATGGGCATTGTGTTGACACTTTGTAAAACCATGAGGTTTTGATACCTAGCCTACATATACCAATTATTAAATTACTAATGTTGGATTGTATAGGGTTAACCGATCTGAGACCTTCCTTGATCGACCTATGTCCAGCTACTCAGGACAAACGTCCCAATAGTTTGAAGGCTTTTCGCCTGCTACTCGGACTAATCACCAAACACGGTCGCCAACCGACTGTAAAACTGGACCGCCCTCGAGTAGGTCCCTTAGTGGCCAACCTATCAGAATTGAGGGAGGATCTGACTTTCAAAGTCCAGCCTATCAGAATTGAGGATCGACAGATTAAACAATTAAGAGGCAAGGAGATTCCACTGGTGAAGGTTATCTGGAGCAGGAACAATGTGGAAGAGGCTACATGGGAGCTGGAGGACAAAATAAAAGAGTCTCATCCACAGCTGTTCATTCCGAGCTAAATTTCGGGGTCGAAATTCCGGTAAGTGGGAGAGGATTGTAACATTCTAAATTTTATTCCAAGTGAAATTAGAATAATACATAGTTTAAGAAAATGATAAGTGTGTTCAAGAATAATTAAGGTCATGGATCAGGATTATCTATAGTGCTATGAAGTAGTTAGATAATCTTAGTGAAAAATAAGAAGTTGAAGGAGGTGAAAATGAATGTTAAAAACGGCTTTTCGGTGTTCTAAACAAATACTAATAGAAAATTAAAAATAAAAGATTTACAACTCTAAATTCAAATTCCACCGTTGGATATGAAGGCTGGTATGTAAGGAGGCTTGCTTTCAAATTTGAGCAAGATCCGACGGGTAACGAATAAGATATGACATTTTGAAGCGCAAATGAGCTAAAAGAGAACATAGCCAAATCGATTCAATTTCCATGGTGAATCGATTCCCATATCGATTCCTTCAATCGATTCAAACAGGTTCAATAGGAAAAAAAAAAGAATAAAAACGTGTTCAACCCCCATTTCACTCTCATTTGCTCCTTCCTTCTTTCCTTGCCAAACCCCAAGTCCATAACTGCACTCCTAAAGCTTTGATCATCATCCATGGCAATCATCCTCACCATCACCATCATCAAGCTTTCTTCCTCTTCTTTGTGGTGGTGAGCCATAATCACCAAGCTCCATCACCATATCTCTCTCTTGTCTCTCTCTCTCCTCATCTTCAACAAGTACAAGGTGAGTGTGATCTACTTCTTCCCTCTCTTTCCCTCCATGTGTATGTGATCATGATCATCATCATCCCTAACTCTTGTTTCTCCTTTGGTATTATAAGGTTTTAGAGGTCTTTCTCTCTCTCTTCCAAGGAGAAAGTGGTGAGCTCCTTCACCCCACATTCTTATTGTTCATTATCCATCTCCGGCTTGTCTCTCGACCACTCTCCGGCATCACCGCTCTCGATTCATCCAGTTTCAATTTGTGAGCCATAAAGCTAGAATTTGGTATTTTCTTTCCTTGTTTTCGGTTGACATAAAAGGGGCTATTACCTTAACTTAGGGGGTGTATTTCTAGTAGATGATAGTAGTAACTAAGTATGATTGATTTTGTATGTTAACGAACCTTAGGGTAGTCGATAACGGTAAAGAATAAGGACTTAATTAAAAATAGGAAACCCACTTGATATTCATGCTTTGTACACTTGATATGATGACTTGAACATGTTGTATGATAAATGATATGAAATGATATATATGTTGTTGTGTATCTAAGAGTTGGTAACTAAAATGTGAGCTTATGGAACTAAGTGGAACTAGGAATGACTCTAAGCTTAATAATTGAGTTAACCGTCATAATAGCGAGCGAATAAGAATGAGGGCGAAAGATTAAAGTGTTAATAGAAGATTAGTAAATATGTGAGAAAAAAGTGAATGAAAAGAAGAAAATGAAATAATAGAACAGAGGAATATGGTCAGCCAATGCCGGGCCGTGTAAGACGCACATCCGAGTGCAGTAAGACGCCGCGGGACGGGTGCTATAAGTCACGAGCGGACTGTGTGCAGTGGTTGTGTAAGCCGTACGACATAAGGGCGTACGCATCGGTAAGACGCCCCCGTGTGGGTGCGCAGTGGTGGGTTCGCAGTACCAGACAGGTTTCGTGGAAGTCAGGCCGTGTAAGATGCACATCCGGGTGCAGTAAGACGCACGCGGGACGTGTGCTATAAGTCGCGAGCGAAATGTGTGCAGTGGTTGTGTATGCCGTACGACGTAAGGGCGTACGCATCAGTAAGACGCCTCGGTGCGGGTGCACAGTGGTGGGTTCACAACTCTTGATAAGAGAATGAAAAGCAATGAAAGAATAAGAAAAAGAAAGATGATAAGATAAGAAAAAGGAAAAGACGATAAGATGAGAAAGAGGAAAAGATGAGAAAGTGTTAAAAGAGAAATAGAAAGAGAAAGATGATAAGATGAGAGAATGTTATAAGAGCCATAGAAAGAGAAAATTTGGAAAGGAAACAATATCAGTGTCGTCGACAATTCTAAGCGAGAAACCTTGGGAGATGCTTGTGCTTGTAGCTAGAAGGAATGACTTGATGTTTACATAAATGGTGTTATGTGTTTATATGCTAACTGTGTTTGACTTGGCTATTTACTATGTTTATTAGAATTCATTCGCTAAGTTTCGTGTAATGCTCACCTCTTAACTATTTTTATACAGGTTCAAAGTAAGAGCACCCAGATGTTGAGGCCGAGCCGGGGCACACTCCTTCACAGGGAGTGTGAGTGTCAGATGTAGGACGGTTGTTGAGTTCTGGGCCGTATTTTGAGACGTTTATGATATGTTGATTATTTTGGGATATGTATGTATGTATTTTGTTGTATATATTCAGCAGGGCCGACCCAGGACATGTCTCTTTTGATTTTGGGTATTTTGGAGGATAGCTTTACTTTCACATACTTGTTTATATTTTTGCTGATGTTTATTTGTGGCATTGACTTGAGATCATATCATGTGGCATGATATGACTAAATGTGATGTAAGATGATATGATATGAAACACTGGATGTCTGGTACTATCTGAAAATATTTTGTGCAGGTTAAAACAAGAAAAAGTTATTTTTGTAAAGTCCGTAAAACAGAGTAAACTTCGTTGAATTTTCCGGAGATTTTTATAAATGATTATCTTTAAAATTAAATTTTCAAGTTGTAAATTTTGTCGAGAAGTCTAATTAAGGTAATAAAAGTTAGGATGTCACAAGGTATATACGATGAAGAACGTGTTCTAGGAGAAGAAGAAGATGAACGTGATTATCAAAAAAGAAGAATAGAAAAATTAGGATTTTTAAAACTATTTTGAAAATACAAATAAATAAAGTTAATTTTTGAAATCAACAACAAATCAAAAAGATTTCAGAGTGAAAACAAAATAGAATAAGATAAGTTTTAAAATCAAAAACATATCAACGAGATTTAAAAAATAAATCAAAGATTTGATTCTTAAAACAAATAAGGAATTATTTCAAAAAGATATTTAAATTCGAATTTTGAAAATAAATCAGAATCAATTACATAAAAACAAATTTGGAAACATTTAAGATTGATTCTGACACGGATTTCAATAAAACATAAATGTAATCGATTACTTTACAGAGGTAATGGATTATCTTCTCTCTGTGAAAACAGGGAAATTAGTTTTTAAGAAAGTAATCAATTATTTAAAACAAGGTAATCGATTATTAAAAGAGGTAATCGATTATTTTCAATAAAAACTTCCAGGTCACAACTCAGAGGCTTGGTAATCGATTATCCACGGAAGGTAATCAATTACTTCTGCTTATTTTCATAAAATTAATTTTCTAAAGTAGAGTATGTAACTATAGGTTTTCAAAAACATTTTTAGCTGAAAATCTAACTTAAAACGATTTCAAAAAAACATTCCTTTCTTCTCCTTAAATTGAAACTTATTCTGGCCTTATGAACTTGGAAAACTAAAACTTCATTACCTTACAATGACTCCTATGGGCAAAGCTAAACTTAATCTACTTGCTTGAGCTTGAGCCTTGAGCTTGAAAGAGCTTCTTTGTTATCAACAAAAACATTCTTCTAGAGATCTTCTAGCATAACTCTTTACGTCCTTGGGAAAGTTTGACTTCCAACACTCCCCCTTTTTGATGATGATAAACACATTCTGACTATCTGCATCACAAGTGTTAAGTAAACAAATATATAACAATATAATCTAATACTTATACCAGACTAGGAAATGTAATCAACTTTTTTCTTATCTTACCTTAAATCATTCTTCGAATTCTTCGTTCTTTTTCTTGATTTAATTTCTTTTGTCATTCACTATTCAACTCACAATTACAGATGAAACGTAAGGACTTCGTCAAATCCCTATCTAAATTTACAGTAACAATTAGACATAAATTGATACCGGCCCCTCGGAATTTGGTGCCTTCAACTCCATTAACAACCACTTATGAGGAATAATATAAAAACACATGATAAACTCCCTCTGCATAAAAGGTTAAGATAAATATAGAATAGATAATCAAATAAATTTCATAACAATTTCATAAGCTACTTCGTCCCATCTGAGTCATCATCTCAGAATTCTTCTCCCCTTTTGTCAACATCATAAAATGGAGGGAAGACATAAGCAACACTTGGAATATTAAATAAATTGCACTCTACTCCCCCGAAACACTGAATAGATACATTAATAATAACAAGGGAATAAATATACATGTCATGCAATCATTCGAATATAAAAGAAGCTTTCTTTCGGAAGCGGTTTCGTGAAGATATCAACTAATTGCTTAGAGGTGTCCACATACTCAATCACACAATCACCTTTAGCTATATGATCACAAATAAAGTGATGACGAATCTCTATGTGCTTTGTGCGTGAATGTTGCACTGGGTTTTTGGTAATGTTAATTGCACTAGTGTTATCACATTGAATGGGAATGTGATCTAGACTTACACCAAAGCCTAGGAGTTATTGTTTTAACCATAAGATTTGTGCACAACAGCTACCCGCGGCGACATACTCAGCCTCAGCTGTAGATAGGGCTACATTAGACTGGTTCTTACTAGCCCAAGACACTAAAGAACTGCCTAAAAGATGGTGTAACACTATCACAAATAACTAGTTAAAATTATGATTTATTAAAATAGGTACTTAAAAATTTCTTTTTAAATTAAAATACTTAAGAATATTTTTCCGGAAAACGAGCAGAGTTTCCTCTGTTTTTCGGACTTTCCCAAGATTTCCTGTTTGTACCTGTTCAGACCAGAACAATTTAAAATATAAACAGACACATTTTACATTTGATTATAATCCTAATGCCCTTACTAATACAAGTTTAGGGCGCATAACTACTACATATTTCAAATTACAAAAATAACAGTTTTTCACAAAATTACACTACAGTCCACTCAAAAATAATGAGCGAGCACACCACATGGTGAAGTGTTATTCCTGCTCGGCCTGAAAATGAGTCTGCTCAAACTTTGAACTTGTAAAAATGGTTGCAAGGGTGAGCTTTACACATGAAATAGAGAATAGCTTCTAACTAGACATAATAACCTACAAAGTCAAACACAAACATTTCAGGTAGTTCAAAACATAGCAACTCAAACAATTCAAATTCATACGCATCTATAACCTTTTCTTTCGTCCATCATTCTTATCATTTTTCTTAATATACTTTCTTTTTCATTTCTAATACATTTCTATTTTCTTTACTCTTTTCTTTCTTTTCGTTCATTTTTGTTATTTCTTGCTTTCACTTTTCCTTTCTCTTTTTCCTCTGGGTTACAGCTAAACTGCATCGCCCGTTTTCTTTCTCTCTGGGTTACGGCTTAACCGCATCACACTTTTTCCTTTTCTATGGGTTACGGCTTAACCGCATCGCCCTTTTTCCTTTTCTCTTGGTTACGGCTTAACCACATCGCCCTTTTTCTTTTTCTCTAGGTTACGGCTTAACCGCATCGCCCTTTGTTCTTTTCCTCTGGGTTACGGCTTAACCGCATCGCCCTTTTTCTTTTTCTCTAGGTTACGGCTTAACCGCATCGCCCTTTTTTTTCTTTTTCTCTGGGTTATGGCTTAATCGCATCGCCCTTTGTCTTTTTCTCTGGGTTACGGCTTAACCGCATCACCCTTTTTCTTTTCCTCTGGGTTACGGCTTAACCGCATCGCCCTTTTTCTTTTTCCTCTGGGTTATGGCTTAACCGCATTGCCCTTATTCTCTTTCTATTCCGTATATATACATATATCCATTTTCACACATTTCCATAAACGCACACTAGCAAATCAGCAAGTCATGCACGTCTAGCACCGAACATACACATTTCATATTTAAATCATTTTTCTTGGTTTATACTCTTACTCTTTTTTATTTTTGTATCCTTTAATTACCAATTGTACTCCACACATATATTTCATTTAATCCTCCAGACATACATAATAGTTAATCACATACGCTCAATCACTTAACTAACTTTCACATTCTTTCTTTAATCATTTCCCTTTCCATCACTTAACCTTTAGACAATACCACACATAACTTAATTATCGTTCATGCATAATTACACTTCAAGAATTCGCATTTATCAGTTAGGCATACAAGAAAATTGTCATATCAAATTAATCACAAGCACTAACAATAATTTCAACTCCTTCAATTAGACATACACATTAATAACTAACACTTAGCACACCCTTTAAATTACACAATCAATTCAAACCCCTTTTCTTTTAAGTTCATGATTCACACTTAGGTCTATTTTATCCATTCTAAATATCAAATCCAAGCATATAATTGATTGTACATATCCTCATACAATTCAATTTCCCCTTTTTACGTTTATTCAACATCTCTATTTATCATTCAACATATCATCCTCATCTACAATCAACTTAAGTACAGTCCAAGCACATTTATATTTTTTTCAAATAACCATATATAATAGCATTTTAACCTTGAGCATATATAAAATCAAATAGCAAACATACATCATTATCTATAACCTGCGATATTTGATATTTACATATTGCACTTAAAACACATATTTCAAATCACCCTATTCAATTAGATTTTCTTTTGTTTATTTTCATCCTTTACTTTTAGTCTCGATTAATTACCTAAAAATTCAATCACACATACCCATATATTCTTAGCAGTTATTATAACTAACTAGAAAGTACACTCTAAAGCAAGGTAAAACACCCCTTACCTTGATTGACGAAAATAAAGGGTTAACCTCACAATCCGGGCTTGCCGACGAGAAGGAGCGGCGATCCGTGAAGCTTTAATGACCCGGGGTGATGAACGGGTCCGTAGCGGTCGATGTCGGCGAAGAGAATAGCCACGAGTACGGCGAAAACGGCGCCGGTTCGGTTCAGGTAGACCTGGTCGAACTCAATTCCAATCAGCAGTACTACCACAAGAGGTGGCTCATAGTCGCACGGAGAGAGACATTGGCCAGACCGTGAGCTTCGACCACTGTTAATGGCGGCTCGGTTCGCAACCAGCAAAGACCAAACCGAATGTTGATCCCAGCGACGGCGGCACGAGAACAGGGAAGGATAGGCGAGTCACTCCCTTGGCTGGAGGCGTCTGCACGAACCAAGGAAGGGAGAGCGGCGGCGGATCGCGTCCTCGGTGGAAGCAAGTCGCGAATCGCGACTGGGGAGGGAGGAGCTTGGTGCGGCGGTGGCGTTCGGCTCCTAGGGAGGGAGAGGAAGAGAGGGACGGTTCGGGGGAGAGAGAAAACGTGAGAGAGATGGTTTGGCCAAGTACTGGTGGTGGCTTGTGGCGGCTTGGGCGGTGCACAAAAGAAGGAGCCGGCGGAGGGAGGGAGATATGGGGTTAGGGCCGGCGGCCAACTAGGCTTAAGGAAGAAGAAGAAGTTGGGAGGGAGAGGGTTTCGAACCCCCCCTTCCCCTTATTATTATTATTATTTTTTTATTATTACATTATTATTATTATTTTTCTTTTTCTTTTTCTTTATTTCTTTATTTATTATTATTATTATTACTATTACTATTACTATTACTATTACTATTACTATTACTATTTTTCTTTATTTGTTTATTGTAAATCTCAAGAAATACTAATAATAAAATGTAAGCATCAAATAATTACCTCTATAAAATTATAAAGTTAAAAATCTTGAAGTTCTTAAGACAAATTTAATAATTAAATATGTCGGAAGCAAATTAAAGTATAGAAAATATATTTTTCAATAAGGGTAAATGTTTTAATGATTCTTTTTTAAAATATATATAAGTAAGATACATTTTCGTAAAAACTGTACGATACTTTATGAAAATGCTCTACACTATAATGATAAATTTTAAGGATTTAATATTTAATTTAGTAAATTTAGTTATTTAATACAAGCGAAACTTTGGGATGTTACAATTCTCCCCCACTTAGGAGAATTTCGTCCCCGAAATTCTGATTGCTCCATAAAATGGGGTGCCATCCCTTGACAGAATTACCGACTATGGTTTTCACTCCTCTTCGACTTCACCAACTTATAAATTGTCGATCTACGTGGAGCTATAGGGGTTGATCCTGCTCTGGAAATAAGAGCAATACTAAACTCAACTTCTCGATTAGTTGTCACCCGGCACAATCCAACTAGCTACCAAGTTCTCCCCCACTTGGCATCGACGTACCTGAGTGTGTATATGTCAAGGAATAGGCTTGGTCGGTATGAATTGTCAGCTACTTAAATTCTTAATTACTTGGCGAGATTGAAGATAATATTGAGTTGGTTATTAGTAGATGATCATTGGGTCATGTCGAATTTCTATGGTTTGGGCGGATTCTCGTTTCTACACAAATCTATGTTCTCGTACTAGATGAAGGGTGCGACTGAGGGGTAAACTTAATTGGTTTCGATATGATTACTTGGCGAAGTTGCTAAAATTTGAGTTTCTCGCGAACAACCACTTCGAATCTTGGTAAGGTTCTGTATGGCTTATTGGGATCTAATTAGGCTTCTTAGGAAATGAAAGTTCCTACTTCGGTTGCTCCGACATCATTTGGAAGCTGGCAATGATATCGGCCATCAATAAACATAAGGATTGGGGTGATCAGTCCCAACCTCGCATCTATCAACAGCACATCATTGCTATCTTCATTGATAGTACCATCCTTTAACAGATGCAAGAGTAAGGATGGCCAATCCTTACCCTACTCACTATTAAATGACAACGCCATCACAAGGTTTAGTTTAGATTTTTAATTAGAGTACTACAACTTATCGGTTCTTCCTACAGCTCCTCATGGTTGTCTTAAAGATCGGTTAAAGTGTGTGTACTTCTTGAGTTTCACAACACTACATTGGAAAGGTTTAGGGACTTAGATTCTAAGAAGAGTATGCTTTGGGAAATCTTAATAAGAAACTAATGAGATCAACCTAGAATTCATTTAGAATTTCTATTCTAAAAACTGCCCTAACTCCTTTGCCCGTTCGGTTTCAAGAAATTAACATCTCACATAAGGCATACCTCCTCTTAACTCGTCCAAGACCACTCCTAATTTGCCCAGATCGGCTCCTGCCTGCTTGTTGCCTTGCAGTACATCAACTTCTATCCACGGGGTATTTCTGGGACACTATATTGCAAAAAAAAGTCCCAGTTGTTCATGTAAAATCAAGTCTCCGATTAAGGCGGATTAATTTTGATGATGACAATGTAATTAAATTATGGACTTAAAGTGAAGAATGCAAGCCCAACATTAAAGAAGATCAAGTGTTTAGTTATTTATTCATTCTCATTTAATTTTGATGTATTTTATTTTATTTATGAGAGTGGGTAGTTTAGGTTTTTATTCTCACATAAGGTCAAACAATAACTATGCATGAAAGGTTGAGATTAAAACCAATTAAACCTGAGAAGAGAATTGAAAACAATGTTAGAAAAACTTAATTTTTCCAACATTGAGCAATTCACTCGAGTGATTCTCAATTCACTCGAGTGATTTATGAATTTTCAGTAATATAGCCGTTGGATAAAGTAAAAAGGTAACCCTATCAGAGTTGACCAAAACACTCGAGTGTTTTCAAAAAGAATCGAGTATTTTAGGTCTGACAGCAATTTTTCTAAACGTTAGAAGATGACAAAAAGGGAGAATAACTTTGTTTTTCCTCCCCTTTTGTCCCCTTACTTATATTCTGAAGAGTTGACCTCATTTACAACAACAAGCTTACAATCCTTCATTGATTTCATTCTCTCTTAAGTGTTAAAAATCATTTCTCTCTCTAAACTCAACCAAGCATTCATCTTTATTATTTGTGTTAGTGAGTTAAGAGAGTGTGCTTCATTTGTAAGAGAATTATTTGTTGTAAAATTCTCAAACACTCAAACACATTAGCTTGTTTAGAAAATCTTGGTGAGGTATCCAAGTACTTGGTGAGGTATCCAAGTTTCTCAAGCCTTGAGAGGTTCTCAAGCACAAAGACTAAGAGGATTCTTAGCTTGGTGGGCTCTTGGAGGTTCCAAGGAGCTTAAGAAGAAGGGACTCTTCATCACCAAATCAAGCTGGGGTAGAAATTTCAAAAGTTTGGTACACTCTTGAAAAGGGTTAGGATTGAGTGAGGAATCTCAATTTATCCTTGTAATTTCTAACAATTTGATCACTAGTAGAAACTCCTAAGTTGATTAGGGGGACTGGATTAACACTCTAGATTGAGTGTGAACCAGGATAAAATTGGTGTTGTCTTTCTCTTTTATAGCTTTCTTAGTTTTCAAGTAAAACCAAACCCTAAGTTCTCTAGAAAGGAGCTTTTATAATTCTAGTAGCAATTGGTTGCAATTAACTTGTTTTCAACTTGTTTTAACTTAGTTTAATTGCCCTCTACTTTGATTTATATCTGCCCTGAATTAGTCTTTAAGAAATTGAATCATTTTGCTAAATTTCTCTGAAACTGCTCCTTTCTTTTCTGCATAAAACACTCGAGTGTTTTTCTATTCACTCGATTATTTCGTAGCATTTCACTCGAGTGTTCTTCATTTTCACGCGAGTGTTTTTCAGGTTTTCTGAAAAACACGCGAGTATTTTTAAATTCACTCGAGTAAATTGCCCAGTTTCAGAAAAACAAGCTTTTGATCAATTATCTTTTAATTGCACCAAAAATTAGTCACTGTTGCTTCCATATTACTATTCACCCCCCCTCTAGTAATTGCTAAGCCCGCTTGTTGGTTTCCAACAAGTGGTATCAGAGCTCGGTCGAAAGATCGAGCGTAAAAGCTTTTTCGAAAAAGATCCTTTTGGAAACAAATGGGCTCTAGCAATCAACAAGAACGGTCTATGTCTCTTAACCGACCTCCATTCTTCAATGGTGAAGATTATTCTTATTGGAAGGTTAGGATGAGAGTGTTTGTAGAAGCAATAGACACCGATATTTGGGATGCAATTGAAAAAGGTCCTTATATTCCTAGAAGAGTGATTAATGGTGAAGCCATTGTTATTCCTAGGACAAGTTGGAATGAAGATGATAAAAAGAAAGTTTCATATGATATAAAAGCTAAAAATATCATCTTCTCCGCTTTGTCCAAAAATGAATTTCATAGGATTTCACAATGTCAATCGGCTAAAGAAATGTGGGATACCTTGCAAATCACTCATGAGGGAACTAGTGAAGTTAGAGACTCAAGATTAAATGCTTTAACTCATGAATATGAGCTCTTTCATATGTTCCCTAATGAGTCTATCAATGATATGCAAACAAGGTTCACACATATCGTTAACCAATTGATTGGCTTAGGAAAGGAATTTAGAGATGGTGAAACTACTAACAAAGTCTTGAGATGTCTTGATAGGAGATGGCAACCTAAGGTGACCGCCATCAAGGAAGCTAAGGATGTAAAATCTATGGACTTGACCACCTTGTTTGGGAAGCTCCATGAACATGAGATGGAACTATCAAGACTTCACTTAAATGAAGATTCAGACAAGAAAAAGAAGAGCATCTCTCTAAAAGCCTCAACTAAAATGTTAAAAGAGGATGAAGATGAATCTTCAAGTGAAAGCTCCGATCGTGCTCTAAATGAGGAAGAGATTGGTTTATTTGCCAAGAGGTTCAACAAATTCCTCAAAGGCAAAAAGGGTAGTTCATCATTCTTTAAGGACAAGAGACCTCAAGACAAAAGATTCAAGGATAGCAAGCCAAGAAACAAGAGCTCAAGCGAAAGTGTCAAATGTCATGAGTGTGGTGGGATAGGACACATAAAAATGGAATGTCCCACCTACTTGAGAAAGAATGAGAGGAAGACTCAAGATGGCAAGGGGAAAAGAGCTTACATTGTTTGGGATGAACCGGAAAAGGATTCCATGTCATCCTCAAGTAGTTCGGATGATGAGGAAGCCAAGCTATGCCTCATGGCCAAGAATGACAATGAATCCTCCTCAAGTAGTGAAAGAAATGACAATGAGAGTGAGGATGAGGTATCATCTAACTATTCTTACACCTCCTCTCATACTATTTCTTATGATGATTTGCTAAATGAATATAATGAAATGCTCACTCAATTTGAAAGACTTGCTAAAGTTAACAAAGAAAAAGGAAAGAAGCTTTTGGAGTATCAAAAGGAAATCAATGAATTAGAAAAATCTATTAATGATTTGAAACTCCAAAATGCATCCTTGGAACTTGCTAACTCTAGTCATGTTTGTGAGAATTCAAATCAATCATATACCATCACTCATTGTGAAAAGTGTTGTGTGCTTGAAAATGAAGTTAATGATTTGAAAATCAAACTCAACACTTTTAACAAAAGTGATAGAAACCTAGATCGGTTAATTGGTTCTCTTAGACACAATTCAAACAAAACCGGTCTAGGATATGTCCACAAGAAAAAGAAAAATAAAGTGGTTGGTTCATTCTCAAAAATTGATTTTACAAAGAAACCAACTTGCTTTTATTGTGGAAAATTTGGACATACAAACAATAAGTGCCATATCAAAAATTTTGGAATTCAAAATGGTACTTATGTTTGGATTAAGAAGGAAGAATCATCCAAGACTAACAAAAAGGGACCCAACATAATTTGGGTACCCAAAATGAGCAAGTGATTGTGTCTTGTAGGTGTGCCTTAGAACCGGAAAGCAACTTTGGATACTTGATAGTGGATGTTCTAGGCACATGACGGGAGATAAGCAACACTTCATTGAGCTTACTCCTAAGGAAAAGGGATATGTCACATATGGGGACAACAACAAAGGCAAAATACTTGGTATAGGTAAAATTGGTAATTCTTCCAACTTGGTTATTGATAATGTACTTTATGTTCAAGGATTAGAACATAATCTTTTGAGCATTAGTCAATTATGTGATATTGGTAACCATGTATTATTTACCTCTACTCATTGTCTCATAAAAAGTGACAAAGATGAATCTATCAAATTTGTTGGAAAAAGGTCTAATAACACTTACATGGTTGAATTGAATAATATCACTTCTTTAGTTTCAAAATGTTTAATTAGCAAAGAAAGTGATACTTGGTTATGGCATCGTAGGACCGCTCACATTAATGTAAATCAACTTAAGAAACTTCAATCCAAAGACTTAGTAGTTGGTTTACCAAAGCTCAATTTTAAAATTAAAGGTGATTGCACTCCTCGCAAGAAGTGCAAACAAACTAAAAATCATTTTGGTTCCAAAAATGATGTGTCCACAACAAGACCATTGGAAATGCTTCATATGGACTTGTTTGGACCTTCTCAAGTAAAAAGCTTTGGTGGCAACTACTATGCCTTGGTGATTGTTGATGATTATTCAAGATTTACACGGACATTATTTTTAAGTGCTAAGAGTGAGGCCTAAAAGTCTTTTAAACGCCATATTAAACTTGCCCAAAACCAAGTAAACCAAAAAGTGATTATTATCCGAACCGACCATGGAGGTGAATTTGAAAACTATAAATTTGATAGATTTTGTGATAAGCATGGAATTGAGCACCAATATTCGGCACCTAGGACTCCTCAACAAAATGGAGTTGTTGAGAGGAAAAATAGGGTGCTAGAGGAACATGCTAGAACCATGTTAAATGATTCTCAAGTACCTCAATACTTTTGGGCCGATGCCGTTAATACGGCTTGTTATGTAATGAATAGAATTTTAACTAGGCCCATGATAAAGAAAACCCCCTATGAGCTTTACAAAGGTAGAAAACCCAATATATCCCATTTCCATGTTTTTGGATGCAAAGTGTACATTTTAAACAATGGAAAAGATCAACTTGGAAAATTTGATTCTAAATCGGATGAGGGAATATTTTTGGGTTACTCTTCTCATAGAAAAGCTTTTAGAGTTTATAATAAACGAACTATGACTATTGAAGAATCTATACATGTTGTTTTTAATGAGTCTTCGAAAGAAGATAGTGTTTTATGTGATGATAGTGATGATGGACTTGAGATTTCAAATGTTGACAAAGAGATGGAAAAATCAAAGGATGAAGGAGAAGTCAAAGATGAACTTGATCCGGCTTGGAAAACGGTGAAAGCTCACCCTATTGACAATGTCATAGGAGATCTTTCAAAGGGAGTATTAACTCGTAGGTCAATTCAAAACATTTGTCATTTTGTTTCCTTTGTTTCTCAAATCGAACCAAATTCAATTAAGGAAGCAATTATGGATGAACATTGGGTTATGGCCATGCAAGAAGAGCTAAATCAATTTGTTAGAAATGATGTTTGGGAATTAGTGCCTATACCCAATGATCATACCATAATTGGTTTAAAATGGATTTATAGAAATAAACTTGATGAATCCGGTTTGATTATAAGAAACAAAGCGAGACTTGTTGCCCAAGGGTACAACCAAGAGTAAGGTGTTGATTATGATGAGACCTTTGCTCCGGTTGCACGTCTTGAGGCAATCCGAATCTTGCTTGCCTTTGCATCAATCATGAATTTTACTCTTTATCAAATGGATGTCAAGAGTGCTTTCTTGAATGGTTTCATAAATGAAGAAGTGTATGTTAAGAAACCACCCGGTTTTGAAAGTCATGAGTTTCCAAACCATGTTTACAAGTTGAAAAAGGCACTTTATGGATTAAAACAAGCTCCTAGAGCTTGGTATGATCGATTAAGTACCTTTCTATTAGAAAATGGCTTTCAAAGGGGAAAGGTTGATAATACACTATTCATCTACAAAACCAAAGAGGACATTTTGTTAGTGCAAATATATGTAGATGATATTATCTTTGGTGCCACTAACGTGTCCTTGTGTAGAAAGTTCTCAAAGTTTATGAAAAAGGAATTTGAAATGTCCATGATGGGGGAGCTCAAGTTCTTCCTAGGACTTCAAATCAAGCAAGTCAAGGAGGGGATTTTTGTGCATCAAGGAAAATATTGCAAGGAGCTCCTTGGAAAATTCGGAATGGACAAATGCAAAGAAGCATACACTCCCATGAGCACAACATGCTACCTAGAAAAGGATGACAAAGGTAAACCGGTTGATGTAAGTAAATATAGAGGCATGATAGGTAGTCTTCTATATCTTACCACATCTAGACCGGATATTATGTTTAGTGTATGCATGTGTGCCCGTTTTCAAGCTAATCCTAAAGAATCACACCTATCCGCAGTTAAACATATTTTTAAATATCTTAAAGGGATAATTAACACCGGATTATGGTATCCTAGGGATGCTAGTCTTAGTTTAGTTGGCTATTCGGATTCCAACTTTGCGGGATGCAAGCTTGATCGCAAAAGCACTAGTGGTACTTGCCATTTATTGGGAAGTTCATTATTGTCATGGTTTTCTAAAAAGCAAGCTTGTGTTGCTCTTTCCACCGCCGAAGCGGAATATATCACCGCCGGTAGTTGTTGTGCTCAACTCTTGTGGATGAAACAACAATTATCGGATTTTGGTTTAAAATTAGAAAGTGTTCCATTAAAATGCGATAACACGAGTGCCATCAATCTAACTAAGAATCCGGTATATCACTCAAGGACTAAACACATTGAAATTAGACATCATTTCCTAAGGGATCATGTTCAAAAGGGTGATTGCACAATTGAATTTGTAAGTACCACAAATCAATTAGCGGACATTTTTACAAAACCTTTGACAAGGGATACCTTCTATCATATAAGAAGGGAACTTGGTATTTTAGAGGAGTCAAGTATAAACTAATTGATTTGTGCCATTTGAAAATCACCAAGTGTGTCTAACTTTAGTGTGTGGTGATACTTGTTTGTAATTACCTTGAAGATGTTATAAATTTGTGTCTTTAATTGTGTGTGATCATGTCTCCTATCTATTGGTTTCATTAAATGTGTTTGATTTTGTGCTTTTGTGTTTCAAAACTGAGTTTTTCTGCATATCTGATAAAAACACTCGAGTGTTTCGTAAATCACTCGAGTGATTTTAATTCAAAATTAAATCAGTTTTAATTGGAAAAGTTTTTGAGCAGGTCTGATGCAAAACACGCGAGTCTTTTATAAAAGACTCGAGTCTTTTGGGCCCATTTCACTCGAGTGAATTCAAAGTTTCTGAAAATCTATCTTTCGGCCAACACGCGAGTGAATTCATTTTTACTCGAGTGTTTTTCAGGTTTTCTGAAAACCACGCGAGTGTTTTAAAATTCACTCGAGTGAATTCATCAGTTATAGTCTGATGCTGCTGCGATTTTCTAAATTCAGTTATCAGTCATATTTCAACTCTATTTTATCTTCTCAACTCATTTCTACTCCTATTTCACATCAAATTCAAGTTTTTGAGCATCAAATTCATCATTCCCTTTCCAAAACCCTAACTCCCCAAAAACCCCAATTTCTCAAAATTTCTTCTAGTTTTTCACTAGATTTTATGCTTTATGACTTTATTTAGTTATTTTGAGACTTTTGTTAATTTTGTTGGGAGTTGGATGTACCTATTTTCAAACTCATGTTTTATGGTTTGTGTATGGTGGATTAATGATGTTTGTGCATTAATCATGTTGTCTTCATGGATTTCATGTTCCTTCATGACTTTTCAATATTGCTTCATAGTCATATTTTGCTTCTTATTTACTCTTAAAGGAAAAGTTTTCTTATTGGTATCCTTCATTCTCCACCTTTGTTTCCAAAATGTTATATTTTTGATCATGACAAAAAGGGGGAGAAAGGAGATTAAAGAGAAAGAGCATTTTTTTTCCGCTTTCTTGCTACACTCTGATGATATATGCTCTTGCTCTGATACCAATGAGCACTTGATTATGTTTATTATTGTATTACGTTGTGCTTGGCATTTTCTGGATTGTACAGGTTAAAATGGTTCCTAGATTGAGGTGGAGCTCTCAAGTGCTAGAGGTTTAATTATTTTGTCATCATCAAAAAGGGGGAGATTGTAAAATCAAGTCTCCGATTAAGGCGGATTAATTTTGATGATGACAATGTAATTAAATTATGGACTTAAAGTGAAGAATGCAAGCCCAACATTAAAGAAGATCAAGTGTTTAGTTATTTATTCATTCTCATTTAATTTTGATGTATTTTATTTTATTAATGAGAGTGGGTAGTTTAGGTTTTTATTCTCACATAAGGTCAAACAATAACTATGCATGAAAGGTTGAGATTAAAACCAATTAAACCTGAGAAGAGAATTGAAAACAATGTTAGAAAAACTTAATTTTTCCAACATTGAGCAATTCACTCGAGTGATTCTCAATTCACTCGAGTGATTTATGAATTTTCAGTAATATAGCCGTTGGATAAAGTAAAAAGGTAACCCTATCAGAGTTGACCAAAACACTCGAGTGTTTTCAAAAAGACTCGAGTATTTTAGGTCTGACAGCAATTTTTCTAAACGTTAGAAGATGACAAAAAGGGAGAATAACTTTGTTTTTCCTCCCCTTTTGTCCCCTTACTTATATTCTGAAGAGTTGACCTCATTTACAACAACAAGCTTACAATCCTTCATTGATTTCATTCTCTCTTAAGTGTTAAAAATCATTTCTCTCTCTAAACTCAACCAAGCATTCATCTTTATTATTTGTCTTAGCGAGTTAAGAGAGTGTGCTTCATTTGTAAGAGAATTATTTGTTGTAAAATTCTCAAACACTCAAACACATTAGCTTGTTTAGAAAATCTTGGTGAGGTATCCAAGTACTTGGTGAGGTATCCAAGTTTCTCAAGCCTTGAGAGGTTCTCAAGCACAAAGACTAAGAGGATTCTTAGCTTGGTGGGCTCTTGGAGGTTCCAAGGAGCTTAAGAAGAAGGGACTCTTCATCACCAAATCAAGTTGGGGTAGAAATTTCAAGAGTTTGGTACACTCTTGAAAAGGGTTAGGATTGAGTGAGGAATCTCAATTTATCCTTGTAATTTCTAACAATTTGATCACTAGTAGAAACTCCTAAGTTGATTAGAAGGGACTGGATTAGCACTCTAGATTGAGTGTGAACCAGGATAAAATTGGTGTTGTCTCTCTCTTTTACAGCTTTCTTAGTTTTCAAGTAAAACCAAACCCTAAGTTCTCTAGAAAGGAGCTTTTATGATTCTAGTAGCAATTGGTTGCAATTAACTTGTTTTCAACTTGTTTTAACTTAGTTTAATTGCCCTCTACTTTGATTTATATCTGCCCTGGATTAGTCTTTAAGCAATTGAATCATTTTGCTAAATTTCTCTGAAACTGCTCCTTTCTGTTCTGCATAAAACACTCGAGTGTTTTTCTATTCACTCGAGTATTTCGTAGAATTTCACTCGAGTGTTCTTCATTTTCACGCGAGTGTTTTTCAGGTTTTCTGAAAAACACGCGAGTATTTTTAAATTCACTCGAGTAAATTGCCCAGTTTCAGAAAAACAAGCTTTTGATCAATTATCTTTTAATTGCACCGAAAATTAGTCACTGTTGCTTCCATATTACTATTCACCCCCCCTCTAGTAATTGCTAAGCCCGCTTGTTGGTTTCCAACAGTTCACACTGGTGACAAGGACCCTCTTTAGCAATCCGATCCTTGTACTAGCACACACCGCGGTGAGACTTTCTGAAATGCGATCATGGTGTCTAGTAATGGAAACGATCACGCTTTGGTTCGCATTTCTTGGGACTGCTGCCTTAGTGTGGTTGTCGGCGTATGGATCTACTTTCCGAGCCTGTCTCTTCCCTTGTTAGTGCTTTCTAACCTTTGAATCTATCGAGTGACAACACTATATCGGGATTTAACTAAGTTTCATCAGAATCCTATAGTTGACCGATTATTTCTAAGGCTTTTCACAACTAGCTAAGAAACTATAAATGGACTTCTCATATTTCTTAAATCTCACGATCCCTTGTTGTAAGGGGTTAAGGATTGAAATCGTAAGTAGAGCAGGTTCAGCGTAGATCTTATTACAGAGCTAGCGAAGATAGAGGCCTAGGGTTCGGAAAGTGTCTCTACCTTTTAGTAGGTCCTAATATTTTCACCCATTTAGTTACAATGAATTATAGTACATAGTAGCTAACACATACCTCCAATCCGCTCAACCGAGACTTCCACCATTTCTCTCTGATTCGGGTTGGTTTAAACCTGCCTTTTGCACCCGAGCCGCGTCCACTTCCATCTTTAGGGTGCTCTTGGGGCAGTTGGTGGAAAAGAGCCCTGGTTGTCCGCACTGGTAGCAAAGGCCTTCTTTCTTGCACCGATTTATCAGCTGGCACTTACCACGATGGAATTTCCCGCAAAGTGAACAGGGTGGCGTAGTGTAGGTGATGGTTACATCCTGACCCGTTATAAGAGGAACGTCTGCTCTAGGATGAGAATAAGGGCCCGAGCTCTGAACTGGACCTCTATCTCTAATAGGACCATCTAACTTCTGAGTCGTCTTGCTCTGCTTTTCCGCCAATTCTTGCTTGAGGGCCTTCTCATAAGAAATCGTCATATTAACAAGCTGAGAGAGGTTGGCGATGCCCTGATACACAAAAGCAGTCCTAATCTTGGCATGAAGACCAGACTCAAACTTGATGCATTTGGTGCGCTCATCTGCGTCCCTGTAACTGCCTGAATATCAGATCAAATCTTCAAATCTTGCTGCATACTCCCCAACGCTCATATTTCCTTGCACTAGCTGCAGAAAGGTTATTTCCTTCTCTCTACGAACATCCTCCGGAAAGTATTTACCCAGAAAACGGGTTTTGAACAAATCCCAAGTGATCGCCTGATTGTTCGCCTCCAAACCCCTCCGCATATGTTGCCACCAGTGTTCTACTTCACTAGTCAACATGTATTGTGCCAGCAGAACCTTTTGTTCCTCCGGTGGTGCCATGGTATTCAGGATCTTTTCAATCTCCTGCAACCAAAGTTGTGCCCCATCGGGATTGAACCCTCCTTCGAACTACAATGGTTCATTCTTTCTGAATCGTGCCAACCAATCGATCGCAACTGGAGCTGGTGGTTGAGGATTCATTGCTGCTGCTGTTGCTGCTGCTGCGGCTGCTGCTGCTGCGGCTGCTGCTATGTTATTCCCCTGATTCTGTTGCATCTGTACCATTTGTTCCAGAATAGCTCGGATCCCGTCATTATCGATCCGTCTACTAGCCATACTGTTTAGTCATGGACAAGGCCGACAGTTAATGCTTCATAAAATAATTAATGTTATAAACATCCTATGAATGAATTCTAGACTCTAAACTATAATCCTCGATTACTCGCTCGGTGAGTAATCACTAGAGTAGCTCATAACTCCAAAGGCCGAGGGAAACTTCTCTGATACCATAAATGTAACACCCTCACAAATAACTAGTTAAAATTATGATTTATTAAAATAGGTACTTAAAAATTTCTTTTTAAATTAAAAAACTTAAGAATATTTTTCCGGAAAACGAGCAGAGTTTCCTCTGTTTTTCGGACTTTCCCAAGATTTCTTGTTTGTACCTGTTCAGACCAGAACAATTTAAAATATAAACAGACACATTTTACATTTGATTATAATCCTAATGCCCTTACTAATACAAGTTTAGGGCGCATAACTACTACATATTTCAAACTACAAAAATAACAGTTTTTCACAAAATTACACTACAGTCCACTCAAAAATAATGAGCGAGCACTCCACATGGTGGAGTGTTATTCCTGCTGGGCCTGAAACTGAGTCTGCTCAAACTTTGAACCTGTAAAAATGGTTGCAAGGGTGAGCTTTACACCTGAAATAGAGAATAGCTTCTAACTAGACATAATAACCTACAAAGTCAAACACAAACATTTCAGGTAGTTCAAAACATAGCAACTCAAACAATTCAAATTCATATGCATCTATAATCTTTTCTTTCGTCCATCATTCTTATCATTTTTCTTAATATACTTTCTTTTTCATTTCTAATACATTTCTCTTTTCTTTACTCTTTTCTTTCTTTTCATTCATTTTTGTTATTTCTTGCTTAACCGCATCGCCCTTTTTCTTTTTCCTCTGGGTTACGGCTTAACCGCATCGCCCTTTTTCCTTTTCTCTGGGTTACGGCTTAACCGCATCGCCCTTTTTCCTTTTCTCTGGGTTACGGCTTAACCGCATCGCCCTTTTTCTTTTTCTCTGGGTTACGGCTTAACCGCATCGCCCTTTGTTCTTTTCCTCTGGGTTACGGCTTAACCGCATCGCCCTTTTTCTTTTTATCTGGGTTACGGCTTAACCGCATCGCCCTTTTTTTTTCTTTTTCTCTGGGTTACGGCTTAACCGCATCGCCCTTTTTCTTTTTCTCTGGGTTACGGCCTAACCGCATCGCCCTTTTTCTTTTTCTCTGGGTTACGGCTTAACTGCATCGCCCTTTTTCTTTTCCTCTGGGTTACGGCTTAACCGCATCGCCCTTTTTCTTTTTCCTCTGGGTTACGGCTTAACCGCATCGCCCTTATTCTCTTTCTATTCCTTATATATACATATATCCATTTTCACACATTTCCATAAACGCACACTAGCAAATCAGCAAATCATGCACGTCTAGCACCGAACATACACATTTCATATTTAAATCATTTTTCTTGGTTTATACTCTTACTCTTTAATTTTTGTATCCTTTAATTACCAATTGTACTCCACACATATATTTCATTTAATCCTCCAAACATACATAACAGTTAATCACATACGCTCAATCACATAACTAACTTTCACATTCTTACTTTAATCATTTCCCTTTCCATCACTTAACCTTTAGACAATACCACACATAACTCAATTATCGTTCATTACACTTCAAGAATTCGCATTTATCAGTTAGGCATACATGAAAATTGTCATATCAAATTAATCACAAGCACTAACAATAATTTCAACTCCTTCAATTACACATACACATTAATAACTAACACTTAGCACACCCATTAAATTACAAAATCAATTCAAACCCCTTTTCTTTTAAGTTCATGATTCACACTTAGGTCTATTTTATCCATTCTAAATATCAAATCCAAGCATATAATTGATTGTACATATCCTCATACAATTCAATTTCCCCTTTTTACCTTTATTCAACATCTCTATTTATCATTCAACATATCATCCTCATCTACAATCAACTTAAGTACAGTCCAAGCACATTTATATTTTTTTCAAATAACCATATATAATAGCATTTTAACCTTGAGCATATATAAAATCAAATAGCAAACATACATCATTATCTATAACCTGCGATATTTCATATTTACATTTTTCACTTAAAACACATATTTCAAATCACCCTATTCAATTAGATTTTCTTTTGTTTATTTTCATCCTTTACTTTTAGTCTCGATTAATTACCTAAAAATTCAATCACACATACCCATATATTCTTAGAAGTTATTATAACTAACTAGAAAGTACTCTCTAAAGCAAGGTAAAACACCCCTTACCTTGATTGACGAAAATAAAGGGTTAACCTCACAATCCGTGATTGCCGACGAGAAGGAGCGGCGATCCGTGAAGCTTTAATGACCTGGGGTGATGAACGGGTCTGTGGCGGTCGATGTCGGCGAAGAGAATAGCCACGAGTACGGCGATAACGGCGCCGGTTCGGTTCAGGTAGACCTGGTCGAACTCAATTCCAATCAGCAGCACCACCAAAAGAGGTGGCTCATAGTCGCACGGAGAGAGACATTGGCCGGATCGTGAGCTTCGACCACTGTTAATGGCGGCTCCATTCGCAACCAGCAAAGACCAAACCGAATGTTGATCCCAGCGACGGCGGCACGAGAACAGGGAGGGATAGGTGAGTCACTCCCTTGGCTGGAGGCGTCTGCACGAACCAAGGAAGGGAGAGTGGCGGCGGATCGCGTCCTCGGTGGAATTAAGTCGCGAATCGCGACTGGGGAGGGAGGAGCTTGGTGCGGCGGTTGCGTTCGGCTCCCAGGGAGAGAGAGGAAGAGAGGGACGGTTCGGGGGAAAGAGAAAACGTGAGAGAGAAGGTTTGGCCAAGGACTGGTGGTGGCTTGTGGCGGCTTGGGCAGTGCACAAAGGATGGAGCCGACAGAGGGAGGGAGATATGGGGTTAGGGCCGGCGGCCAACTAGGCTTAAGGAAGAAGAAGAAGTTGGGAGGGAGAGGGTTTCGAACCCCCCCTTCCCCTTCCCCTTATTATTATTATTATTTTTTTATTATTACATTATTATTATTATTTTTCTTTTCCTTTTTCTTTTTCTTTTTCTTTTTATTTATTATTATTATTATTATTATTATTATTATTATTATTATTATTATTACTATTACTATTACTATTACTATTACTATTACTATTTTTCTTTATTTGTTTATTGTAAATCTCAAGAAAAACTAATAATAAAATGCAAGCATCAAATAATTACCTCTATAAAATTATAAATTTAAAAGTCTTGAAGTTCTTAAGACAAATTTAATAATTAAATATGTCGGAAGCAAATTAAAGTATAGAAAATATATTTTTCAATAAGGGTAAATGTTTTAATGATTCTACTTTAAAATATATATAAGTAAGATACATTTTCGTAAAAACTGTACGATACTTTATGAAAATGCTCTACACTCTAATGATAAATTTTAAGGATTTAATATTTAATTTAGTAAATTTAGTTATTTAATACAAGCGAAACTTTAGGATGTTACAATTCTCCCCCACTTAGGAGAATTTCGTCCCCGAAATTTCGATTGCTCCATAAAATAGGGAGCCATCCCTTGACAGAATTCCCGACTATGGTTTTCACTCCTCTTCGACTTCACCAACTTATAAATTGTCAATCTACGTGGAGCTATAGGGGTTGATCCTGCTCTGGAAATAAGAGCAATACTAAACTCAACTTCTCGATTAGTTGTCACTCGGCACAATCCAACTAGCTACCAAGTTCTCCCCCACTTGACATCGACGTACCTGAGTGTGTATATGTCAAGGAATAGGCTTGGTCGGTATTAATTGTCAGCTACTTAAATTCTTAATTACTTGGCGGGATTGAAGATAATATCGAGTTGGTTATTAGTTGATGATCATTGGGTCATGTCGAATTTCTATGGTTTGGGCGGATTCTCGTTTCTACACACATCTATGTTCTCATACTAGATGAAGGGTGCGACTGAGGGGTAAACTTAATTGGTTTCGGTATGATTACTTGGCAAAGTGGCTAAAATTTCTGTTTCTCGCGAACAACCACTTCAAATCTTGGTAAGGTTCTCTATGGCTTATTGGGATCTAATTAGGCTTCTTAGGAAATGAAAGTTCCTACTTCGGTTGCTCCGACATCATTTGGAAGGTGGCAATGATATCGGCCATCAATAAACGTAAGGATCGGGGTGATCAGTCCCAACCTCGCATCTATCAACAGCACATCATTGCTATCTTCATTGATAGTACCATCCTTTAACAGATGCAAGAGTAAGGATGGCCAATCCTTACCCTACTCACTATTAAATGACAACGCCATCACAAGGTTTAGTTTAGATTTTTAATTAGAGTCCTACAACTTATCGGTTCTTCCTACGGCTCCTCATGGTTGTCTTAAAGATCGGTTAAAGTGTGTGTACTTCTTGAGTTTCACAACACCACATTGGAAAGGTTTAGGGACTTAGATTCTAAGAAGAGTAAGCTTTGGGAAATCTTAATAAGAAACTAATGAGATCAACCTAGAATTCATTTAGAATTTCTATTCTAAAAACTGCCCTAACTCCTTTGCCCGTTCGGTTTCAAGAAATTAACATCTCACATAAGGCATACATCCTCTTAACTCGTCCAAGACCACTCCTAATTTGCCCAGATCGGCTCCTACCTGCTTGTTGCCTTGCAGTACATCCACTTCTATCCACGGGGTATTTCTGGGACACTATATTGCAAAAAAAAGTCCCAGTTGTTCACACTGGTGATAAGGACCCTCTTTAGCAATCCGATCCTTGTACTAGCACACACCGCGGTGAGACTTTCTGAAATGTGAACATGGTGTCTAGTAATGGAAACAACCACACTTTGGTTCGCATTTCTTGGGACTGCTGCCTTAGTGTGGTTGTCGGCGTATGGATCTACTTTCCGATCCGGTCTCTTCCCTTGTTAGCGCTTCCTAACCTTAGAATCTATCGAGTGACAACACTATATCGGGATTTAACTAAGTTTCATTAGAATCCTATAGTTGACCGATTATTTCTAAGGCTTTTCACAACTAGCTAAGAAACTATAAATGGACTTCACATATTTCTTAAATCTCACGATCCCTTGTTGTAAGGGGTTAAGGATTGATATCGTAAGTAGAGCAGGTTCAGCATAGTTCTTATTACAGAGCTAGCGAAGATAGAGGCCTAGGGTTCGGAAAGTGTCTCTACCTTTTAGTAGGTCCTAATATTTTCACCCATTTAGTTACAGTGAATTATATTACATAGTAGCTAACACATACCTCCAATCCGCTCAACCGAGACTTCCACCATTTCTATCTGATTCGGGTTGATTTAAACCTGCCTTTTGCACCTGAGCCGCGTCCACTTCCATCTTTAGGGTGCTCTTGGGGCAGTTGGTGGAAAAGTGCCCTGGTTGTCCGCACTGGTAGCAAAGGCCTTCTTTCTTGCACTGATTTATCAGCCGGCACTTACCACGATGGAATTTCCCGCAAAGTGAACAGGGTGGCGTAGTGTAGGTGATGGTTACATCCTGACCCGCTGTAAGAGGAACGTCTGCTCTAGGATGAGAATAAGGGCCCGACCTCTGAACTGGACCCCTATCTCTAATAGGACCATCTAACTTCTGAGCCGTCTTGCTCTGCTTTTCCGCCAATTCTTGCTTGAGGGCCTTCTCATAAGCACTCGTCATATTCACAAGCTGAGGGAGGTTGGCAATGCCCTGATACACAAAAGTAGTACTAATCTTGGCATGAAGACCGGACTCAAACTTGATGCATTTGGTGCGCTCATCTACGTCCCTGTAACTGCCTGAATATCGGATCAAATCTTCAAATCTTGCCGCATACTCCCCAACGCTCATATTTCCTTGCACTAGCTGCAGAAAGGTTATTTCCTTCTCTCTACGAACATCCTCCGGAAAGTATTTACCCAGAAAACGGGTTTTGAACAAATCCCAAGTGATCGCCTGATTGTTCGCCTCCAAACCCCTCCGCATCTGTTGCCACCAGTGTTCTGCTTCACTAGTCAACATGTATTGTGCCAGCAGAACCTTTTGTTCCTCCGGTGGTGCCATGGTATTCAGGATCTTTTCAATCTCCTGCAACCAAAGTTGTGCCCCATCGGGATTGAACCCTCCTTCGAACTTCAACGGTTCATTCTTTCTGAATCGTGCCAACCAATTGATCGCAACTGGAGCTGGTGGTTGAGGATTCATTGCTGCTGCTGTTGCTGCTGTTGCTGCTGCGGCGGCTGCTGCTGCTATGTTATTCCCCTGATTCTGTTGCATCTGTACCATTTGTTCCAGAATAGCTCGGATCCCGTCATTATCGATCCGTCTACCAGCCATACTGTTTAGTCATGGACAAGGCCGACAGTTAATGCTTCATAAAATAATTAATGGTATAAACATCCTATGAATGAATTCTAGACTCTAAACTATAATCCTCGATTACTCGCTCGGTGAGTAATCACTGGAGTAGCTCATAACTCCAAAGACCGAAGGAAACTGCTCTGATACCATAAATGTAACACCCTCACAAATAACTAGTTAAAATTATGATTTATTAAAATAGGTACTTAAAAATTTATTTTTAAATTAAAATACTTAAGAATATTTTTTCGGAAAACGGGCAGAGTTTCCGCTGTTTTTCGGACTTTCCCAAGATTTCCTGTTTGTACCTGTTCAGACCAGAACAATTTAAAATATAAATAGACACATTTTACATTTGATTATAATCCTAATGCCCTTACTAATACAAGTTTAGGGCGCATAACTACTACATATTTCAAATTACAAAAATAACAGTTTTTCACAAAATTACACTACAGTCCACTCAAAAATAATGAGCGAGCACTCCACATGGTGGAGTGTTATTCCTGCTCGGCCTGAAACTGAGTCTGCTCAAACTTTGAACCTGTAAAAATGGTTGCAAGGGTGTGCTTTACACATGAAATAGAGAATAGCTTCTGACTAGACATAATAACCTACAAAGTCAAACACAAACATTTCAGGTATTTCAAAACATAGCAACTCAAAAAATTCAAATTCATACGCATCTATAATCTTTTCTTTCGTCCATCATTCTTATCATTTTTCTCAATATACTTTCTTTTTCATTTCTAATACATTTCTCTTTTCTTTATTTTCATTCATTTTTGTTATTTCTTGCTTTCACTTTTCTTTTCTCTTTTTCCTCTGGGTTACAGCTAAACTGCATCGCCCGTTTTCTTTCTCTCTGGGTTACGGCTTAACCGCATCGCCCTTTTTCCTTTTCTCTGGGTTACGGCTTAACCACATCGCCCTTTTTCCTTTTCTCTGGGTTACGGCTTAACCGCATCTCCCTTTTTCCTTTTCTCTGGGTTACGGCTTAACCGCATCGCCCTTTGTTCTTTTCCTCTGGGTTACGGCTTAACCGCATCGCCCTTTTTATTTTTCTCTGGGTTACTGCTTAACCGCATCGCCCTTGTTTTTTCTTTTTCTCTGGGTTACGACTTAACCGCATCGCCCTTTTTCTTTTTCTCTGGGTTACGGCTTAACCGCATCGCCCTTTTTATTTTCCTATGGGTTACGGCTTAACCGCATCGCCCTTTTTCTTTTTCCTCTGGGTTACGGCTTAACCGCATCGCTCTTTTTCTTTTTCCTCTGGGTTACGGCTTAACCGCATCGCCCTTTTTCTTTTTCTCTGGGTTACGGCTTAACCGCATCGCCCTTGTTTTTTCTTTTTCTCTGGGTTACGACTTAACCGCATCGCCCTTTTTCTTTTTCTCTGGGTTACGGCTTAACCGCATCGCCCTTTTTCTTTTCCTATGGGTTACGGCTTAACCGCATCGCCCTTTTTCTTTTTCCTCTGGGTTACGGCTTAACCGCATCGCTCTTTTTCTTTTTCCTCTGGGTTACGGCTTAACCGCATCGCCCTTATTCTCTTTCTATTCCGTATATATACATATATCCATTTTCACACATTTCCATAAACGCACACTAGCAAATCAGCAAATCATGCACGTCTAGCACAGAACATACACATTTCATCTTTAAATCATTTTTCTTGGTTTATACTCTTACTCTTTAATTTTTGTATCCTTTAATTACCAATTGTACTCCACACATATATTTCATTTAACCTTCCAGACATACATAACAGTTAATCACATACGCTCAATCACATAACTAACTTTCACATTCTTACTTTAATCATTTCCCTTTCCATCACTTAACCTTTAGACAATACCACACATAACTCAATTACCGTTCATGCATAAGTACACTTCAAGAATTCGAATTTATCAGTTAGGCATACATGAAAATTGTCATATCAAATTAATCACAAGCACTAACAATAATTTCAACTCCTTCAATAAGACATACACATTAATAACTAACACTTAGCACACCCATTAAATTACACAATCAATTCAAACCCCTTTTCTTTTAAGTTCATGATTCACACTTAGGTCTATTTTATCCATTCTAAATATCAAATCCAAGCATATAATTGATTGTACATATCCTCATACAATTCAATTTCCCCTTTTTACCTTTATTCAACATCTCTATTTATCATTCAACATATCATCCTCATCTACAATCAACTTAAGTACAGTCCAAACACATTTATATTTTTTTTCCAATAACCATATATAATAGCATTTTAACCTTGTGCATATATAAAATCAAATAGCAAACATACATCATTATCTATAACCTGCGATATTTCATATTTACATTTTGCACTTAAAACACATATTTCAAATCACCCTATTCAATTAGATTTTCTTTTGTTTATTTTCATCCTTTACTTTTAGTCTCGATTAATTACCTAAAAATTCAATCACACATACCCATATATCCTTAGCAGGTATTATAACTAACTAGAAAGTACTCTCTAAAGCAAGGTAAAACACCCCTTACCTTGATTGACGAAAATAAAGGGTTAACCTCACAATTCGGGCTTGCCGGCGAGAAGGAGCGGCGATCCGTGAAGCTTTAATGACCCGGGGTGATGAACGGGTCCGTGGCGATCGATGTCGGCGAAGAGAACAGCCACGAGTACGGCGATAACGGCGCCCGTTCGGTTCAGGTAGACCTGGTCGAACTCAATTCCAATCAGCAGCACCACCACAAGAGGTGGCTCATAGTCGCACGGAGAGAGACATTGGCCGGACCGTGAGCTTCGACCACTGTTAATGGCGGCTCGGTTCGCAACCAGCAAAGACCAAACCGAATGTTGATCCCAGCGACGGCAGCACGAGAACAGGGAGGGATAGGCGAGTCACTCCCCTGGCTGGAGGCGTCTGCACGAACCAAGGAAGGGAGAGCGGCGGCGGATCGCGTCCTCGGTGGAAGCAAGTCGCGAATCGCGACTGGGGAGGGAGGAGCTTGGTGCGGCGGTGGCGTTCGGCTCCCAGGGAGAGAGAGGAAGAGAGGGACGGTTCAGGGGAGAGAGAAAAAGTGAGAGAGATGGTTTGGCCAAGGACTGGTGGTGGCTTGTGGCAGCTTGGGCGGTGCACAAAAGATGGAGCCGGCGGAGGGAGGGAGATATGGGGTTAGGGCCGGCTGCCAACTAGGCTTAAGGAAGAAGAAGAAGTTGGGAGGGAGAGGGTTTCGAACCCCCCTTCCCCTTATTATTATTATTTTTTCTTTTTTTTATTATTACATTATTATTATTATTATTATTTTTCTTTTTCTTTTTCTTTTTATTTATTATTATTATTATTATTATTATTATTATTATTATTATTATTATTACTATTACTATTACTATTACTATTACTATTACTATTACTATTACTATTTTTCTTTATTTGTTTATTGTAAATCTCAAGAAATACTAATAATAAAATGTAAGCATCAAATAATTACCTCTATATAATTATAAAGTTAAAAGTCTTGAAGTTCTTAAGACAAATTTAATAATTAAATATGTCGGAAGCAAATTAAAGTATAGAAAATATATTTTTCAATAGGGGTAAATGTTTTAATGATTCTACTTTAAAATATATATAAGTAAGATACATTTTCGTAAAAACTGTACGATACTTTATGAAAATGCTCTACACTCTAATGATAAATTTTAAGGATTTAATATTTAATTTAGTAAATTTAGTTATTTAATACAAGCGAAACTTTGGGATGTTACAGATGGCAAGTGCCGCTCGTGCTTTTCCTATCTATTTTACACCCAGCAAAATTGTAACATCCCGAATTTTAATTCCAAGAATAATTAGAATAATGATGGAATTAGAAAGACGATATGTAACATCCTGTTTATTTTAATCAGTGCCGATTAATTTAAGTGTTGTATTTTGTGTGTCATCCAGGTTGAAGGATGTGTGGTTCAAGAGTCTAAGTGTGGATTGTCGGAGTTCGATCCGATCAGACTCTGTGTTAGCGGAGCTCTTAGGAGGCGAGCATGTGTTACCGAGCTCGTGGGTTTGTGCCTAGCAGGAGGCACAGAGCTCGGATTGGCCGAGCATGTGACTTAGAGTCACGAGGACAGGTTGGGGTAATGCCGAGCTCCTGGGAGTCCGAGCTCAGTGGGATTTGTTAGAATTATTGATAGGATTGACAGTTGTCACCCAAGAGGGGGGGGGGGTGAATTGGGTGTTTATAAAAACATTGAAAAAAGATCGAATCAAACGTTCTTAAAAAGGATTAAAGAGTTTCAAACAAAGCGGTAGACTTAAAGAGCGAATGAAAACGTTTTTAAGCACAAATAAATAAGAATATTTATATTAATATTGAAAACTTTCGTGAGATTGATTATTTAAACACCATGAAACTGAAATACTCGCACTAAATAATTTCAAACGTGAAAATAGGTTTATTCGCGAAAATATGATTAATACAATATATAAATGCAAAAAGTAAAGAGATATGGGATAGAGAATTTTGCACTGGGGATTTTATCCTGGTTCGGCAAAAGGCCTACATCCAGTCCTCAAGCGACCCACTTGAGCTTTTCAATAAACCAAAGACGCCACGCGTCCCCGAATACAACCAAAGCGCCTCGCAAGTTACTAGGAACCTCCTTTCACTAGGGACCTCAAAAACAACTAGGAAGACCCTTCCTAGATTTTAAGATAGCTAAACTACTAGGTGACCCACCTTTCGTTTAGCACTACCCAACACAAGGGTTCTCGCCCTAAGAACGCGACACATGTTCAACCTAAGGGATAACACTCCCTAATCACTAAGGGTAAACACTCCCCTTACAAAGAAATGGTTTGCACGAAGAATTTTGTGCAACTAACAATGAGGCTCTCTAGATAGAGCAGATACAACAATAAAGTCCTATAGCAAGAATTAGACTAAAGCACACTCAAAGTTCTGTTCTTGATGTTTTTCAAAAAAGAATAGATGAAGATGATGATGATGATGATTATTTTTCTTCTCAAAAATATTTTCAAAAGTGAAGAGTAGAAGAAGAAGAAGAATGTTGTGAGTGTGTGTGATTCTCTTTCTTAAAAAGTAGAAGAAGAGTGCTTAAAATCAGAAAACGTGATCATCCAAAAAAGGAAATAAATCATTCTGAGAATCAGATTGATTTCAGCACGTTTTTCTAAAATTTGAAATGAGTAATCGATTACTTGGGAAGGTTAATCGACTACTTGCTCTCTGGTAAAGTTTTTCAAAAGATCCAGCATCAGTAATCGATTACTTTGGTCAGATTAATCGATTACTTACATACTGATTGCTAAAAATGTTGCAACATTAAATATAATCGATTATTATCTTCAAGTAATCAATTACATACACTTAGATGACCAGTCCAAGGAAGTAATCCATTACAGGAAGTTAATTAATCCATTACATACTCTCTGGTTACACATGTTGCAGAAGATAATCGATTATTCTTGAAGGATAATCGATTACTCCAGAATAAAATTAGATTTTCATAAAAAGTTTGTAACCAAAGGTTTTCATAAAAGGGTTTTCGCAAAATACTTTTTCCAGGAGCTAAGGGTTTTAAAAATACTTCTTCTAGTTTTTCAAAACGAAAAGCATCATCATCATCATAACCTAGCAAAATATAAAAATAAACTTGAGTGCATTAGACTAATTTTCACTTTACATAAACAACTAAGCCCTAAGAGACTAGATTCTCCAATAGAGAAAAAAACTTCTTGCATCATCAATGTACCTGAACCTGTTCAAACACATATTATTAAATTGTGTTGTCATCATCAAAACATCATCATGGGGAAACATGAACTTCAACACTCCCCCTTTTTGATGATGACAAACACTTCCTGCAAAACAAGGGTTAGTACACGATATAATATGACAAGCTACCAAAATGATAAGCATTATCATGCTTGAACACATAAAGTAGCATTCAGCTCCCCCTGAACATATGATCAGCCTTTGCTAATCTCTCCCCCTGAATTCATAAATCATGAACCTGTTTTGCTCTACTTTTCTCTCCCCCTTTTGACATCAACAAAAAGGGTGGTATAACATATCATCAATAAGACCAATACATGACATAAACAACAAATAACCATAAATAATCAATGTCATGATTTATAATCAAAATATCATGAGTTATACCGGAAATAGCAAAACCAAAACAGAAACATAAACAGTTCAGCAAATATAATCCTTGGGGGTTAGAGATAATAGCATAAAGACGATAAAATTCAACTAGCAATAAAGAACGATAAGATAGAGTCAGGGAGCGGAGCCACAAGCTAAAAACCACTGATGAAAGGGTCTCGATGCTGATGCCTCAAATCATAGATATCCCGCCGCATAGCTTCCAAGTTCACATTCATTTGCTGCATATCGGAGGTAAGCTGAGCGAGACTAGAATCAATTGAGTGCATGTAGTCATCAGATCTTCGCATGTTGTAACACTCCTTGTATATCATCTTATTTTATAAGAAAAGTAATAAGTGTATGATTACTTGGACTTGTTATTGTTGGAAAAAGATCTGAAAATAAGAATTTTCCCTTCCCTTAAAAATTTATTTTCACAAACACTTGATTAATGATGAAGGTGACTAGTAAAATCAGAGTTTTGCGGAAACATAGTATAATCATCATATTACATTCCCAAAATATATCAAGTGTAACAAGTCCCTTAATACCAAATAAGTATTATTATGAAACTGAATTCCTCTTATGATACCTCTTTCCAAAATATGTATCATATAAATTTTATCAAAAATAGAATTGTTATAGAGCTGGTCACTGTGACGACCCAACTTTTATTCCAAAACTTAATATTCATTTTTAGAAAATTTGACCATTTTTTTTTTTGAAACTAAAAGTCAGTCATCATCCATTATCGAGTCTTTGCGGAAATTATAAAATCAATTATCATGAAAGAAACTATTCATATTATATTTCATAAAATGGAAAGTACATTTCCATTACATCAAAACCATCAACACTAGGTTTAACTTAAGTACTCTAGGTCATTTCATTATATTACATATCTTACAACAAAATTTATAATAACCTAGAGCAACTGGTTCGAAACTCAAAATATAAAATAGATAAGAGAAACCTGATGAGTCGCATTATCCATATTCCCACATCCCAACTCAACTCAATCATCAGTTCCCCACTGACTACCGGTTGAGTTGTCCATGAAATCATCATCAGCCACCGGATCGGCATCCTCCACCAGATCCTCATCCTCTATCGGATCCTCCTCCTCCTCCTCCTCTTCATGTGCCGGTTCAGATGGCACATATACCGGAGTCCGAGATCGGGCTCTAGTGGAAGGACGAGAGGGAGCAGGAACCTCCAAAATAATTCTTTCCTCAGAGGGTGATGGACTTGGTGGAAGGGTGCGTCTCGGAAAACGTCTTGGCGGTGGTGGTGGTGTTCCATGTCGAAACACAAAATTTGGCGGAATGTGCATAATGTACATCATTGGGATTCTCGTCCTACGCGGACGCATTCGGGACCATGGGTTTGGGTGACGGAAAGTGACTTCCACGTCCCCTTCATAGATAGCCCGATGATCCTCAAAGTTCCACTCCCCATTAGGGAGCAGCCTCATCTCCACGCAAATCATGTTCCTGGCCAAGACCTACAACAAGGGATTAGGAGTGAGTCATAGCTAAATACAATAACAAATGAGCATAACAGAGGCTAGAAATAACAAGCACGAGTTTTCAGATAGCAATAATAAATGCATATGTATATGCTCAAACTGTCTTTTATAATATTTCATTTAGTTTCGTGATGCATGCCTACTCCTCATTCATGCTACGCGGTTCGGCATCCGAGTATCTCAGGCTCGGGATATTCATAATCCTATGGTTCATCAAACCGGAGCGTATTCACAACCCAGGCGTCACGATTTTATTGGGAATTTGGCCATCATAACATTTTCATGTTACGGAATCCAAATCATCACAGCATCTTCGTGCTATGGCATCACAGCTATCTCAGGGCTGCGGAATACTTCTACCTATACCAGATTCCACAATCAAAATCGGAGCATCTCCATGCATGTCAATGTCACATAATTGTTCATTGTCTTTTTCACTTTTAATTCATATCTTTGAATATCATGCCTCCAATATAGAGACCCAAAATTCATAATCCTTCTTGCTTATAAACCATCTTTTCATTTTTGCATTAACTGGTGCTTGTGCTTTCCAAAAATTCCATCAGCGGCCCAGCCACTTTGTGATGGTTTTATACAATAGGAATTTAATTACGTTGTCATTAATTTGTGCAACGACCCCATCTAGGACTCCCAAAATATCAACCAAGTGGGTAAAAACTTCCACTGGGACGTGGGAATAAAATCAACCAAATTGGTGTACGCATCTCCATTGGGACATCCTGTCCGAATATGTCAACCACTGAATAAAATTCCAGTAGGACTCATCCAGGATAAAATCAACCAATGGGATTAAATCTATAGATATTAAGAGCAGAAATTAAAATTTAAGCATATAGGAGTTTAGACGAGTTAATCTTTAGTTACTTCATAAAGAAGTAAAGATTTTCTGAAAATTATTTTAATTACTCGAGTAGTTCTTCACCTACTCGAGTGTTCATGTAAAATTACTCGAGTCCTTCAAGACATACTCGAGTGTTCTTCCCATTTTCCAGAATACTCGAGTCTTTCTTCAATTACTCGAGTGTTTTAGCAGCAGCACCAGTTTCTGCACTTTATAATGCCAATTCGAGTTCAGAGCCTTTCCTTTCCATTTTTATGCAAAACAGTAACTTAGATACATAAAATAAACATGTTAGAACATGTAATCAATATTGAAACAACATCAAATGCAATAAATCACAGAATCAACATAAACTTAGCAAATAACCATTTCAACATATGATTTTCATTTCCTTTTGTTTTTTACTTCGAAAATTGATCCAGTGAGCATCATTAGGTCCATTTAGACATGTTTGGTTTATAAAAACTTGGGTTTATGACCTCTATGTCATATTCCCAATTCAAACTTCACCCCTTGATGAACCATATGAGGTTCCTACATTTCCAGCTTGAAATAACTCATTCTAGTATTTAGATAACTCCTCCCTTACCTTAGAGAAGCTAATCAACAAGTAAAACGACAGAGAAATCGGTTGGATCAAAAATCCAAATTCTAGACTTGGTGAAAAAGAGTTGAACAGGCTGACTTTGGCCACAGATTTCACCACGGATTTGGCATGAAAAAGAATGAAACAAGTTAGTTTCAGAAACTAGGATATACTAACTTTAATCAGAAACAAGTTTGACACGAAAAGAATCCATGAATTTACCAAACGATTTCAATGAAGATGAATACTTGAGACTGAGTGTTACTCTGTTTTCTCAGTTTTGAACCTCCAACTTTGAAGGCCTAGAACTTGATCTTCAGAAGGCTATTTGAAGTGATTTCGAGTTCTAATTCAAGAATGGAATCAGAACTTCAGTTTGTGTTTAGGTTTCAAGGAAAATGAGTGAGGATTGAGAGAGAACGAAGGGATCAAAGTGAACTCTGTAAAACAGGGAAATTTCTGGTCAAATTCGGGTTTTGGAACTTCAGAGGTGTTGATGCTTCAACCAAGCATCAATTTATAGCCTAAGAGTACTTCAACTCGAAGTAAGGTTCAGCTCTATGCTTGTCATGTCAAGAAACCGCGTTTTGGTGCGAAATTAATTGTAAAACTGACTTATACATTTAGCCAGACTACTCGATTTACTCGAGTCTTTTTCTTTCTACTCGAGTATTTTTCAAAAACTCAAGAACACTCGAGTCTTTTCTGACATACTCGAGTCTTGTGGCTCAAAATTCAAATTTTCAGACAGATAGTGATTATACTCGAGTACCCTCTACAATACTCGAGTAAAATGTCTTAATTTCAGAAAAATCATTATTTTATTCAACACAATTATTTATTTAAATAATTTATTTATTTATTAAAATACAGGACCTTACATCCTCCCCCACTTAAATAGAATTTCGTCCCCGAAATTCCGATTTACAAAAATAGATGTGGATATTCATCCCTCCTCTTAGACTCTAATTCCCATGTGGAGTCAGACACTCCACCTTGCCCCCAGAGAACTCGTACTAACGGAATCTCTTTCCCTCGTAGCTTCTTAATCCTTCTATCCTCTATTCTCACGGGTCCAACATCAAACGTGAGGTTTTCTTTCAGCGATATCACGTCTTGTTGCAACTGCATGACTGAAGATGGGTCTTGGATAAACTTGCGAAGTTGAGAGACATGGAAAACATTGTGCAGGTTGGACAAGAAAGGAGGTAGGGCGATCTGATATGCGACGGGGCCTACTCGTTTCAAAATCTGATAAGGGCCGATGAACTTAGGAGACAGCTTCTTTGGCTTCATTACTCTTCCAATTCCAGTCGTTGGCACGACTCGCAGGAATACATGATCTCCTTCTTGAAATTCGAGCTTGGACCTACGCTGGTCGGCGTAACTTTTCTGACGACTTTGTGCAGTTTTCATCTTTTCTCGGATGATCTTTATCTTCTCAGTCGTGTCTTGACTAGATCAGGTCCGATGAGAGCATTCTCCCCCACTTGGAACCAACATAGCGGGGTTCTACATCTTCTTCCATAGAGAGCTTCGTATGGAGCCATATCAATGCTCGCATGGTAACTATTGTTATAGGTGAACTCCACAAGTGGCAATAATCGGTCCCAACCTTCTTGATATTCCAAGACACATGCTCGCAGCAGGTCTTCCAAAGACTGAATCGTTCTTTCCGATTGACCATCGGTTTGAGGGTGATAAGCGGAACTCATCCTCAACTGCGATCCCAAAGCTTAATGCAAACTCTGCCAGAACCGGGATATGAAACGAGGATCACGATCCGATACGATACTCGAGGGAATTCCATGCAATCTTACGATCTCCTTAATGTACAATCTTGCAAGCTTCTCCAATGGATATTGCATGCTGATGGGAATGAAATGTGCAGATTTTGTTAAGCGATCAATCACAACCCAAATTGCATCAAATCCTTCTCTTGTTCTTGGAAATCCACTTACAAAATCCATAGCTATTCCTTCCCACTTCCATTCCGGTATGCTTAATGGTTGCAGTTCACCTCCGGGCTTCTTATGTTCGATCTTCGCCTTTTGGCAGACAAGGCAAGACGCTACATAAAACGCGACATCTTTCTTTAGTCCGGGCCACCAAAACATCCTCTTCAGGTCTTGATACATTTTCGTTGATCCAGGATGTATACTTAGCTTGCTCTTGTGGGCTTCCTCCAATACAGCTCTCCTTAATTCTTGATTCGCCGGAATGCAGATTCGATTCCTGAATTTCAAAATACCATCGGATCCTAATTGGAAATCCGGTTCTACTCCTTCCATCCCTAATCTTTTCTTCTCTAGAAGCTCCTCGTCCGCTTGTTGTAGGGTTTGAACTTGACCCTCAAACTCATTTGTGATTTGTAACATTCCTAACTTGACGCAATTCGGCTTGAACTGAATTGCCAAATTCAAGTTTCGGAATTCTTCAATCAGCTGAGCTTCTTTTACCATCATCGTACTCACGTGCAGCATCTTCCTACTGAGAGCGTCGGCTACAACATTAGCTTTGCCGGGGTGGTAATGCAATTCGAAGTCATAATCCTTCAGGAATTCCATCCACCTACGTTGCCTCATATTCAATTCCTTTTGGTCGAAGAGATACTTCAAACTTTTATGGTCGCTGAATACTTGGAACGTATTACCATACAGGTAATGTCTCCATATTTTCAAGGCGAAGACAATGGCAGCTAATTCCAAATCATGAGTAGGATAGTTCCCTTCATGCACCTTCAACTGACGAGATGCATAGGCGACAACTTTCCCTTCTTGCATCAGGACGCAACCCAAACCTTGTCGAGATGCATCACAATACACATCGAAGCTTTTACTAGGATCGGGAAAAGTTAACACTGGAGACGATGTTAACTTGTTCTTTAACGTCTGGAAGCTGACTTCACACTTCTCGTCCCAGACAAAAGGTTGCTCCTTTCGGGTCAAATGGGTTAACAGAAGAGCCAACTTGGAAAAACCTTCAATGAACTTTCGATAATATCCAACTAACCCAAGAAAACTTCTTATCTCAGTCACCGTCTTTGGTCTTTCCCATTGCAAAACTGATTCCACTTTGGTCGGGTCCACAGCCACACCATCCTTTGAAATTATATGACCTAAGAAATTGAATTTTTCAAGCCAAAATTCGCACTTGGTCAACTTAGCATATAATTTCTTCTCCCTCAAGGTTTCCAAAACAATCTTCAAATGACTAGCGTGTTCCTCCAGATTCTTCGAATAGATGAGAATATCATCGATAAACACCACAACGAAGGAATCCAGGTAGGGTCGAAACACTCTATTCATGTAATCCATGAATATTGCTGGAGCGTTGGTCAACCCAAATGGCATCACTACATACTCGTAGTGTCCATATCGTGACCGAAAGGTAGTCTTTGGTATATCTTCCTCCCTAACTCTGATCTGATGATAACCTGACCTCAGATCAATCTTTGAAAATACCGATGCTCCTCTCACTTGATCCATCAAATTGTCGATTCTTGGCAACGGATACTTGTTCTTGATGGTAACCTTGTTGAGTTGCCTATAGTCAATGCACATCCTCATTGACCCATCCTTCTTCTTCACGAACAAAACTGGCGCTCCCCAAGGTGACACACTCGGTCTGATGAACTGCTTTTCCAACATATCCTCCACTTGCTTCTTTAATTCAGCTAATTCTGCCGGAGCCATACGATAAGGGGCGATAGAAATAGGACCAGTACCGGGGACTAGGTCAATACTGAATTCTATCTCTCGATGCGGCGGCAAACCAGGTACTTCATCGGGAAATACCTCGGGAAAATTTCGAATGACCGGAATGTCTTCGATCTTTGCGTCCTCCTTCTTTTCTTCAGCGATGGCCGAAAATAGGCACACATAACCTCCAGGTTGCTTGGCCGGCGACTTCTCACCAGGAAAGATGATCGTTCGAACCTTGCAGTCGATTACTACATGGTTGGACGCCATCCAATCCATGCCCAAAATAACATCGAGATTGGACAACGGCAAACAAATCAGATTTACCCGAGAAATCTGATCTCCTATGCTAACAACACAACCGACACATGCTCTTGATGCAACAACAGGAACATTCATGGGGGTAGACACACTTAGATTGAACGGGGTCTCCGAGACAGACAAACTTAAACGCTTGACACATGCCTCCGAAATGAAGGAATGCGTTGCCCCATAATCAAATAAAAAGCGACAAGGCATGCCATTGAGGAAATGGTTACCTTGCACAAGGTTGTCGGCCTGCTTTGCTTCTTCTCCAGACATTGTGAACACCTTTCCATTGACCCAAGGTTTGCTTCCTTTTCTTTGATTGCTTTGGCGCGGGGGTTGGCGACACGCACGGGCGATATGTCCGGTCCCTCCACAATTGAAACAGACTGGTTGCTTGTCCCTCCAGCATTCCAGGCCAGGATGAGAGCGTTGACACTTGCTACAAATCTCTGCCGGAGCTGGAAGACTTGCTACTCCAGAGGGTTGCGATTTTCCCTTTCCTTTGTGCCAATAAGGGCCTCCACGATTTCCGCGATTGTTCTTGTGCTGATGTCGGTGGGGTCCAGGGCCTCCTTGACTGACTTCCTTCTTGAAATTGTTCTTCTCGAAAATGCGACAGGCATTGATCAAGGTTGGATAGTGACGAATCCTTTGCACGCTTACAGCTAGCTTGATGTCTGACCTCAGCCCATTCTCAAACCGGGTGCACTTCGAGTATTCGTCAGGATGGTATTGGAAGTACGGGGAATACTTCATCAGCTCTTCAAACTTTTCAGCATACTGGTCGACAGTCATGCTACCTTGCTTCAAGTCCAAGAATTCCATCTCCTTTTGAACTCGGACGTCATCCGGAAAGTACCTCTCCAAGAATTTCTCCGTGAAGATTTCCCAAGAAAGTTCGCGATGATCATACTCCAAAAACTGGCGGGTCTGCTCCCACCAAGTTGCAGCTTCCCCATTTAGCATGTAGGCCACGAACGTGACCTTCTGAGCTTCCGTGAGAGTCAGCGTCCGGAAAATCTTATTCATCTCGGCTAACCAGAATTGGGCTTGCTCAGGGCAGCGACCTCCCGAGAAGCCAGGGGGTTTACACCTACGGAACGAATCTAGTCCTTGAAATTCAGCTGGGGTTCCATTGCTGGGAAAACGGGTTTGCTGCAAGTTTTCTAGAACTGCAGCCATACGTGTCAAAGCCTTAGCAATGTTAGCGTTATTACGTCCAGCCATCTATCCTACAGAATCCAAAGGGGAAAACTTAATTAGATTCTGTTATTCTATTTCTCACAAATGCAAACATGATTCTAGAGTATGCAATGGTTAGTGTGTAAGGCCACACTCCAAGGCCGAGAGTTGAACCATTGCTCTGATACCACTAAATGTGACGACCCAACTTTTATTCCAAAACTTAATATTCATTTTTAGAAAATTCGACCATTTTTTTTTTTGAAACTAAAAGTCAGTCATCATCCATTATCGAGTCTTTGCGGAAATTATAAAATCAATTATCATGAAAGAAACTATTCATATTATATTTCATAAAAAGGAAAGTACATTTCCATTACATCAAAACCATCAACACTAGGTTTAACTTAAGTACTCTAGGTCATTTCATTATATTACATATCTTACAACAAAATTTATAATAACCTAGAGCAACTGGTTCGAAACTCAAAATATAAAATAGATAAGAGAAACCTGATGAGTCGCATTATCCACATTCCCACATCCCAACTCAACTCAATCATCAGTTCCCCACTGACTACCGGTTGAGTGGTCCATGAAATCATCATCAGCCACCAGATCGGCATCCTCCACCGGATCCTCATCCTCTATCGGATCCTCCTCCTCCTCCTCCTCTTCATGTGCCGGTTCAGATGGCACATATACCGGAGTCCGAGATCGGGCTCTAGTGGAAGGACGAGAGGGAGCAGGAACCTCCAAAATAATTCTTTCCTCAGAGGGTGATGGACTTGGTGGAAGGGTGCGTCTCGGAAAACGTCTTGACGGTGGTGGTGGTGTTCCATGTCGAAACACAAAATTTGGCGGAATGTGCATAATGTACATCATTGGGATTCTCGTCCTACGCGAACGCATTCGGGACCATGGGTTTGGGTGACGGAAAGTGACTTCCACGTCCCCTTCATAGATAGCCCGATGATCCTCAAAGTTCCACTCCCCATTAGGGAGCGGCCTCATCTCCACGCAAATCATGTTCCTGGCCATGACCTACAACAAGGGATTAGGAGTGAGTCATAGCTAAATACAATAACAAATGAGCATAACAGAGGCTAGAAATAACAAGCACAAGTTTTCAGATAGCAATAATAAATGCATATGTATATGCTCAAATTGTCTTTTATAATATTTCATTTAGTTTCGTGATGCATGCCTACTCCTCATTCATGCTACGCGGTTCGGCATCCGAGTATCTCAGGCTCGGGATATTCATAATCCTATGGTTCATCAAACCGGAGCGTATTCACAACCCAGGCGTCACGATTTGATTGGGAATTTGGCCATCATAACATTTTCATGTTACGGAATCCAAATCATCACAGCATCTTCGTGCTATGGCATCACAGCTATCTCAGGGCTGCGGAATACTTCTACCTATACCAGATTCCACAATCAAAATCGGAGCATCTCCATGCATGTCAATGTCACATAATTGTTCATTGTCTTTTTCTCTTTTAATTCATATCTTTGAATATCATGCCTCCAATATAGAGACCCAAAATTCATAATCCTTCTTGCTTATAAACCATCTTTTCATTTTTGCATTAACTGGTGCTTGTGCTTTCCAAAAATTCCATCAGCGGCCCAGCCACTTTGTGATGGTTTTATACAATAGGAATTTAATTACGTTGTCATTAATTTGTGCAACGACCCCATCTAGGACTCCCAAAATATCAACCAAGTGGGTAAAAACTTCCACTGGGACGTGGGAATAAAATCAACCAAATGGGTGTACGCACCTCCATTGGGACATCCTGTCCGAATATGTCAACCACTGAATAAAATTCCAGTAGGACTCATCCAGGATAAAATCAACCAATGGGATTAAATCTATAGATATTAAGATCAGAAATTAAAATTTAAGCATATAGGAGTTTAGACGAGTTAATCTTTAGTTACTTCATAAAGAAGTAAAGATTTTCTGAAAATTATTTAAATTACTCGAGTAGTTCTTCACCTACTCGAGTGTTCATGTAAAATTACTCGAGTCCTTCAAGACATACTCGAGTGTTCTTCCCATTTTCCAGAATACTCGAGTCTTTCTTCAATTACTCGAGTGTTTTAGCAGCAACAGCACCAGTTTCTGCACTTTATAATGCCAATTCGAGTTCAGAGCCTTTCCTTTCCATTTTTATGCAAAACAGTAACTTAGATACATAAAATAAACATGTTAGAACATGTAATCAATATTGAAACAACATCAAATGCAATAAATCACAGAATCAACATAAACTTAGCAAATAACCATTTCAACATATGATTTTCATTTCCTTTTGTTTTTAACTTCGAAAATTGATCCAGTGAGCATCATTAGGTCCATTTAGACATGTTTGGTTTATAAAAACTTGGGTTTATGACCTCTATGTCATATTCCCAATTCAAACTTCACCCCTTGATGAACCATATGAGGTTCCTACATTTCCAGCTTGAAATAACTCATTCTAGTATTTAGATAACTCCTCCCTTACCTTAGAGAAGCTAATCAACAAGTAAAACGACAGAGAAATCGGTTGGATCAAAAATCCAAATTTTGGACTTGGTGAAAAAGAGTTGAACAGGCTGACTTTGGCCACAGATTTCACCATGGATTTGGCATGAAAAAGAATGAAACAAGTTAGTTTCAGAAACTAGGATATACTAACTTTAATCAGAAACAAGTTTGACACGAATAGAATCCATGAATTTACCAAACGATTTCAATGAAGATGAATACTTGAGACTGAGTGTTACTCTGTTTTCTCAGTTTTGAACCTCCAACTTTGAAGGCCTAGAACTTGATCTTCAGAAGGCTATTTGAAGTGATTTCGAGTTCTAATTCAAGAATGGAATCAGAACTTCAGTTTGTGTTTAGGTTTCAAGGAAAATGAGTGAGGATTGAGAGAGAACGAAGGGATCAAAGTGAACTCTGTAAAACAGGGAAATTTCTGGTCAAATTCGGGTTTTGGAACTTCAGAGGTGTTGATGCTTCAACCAAGCATCAATTTATAGCCTAAGAGTACTTCAACTCGAAGTAAGGTTCAGCTCTATGCTTGTTATGTCAAGAAACCGCGTTTTGGTGCGAAATTAATTGTAAAACCGACTAATACATTTAGCCAGACTACTCGATTTACTCGAGTCTTTTTCTTTCTACTCGAGTATTTTTCAAAAACTCAAGAACACTCGAGTCTTTTCTGACATACTCGAGTCTTTTGGCTCAAAATTCAAATTTTCAAACAGATAGTGATTATACTCGAGTACCCTCTACAATACTCGAGTAAAATGTCTTAATTTCAGAAAAATCATTATTTTATTCAACACAATTATTTATTTAAATAATTTATTTATTTATTAAAATACAGGACCTTACAGTCACTGGTCCTTTGTCCAAACATCCTTCTGGTCGGATCCTCGATATCTGCACAACGGGTTCCCAACCCACACTTTCTACACTCTGCATGCACCTAAGGGACATCTTCCTTTACTGATTCTTGTGCAAGCTAGATGCACGATCAATAGCTAATAAGGGCATGGGGGTTAGCTATACATATTCGCATACTCAAATGAGAATAAAACTAACATCCACAAGTTAACATGTAGCAATTCATGATGCATAATCATATGAGCACACCCGGTTAATCTTAATAATTCTTTCAATGCAGGTGGCATGATGCATGATTTCCTTCCACAACTGAGGCCTCTAACAAAGTCCATCTCGGACGTCCATCCAATACACCGTTGTGTTCCCGGAACACTGACATTCGTTCCCAGAACGTAATGCCAAACCATATTTGGATGATAAGCATTCACTCCCAGAGTGTGCATCACGCTCCCAGAACGTGTAGCAAACCATACTTGGATAAATAAGCATCACTCCCAGAGTGTGCATCACATTCCCAGAACGCATACGTTCCCAGAACGTATAAAACCAGTTCCCGGACACTGGCCACATATCTATAATGTGTCATCCAGTAGGTTGCTTATCAAAGTGTTCCCAGAACACCAACATACGTTCCCAGAACGTATAAAACCAGGTCCCAGACACTGGCCACATATCTATAATGTGTTATCAAGTAGGTTATCATTTTGTACTCCCGGGAGTACCCTCCTCATATTCCCAGAATATGATAATCGTTCATACCAACCAAACTTCCATTCTATATGAATGCACAATCATCAAGGTTGGTTTTATCTTTAATTCAATTATTATACCAATGCGTTCCCAATTATATTGTTTGTCATCAATTAGTGCCTCAAACCTCACCCAATTATGCCAAACCCACAAACAATGAACTTAGGCTTCTTAGTGCCATCCTGAACAATGAGAAGCTGAACTGGAGTCGCATAATTTTGGATAGAATGCTCCTTGCTGCTAAGTCTAAACACCCAAAAACCCTGCCCTATTCCATGCATGTTTGTTATCTGTTGAGTTACTTCAAGGTGCCTATCCCACGCAATGAAGAGAAAAAGACTCTTCATGTGAACCAGCATTGCCTCAACAAAGGCACCTTGAGTCACCAGGACATGGCATTCCATGAACCCTCTGGTCAATACTTGTACCGATCTGATATTGCTGAGCTAGAGAGGGTTGCAAATGTGGCAGCTCAACAAGGGATGGATGCCCATCAGATGGAAGAGGAAGCTGCTGCATTTGCCCAGGCTGAAGAAGGGGATCCTATTGATCAGATTAACTTTGATGACTTCGCTGGATCTCAATTTGGGTTTGACAACTCGGGCTGGAGAGAGAATGTGATCACACGTCTGGACACTTTAGATGGAAGAATGGACTCCCTTGTGCATGCTATGGACGCCCAGCGTGATGATTTTGTTAGCCTAGACACTAGGATGAGTGCAGAGTCTGCCATGTTTTATTCTCATTTGGATCAGCACTCGGCCCAAATTAATGCCCGCCTGGACCAGCAGTCAGGGGAGATGCACTGCCGGTTTGATGAGATGATGGCGGCCTTCTCTCGATTTTATCCTCCTCCAGATGATCCAGCTCCTTCCATGTTTTGATGCTGCTGCTTATGGATTTTCTATTTTAGTTTTCATTATGTTTTCATCATGTTGATCTTGTTGCATTTTCTGTACTTTGAGAACTTGGTGTTTTGTGACTTTGGGTTTATTAATTGCACCTTTGGTTTGGACCTTTTATGATGTTTTTATGATAATGATTTTGGTTTTCATTCTGATGTTTGTGCAAAGCTTCAGGGGGAGCTCTTTATTGTTATTATATCTCCGTTTATTTGCATAGTTGGTTATGGGGTTTTCCGATTATGCACCTCTCCTCCCTTGATCTTTTTCCTAAATTGTTACATCTTTTTTTGGCGTATGACAAAAAGGGGGAGAGATATTATACACTTGTCTTGATATTGTTTCACCTAAAATCTCTAATTATGGTATATACTCTGATAATTGTTAAATTCTCTAATACCATAGGCTTGGTGCTAAAATTAAATTGTCATAACATCTTGCTCAAGCTGAATTTTTAGATTGGTGAAAAGTATCATATAGTGAGGGGGAGTTGCATCTCCAAGTGGATCAAGCTTAACAAATGGATCAAGTGTTAATTATTTTGTCATCACCAAAAAGGGGGAGATTGTGAATTCAATGCTCCTAATTATGTGGATTATGTTTTGATGATGACAAAATAATTAACAAATCATGCCTTGAAGATATTGCAACATCAACATCAACAAGAAGTCAAGAAAAGAAGACAAGTGCCCAATCATTCTCAATCAAATATTAATTGTAATTTTCTAATTTATGTTGAGAGTGGTTGAGAGTGGGTAGAAATAGTTAGTCTCTTCTAGGAATAAATTTTTATATGTTTATTAAGTTGAGATTGACCAAAAATTAATACTTGAGAGGAAAAATAAAATTGAAAAATAATTTTTCCCATATCTGATCAAAATACTCGAGTATTTTGATAAAGACTCGAGTATATACTCGAGTATTTATAGAAAAACTCGAGTATTTGTGCCAGGTCAGCAATTATGACCGTTAGTCTTGTTCGTGCACCAATTCACTCGTGACCGACCAAAAAGACTCGAGTATTTACCAAAACTCGAGTATTTTTGTCCAGTCAGCAAAAATGAACGTTGGAGAGACTCAAAAACTCAATTGAGGGCATTTGAGTCTCATCCAACCCCAAGAGAGAATTCAGAACCTTATTGTAAAATTTCTCTTTGAATTTGTGCAAGAACAAACAAGACAACAACACATCACTGATTACAAGCTTTCATAATTTCCTTTTCTCAAGTGTTAATTCCCAAAAAGCTCAACTTCTCACTCATATTGTCATTTTATTCCAAGTTGAGTTTTAGGCCTCAATTCTTACATTGAGCTGTGCTTATTTGTGCTAATCCATTGTGAGATTAGTAATACACATACAAAAAGCTTGATTATTCAAAGTCTTGGATTGTTCCCAAGCAAACCCTAAGTGGCTTAGGGTGTTGGAAGTCTTGAGAGGTTCTCAAGCACAAGACTAGGAGGTTCCTAGCCCGGTGGAGTTTCTTGAAGGGAGTTCAAGGAAGCTTTGTGAAGAGTTCTTCAATCACCGGAATCAAATTGGAGTAGAAATCAAGAGTTTGGTACACTCTTGAAAGGGTTAGGTTGAGTGAGGCCATTCTCAAGCAATCCTTTGTAATTTCTAACAATTTGATTATTAGTAGAAACTCCTAAGTGATTAGGAGGACTGGATGTAGCTCATTGTTGGAGTGAACCAGGATAAAATTGCTTGAGTGTTGGTTTATTGCTTTTAATCTACTTTCTAGCTCAATAGACTTAAGTCATTTCAATCAATTAGGATTTATACAATTAGGTAGCAAGTTCAAGGAATCTTTGTGTTTAAAAGTTATTTAGATTGCTTGCTATTCTGTTGGATAAGTTCCTGTTTATTATTGAATTGATTTGAGTTAAATTGCTGAATTTTCGTTTCTGGTTTCTCTGCTATCTGATAGGAAAAACTCGAGTATTTCAGAAAAGACTCGAGTTGTTCATCACTGAAAAACTCGAGTGTTTCTCAAAAGACTCGAGTCTTTTGTGTCTGATTCCATAAAATTCAGTCTTAGCTCCATTCTTCAATTATCAATCGAAATATTTGGTATTAGTGCTTCAAAATACTATTCACCCCCCCTCTAGTATTTGCTTAGCCCGCTTGTTGGTTTCCAACAAGTGGTATCAGAGCTCGGTCGAAAGATCGAGTGTAACAACTTTTTCGAAAAAGATCCTTTTGGAAACTTAATGGGCTCTAGCAATAACTTTGGTGGAGAAGGAGCTTCAATAAACCGTCCTCCACTATTTAATGATGAAGGATATGTTTATTGGAAAACTCGCATGAAAGTTTTTATTGAAGCAATTGATATGGATATTTGGGATGCAATTGAAAACGGTCCTTTCATTCCCAAAAAGAAAATAAATGATGAAATTGTTGAAATTCCAAGGAGTAGTTGGAATGATGATGAAAATAGAAAAGTTTCATTTGATTTAAAAGCTAAAAACATCATCTTTTCGGCCTTATCCCATGATGAATTTTATAGAGTTTCCCAATGTAAATCGGCAAAAGAAATGTGGGATACTTTGCAAGTCACACATGAGGGAACAAGTGAGGTTAGAGATGCAAGATTGAATTCTCTAACTCATGAATATGAATTGTTCCACATGTTGCCAAATGAAACCATTAGTGACTTGCAAAGGCGATTCTCTCACATTGTTAATCATTTGATTTCCTTGGGAAAAGTATTTCGCAATGGTGAAACTACTAACAAAATTCTAAGATGTCTTGATAGGAGTTGGCAACCCAAGGTAACCGCCATCAAGGAATCTAGAGACATAAATAGCATGGACTTAGCCACTTTGTTTGGCAAACTCCAAGAGCATGAGATGGAGCTTACAAGACTTGGGATGCATGAGGAATCGGACAAAAAGAAAAAGGGCATAGCACTCAAAGCTTCAACTAAAGCTACAAAAGAAGTTGAAGAATGCTCTACAAGTGGAGATTCCGATGGTGAACCAAATCAAGAAGAATTTGGGATGTTTGTGAAAAGATTCAACAAATTTTTCAAAGGGAAGAAAGGTGGATCTTCATCCAATTTCAAGAGAACCAAAGACTCCAAACAAAGAGAAAAGAGTACCAATGATGGAGTTAAGTGTCATGAATGTGGAGGGGTTGGTCACATAAGAATGGAATGTGCCACATTCTTGAAGAAGAATGACAAGAAGACCCAAGAGACCAAAGGGAAGCGTGCATACATTGTTTGGGATGCACCGGAGAAGAGCAATGAATCATCTTCAAGTAGCTCCGGTGATGAAAATGCAAACCTTTGTCTCATGGCCAAGAACAATTATGAGTCCTCATCAAGAGCTAATCATGGCATGAGTGAAAGTGATGATGAGGTAACCTCTAGCTCTTCTTGTTCATCTTCAAACTCCATTTCATATGATGATTTGCAAGAAGCTTACAATGAAATGTTAATTCAATTTAAAAGACTTGCTAAAATTAATAAGGAAAAAGGAAAGAAAATTTTGGAGTTTCAACATGAAATTGATGAATTGCAAAAATCTATAAATGAGTTGAAACTTCAAAATGAATCCTTGGAACTTATTAATTCTAGTCATCAAAGTGATTGTGCAAATCATGAGGAAATTATCACTTCATGTGAGAGATGTGATGATCTTGAAAAAGAAGTGAAAGAGTTGAAAAACAAACTCACAATCTCACATAGTGATAGAAACCTCAACTGGTTGTTGAACTCTCAAAGACATAATCACAACAAAACCGGTTTAGGATATGTTCATAAAAAGGACAAAAAGTACAAGGTGGTTGGAACATTTTCTAAGAAAAACTCATCAAAGAGACCAACTTGTACTTATTGTGGAAAAGTTGGACATATCAACATTGAGTGCCATATTAAGAAGTTTGAAATGAATAAGGGCACTTATATGTGGATTAAGAAGGGAGAAAGTCCCAACACTAACCCTAAGGGACCCAACATTGTTTGGGTACCCAAAGTGAACAAGTGATTTCATATTGTAGGTGTGCCTTCGAACGGGAAAACAATTGTGGTATCTTGATAGTGGATGTTCGAAGCACATGACGGGAGATAAGCGGCACTTCATTGAGCTTACTCCAAAGGAAAAGGGTTATGTCACTTATGGGGACAACAACAAAGGCAAAATCCTTGGTATTGGTAAAATCGGAAACTCTTCAAACTTGATTATTGATAATGTGCTCTATGTTCAAGGATTAGAACATAATCTCTTGAGCATAAGCCAATTATGTGATGTTGGTAATCATGTAGTTTTTACCTCTACCCATTGCCTCATTAAAAGTGACAAAGATGAATCAATCAAATTTGTTGGTAGAAGGTCAAATAATACTTACTTAGTTGATTTGAACAAAGTCACCTCTTTGGTCTCTACTTGTTTAGTGAGCAAAGAAAATGACACTTGGTTATGGCATCGTAGGACCGCTCATATAAATGTAAACCAATTGAAGAAAATTCAATCTAAAGATCTAGTAGTTGGTTTACCAAAGCTAAATTTTTCTATTGAAGGTGTTTGTTCCCCTTGCAAGAAATGTAAACAAACTAAAAACACCTTTGGATCAAAAATGGTTATGTCCACATCAAGGCCATTAGAAATGCTTCATATGGACTTGTTTGGACCATCACAAATAAAAAGCTTTGGTGGCAACTATTATGCATTGGTGATTGTTGATGACTTCTCTAGGTTTACTTGGACTTTATTTTTAACTACTAAGAGTGAGACCTACAAATCTTTTAAACATCATGTCAAACTTTTGCAAAACCAAGTAAATCAAAAAGTAATTATTATTCGAACCGATCATGGTGGTGAATTCGAAAACCACAAATTTGATAGATTTTGTGCTAAAAATGGTATTGAGCATCAATTCTCCGCACCAAGGACTCCGGAACAAAACGGAGTGGTAGAGCGGAAAAATAGGGTGCTAGAGGAACTTGCTAGAACCATGTTAAATGATTCTCAAGTACCTCAATATTTTTGGGCCGATGCCGTCAATACGGCTTGTTATGTTTTAAATCGTATTTTGATAAGGCCCTCTTTGGATAAAACCCCCTATGAACTTTACAAGGGAAGAAAGCCAAATATATCTCATTTTCATGTCTTCGGATGCCAAGTTTTTGTTTTAAATAATGGAAAAGAACACCTTGGCAAGTTTGATTCCAAATCCGATGAAGGCATATTTTTAGGCTATTCTTCTCATAGTAAAGCTTATAGAATTTTCAATAAAAGAACTTTAACTATTGAGGAATCAATTCATGTGGTTTTTAATGAGTCTTCAAAAGAAGATAGTGTTTTATGTGATGCTAGTGAAGATGGCATTGTCTTTTCAAAAGAAGAAAAAGAGAGAGAGAATTCAAAAGTTGATGAAGGAGAAGTAAGGGAAGAACTTCCTCCAACTTGGAAATCGGTCAAGGCTCATCCTATAGACAAAGTCATAGGAGATATGTCAAAGGGAGTACTTACTCATAGGTCTATTCAAAACATTTGCCACTATGTCTCATTTGTTTCTCAAATTGAACCCGATTCAATTAAAAAGGCCATTGAGGATGATCATTGGGTTCTTGCTATGCAAGAAGAATTAAACCAATTTGAAAGAAATGAAGTTTGGGATCTAGTCCCTAAACCCGATGATCATACCATAATTGGTACTAAATGGATTTATAGAAACAAACTTGATGAATCCGGGTTGATTATAAGAAACAAAGCTAGACTAGTAGCTCAAGGGTACAACCAAGAGGAAGGTATCGATTATGATGAGACCTTTGCTCCGGTTGCACGTCTTGAAGCAATCCGAATCTTACTTGCTTATGCTTCAATCATGAAATTCACTTTATATCAAATGGATGTTAAAAGTGCTTTCTTGAATGGGTTTATAAATGAAGAAGTGTATGTCAAACAACCCCCCGGTTTTGAAAATAGTGAATTTCCAAACCATGTTTATAAATTGAAAAAGGCACTCTATGGATTGAAACAAGCTCCTAGAGCTTGGTATGATCGATTGAGTTCCTTTCTATTAGAAAACAAGTTTCAAAGAGGGAAGGTTGATAATACATTATTTATTTATAAAACCAAGGATGACATTTTGTTAGTACAAATCTATGTTGATGATATCATTTTCGGTGCTACTAACGTGTCTCTTTGTAGAAAGTTTTCAAATTTGATGAAAAAGGAATTTGAAATGTCAATGATGGGAGAACTCAAGTTCTTCCTAGGCTTACAAATAAAGCAAGTCAAGGAGGGGATATTTGTGCATCAGGGGAAATATTGCAAAGAACTCCTTGAAAAATTCGGATTGGACAAGTGCAAGGAAGCCTACACTCCAATGAGCACATCATGCTACCTAGACAAGGATGAACAAGGTACACCGGTTGATGTTAGTAAGTATAGGGGTATGATAGGTAGTCTCCTATATCTCACTGCATCTAGACCGGATATTATGTTTAGTGTATGCATGTGTGCTAGATTTCAAGCTAATCCTAAAGAATCTCACCTATCCGCAGTTAAACATATATTTAAGTATCTAAAAGGAACAATTAACACTGGTTTGTGGTATCCTGCTGATGCCAATCTTAGTTTAGTTGGTTACTCGGATTCCGACTTCGCGGGATGCAAGCTTGATCGCAAAAGCACCAGTGGTACTTGCCATTTCTTGGGAAGTTCATTGGTGTCATGGTTTTCTAAAAAGCAAGCTTGTGTCGCTCTTTCTACCACCGAAGCGGAATATATCGCAGCCGGTAGTTGTTGTGCTCAACTGTTATGGATGAAACAACAATTATCGGATTTTGGTTTGAAACTTGAAAATATTCCGATTAGATGCGATAACACGAGTGCAATCAATTTGACTAAGAATCCGGTGTATCACTCAAGAACTAAACACATTGAAATAAGACATCATTTTTTAAGAGATCATGTACAAAAGGGTGATTGCACAATTGAATTTGTTAGTACCACAAATCAATTAGCCGACATTTTTACAAAACCTCTACCAAGGGACACCTTTTATCATATTAGGAGAGAACTTGGTATTTTAGATGAAGCTAATATAGGCTAATTGCATTGTGTGTGTCATTTTTGGAAAATCACCATATTAGTCTTACTCTAATGTGTTATTGATTCTTAGTTAAATTGTTCTTGATGATATTTGAAATTGTATATGTTAATTATGTGTGATTCTGTACTGTATTCCAAGTTGGTAGTGAAGCATTTGTATTTGATTTGTGTTTGGTCTTTTAAAACTAAGTTTTTACTTTCTGTTCTGTCAAAATACTCGAGTTTTTCCAAAAACACTCGAGTATTTTAATTCAAAATTAAATCAGTTTCAAATTGAAAAAGTTTTTAATCAGGGTCTGATAAAAATACTCGAGTGTTTCTAAAAAAAACTCGAGTCTTTATTAAAATACTCGAGTGTTTTGAAGTCTTTCGAAACCCCCAATTTTTTGAACTTTCGGACCAAACTCGAGTTTTTCAATTTTTACTCGAGTTTTCTGGGGAAATCTGGGCTGAGTCATGAACGACTCGAGTATATTCTCAAAAACTCGAGTATATTTCAACGAACAACTCGAGTATTGTTGAATATACTCGAGTATTGTGGCGAGTTTATATATTCTCCAGCCCCCACAAACTCGAGTTTCACGAACCCCTTTCTCTTCTCTCTCGGTTTTCTCATATCTCTCTCCTTAAAACTCCGTTTTTACTCAAATTTTTGCCAAATCTTACTAGTTTTACATCCTCTAATCACTTTTCTACCATTATTTCAACGAATTTCAACTCTTTTCAACCTCAAATCCGTCACCCCCTTTTCAAACCCTAATTTCCAAAACTCCAATTTTCCCATCATTTCATCTATGGCTTCTTCATCTGGCAAAGGAAAGAGAGTAAGGATTGCTGACTCATCTTCCGAGGAGGAAATTTCCGACTACTATCAAGAGGATGAACGCTTGGAAAGGATGGAAGGCTTTGCCACCAGAGAATTCGCAGTAATCACATGGATCAATAGTACTTTCCTTGAGAGTAAGGGTTTCCATTTTGTTACTAACCTTAGATATCAGAAACTGATTCAATTTCTGGAATTTCATGGACCTATATATCCTAGGTTAGTTAGAACATTCTATGCAAACCTTAGGCTAAAGGACAATGTCATAGAAACAATGGTTGAGGGTGTTCGATTCAAAATTAGCGCTAAGGATCTTTTTGTTGCTTTTGGGACAACACGTCACGGGGACAATTCTCTAAAGGCCGATGCGGACGGCATTTTTCAAAGTTGTTTGCGCCCCGGTCGTGTATGGACCGAAGGAGTTAAGCATTCCTCATATATGACTGTCCAATCTAGGGTGTTGCATTATATTGTTTGTCATCAATTAGTGCCTCAAACCTCACCCAATTATGCCAAACCCACAAACAATGAACTTAGGCTTCTTAGTGCCATCCTGAACAATGAGAAGCTGAACTGGAGTCGCATAATTTTGGATAGAATGCTCCTTGCTGCTAAGTCTAAACACCCAAAAACCCTGCCCTATGCCATGCATGTTTGTTATCTGTTGAGTTACTTCAAGGTGCCTATCCCACGCAATGAAGAGAAAAAGACTCTTCATGTGAACCAGCATTGCCTCAACAAAGGCACCTTGAGTCACCAGGACATGGCATTCCATGAACCCTCTGGTCAATACTTGTACCGATCTGATATTGCTGAGCTAGAGAGGGTTGCAAATGTGGCAGCTCAACAAGGGATGGATGCCCATCAGATGGAAGAGGAAGCTGCTGCATTTGCCCAGGCTGAAGAAGGGGATCCTATTGATCAGATTAACTTTGATGACTTTGCTGGATCTCAATTTGGGTTTGACAACTCGGGCTGGAGAGAGAATGTGATCACACGTCTGGACACTTTAGATGGAAGAATGGACTCCCTTGTGCATGCTATGGACGCCCAGCGTGATGATTTTGTTAGCCTAGACACTAGGATGAGTGCAGAGTCTGCCATGTTTTATTCTCATTTGGATCAGCACTCGGCCCAAATTAATGCCCGCCTGGACCAGCAGTCAGGGGAGATGCACCGCCGGTTTGATGAGATGATGGCGGCCTTCTCTCGATTTTATCCTCCTCCAGATGATCCAGCTCCTTCCATGTTTTGATGCTGCTGCTTATGGATTTTCTATTTTAGTTTTCATTATGTTTTCATCATGTTGATCTTGTTGCATTTTCTGTACTTTGAGAACTTGGTGTTTTGTGACTTTGGGTTTATTAATTGCACCTTTGGTTTGGACCTTTTATGATGTTTTTATGATAATGATTTTGGTTTTCATTCTGATGTTTGTGCAAAGCTTCAGGGGGAGCTCTTTATTGTTATTATATCTCCGTTTTATTTGCATAGTTGGTTATGGGGTTTTCCGATTATGCACCTCTCCTCCCTTGATCTATTTCCTAAATTGTTACATCTTTTTTTGGCGTATGACAAAAAGGGGGAGAGATATTATACACTTGTCTTGATATTGTTGCACCTAAAATCTCTAATTATGGTATATACTCTGATAATTGTTAAATTCTCTAATACCATAGGCTTCGTGCTAAAATTAAATTGTCATAACATCTTGCTCAAGCTGAATTTTTAGATTGGTGAAAAGTATCATATAGTGAGGGGGAGTTGCATCTCCAAGTGGATCAAGCTTAACAAATGGATCAAGTGTTAATTATTTTGTCATCACCAAAAAGGGGGAGATTGTGAATTCAATGCTCCTAATTATGTGGATTATGTTTTGATGATGACAAAATAATTAACAAATCATGCCTTGAAGATATTGCAACATCAACATCAACAAGAAGTCAAGAAAAGAAGACAAGTGCCCAATCATTCTCAATCAAATATTAATTGTAATTTTCTAATTTATGTTGAGAGTGGTTGAGAGTGGGTAGAAATAGTTAGTCTCTTCTAGGAATAAATTTTTATATGTTTATTAAGTTGAGATTGACCAAAAATTAATACTTGAGAGGAAAAATAAAATTGAAAAATAATTTTTCCCATATCTGATCAAAATACTCGAGTATTTTGATAAAGACTCGAGTATATACTCGAGTATTTATAGAAAAACTCGAGTATTTGTGTCAGGTCAGCAATTATGACCGTTAGTCTTGTTCGTGCACCAATTCACTCGTGACCGACCAAAAAGACTCGAGTATTTACCAAAAGACTCGAGTATTTTTGTCCAGTCAGCAAAAATGAACGTTGGAGAGACTCAAAAACTCAATTGAGGGCATTTGAGTCTCATCCAACCCCAAGAGAGAATTCAGAACCTTATTGTAAAATTTCTCTTTGAATTTGTGCAAGAACAAACAAGACAACAACACATCATTGATTACAAGCTTTCATAATTTCCTTTTCTCAAGTGTTAATTCCCAAAAAGCTCAACTTCTCACTCATATTGTCATTTTATTCCAAGTTGAGTTTTAGGCCTCAATTCTTACATTGAGCTGTGCTTATTTGTGCTAATCCATTGTGAGATTAGTAATACACATACAAAAAGCTTGATTATTCAAAGTCTTGGATTGTTCCCAAGCAAACCCTAAGTGGCTTAGGGTGTTGGAAGTCTTGAGAGGTTCTCAAGCACAAGACTAGGAGGTTCCTAGCCCGGTGGAGTTTCTTGAAGGGAGTTCAAGGAAGCTTTGTGAAGAGTTCTTCAATCACCGGAATCAAATTGGGGTAGAAATCAAGAGTTTGGTACACTCTTGAAAGGGTTAGGTTGAGTGAGGCCATTCTCAAGCAATCCTTTGTAATTTCTAACAATTTGATTATTAGTAGAAACTCCTAAGTGATTAGGAGGACTGGATGTAGCTCATTGTTGGAGTGAACCAGGATAAAATTGCTTGAGTGTTGGTTTATTGCTTTTAATCTACTTTCTAGCTCAATAGACTTAAGTCATTTCAATCAATTAGGATTTATACAATTAGGTAGCAAGTTCAAGGAATCTTTGTGTTTAAAAGTTATTTAGATTGCTTGCTATTCTGTTGGATAAGTTCCTGTTTATTATTGAATTGATTTGAGTTAAATTGCTGAATTTTCGTTTCTGGTTTCTCTGCTATCTGATAGGAAAAACTCGAGTATTTCTCAAAAGACTCGAGTCTTTTGTGTCTGATTCCAGAAAATTCAGTCTTAGCTCCATTCTTCAATTATCAATCGAAATATTTGGTATTAGTGCTTCAAAATACTATTCACCCCCCCTCTAGTATTTGCTTAGCCCGCTTGTTGGTTTCCAACAGTTGGTTGCATTAGTTTAGTACTCCTAGAGTACGGGGTCAAGTACCTGAACATCACAAACTATCCTTGCCAACCTATCTCATTACCTTTCTGTATGCATGTATTGCATGCATAATTTACTAAGGTTGGTCTTTCCATTAATTACTATGATTTAGAAATATTTCAATTTCTCTTTTGAATGATTTATTTGTGGTATAGTCTTTGACACAAAATTCTCCTTTGAAATATCCCAAAACATGTCATTAAACTTAGATTGGGTAAAACAAAGTCAATGGTATTCAAAAACTTAACTTTTTATTTTTCAGATTCAGGTACTAACCGGTTACAGTTCCAGGCTAACTGGTTAGATTTACAAACCTGAACTGTTTACCATTGTAATTCAGAAAACCCTTTTTCTTAAATTCCCTACCCAATCCATAAACCAGTTTAACAATGTTTATACCTCAAAATCAATGTTTATATCATTCAAAAGTCTAAATCACATTTCATTGTCCAATGAGCATAATTTCTCTTGAAATTATTCCATCAATTTAAGGCATAAATTGTAATCTCTCCAATCTGAATTTATTGACATTGTCACAACCCATATTCGGACCTTGTGTATTGAAATTAAGGCTTATATTTGAGTAAAAACTATTAAGATTTCAGGACTGATTTATATACTGATTTTTCTTTGAAAATCTGCAGTGTCTAACTGGTTACGAAAATCGTGTAACCGGTTAGATTATGCAGTCAGACCATTAAAACAAGAGTTTTAACAACTCATTTTCTTCCTTTCTCAAATCTAACCAAATTTCAGTATACACCAAGTTCATATGCCTTAAAATAAACATGTTTACACCCAGAAACACATTCATATTGCATGCATCAAGTTTATTGTATTAAATTGCACGAAAATCCACATAAACACAATTTAACACAACAAAACTTAAATCAAGCACTCAAACACAGAATTCAGCATTTATATAGCTTGCATGCATCAATTTAAAATTGCTCAAAACAACAATTGAGCTCAAATTGGCCTCCAAGCCATTTAACCATTTCAACTTATGCCCTTTGAGTCTCTTGGTGACTCATCCTATATTCTACCACAATTTATTCTCATTCTAGCAAATAGTAAGCTTCCCCCTTACCTTAGGTTCGTGCTTGATCCAAAACATTGCATAGAGAAAGGCTCCAACACAGATTTCCATGAAATCCACAGTTCTGCTCTCAGTCACGATTTCTATCAACAGGGTCAAAAGACCAGAAGATTTGACATAGCAATTGGCCAAAGAAATTGGGGAAAACAATTAGGACTCAATATAGGTAACATGCACTAGAGAATCAAAGAGATTTGAGGTTCAATGGTGGACTGCACTTACCAAAATCAAAGCTGAAACTCAGCTTCCAGAATAAGAAGAAAACAGAGCTCAGACTTGATTTCCTAGCTTCCAAGGTTGATTACTCCTTCCACATGAACACTCAGCTCTCAAATCTTATATCATTGGAAAGCCCTTGATTCAAGCTTTCCAATAGTGTGTGTTTTTCTCTCTAATACTCAAGAACCAACACGAATTTCCCAGAACGAAAAAGAAACCCTAACTGAGCCACCTTCAACACTAAAACCAGAAATCAACCCTAAATCTTCAGAATTTCCACAATTTATAGACGAATTGGGCTTGCATGCAGAGCGACGCGTGTCTCCCACCATGAATCGAGTGGGATTCGTGGCGAATTCTGGGTTAAAACGCGTGATTACTCACCAAACGCACTAACCCAGTTTTCTGAGTTCATCGTGTAACCGGTTACAAAGCCCCTCTAACCGGTTACATACTGGTAAAATTCAAAAATTAATAATTTAATTACTCTTTCTTCAAAAACCTTTTTAATATTGCAACTAGGTCCCAACCCAAGGACTAAATTACAATATTCACATTTTTGTACAAAATAACCATATAAAAATATATCTCATATTTTTATATAATAAAAACACATAATGTACAAAAACTAAAACCTTCAAAATTAATTATAAAATAATTGTTATAATTAATTTCTTGGTTATTTGGGAGACGGAAATTAGGGGTGTTACACTACTCCCCCACTTAAAAGGAATTTCGTCCCCGAAATTCATCTTTTGAAATTTTCCACTTTTCCAAAGTATTTTTATACTAGAAAACTTCATCTTGCTCCCAAAAATTTGTTCTTTAGGGTCCTCCCCCACTTAAAAGAGTTTTGATATAGTTCTTTTATTTCGAAACATCTCTAATAAAACCTTTCACCTTAAACAAAAATTCTTTGAATAAAACTCTTATGTGAAGAAATTCTTTTAAAAGAAGTATTCCTTTGAGCAATATATTTCACATAAACTTTCTTCAAATAATACACTTTTCAATAAACCTTTTGGAAAAACTTTTTGGGCTGCGCACTCTGATCTCTCGAGCACGATCAAAGAAACATTTGTATGATTTTATTCCTTAATAGTTTGTGACATTAGGGTGATCAGTCCTAATATTCAAAGAACAAAATCATCCCTTTTAGATATAATCTTTCACAAGAAAGATCATACGACAGGTCTTTAAGTTAGATGAACTTAAAGATAGGGTAATTATCACTATCAGACTTAGTTAGATAGTCAAGTTCTAGAGACATTTCCGTTGGGGAGACAAAGATTTGTCCTATCCCGGTGGTTGTTAATCTCTCTAGCCATAACTGATCTCTCTATTTTCTGTAGTGTCCACAGATGTTATCACATCCAACTGTGATAAAGGTTTTGATCACAGAAAGATTGGAGTTGAACTTCCAACAGGATATTGATACTCTCAAACGATTAGATTAACGTAGTCGAAAACATGTAACTACGTTAACTCAGATCAAAGGAAGAGATAGGCTTGGGTTGTCTACGTCAGGATTACACTCAACTCACATCTCAACCGGTGAATTCTTCTCGTGCTGGATTCGCTTGCTGCCCAATCCTTTCTCACCTTTTCTTTCAAGACAATTCGGCGAATAATACTCCAGCTTCCTACAATCGGAATTTACTATTCCCTTAGGTACATCACAACTAAACTCCAAGTGATGTGCCTCACATTATTACCTTGAGATGGATAAATGTTCCCTTCCCTATTTCCTCCTTAGTCACTTTTCTTCAATCAAGGATTCCTTAACCTTGATATTTCCGTGGTTGACATTCTCCCATTTACTTTTTCCTCTTTCTCCAGTTGGGCCTTCATTTCATCATTCTTTCTCCTATTCTGAACTCAGACATTTCTCGCATGAATTTTATGTACTTTCCCATAGTCCTCATACATGCTTACCAACATCGAGAAATTCCTTATTCCTTGATAGTTGATAGCTAACTTGGGTTCGAACATAATCTATTCTGGAAGTTCATGCCTTTGGATTTCTCATCTAGGTTGTCCTAGACAACACTTCCTAAATCCCTTACTTCCATAATATATTTTCTAATATCCATAATCACCAACTTTAGCTCTAAAGATTAAATCTCATTCGTTTCTTCATAGAGATCTAACTCCTTTTCCTCAAAAGTCAACTTCTCTTTCTTCTCTTCATCTTCTGATGGTAATTCACGAATCCGATTCAGGAATTCGTTGGTGATTGGCAACATTCCCAATCTAATACTTAGAGGGTTCCTCTTGGGTTACCAGACTTAGGTCTCTGAATTCCTCGATCAGGATAACCTCCTTAACCACCATTGGGTTCACAAGAATAGCCTAGCAATTCAAATCGTCTGCAACTACGTTTGCTATGCCAGGATGATAATGGAGCTCAAAGTCATAATCTTTTAGAAACTCCATCCATCGCCTTTGTCTCACATTCAACCCTTCCTCTTCTTATTGTCATTCATACTTTCGAACTTCAAACTTGTTCATGAATCACAACCTTCATATCTTAATGCTTATTGTTTCCTTTGCATCATCCAGCTAAATCCTCTACCTTCTCCAATTAGAGTGGCTCCTTAATTTTCAACTCTCGATTAATCCATAAGTATTATAATTCAATCCTCTTAAATCAGTTTCAATGATGAGTCAAGGCATTAAGTTAGTTCATCACATTAAATCCTTCCTTAAACTTTACTTAGGTAATTGATATTGAGTTTGGATTGGAGGAAGATGTCTAATAATACCAAAAGTTTCTTCACAAAGGACTTAAATTTTTATTTTAAACTTTCAGCTTCTAACCGGTTACAAGAAACTCTAACCGGTTATGAAGTATAGTTTTAGAAGTAAAACCAAAGAATTTCAAAACCATTTTCTTTACCTCATCCAATCCAACTCAAAATAGGATTTAATCATAATCTAATACCCTGATTCCAACTGAATCCATCACTGAAATGATTTAAATCATAATCTACTCACATTTTCCATAATTCCTCTTGGACTAATCATATTATGTTGGGGTATAATCCATCACCACCCCACCATAATTAAACAACATCCTACCATTCAATACCATCAGTTGATCTTTCCAAGTCAACTTGGCCAAAGGCCATGCGATCGTAGAAAATCCCTCAATAATCCGGCGATAATATTCAGCCAGCCCTAAGAAACCTCTCTCCTCAGTCACAGTCTTAGGCTGTTCCCATTTCAACACTAAACTTACCGTTGCTGGATCCATCGCAATTTCTTCTTTAAAGATCACATGCCCTGCAAACGTAACTTCGCTCAACTAAAACTCATCTTTGGCGAGCTTAACACACTACTACTCCTCTTCCAGGATTCTCAACACAATCCCACGATGTTTTTCATGTCCCTCCGGATTCTTAGAAGAAACCACAAACGAATCCAAATATAATCTAAAGGTCTCGTTCTTATAGTCCATAAAAGAACAAGTGCATTAGTCAATCCGAACGGCATTATTTCCTACTCATAATGTCCGTATCGAGATCAAAAATGCAGTCTTAAATGTATCCCTGTCCAGAATCCTGTTTTGGGTTAATCCAACCGCCAATCAATCTTAGCACTTTTCTACGTGTTCCTCCCATTTGACCATTCCTGATGGTACCATGTTATAAAGGCAGTAGAGATAGAATCAGCTTCAAGAATTGACTTGATTCCAAACTCTATCTCTTTTCTCAAGGGTGAACCTAACATCATTTCCTACAACCAGGATTTCTTTAACCCCCTTTCTCCTTTAACATTGCTTCCAAGAAACAACATATGGGTTTATTGGATTCCCGATTCGAAACTTGGGAATCCCAATACAGGGTTGTTCTATCGTCATTAATCATGATCACTTGATCCCTCGGCTCCCAAACCGTACTTAAGATCAAATGTAATCATGACACAGGTACATAGACAAAGTCTAATAGAATGATCCAGCGTACCATGGAAATGACTACAAGAAGATTTGTAGGAGTCTTCACTTGAGATAACAGATTGGGTAAGACATTGAGCAACTTCGATCACTACCCTTATCCGAAAGGAACAAAAGAAAGGATAGCTTTAGAGTTTAACAAACTCAGCAAGGTTGATCTTTAAGAAGATCACTGCCCTACACTCGGTCTAAAAAGTTGATTAACTTTAACACGAGTGAGGGTAAACACTCCTCCTCAGAGTCGAGGACTCAACTACCACTCCTTAAAATTTCCTCATCACTGGTTCTATGAGAACAGAATAAACCAACACTGTGGTTTTGGGTTTTCAACATATCTAAAGAGAAGCATACGACTATCATACTTCTTAATAGCAGAATAAACTACTTATCTAGAGCCATTTCCCATAACCTTAGCTCTAGTTTGGAAGTATATGAAAACATACTTCCCAAGAAACATTGCAGATATCGATGACCAGCGTATTGGACCACACACCCAAGGACCAAGAGTCAGGACCATTGCTCTGATACCATAAAAGTGTAACACTCCTTGTATATCATCTTATTTTATATGAAAAGTAATAAGTGTATGATTACTTGGACTTGCTATTGTTGGAAAAAGATCTGAAAATAAGAATTTTCCCTTCCCTTAAAAATTTATTTTCACAAACACTTGATTAATGATGAAGGTGACTAGTAAAATTAGAGTTTTGCGGAAACATAGTATAATCATCATATTACATTCCCAAAATATATCAAGTGTAACAAGTCCCTTAATACCAAATAAGTATCATTATGAAACTGAATTCCTCTTATGATACCTCTTTCCAAAATATGTATCATATAAATTTTATCAAAAATAGAATTGTTATAGAGCTGGTCACTGGTCCTTTGTCCAAACATCCTTCTGGTCGGATCCTCGATATCTGCACAACGGGTTCCCAACCCACACTTTCTACACTCTGCATGCACCTAAGGGACATCTTCCTTTACTGATTCTTGTGCAAGCTAGATGCACGATCAATAGCTAATAAGGGCATGGGGGTTAGCTATACATATTCGCATACTCAAATGAGAATAAAACTAACATCCACAAGTTAACATGTAGAAATTCATGATGCATAATCATATGAGCACACCCGGTTAATCTTAATAATTCTTTCAATGCAGGTGGCATGATGCATGATTTCCTTCCACAACTGAGGCCTCTAACAAAGTCCATCTCGGACGTCCATCCAATACACCGTTGTGTTCCCGGAACACTGACATTCGTTCCCAGAACGTAATGCCAAACCATACTTGGATGATAAGCATTCACTCCCAGAGTGTGCATCACGTTTCCAGAACGTGTAGCAAACCATACTTGGATAAATAAGCATCACTCCCAGAGTGTGCATCACGTTCCCAGAACGCATACGTTCCCAGAACGTATAAAACCAGGTCCCGGACACTAGCCACATATCTATAATGTGTCATCCAATAGGTTGCTTATCAAAGTGTTCCCAGAACACCAACATACGTTCCCAGAACGTATAAAACCAGGTCCCAGACACTGGCCACATATCTATAATGTGTCATCAAGTAGGTTATTATTTGGTACTCCCGGAGTACCCTCCTCATATTCCCAGAATATGATAATCGTTCCTACCAAAAAAACTTCCATTCTATATGAATGCACAATCATCAAGGTTGGTTTTATCTTTAATTCAATTATTATACCAATGCGTTCCCAGAACACTAACATACGTTCCCCGAACGTATCGCAAACCATACTTGGAATATAATCAAGCACCACTCCCAGAGTGTGCATCACGTTCCCAGAACGTGTCCAAGAAACCATGTCCCAGACAATGGCCACATTCCCAGAATGTGTCATCAAGTTGGTTGCATTAGTTTAGTACTCCTAGAGTATAGGGTCAAGTACCTGAACATCACAAACTATCCTTGCCAACCTATCTCATTACCTTTCTCTATGCATGTATTGCATGCATAATTTACTAAGGTTGGTCTTTCCATTAATTACTGTGATTTAGAAATATTTCAATTTCTCTTTTGAATGATTTATTTGAGGTATAGTCTTTGACACAAAATTCTCCTTTGAAATATCCCAAAACATGTCATTAAACTTAGATTGGGTAAAACAAAGTCAATGGTATTCCAAAACTTAACTTTTTATTTTTCAGATTCAGGTACTAACCGGTTACAGTTCCAGGCTAACTGGTTAGATTTACAAACCTGAACTGTTTACCATTGTAATTCAGAAAACCCTTTTTCTTAAATTCCCTACCCAATCCATAAACCAGTTTAACAATGTTTATACCTCAAAATCAATGTTTATATCATTCAAAAGTCTAAATCACATTTCATTGTCCAATGAGCATAATTTCTCTTGAAATTATTCCATCAATTTAAGGCATAAATTGTAATCTCTCCAATCTGAATTTATTGACATTGTCACAACCCATATTCAGACCTTGTCTATTGAAATTAAGGCTTAGATTTGAGTAAAAACTATTAAGATTTCAGGACTGATTTATAAACTGATTTTTCTTTGAAAATCTGTAGTGTCTAACCGGTTACGAAAATCGTGTAACCGGTTAGATTATGCAGTCAGACCATTAAAACAAGAGTTTTAACAACTCATTTTCTTCCTTTCTCAAATCTAACCAAATTTCAGTATACACCAAGTTCATATGCCTTAAAATAAACATGTTTACACCCAGAAACACATTCATATTGCATGCATCAAGTTTATTGTATTAAATTGCACGAAAATCCACATAAACACAATTTAACACAACAAAACTTAAATCAAGCACTCAAACACATAATTCAGCATTTATATAGCTTGCATGCATTAATTTAAAATTGCTCAAAACAACACTTGAGCTCAAATTGGCCTCCAAGCCATTTAACCATTTCAACTTATTCCCTTTGAGTCTCTTGGTGACTCCTCCTATATTCTACCACAATTTATTCTCATTCTAGCAAATAGTAAGCTTCCCCCTCACCTTAGGTTCGTGCTTGATCCAAAACATTGCAGAGAGAAAGGCTCCAACACAGATTTCCATGAAATCCACAGTTCTGCTCTCAGTCACGATTTCTATCAACAGGGTCCAAAGACCAGAAGATTTGACATAGCAATTGGCCAAAGAAATTGGGGAAAACAATTAGGACTCAATATAGGTAACATGCACTAGAGAATCAAAGAGATTTGAGGTTCAATGGTGGGCTGTACTTACCAAAATCAAAGCTGAAACTCAGCTTCCAGAACAAGAAGAAAACAGAGCTCAGACTTGATTTACTAGCTTCCAAGGTTGATTACTCCTTCCACATGAACACTCAGCTCTCAAATCTTATATCATTGGAAAGCCCTTGATTCAAGCTTTCCAAAAGTGTGTGTTTTGCTCTCTAATACTCAAGAACCAACACGAATTTCCCAGAACGAAAAAGAAACCCTAACCGAGCCACCTTCAACACTAAAACCAGAAATCAACCCTAAATCTTCAGAATTTCCACAATTTATAAACGAATTGGGCTTGCATGCAGAGCGACGCGTGTCTCCCACCATGAATCGAGTGGGATTCGTGGCGAATTCTGGGTTAAAACGTGTGATTACTCATCAAACGCACTAACCCAGTTTTCTGAGTTCATCGTGTAACCGGTTACAAAGCCCCTCTAACCGGTTACATACTAGTAAAATTCAAAAATTAATAATTTAATTACTCTTTCTTCAAAAACCTTTTTAATATTGCAATTAGGTCCCAACCCAAGGACTAAATTACAATATTCACATTTTTGTACAAAATAACCATATAAAAATATATCTCATATTTTTATATAATAAAAACACATAATGTACAAAAACTAAAACCTTCAAAATTAATTATAAAATAATTGTTATAATTAATTTCTTGGTTATTTGGGAGACGGAAATTAGGGGTGTTACACATGTAACCCCTAACATCATCCATAAAACTCTGCATGTATGGAGGAATGTGGTCTGGTGGCAGAATAGCTTGCAACGGTGGGAGATCGGGATCATGTGCCAGTGCTTGTTCTTGATCTTCTTCCTCTTCAGGGTCGTTCCCATGCGCTGTCTTTCGCTCTCGCCGCATAGTCTTTGGAACCCAACCTTTTCCTTCCATATTGTTCCAGCCCATGTTTCCAAGAAAATTAGTGTCCATACGCATATCAGCATTAGGAGCAGTCCTCTACTCTCCATTCAGCGGGACTCGGAAACACTTAAGAATATGGGTGATCAAAGTGGCATAGGGAAGGTGAGTTGTTTTCAATTTCATGTCACGGTCGATTGAGCGACGCACTTTGCTGGCGGTTTCAGTCATGTGTTGCAATACATACCAACCCCAATTAATGGGTTTTTTGTGAAACCAAGCCCAGAGAATGATGTAATATGTGTCCTGAACCCTGAAGTAGTTTCCTTGTCGCGGAATCAAGCAACGGTTGAGAATGAAATGCAGCACACGGTACACAAACTTCAAGTTTCCAGAGGTCATAGCCTTACTAGTTGGGATGTTCTCATCAATAAACTCATCCTTAGCAACATTCTTATCGTGCTCATCACCCCATAGGCTATCACTACCAGAACTAGTGAAGTAAACTCCGTCCATAGGAAGGCGAGTGATATTCTTCCAGATATCCAAAGTAATTGTAATTTTCCTTCCTTTGACATCAGAATAAAGAATCTTTTCCTCGGAATCCCATCTCAAATTAGAATAAAAGACTCTAACCAGATCTTAATAGAAATCTCCGCCGATGGTGCTAAATTCAAATAGCTCTTTTTCTTTTAGAAGCATCACCGCGGGAAGATTGCAGTCTTCATCATCAAATGTTTCAGCATCCATGAATCTAGGAGAGATAACAGTACAAGCTGCAAAGTATTTCTCAAAATCAACAATCTGAGCAGGACTGGAGAACCAACGATTGTACTTTTAAAGAGCTGCTGGTTGAGGAACTGTAGGTGGAGCAGCAGAAGGACCAGCTTCATTTTGTCTAGGTCGAGAGGGCCTAGGAGCACGATTGGTGGAAGGAGTTGGTCTCTGACTCTGAACAATAGGGGGTGGGGGCTCATCATCCTCAGATACTACAATTTAAGCTCTTCTTTTTGGTCGACGACTAGCCATGATCTCAGATAAATAGAAGACAGATAGTAGATATCAAACACAACCACTATGAACTGGATACCCAAATATGAGTCAACTGAGATGATATAACCAACTAATTAACTGACCAGATACACAACCCAACAATGTAGTTCACACAATCCAGATATCACCAATGCAAAAATGCAGTGCTACTATCAAGGCTAATACTCTACTACTCTCAATATATCAACATTTTAACCAGAGATTCAAAAAACAAGAACATCATACCAAGTGTAGTAGCAAGAATGGCTTGTGATGAAGAAGGAGACTGAAAAACTTAACTAAGGTACTCTGCACCCACTGAATCACTGAACCGAATTACACTGAACAGGAAATGAATTGAACCACAAGCAACCTGAAAACCACTAAACCAGAACCTTGCTGAACCTGAAACTTCACTGAACTAGGCAAAGAATGGTGAACCGAGTTTGAACCAAGGATTTGAAGTGGTGAAGGAAGGTTGAGGTTAAAGGTTGAGAAGGAGAGGTAATGGTGGTTTGTGGTGGTTTAATGGTGGTTTGGTGGAGGTTTAATGGCGGTTTGTGGTGGAGGCCGAATGCGTGAGAAGAAGAGAGACAGGGACGAATTTTTGAGAGGAGGAGGAAAACTATGAAGGTTTAAGAGAGTGGAAGGAGATTTGAGTGGGAATGGTGATGTTTTGGTGGAGAGGTGGCTATAGAGGTTGTTGTTGTTGGTAATGAAGAAGAAGAAGACGTTGAAGAAGAAAGAGAGAAGGAGGAGGTCGTGATTTTTAGAGAGAGGAAGAGAGAGAACGTGTGAGTGTAAGAGGGAAGGATTTGGTGGCTAGGGTTTGTAGTCAACAAGGGGTCAAAAAGGTAGTCTTGGGTCAAGGCCCACTTGGTCCACACGATTTCTCTATATTTTTTTTCAGATTCTGATGCCGGTAATCGATTACTAGCAGGGATGTAATCGATTACTTTTCCTTATGTAATCGATTAATTGCATACCTGTAATCGATTACTTTCTCTCTGGTGAGTATGTGATGCAACTTCATTAATCGATTACTGGGCTGACTTTAATCGATTACTTCTTCTCAGGTGTGTTGTAAGATGCTGCAGAGATAATCGGTTAATCTGAGTCCTGTAATCAGTTACATTGCCTTTAACTGTTCAGACCTGATGCAGTAAGCAGTGGGTAATCGATTACTGTTTCAGAGTAATCGATTACTTCTGCCCAAACTTCCAGAATTCTTCTTTTTCTGCATATTCCAAGCTTCCTTGCATGCTATGACTGATTTTTCTAATACTTGTTGGAAGTGAAGTTAGTGTTGGAAGACATGCTTCAAACTCTCTTTTGGACTTCAAGCAAATATCAAGCAATGGTTTTGATGATAACAAACCAACTCAAGATTCAAGCTCACAAGCATCTTCAAGTTTCGAGATTGAAGACTCAAGCAAGATATAGACTAGAAGCCTTTTCCCTTAGGACATGTGTAAGGTAATGAAGTTCTTGTTCTTAAAGAGTTTAAAAGGCCAATAAGTTTTTCATTTAAAAAGGAGAAGAAAATGTGTTTTCATGAAAAGTTGTTTTTATATCTTAGTTTTGGTGAAAATACCTGATGTTACAAAACTCTGAATATTTTTATGTATGCAAGAAGGAGTAATCGATTACTTGCTTGAGTTAATCGATTAACTTTGTTGCATCATACAAAAATCAGAGAGCTTGTAATCGATTAAGTGAACTTTGCTAATCCATTACTTTCTTATGAGAGTAATCGATTACCTGGCTCAAGTAATCGATTAAAATTGTTGCATCATATATTTTCCAGAGACACAGTAATCGATTACTGTTGGCAATTCGTCAAGTGCACCGATCGCTCAAGTAATAAAGAGTAAGTAAAATTATCGTTCCACTCGGGGATTGGAAATTGTTTCTAATTTCTTTCACCTAATTGCGATTACTATGTATTACTTGTATTGGTTTTAGAGTTTAGAGATAGGAATGTAGAATTAAAGGTATGAAACAATTCAGAAAGTAAAAAGGTAATTAGAAACAAATATGGAAAAGGTTAGGAACTTGGTTTCACTGTAGGATCAGGTTATTAATTATGAAAATATGTTTTCCAATAAATCAAAAACTCCAGAAACAATAAAAGCTAGATCCCTCATGGCAATTATGTTTCTTACCAAACTTTACCCCTTAATCCCTTAAGTGAGTTCTAATTTATAAGAGTTATACAATTACCCAAAAGTATCCCTACGAGTTGAATAATTATATTGTTTGGTTGAAAGGCCTAATCTTAATCCTAATTTCCCAATTAAGGTTCAGATTACCAAAGCAAAACATAAAGTGATCAATTCTACGAATTGTAATTAAAACACAACCAAGCAATTGATTTGAAAGGAAAAACATTAATTCATAAATAAACAGTCAAATTAAGATCCATACAAATACAGCTTATTCCTAACAAGAGGTTCAATTATACATATTGGGAGAAGAAGAGAAAGGAATGGGAAAAACAAATAATCATAGACAATAATCAATTTACCCCCAAGAGATCTTCAATCATCAAGTGGATCCCTCCAGCAATGTTGATCTTCAATCCTTGTGTCTTGCCTCCTTGCTCTCAATTGCATAACAGCCTCTCTTCTCTAATCCTAATTTTATTCTAATATCTTATTTGGCTCAGAAAAGTCTACCTACACCTAATGGAAAAACCTATATTTAAAGTCTACAACTAATACCAATTGATATAATATGATAATATCTTATTAGAATAAACTAATATTTAATAACCTTATCTACAAATAGAATTTATCATCAAAATCCTTCTAGAATCCCGTATTTGTGTTTGACAGCAACTTCGGCACTGATTTTGACCCCAAATATGGACGAATTTGAGCAAGGCTATATCTAGAAAAGTTGTAGATCTTTTCCTTAGCTTTAAAATGATACCAATATCGCCTCATTTGGATAAGCGTAGCTCAAGCTATGATGAAAATAGCGAACAGTGTCACTTTCTCGTGGTTTGCACGCCTGGGCGTGCGGGTCTGTGCGCCTGGGCGTGCGTCACCTGCACCGACTCCGCTTCGCTCTGTTCTTGCGCCATTTTCAAGGTCCTTTCATCCTCTTTCATGCTCCTTATTTATTTTCTTCATTTAAGCTCCGAATGTACCTGAAACAAACCCAAAACGGATCAAAACGTTCAAAGGATTCTAAATTACCTAACTTCCTAAAAATTATACAAAAAGTATTACATTTACAAGAGAAACAATCCAAATACATAGTAAAAGGGAGTCTAAATCATACTCAAAACATCATATATTAGACCCAAATCACTCCCCCAAACATAGTATTTTGCATGTCGCAGGCAAAAGTAAAATAAAAACTCTAGAACACAAAACCAATTTTCTAAGTTAATATGCAAACACCTAATCTAAGACTTCAGACTCATGAATCAGACACTTTTATTCACAAGCATTAACTTCAACAAAAACTGGTTAGAAAAACAATCTCCAAAAGAACCAGAACTAGTGAACACTCTCAACCTCACCGTGTGTATCTCTCATGTGTATCAAGGGTTTTATAAATATTCACTCAAGTTCATCCAATGACAATGTGTTACCATATGCTTGACCATAGACCCAAATCTCCACTGAAATTATTGAATACATGCAAAAATCAAAAGGTCTTAATTTTTGTTGTAATGAGGCCATGGCTAAAAGTGTTAGGTGGGATAAAAGAAACAAAGGATTAAAACAAAGGGCTAAAAATACGAAATCAAACAACATCCCTTTTAACATATGAATGGATCATTGGTTTTATAACAAATATCAACTCCAACACTTAATTCTTCTTCATTCCCATTCTCTCTATTCTCTTCTCTTTTTCATCATTTGTTTTCTTTTTTATCTTTCTTTTGGAAGAGAAATAGAGATCACAATTAATACATTTAGCTCAACATTTTCTGAATCAACATATTCCCAATTACACCATTCACATTTCAAAGGATACCAAAAATATATAACATTTATGAAAAGGGTACCAAAGAAATTATATATCAATAGGCTCAAAGTGGGCCACTAAGGAATAATGTTCATCAAAAATCTGTTGAAGGCCAGAAAAAAAACACAATCCTAAGTGCCTTAATCATCTTAATGCATGCAACCAATTATCAATCTCGAAATGATCACCGGTCAAGTTCTAGAACACAAAATCAAAGTGAACACACTCATGAAAGAAATAGGGGTTTAAATCACAAAAATCAATATAAATCACATACCCCTGTCAAGTGTATAGGCTCAAAAATCTCACAGGCTAAACAATCAGTTCACTAATAACTTGTTCCAAAACAGTTTATCAAAATAACCAGTTCTAAAAAAAACTACAACTCAATCCAATCAGTGTCATACAGTCAATGAGTCATCATCCTAAATCAAGTATTTATATATATAATCAGAAAAATAGTCCTAAGCCTAGAATAATCATCTACTGCTACCCAAGACACAAACCAACACCAAATATGGGAGGATAATTCAAGTCATAAAATTTTTATGTTGTCCACTCCCCCAAACATAGAGGTTGGCTTGTCCTCAAGCAAACTAATCTAACCTAAAACTACAAAATAATAATTAAAAACAAAAACAAGGAGTTAGATACTTCCCTTTGTAGCACAACATTTTCTCTTGATGCATCATGGAGGAGACTCCCCCAAACTTATTCACCTGTGTCACATGAACAACTAAAAATAGTGCTAGAAGAACTTCATTAATAGTTACATATAGATAGCTCTAAACTCTTTATTCAACTAACTAATTAAAATAAAAACAAAACCCTACACTACTACATAATTACAAAGAATCCACCAGGATCCCAAATCCTATAGGTTAATTCTCATGTGATGCAACAATAACAAGTTATTCTCACATCCCATGGGACAAAATCTAGATGATGGTGGAGTAAGGAAGTTTTAAAAATAAGTTCAATCCCACCAGCGTCAAAAGGTGCATTCCTTACTCCATGCATCATCTCAGACAAATTATTTCTTTTCCCATTCATGAAGGTGTTAATTCAATGAATTAGGAAAACTACCTTTTCAGGCTCCCTATTGTTTAACAATGATTTAGATTGATTTTTAGATTTTTCATGAAAGCACAAAAGTTGAATATAGTGGAAAAATATTGAGTCATCCAAGCATGCAATAGATGTGACCAAATTTTTAATTGCTAGAATTTCATCATGCAAGGGTGGATCAAATTTTTCTACCATATTCAAACCTTCTAAATTTTTATTTCGGTCCTCTTCCTCAAACTCATTATGCACATTTTCTTCTAATTGCTCCTCCATAGGGGTTTCATCATTGGTCACATCCATCACCACCACTTTTTTCTCTCTTTGAAGAGAGTCAAAAATTGTTGGTGATGCTTGTGACTCTTCATCTAATGGCTTTGAAATGTGTTCAACTTTGATTTCAAGGTTCCTTGAATTGGAACCTTGAATCGGGTAATAGGTTCTGACTTCTTCAACAAATTCTTTAGTGGTTTGACCACATTTCTCTAGAGCTATTTCCCATGGAGCTTTCTCCACGAGAATTCGCTCTACAAAAATTGGTTTCTTAGTTGTAGCTTCTAATTTCTCTAAAGCTATTTCTAATGAAGTTTTCCTATAACATATGTTTTGTGCATAATAGTATGGAGAATAGGGATCCAAAATAAATCTATCACAATCAAAATCATTATTAAAACTATAGTTATACATGAAAAGGGACAAGTTACACAAGTAATTACAAATAAGTACCAAAAAAATTAGAGTCGAATTTCAATCCCCGACAACTGCGCAAAAAACTTGTTGGCAATTCGGCAAGTGCACCGATCGCTCAAGTAATAAAGAGTAAGTAAAATTATCGTTCCACTCGGGGATTGGAAATTTTTTATTATTTCTTTCACCTAATTGCGATTACTATGTAAAACTTGTATTGGTTTTAGAGTTTAGAGATAGGAATGTAGAATTAAAGGTATGAAACAATTCAGAAACTAAAAAGGTAATTAGAAACAAATATGAAAAAGGTTAGGAACTTGGTTTCATTGTAGGATCAGGTTATTAATTATGAAAATATGTTTTTCCAATAAATCAAAAACTCCAGAAACAATAAAAGCTAGATTCCTCATGGCAATTATGTTTCTTACCAAACTTTACCCCTTAATCCCTTAAGTGAGTTCTAATTTATAAGTGTTATACAATTACCCAAAAGTATCCCTACGAGTTGAATAATTATATTGTTTGGTTGAAAGGCCTAATCTTAATCCTAATTTCCCAATTAAGGTTCAGATTACCAAAGCAAAACATAAAGTGATCAATTCTATTAATTGTAATTAAAACACAACCAAGCAATTGATTTGAAAGGAAAAACATTAATTCATAAATAAACAGTCAAATTAAGATCCATACAAATCCACCTTATTCCTAACAAGAGGTTCAATTATACATATTGGGAGAAGAAGAGAAAGGAATGGGAAAAACAAATAATCATAGACAATAATCAATTTACCCCCAAGAGATCTTCAATCATCAAGTGGATCCCTCCAGCAATGTTGATCTTCAATCCTTGTGTCTTGCCTCCTTGCTCTCAATTGCATAACAGCCTCTCTTCTCTAATCCTAATTTTATTCTAATATCTTATTTGGCTCAGAAAAGTCTACCTACACCTAATGGAAAAACCTATATTTAAAGTCTACAACTAATACCAATTGATATACTATGATAATATCCTATTAGAATAAACTAATATTTAATAACCTTATCTACAAATAGAATTTATCATCAAAATCCTTCTACAATCCCGTATTTGTGTCTGACAACAACTTTGGCACTGATTTTGTCCAAAAATATGGACGAATTTGAGCAAGGCTATATATGGCAAAGTTGTAGATCTTTTCCTTAGCTTTAAAATGATACCAAGATCACCTCATTTGGATAAGCGTAGCTCAAGTTATGATGAAAACAGCGAACAATGTCACTTTCTCGTGGTTTGCGCGCCTGGGCATGCGGGTCTGTGCGCCTGGGCGTGCGTCACCTGCTCCGGCTCCGTTTCGATCCGTTCTTGCACCATTTTCAAGGTCTTTTCATCCTCTTTCATGCTCCATATTTATTTCCTTCATGTAAGCTCCAAAAGTACCTGAAACAAACCCAAAACGGATCAAAACGTTCAAACGATTCTAAATTACCTAACTTCCTAAAAATTGTACAAAAAGTCCTACATTTACAAGAGAAACAAGCCAAATACATAGTAAAAGGGACTAAGGGAGTCTAAATCAATTACATGCTGTGTTGTAATCGATTACAGATGTTGCATCACATAATTAACAGAGGCTCAGTAATCGATTATTTGATGAGTAGTAATCGATTAAATGAGTTGCATCATATATTGAACAGGGGTGATGTAATCGATTAACTATTATTGGTCTAATCGATTACTTGTTTTTCAAAAGAATTTAAAAGTTTCTACGTTTGAAGGAATAATCGATTACCTTCATAAAGTAATCGATTACTTCAACTTTTACTGAAAAACATGTCAGAATCATTTTGATTACTTCCTGATTTGTTTTTATATACAAGATTCTGATTTATTTTATAAAATTCGAAAATGATTTTAAATTTGAATTATTTCCTTTTTCATTTTAAGAATCAAATCTTTATTTTATTTCGTAAATCGTTTGGATTTAGTTTTGATTTTAAAACTTATTTCAAAATCTTATTTTATTTTGTTTTGATTTTGTTTTACTAAATTGAATCTTCTTGAATTATAAAAGTATTTCAGAAAATTCACTCCAACATTAAAAACTCTTATATTCATTCATTCTTTTCTGAAAATTCACGTTCATTACTTCTTCTTCTTCAACTTCTGGTTTTCACGTTTGTAACACCCCGTAAATTCCTCATATTAATTTAAAACACTAAAGAAATTTATTTTGAGAAAAGTGTTTTGAAAGAGTGTTTTCCCAAATGATTTTCCTTAAATTCACGTTATCAAGATAATGAATGATTTTAGAAAGTAATGTCCAAGGTTTAGAAATTAAGTTTTTTTGAAAAGTTTAAATGTTTGTGATTTATTTTGTAATTATGTGTGTATACACGGTTTTGGGTAGGCATAAGTATGCTTAGGATTATATGAGGTTTAATTATTAAAAAGAATACAATGTGTGTGAAAATGTATGTGAATAAATATATGTATGAGGAATATGTGATGCATATACGTGTGATACATGAATGTGTAAACCTATGTGTAATATGTGTGTGAGCCGTGGGAACATGATGCCATCAAAGTGTAAATTGTGTACATGACTATGTGTGTGCAAGTAGGAACAACGAATGATGCATGAATATAGGTGTATAAATATGTGCAATACGTGGATGATGAAAATGTGTGCATTGTTCCATGAGTGTATACTATGTACAAATAAAGTCATATATGCATGTGTGTGTTAGTATGTGTGGTTCGGCCATGTTGATATTAGGAGGACCAAGTAGGAGCCAATCCCTTAAGCATTAAGAAAGTAAAGTTTGAATAGAGAAATAGGAGGTGTGAGTCATGAGGCTAGGAGAGGCTAGGGTGCATGAGTCATGAACCTAGTGTGGACTCTTCTCCACCCTTGTCTCCCATGATAGAGCCTCCCCCATGCAACAAATTGCCTAAACCAATTTGCCCTTAAGTTTCCACATTGAACCAAGGCTAGAAAGGAAATTCTCACACCTTTGCCTTACTCTCAAAACCGTGTGAGGAGTGTTGGTATGGATTCATTTTTCATCTCCACAACAAACACCAACACACTTAGTTTCAAGAGCACTCTCAAGCTCTTGAAACTCGTAGAGAGAAAGAGGGAAACCGTGAGGGGAAGAAGAGAAAAAGAGAGTGAAAGACCCCAAAGTTCTCAGCCCAACCTACTTTGATTCCTTTCTCCACCATCTTCTTCTTCACAAGATCAAGGGGAGAACCCCATCAACCCTAGAAGGAAGAGTGACCGCGGCAAAACCCAAAAGGAGAAGAAAAGGAGATTGAAGATTTAAGTTAGGATTAAGGTAGATGGAGTTTTAGTTAAATGATTTTGGGTTGTAAAGGAATTTATTTTGGACATTGATTTAGTTTTGTGATGCATGTAATTATTTTTAGGTGATCTTGAAGTCTAAATGCCTTGCATGTTATTTTTATGCCTTGATCTTGAATGTTGAGGTTGAAAAAGTTTTGATCTCTTATTTGTAATTTTTCTCCATCTCGGTTTTGGTTTAAAGTGTGTTTAAGTTCATATCTTGTATGGATCTCCTCATGCATGTTGATTTTGTGGCCTTGTAAGTCTTATATCTCCTTGCATGTTTTCTTTGTAATTTGACCTTGGATTTTTATAAATAAATGAACTTATAAATCACCATATCCATGACTAAATGATTCGGCCATGAGTAGGAATTTTAGGTCTTGATGTTTTAATTGATCTAAGTGCTTTCATGCTATTTCTATGTTTAGAGAAGTTGATCTTTAATTTATTCCTCACGGTTTGTTTGAAAGTTGAAATTAAGTTTATGTTTGCCTTGATTTTCTTGTGCATGTCTGGATTTATGGCTAGTTTTAAGAAAACATGGAGCTTGTATTGTGTATGTCTAAAGTGAGTGGAAAATATTGATTTTCTTGTATGTGTGTCACGGTTTTCAAAAGAAATTAAGCTTCACAAGCTTTGAAAATAATCTTAAGATGAAACGAGATTTTGTGTGTATGAAGATGGTAATTCGGTTGATATTTGGAAAAGTAAAAAGATGCTTTTGAGTCTTGCATGATATGATCCATGAATTTAGGCATATGCATGTAGAAAAATAAAATTATAAGACCTTGTCTTTTGCATGTCATCATTCGGCCAAATCTAGATACACTAGGGAATCATGCTAGCTCATCACTCTTCTTACATGAATGTTGAAAAGTTGTCTCACCTAGAGATTTTAGGTGCATGCACGTGTCTTCTTGAAGGATGAAGACTTTGGTATCATCCTTGATTTTATTGTGTTAAGAAATGAAGTTTTTGGTTTGCTAAGTTTTTGGTGCAACACACGGTTTTAACAAGTAAATAAGAAAACAAGTTGTTGAAGAGATCTTTGCTCTGATTCATGTTCTTTGTGCATGCCATGATGACATTCGGTTTAATCATGTTAGCTAGCCTAGGATCTTTTCAATGAAATTATTTAAAAGACTAAGTATATTTTAAGGAATGAAATGAACAACCTAAACTAATTGAGTGCTGTGTTTGAATGAACATATGTGGATGTGTGTGCTTATATGTATTCGGTTAAGGTTAAGAGGAAGTAGAATTTTAATGCTTAAAATAAACCAAGTTGAATTACATGAATAAAATGTGATGTTTGATTTCTTTTCCTTATTTTATTCGGTTACGTGGTTAATTTGTGGTTTTGATTGATTTCTTTGCTTTCATTCGGTGATGTGGTCTAAATAAGTTAGGGAGTTCGATTTCATTGGAATGAAAACAAATATGTTGGTTTGAGACTTGAACTAATTTGATTTATTCATAGTTGCATGCCTAAGTGTTGGATGTTAATTGTGTGTAGTGTGATCTGTTGGTGTTATGTTGTAGTTGTATGAACAATTTTGAAATAAACTGCTTTTAAGAAAATCGATTTAATTTGCTTAAGATTTTTTAACTTATGTTCATGACGGTTCAAAGATGTTTTATAATTAAAAACTTGGGTTTTCAAAGTGTTAATTTAAGTTAAGAAGTTATTTAAAGTGAAAGGTGTTTTTATAATGTTTTCGGAGCTTTATTAAAATAATTATGTAGAACCCTTTTGCTGCCCAAAATTTGCTGGGACGTCCTTTTATGTTTAAACATGTTTTCGTGTGATCAAAAACTAAGTTTTCCAATGATAGATGGTATTGGTAATATTCCCAAAGTTTTATCAACAGAGGAAGGACATGTATTAAACTAAGAAAAGATTTTCTCAAAATAAGTAATAACGCAAAATGTTTTATTTAATATGAGGAATGATAAAGAAAAGAGGTTGGGGCAGATGGCAGCACAAGGGTGCAAGGAAACCACACATTCAACAGCTGGACCTCAGGTGAGAGAGAAGCCTTCCTAAGACACCGTGGTAGCTAGGTGATTTATTAGGACGTTCCGCATCATCTCAAAGATCGAAACGAAGTGGTTGGAGTCAGTAGTATAAGTGGCAATTGTTTGCCTTGTGTGGCCACTTATACGAAGGTGACAAAGACCACAATTCTATTGTGTGGTGTTGTGTGTTGAGAGCATGCTTTTATTTATTTAATTATGTTTGATGATGATTATTGCGGTTGGTTATGGTGAGTAGTGGCGGAGGAACGTTTGAATAAGAAAAATGGAAATGACAAGAAATAGTTGAGGAGGTTAGGAAATTGAGAGTGAGGGTATAATGAGAAAAGAGAAACGATAAAGGAATGAAGGACTGAGTGGAAAAGAGAGATAAGAGTTGACTGGAAAAAGGAATTGAGAGTAAGGAACGAAAATGAGCCAGAGCTGGGGAGAGTGATGTGAATGGTTGGAAGGAGAAATGGACTGAGTTGAGCTGAGCTCCTCTGTTCTTGGTTTTAGTCTGGGAACTAGTGTTGAGCTGGGCTTGCTCCTCCACTAGCGCTCAGCACAAATGTGCTTTGAAAAAGAGTTTTGAAAAAAAAAACGTTTTGAGTTGTGAAAACAACTTTTGAAAAAGGTTTGTAAACTGAAATTTTTGAAAAGATTCTTGAAATAGGATTTTGAAGAAGTTTGTGAAACCATAATTTCAAAGGAGTTCTATGATCAGATCTTTTGAAAAAGTTTTATGAAAGGATATTCAGTAGAAACAATGTTTTTGAGAAAGCCTTTTGAAATGAGATTTGAAGAAAGTTTATTTGAAAAGGTATTTTAGTGAAAGATGATTTCGTGAAAATTTTGGAAATGGAGTTTTGGGAGAGCAGTGAAATTGAGATTTCAAGAAGGATGGTAAAAAAAAAGGGGGGAGATTTGAAGGAAACATGAGAGTGTGAATGAGTTTGAGAAATGTGATGTGATTCGAGAACTCCCAGCTCTGAGCTATATGTGTGTATTTGAAAGTGCAAAGATAGTGGTCGGGACTCACTGAAGGGATGCACGAAGGGTGAACCGACCAATAGGATAATTAACAAAAAGATTCTAAAAGACATTAACAGCGAATACGGTGAGGTTTGAGATTGCGAAGTAGTGGAGAGGAAGGTACCCCGGATATCAGGGATATTCGGGTTGATGAATGCATTAGGGTAGGCTCGGGCGGTAAAACGTCCCGTTGCCTTGAGTACTATTCTGGGCAGAACGAACTCCACATGTGGTGCACTAACGTGGTGGGGACTGGGTCTAATACCGTGGTAAGTTCTGCACCCGGGACCAGAATAGTGCTGTCACCCCTATGGCAGTTCAGGAACAGTGAGAGGGACTGAAACAGGGCAATGTGTTTTTCCACTGCGAGGCAGTGAGACATTATTATATGTTTTGAGGACGAGATCCTCCTGGTCTGGGACCATATGTTTTGAGACAGCTGTCGTGCCCGCGTGGTAAAGGTCCTGTACTCCTGTTTGCTTCCGACTAGGTGGATGGATGGCCGAGGAGATGTAGGCTTAAAAACGTGAGTGCTAACTACGACGGAAACGCGTACCTCGATGATTCTTTAATCTCCGATCATCGATGGTTATAATTCGATAGAACATTATAAGGAAAGAATCATAATTACGAGAATAAGAGTTTGTGGAATGCAAGAAATGATAAAGAGATTGAGAAAAGATATGTGGAAAGGCAGTGAGTTTTATGAAAGAGATTGGAAATAAGAGTAGAGAAGCATGAGGGTGCTAATAATATGAGAGAATAAATGTGATGGTAGATAGTGATGATAGTCTATTTGCTTGTTACTTTGTGTGTATGCTGTGTGTTATTCGTGTGTGTCCTACTATATTGCCTTCCGTAATTCCACACCGTCGACGCTACGCGTCCGGATCGCTTACTCTCTCCTGTTCGTTGGCGCATCGGTGTCGCTGGCATTCCAACGGGCAGATGGACCGGCGCTTGGAAGTCTCTACATGGCTCCGTGAAGGGAAGGGATGGAGAGCTATACGTCACGGATGGGTATGGACCGGATATTCTCGGTTGGTGATCGCGGACCCGGAGCACAAGTTAGGCGAAGAAACAATGAGTTCGTGTTTGGGAAGTGTGTCCTTTTTAGGACATGATTCTGAACCACCACCCCAGTATAAGAAGATTGAGAATACCGTGAAGCTGTTCGGAGTAGAGCTGAGGCTAAATTCTGATGGAAGACCAAAGGATGTAGTCTCATTATCATCCAGCACCAAGGCACCCGCAAAGAAGAGAAAGAAGCTGATTTCGGTAGTCTTCGATAGGAGAAAAGAACCAATAGTGGAGTTAGAATAAGTTAATGTTTGTAATTGTATTCGGGATTACCTGAGTCATGAGCTATTACTGTACTCTAACTGTTTTGGAGCATGCCCGACTTTTAAGAAATGAATGAATCCTTCTTTCTATGAAATGTGTTCAATTTTCCCCGAGGAAATAAATGGAGTTGCTTAAGTGGAACCGAACTGAATTCTAAATAAAATGTTTTCGGAAAGTGGAGAAGATGAGTTTGGTTCCAAGTAACAACTCGGTTTTCGAAAGAGTGTGCTGAAGAGACTTAGCAATGTTAAAAAAAATGGCCTCATTTTTAGCAACATTCATAAATGAAAGTAATTGATTTGGTTTTCGAAAATCGGGCTGTTACAACGTTCATACATTTTTTGAAGAACAAACCTTGTTGGCCATTTAACTTCTCAAGAAGAACTTCATTATCATAGAAGAGCATATTGTTGTATCTGTGTTTTGAGAACACACAATACTATTGTAATCACTATCATATTCTTGTATTGAAACCTTAGTGGTTAGGGAGAGAATCCCTTAGTGGACGTTAGATACGTCGTAGGGCGAGGAACCCTGTTGTGTGATCTTGAGGCCCCTAGCGAACGGAGGTTCCTAGTAGTGTGCGGGGTGCTCTTGGGTGTAATTGGGTGCTACTCAATTGCTGATTATAGAACTCTCAAGCGGGTAGCTTGGGGACTGGACTAGGCCTTTTGACGGGAAGGCTAAACCAGTATAAAATTTCTTGGTGCAAGCTTTTCTATCCCTATCTCTTTACTTTCCGCATATTTCATTTATTTTATGTTTCCGCGCTACTCTATATTTTCTATTTATCGATTTCGCTCTCCTTCTCAAACGTCTAATCTCTCCAACGCGAAACAATTTTTAATTTGTAAGGGTTTTCGCAATAATTTAATAAAACTCGATTCACCCCCCTCTCGAGATTTTGAGGCCAAACCCAACAATTGGCATCAAAGCTAGTCTCTTGTGTTAAGACTTAACCGTCTCAAGAGTATGGCTTCAAACTCTTTGTTTGGTGGTGGAGGTAGGGTACGCGTATTGGAAAGCCCATATGAAAATTTTTATTCAAGGAGTTGGATTAAAGGTTTGGGATGCCATCCTAAATGGTCCCTATGTTACGTTCCTACCTATATGGTTAATGGTAACACCGTCGAAAAGCCTATGGCTGAGTGGACGGAGGAGGAGGAACGTAGAGTCCAGTACGACTTGAAAGCGAAAAATATTATAACATCTGCTTTGAGTTATGATGAGTTTTTCAGGATATCTACATGTGAGACTGCGCAGCAAATGTGGGATACATTAGAAGTCACACATGAAGGTACGACTGAAGTATAAAGGTCGAGAATAAACACGCTGACTGGTGAATATGAGTTATTCAGAATGAAAGATGGAGAAACAATTCAAGAGATCCAAAAACGCTTCACGATGACTGTCAATCAGTTAACAACATTGGGGAAGAAGTTCACCAATGAGGATCTCATCAACAAAGTCCTAAGATGCTTGGGAAGAGAATGGCAACCCAAAGTGACGATAATCCCTGAGTGAAGGAATCTTTCAACAATGGCGCTGGCGACTCTCTTCAGAAAGTTACAAGAGCATGAAAGCGAACTGAAAAGATTGTCTCAACACGAAGAGGAGAACAAGAAAGTCAAAAGTTTGGCATTCAAGGCTGAAGCACCAGCAACAGAAAGTGACTCGGACAAAGAGCTGATCAATGATGAACACATGGGTCTTCTGGTCAAAAAGTTTGGGAAATTTATGAGGAAGAAAAGCAACTTCAACTCCCATAACAGAAAGGACAACAACAAAGGTGGGGGATCATCCATTACATGTCATGAGTGTGGCAAGCCTGGTCACATCAGAACGGACTGCTATCAGTTGAAGAAAAAAGAAAATTCAGAAAGAAGCGCCTCCAATCCAAGGAAAGGGAAGCAAGCATACCTGGCATGGCTAGACAACGAGGGGAGTTCAGACGAAGATTCAGACGAACAAGAGGAGACAGCCAACATATGCTTGATGGCATATGGAGATGAGGTAACTTCTATTCTAGAACATTCTTATGATGAATTACAAGAGGCTTTTGAAGAATTGCATGAGGAATCAATGAGGTTATCTTTATTGATTTCTTTGGAAAAGAAAAATTCAGCTTCTCTTTTACAAAAGAATAAAGAACTTATTAAAGAAAATGAATTTTTGAAAAATCAAAATAAGGAGTTGAATTCGACTTTGAAAAATTCTTCAAACACCTCGAGTAATGAAGTTAAATTTAAAGCTAGTTCTTCTTCTTGTATGTTTTGCAAGGACTTAGTTAATGAAGTTGAAGATTTAAAACAAACACTTGCAAAATTTACGAAAGGTAGAAATACTTTAAATTTAATGCTAGGGAGACAAAAGTGTTTCTTTAATAGAGTCGTTCTAGGATATCAACCCGGTAGGCATGAAAATAGAAGAAAATGTGTTTTCATGAAAAGTTGTTTTTACATTTAGTTTTGGTGAAAATACTTGATGTTACAAAACTCTGAATATTTTTATGTATGCAAGAAGGAGTAATCGATTACTTGCTTGAGTTAATCGATTAACTTTGTTGCATCATACAAAAATCAGAGAGCTTGTAATCGATTAAGTGAACTTTGCTAATCCATTACTTTCTTATGAGAGTAATCGATTACCTGGCTCAAGTAATCGATTAAAATTGTTGCATCATATATTTTCCAGAGACACAGTAATCGATTACATGCTGTGTAGTAATCGATTACAGATGTTGCATCACATAATTAACAGAGGCTCAGTAATCGATTATTTGATGAGTAGTAATCGATTAAATGAGTTGCATCATATATTGAACAGGGGTGATGTAATCGATTAACTATTATTGGTCTAATCGATTACTTGTTTTTCAAAAGAATTTAAAAGTTTCTACTTTTGAAGGAATAATCGATTACCTTCAGAAAGTAATCGATTACTTCAGCTTTTATTGAAAAACGTGTCAGAATCATTTTGATTACTTCTTGATTTGTTTTTATATACAAGATTCTGATTTATTTTATAAAATTCGAAAATGATTTTAAATTTGAATTATTTCCTTTTTCGTTTTAAGAATCAAATCTTTATTTTATTTCGTAAATCGTTTTGATTTAGTTTTGATTTTAAAACTTATTTCAAAATCTTATTTTATTTTGTTTTGATTTTGTTTTACTAAATTGAATCTTTTTGAATTATAAAAGTATTTCAGAAAATTCACTCCAAGATTAACAACTCTGATATTCATTCATTCTTTTCTGAAAATTCATGTTCATTACTTCTTCTTCTTCAACTTTTGGTTTTCACGTTCATACATTTTTTGAAGAACAAACCTTGTTGGCCATTTAACTTCTCAAGAAGAACTTCATTATCTTAGAAGATCATATTGTTGTATCCGTGTTTTGATAACACACAATACTATTGTAATCACTATCATATTCTTGTATTGAAACCTTAGTGGTTAGGGAGAGAATCCCTTAGTGGACGTTAGATACGTCGTAGGGCGAGGAACCCTGCTGTGTGATCTTGAGGCCCCTAGCGAACGGAGGTTCCTAGTAGTGTGCGGAGTGCTCTTGGGTGTAATTGGGTACGACTCAATTGCTGATTATAGAACACTCAAGCGGGGTCGCTTGGGGACTGGACTAGGCCTTTCGACGGGAAGGCTGGACCAGTATAAAATTTCCTGGTGCAAGCTTTTCTATCCCTATCACTTTACTTTCCGCATATTTCATTTATTTTACGTTTTCGCGCTACTCTATATTTTCTATTTATCGATTTCGCTCTCCTTCTCAAACGTCTAATCTCTCCAAAGCGAAACAATTTTTAATTTGTAAGGGTTTTCGCAATAATTTAACAAAAACTCGATTTACCCCCCCCCCCTCTCGAGATTTTGAGGCCAAACCCAACAATACTAGGGACCATGGGTGGATTTAGCTACTGGGCAACTAACCTCTTGGAACACTTTTTCCTGCTAAACAGATTGTTCTGGATATCTCCAATGCTCAAGTTAGTAGTTTATCAAGGTAAAACATTTAGAGCAATTGAAGAAATTAATATGAACCTCATGAAAAATTAAGGGTAATACTCAAAATCATATGCTTCTTTATAACTATGAGTTATATCAAGTTCATTCATAATATGCATTTAGATGCCAACTGAATCAACTCAAGTTTGCACTAGATAACACATTATGAATGACGTACTTAACTTTTCCAAGATATGATAATCATGTGACAAGAATATTTCAAAAACATTTTTACAACACATGATTTGTTCTCAAGGCTAATATAACTTGGAATAGTCAAAGTATGCTCTTGTATAATCATGGTTATAATAAGAATAATACTTATTTACCTCAAACCTTTTGTTCCATGAAGACTTTTCCTTACACCATTGCTTTCTTTTCTAATTTTTCATCAAAGTGAATTTTCCATTTCCTCTTGTGAAAGCTTTGGTTCTTGATGACATGATCTTCCTTTGGTCACTCCATCTATCTTTTGATATCCACTGAGTCGTTTTGAAGCAATTCACTTTCTGATTTCCTCTTGGCTTTTCCTTTGGCATTTGTTTTTCTTCATTCATGTTACAAGGAGAAACCTTTGGTACCCATCTCATTTTGGGTCCAGGAGGATTAGACTCAGATTCCTTGGAAACCTTTGGAACCCATTTCATTTTATTTCTCATGTGATTGTTTCTCTCATAAAAACATAAGTGAGAAATATGACCCGAACGTCCACAATAGTTACAAACAATGGGTTTGGGAGATGCTTTGAATTTTCCAAAATCATTTTTGTGTAAAGTACACTTATGAATTATGATCCTTGTATTCAGAGTCACAATTGTCAACAACTTTACTTGACTTTTGAATACCCACATTCTTATCTATGTTGTCAAATAAAGAGTTGGAGCAAGAGGATTTTGCAATACTATGAAGATCACAAGAAGCAACCTCAATAAGTTTTTCAATAAAATTGCAATTTTCAAGATTTGTAAAGGTGCTATTTTCCAAAGAAATATTTTTCAAATCATCTCTCAAATCATTATGAGTAACATGTAGATTAAGGGAATGAGAGTCAATTAGAGTTACCTCGTGAGGAGTAAATGAGAATAGTTCAAATTTGTTGTCTACAGACTCCTCGTCTGAAGAACTTGATTCCAAGTGTGACTCCAAGAATGCTTCAAATAGGCTTTCTAACTCATCATATTCACTTGATGAATTGCTCCTCATGCTTTTGGTATCATCATTCAAAACTTCATCATGGGAGATGGTCAATTCATCCTTTGTGCTTGTCTCTGGCTGATTTGTTAGTTCGTATCTGTGAACACTTACACTTTCCAAAAGATCATCAGTAGCATAGTGTGTTTGTAAAGTATCCCAAATACTTTTAGCATTAACACAGTCCTTGATTATAGCATATGCATCATCATTCTAGACATTTCTTAAAATCCGCATAGCTTGAATATTCAAGGCAAAACATTTTTTGTCAAATTCGTTTAAAACATTTTTTGGTTTTAAATCAAAGCCACTAAGCACAATATTCCATAAATGACAATTAATCGATTGAAGATAAAACTTCATTGCAGCACTCCAATACACCTAATTTTTATCATCGAAAATTGGTGCATCATCGAATGAAAATCCCTCCATTTAAAATCAAAAGCAAATATCCCAAAACTGCCAATACACAATGGATCTTTCACTCAAGCGGTTAAGCTTTTACCAGAGCACAAAGCTCTGATACCAATTGTTAGAATTATTGATAGGATTGACAATCAAATCACTGAAAACACCCAAGAGGGGGGGTGAATTGGGTATTTATAAAAACATTGAAAAATGATCGAATCAAATGTTCTTAAAAAGGATTAAAGAGTTTCAAACGAAGCAGAAGACTTAAAGAGCGAATGAAAACGTTTTTAAGCACAAATAAATAATAATATTTATATTAATATTGAAAACTTATTATTCGCGAGATTGAATATTTAAAAACCATGAAACTGCAATACTCGTGCTAAATAATTTCAAACGTGAAAATAGGTTTATTTGCGAAAATATGATTAATACAAAATATAAATGCAAAAAGTAAAGAGATAAGGGATAGAGAATTTTGCACCGAGGATTTTATCCTGGTCCGGCAAAAGGCCTACATCCAGTCCTCAAGCGACCCACTTGAGCTTTTCAATAAACCAAAGATGCCACGCGTCCCCGAATACAACCAGAGCGCCCCGCAAGCTGTAACACCTTAGCTAATTTACCCATAATTACCCATATATTAAATTAGTATACTTGAAAATTTCTTTTAATTAATTAAAATCTACCGCCAAACGGACGGAGTTTCCTTTGTTTTAGGGACTTTCCAAAAATAATTTATTCCTGCACCTGATAATCATCATATATATATATATATCATTTTCAAAATCCAGCAGGGCTTGGTATAAACAGGGCATCACAGTGCCAACAGTCATCACAGTATCAACAGAAAACTCTAAATACATCTAGCATGATGCACCACATATAACCATGTCAAAGATAATATCCTAAGCCTCTCCCAAAAATATATACATCCCATATACATCAAAATAATAAAAGAGGCTTAAGTCTAATAAAACCCTATACCCAAATAACCCTACACTCCCTATGAGGGAGAGCACACCTGCTCGGCCGGGGGCTGTGCTATCTCAAGCTCCGAACCTGAAAAATGTTAAGGGAGTGAGAAATGCACATGAAATAGAATTGCAGTTTCCATATAGACATAACAAATCCACTAGGCCAAACACAAATAGCAAAATAACAAAATACAACACTTTGCAAGCTTGTTCACAATCAACATTTTCCAGCATTACCATTCTTTATCACAATTCCATATTCACTTTCTATTTAGCATGTCCATATCCAATTTTAATATTTATTTCCATTTCCTTTATCCATTTTCAATATTTATTTCCATTTCCTTTATCCATTTTCTGTTATCCATTTTACGTTAGTGTGTGTAACCCCAAACAGAGATCTACACACATAGTGTAAGCAACCACAAACAGTGATCTGCAAACACTTCCCTTTTTCCTTTTTAGTTGTACACCACTAGGATTTTGGTTACCCGCTAGGTAATTGGCACACCTGTCTAGGGACTTGGAACACCTGCCCAGGACTTTACACCCATCCAGACCATAACCTGTAGGACTATGTACATTTTTACCATTCCATTATTTATTTCCAATTATTGGTGTGGAAAATTGATCCTGTGGGTCACCCGGCGCCTACAGGGCGGTTTGGCCTGATGGGTAATTGGCCTGGCTGGTAATTGGCCCTAACAGGTAATTGGAACACCTAGCCGGGTACCTAGTGTTCCGGGCCCCACTGATCAATTTCCACTTTAGTTATCCTTTACCATTTTTAATTATCAACAATCCAGTCCATTAATTATAAACATAATCACCATACCATCAATAATCACAAGTATGCATAATTGTAATCCATTCCAATTTCAGCAAACACACATAATGCACAATATCCATAATGTCACTTTACAAATTCAACAAATACATATAATTTAGCCGTGACCAAGTAAATCATACATGTATTGCACAATAATCATTTCACCAACATAATCATATATTCAATCCACCAATTATTCAACATAAATTCACATTCGAAGTTCACACTACATATCATTTTCTAATTATATTTTCTAAGTTCATTTTTTATGCATTTATTTTTCTTATATTAACCATGCCCTAAATCACTACCTAGGGTTTTATCCTTATTTTTTATAAACACATAACTCCTAGAAAATCACTATAACTATAGGGATACCCATTTCTAGATCAAAGCAACACCCACCCCCTTACCTTAGTCAAGGAGAGAGTGAGGGAACCTCAAGCCCTAACTTCTAGCACCAAAACCAAGAGCTCCAAAGGCAAGAGAAAGAAAGAGAGTGATGATGATCTTCCCTAAGCCATAGGAATAGAATAATGATGAGATTGTTGCACAATAGAGAGGGAAATTCGGATTTCACTAGGAGGAGGGGAAGGAGAGAGAGAATTCGAATTTGAGAGAGAGAGAGAAGAAATCAAGAACTTGAATACTTACTTGGAGCAAGAAGGAAATAGATTTGATGATGGAAATGGGTGCACAACTTGTGTTTTGATTGATCTTGGAGTGGAAGAGTTTAAGCCCTAGGAGACAAAGGGGAAATTCGTGCATTTGAGAGAAAACAAGTGTTGTTCTCTTTTATTTTTTTCAACAGCAGCCCGTGTTAATCGATTAACATCCCTGTTAATCGATTAACCATTTGCTCACTTTCTGACCTTAATAGATTAGCCAACAGGTTAATCGATTAAGCTTCAGAATTTTGCATTATTCAGTACTTTGAAAGACCATAACTTCTTCGTTACCCGTTGGATCTTCCCCAAATTTTAAAGTAAGCTTCCTCCCCCATCATACATCATATCCAACGGTGGAATTTGTATTTTGAGCTACCAATCTTGTTATTCTAAATCCCCCAAAGTTCTATGTTTTAAACCTACATTTACATGTCTAATTGGCCAATTTTCTAACTTATAACATTATTGCTTCTACCCTAAGGCTATCACAACACAAGCTACACTAAAAATTAAGTTTGGGATGTTAAAATTCTCTCCCACTTACCAGAATTTCGTCCTCGAAATTCAACTTTGGAGGGGAAACAATTGTGGATGAGATTCCGTCATTTTGCTCTCCAATTCCCAAGTAGCTTCCTCCACGTTGTTTCTACTCCAAATCACCTTCACCAGTGGAATTTCCTTGCCCCTTAGTTGCTTTATCTGCCTATCCTCAATTCTCATTGGAAGAACCTCAAAAGTAAGATTCTCCTTCAAGGGCAAATCATCAGCTGCTACCACATGAGAGGGATCATGAATGTACTTCCTTAGCTGAGAAACATGAAATACACCATGAAGCCTAGAGAAATGTGGAGGCAAAGCAATCCTGTACGCCTAAGGTCCAACTCTTTCCAGAATCTCATAGGGTCCAACAAACCTCGGAGTCTCCTACGCTTTGACTTGATTGCCCGACCAATGCCAGTGGTAGGGGACACCCTCAGAAATACATGATCACCCACATCAAACTCTAGGGGTCTCCTACGCTTATCTGCATAACTCTTCTGCCTATCTTGGGAAGTCTTCATCTTATCCTTTATCATAGTGATCTTCTTAGTGGTTTCTTGCACCAGTTCTGGCCCAGTCAACAGATTTTCACCAATTTGGAACCAACATAGAGGCGTTCTACACTTCCTACCATAAAGTGCCTCAAAAGGTGCCATACCAATGCTAGAGTGAAAGCTATTGTTGTAAGTAAACTGTAACATCCTCATTTTATCAACCTAATAATTATAATTATAAATATCTTATTTACACGCGAAAGATGAATTTCAAATATTTCCTAATATGTATATTATTTTCATGTTGAATTTAAATATGTATATGTATAAGTGTTTGCAAACGTTTTCCTAGTATACGTATATATTTGTGTAAATATATCTTTGCGTAGATATTAGTATTTGTAACTATATCCTCGTGTATATGTATGTGTGTGTATTTGTATGAGTACATCTATATGTATGTATGTATAGGTATATGCATTTAGGTTAAGCTAGGATATGTGTTTATGTGTATGTATATGTGTGTGCTCGTGTGTATTCTTAGATGTTAGTGTTTGTGTTCGTGTCCCTGCGTATATGTGTGTATTGATTATGTGATAGCATCGTAGGTTTGGGTAGGGAAGTATCTTAGAGTCGTCGATTATAGTCGAAGAGTGTCGATTTAGATCCTAGATTGGTGTGTTTGTGGTTGTGGTTGATTAAGTAGGTTTATGTAGGCACGGGTGCCAAGGAATTCCAAAGCCCTTGTGAGTGCTTTTAGTGTGTTGATCTCGATAGAGTGAGTGGATAAGGATCCTAGGATAGAGCCTCGAGTTAAAGGGGTAGACTTTAAGGTCTATGTGCGGAGAATTCCCTCGAATACATGTTTCGATGGAGTTCCGGAACTTAGTGAATGTGTGAGGCAATCGGGATCGATTCGATCCTATTGATTATGCCTCGAGAGTGGTTGGTTTTAGGGTTGAGTGGTTATAGAACATAGCTTAGATCGATCGAGTTAGATCGAGTGTTTAAGAATAGGCTAAGTCTAGATTTCGGAGTGTCGATTCGTTCGTCTTTTCGTGTATGTGAATTGTGTGTTTATTGTTGTGATTTATGATTGTGATGTTTTGTTTGTGTTAGGAGGTGTTTAGAAGGTGTTTAGATAGTGGTATTATGATAGGACAAGTTAAGGTGCATTAGGATCGGCTTAGAACTCTTAGAAGACTTGAAAGAAAGGAAAAAGTAGTGCATTAATCGATTAATTGGTCTGTTAATCGATTAAATTTTAAGCACCCTTCGGCATTAATCGATTAAGGCATAGCTTAATCGAGTAGATCGTTGGGTACCTTCGGGCTTACTCGATTAACACATGAGTTAATCGATTAGCCCCTTTGTAAATTAAGCAAGTTAATCGATTAACCAAAGTGGTTAATCGATTAACCACTGCAGATCAGACTTAAAAACACGATTTTTAGTGTGTGGCAGCCATTGTTTCTTTTCCACATTCGAGTTCTTCTTCTCCTCTCTTCCCTAATCCTTCTTAATCACCAAATTAGCACCAAATAACATCAATCCACCACCCCATAATCATTCCCCATCAACTCCCCATGATTTTCTACCAACAAAAACCCCAATTTTATTCTCAATCCCTCAAATCCCCAATTCCCAAATTCAAAACCCTAACTTCCCAATCTTTCTCTTTTAATTGGGAAATCATCAAGGGAGCTAGAAATTGATATTGGAGCAAGGAACTAGGAGCTTAGGAGTGTGTCTCTAGAGCTTGGTGGAGCTTTTTCTCTCTCTCTCTCCTTCTCCTCTACTCTTCAACCGATAAAGGGGGGACTCTTTCCTCAATTTGAGTTAGGGATAGTTGGAATTTATAATAGGATTTGGGATTAATAATTAAATTAGAGTGTAGGTAGCAATAAGTAATTGGTTAGAGTTGTTCTTGTATTTTTCTTAACTTTGATATTTTTATAAATGTTTATATTAAGTGACTTTTCGATAAATTGGTAAAGTAGGAAGTGAAGAACCCTAGGGAGATGATTTATTTTACTGCACTCTGAGACATACCTGTGTATGTCGACTGGTTGTTGCTTCTCTGTTGATTTGTTGTTTGTTATTGATTATAGATTGATTATTGAACAACCTAAGTGCTATATGTTCTAATTGTGATTTAATGTTTTAATTGTTAAATGGTGAGACTGAAAGTGGATTGTGGACTAGTATATATATATATATAGTTTAAGGGAATAAAGGGAATGAAAAGTGAAAATGGTTAAGGGATAAAGTATTGTAAATGAACAGTGATTAAAATAAATAATGGAAGTCAAAAATAATTATGAATAAAAAGGGAAGTGTGTGTGCGATAGGATGTTGTTGCCGCTATCTTTGATTTGATTATTATTCTTATGTCCTTATTATGAATTGTATACTGTCCTTTAATTCACTGTGCTGTGAAAGATCTCACCCTTAGTGGATAACAATTTAGGTACAAGTTCAAGAGGCTTGGAGATCAGAGTGCGCTGCGGAACAAGTCGGAAGAAAGGAAACTGACTTTGTCCATATGTTCTATATTGTAATTGGGTGCCCCACATTTTTTACTAACTTAAATTTTAAAATGTAATTTTCTTTAAAGTATCTGTTGTGTCGAACTCTGGTTTATGTATTGTTAAGGAAAATTACTTTTAAAGTTCCTCAATTATTTTTTTCAAAACTTTTATTTCTGTATATTTTTATATTAAGAAAATCGGGGTGTTACAATATGGTATCAGAGCAGTTCTTCCTTTCGACCTGAGATAAAGTAATCCCGAATCCGCTGAAAACGCTCTAATCTCAAGTTACTTGAATAAAGGTGAGACTTATAGAATTTTGTGAAAAGTGTTAATGTTAAGTGTTCGTCGCATATGTTTGATGAAATTGTTAGGCATAAGTAGGAACATATGTGCATATTTGTTGCTAAATGTTTGTGAATAAGTGTGTGCATCCTTGAATGTGAATGTTGCATCATATGACCACGCATTTTAGGCTAGAAAAGCCCTCCCAATGAATCTATATAAATAAAGAAAGAATAATTACTACCCCTAAAACGAACTAGAAACACGTGCATTCATGGAGAAAGGTGGACCTTAGGTGTACGGGGAAAAACATACGTCGTTTTAACGATTGATGAGGACAAGAGTAAATGTTAGGAATTACTATGGAGAACTTTGATCTTCCACAGGACACGGGTTCGCTACCCATGTTGGGGATTGGTTCTATGCAAACCATATTGGTTCTATTTACTTTGGCTCCTTGTGGCCAGTGATAGTGATTTCTGCTAAAGCCTGATTTGGACAAATCAACCCAAATCACATGAGGGACCTTAGCTGTGGAGGTGAAGTGTTGTGCAAGCGGGTGAACGAGGGACCTTCCTAAGTGGAGGTGAAGCACCCAACTAGGGGTTGAGAAATGCTTCTTCCTGGTCGGTTTTTCCCCAGAGTGGAGGGTGTGTGTGAGAATGTTGCATAGTCATTTCTTGTGCATTGTATGAGGGACCTTCCGCAGTGGAGGTGAAGTGCAATGTACATGATTGTCATAGTTATTTCTTGTGCATTGTATGAGGGACCTTCCGCAGTGGAGGTGAAGTACAATGTACATGATTGTCATAGTTATTTCTTGTCCATTGTATGAGGGACCTTCGGGAGTGGAGGTGAAGTACAATGTACATGATTGTCATAGTTATTTCTTGTCCATTGTATGAGGGACCTTCCGGAGTGGAGGTGAAGTACAATGTACATGATTGTTACGGTTAGTCCTTGTGCATTGTGTGAGGGACCTTCCAGAGTGGAGGTGAAGTACAATGTACATGGCTGCTGCTGCTAAAATGTGAAAAGAGGGGGAAGTGCATACATTGATATATATCTATATTGTTTTAATTCACTGAATCCAATGGAAGTGTTAAAGTTTATAAAGTGAAATGAAAAGTGTGATATTGGATTCAGGAATTAAATCAAGAGGTATAAAGTTGCATTGCATGAAAAGTGAAAGTGTTTCAAAGTAAAAAGTAAAGGAAAATTGAATCGTTTTTGCATTGCATTGGCATTGCATGGCATTCTCATCGCATTACATTTGCATCGTACTTAGAATATTGTCTTGTGCATGATAGATATTAGTTGATGCTTTGTAGTGATGAAATTGCGTACAAATAGTTATCATAGGAGTGAGTATGTATATATATATATGTAGGTATAGGGTGTTCTATGTTAAGAGAAAAAGGGTCGGTTTAAGTTTGCAAAGGGAAATATTAACAAGTGATAAACAGAGAAAACTTGGAAATTTTTAAATGTTGTAAGTGTTTCCCATTGCAAACCAAAAACCTAAGTGACATTAGATAAATAGTTGAGAGTAGAAGTGTTCTAAGTGTTAGGCTAAAGTTTTATGCAAGGGAAAATCCGATTAACGCCAAGGCAACTGAAATCGTAGTACGGGAATTCATAGGATTGCGAGGGCTACTACCCCCGATTTAATGTAGTGTGGGAATTGGCCAATCCGACATTACATTTACCGGGAGGTGAAGTCGTCGAAATCTAGGAATTCGTGCACTACCATGAATTAGTGTACAATTTTCCATGTATAAAACCTTAATGCTTAATCGTTTGTTGTTGTTGTTCTTTCTTGGCTTGACTATGTGTATTGTGTATGTTTTGGGTGTATGTTTGTGGAATGGTGAAGTGTCAAAGTAATTGGATTGTGATTAGGAATGGAACCGTTCGAATTGAACGAATCATAGCTTTGATCCTAATCCAACCGAGTGACTAAGTTCACACCGATTAGATTAGAATCAAAGGGAATGAAAAATAAGATTTAAATTAAGCTAACGGTCGATTCCATTGCTAATCTAGATTCAAATAGTTATGACACCAGGAATGAAATAGAAATCGAGAACTACTCGATTGGACTCGAACCGCCGAACTATTCCAATTGGAAATTTGAAAGAATAAGAGAAACTTTTTGCCTAAGTTGGGAAACGGTTCGAATTCAATCAAGAGGTCCTCGAAATGTGTTCGGATGTGGACTAATTTAGTGTTAAAGTAAACGAACGAAGGAGTGGGAGTGGAACCACCAAATCAGACAATTTATTTTCGCGATTCTAATCTAACCAAGTAACTCAGTTGGCATCGGTTAGATTAAAATCTAAGAAAACCGTGACAATTTTTATATTAAACTTGTGGTTGGTTCTCATGACTAAATTGAGTTCGATGACATCAACACTAAACGGACACAAAGTGTGAAGTTCTATCGGTTGAACTTAAACCCCGAAAGGTAATAATTGGAATTATCAAAAGCAAAGGATTTCATCTAAGCGGAACCAGGGATCTAAGTTCAACCGGGAGGTTGATACACTAAGTTGAATTATGTTTAAGTGTATCTATATATATATGTGTGTGTGTATGTCTACCAAGTATTTTCTAGAAATGGTTTTGAAAAGATTTTCGAACTAAGCCTTTAAAATAGGAATTATAACACATAGGTATATATATGTATATGTATTTTTAGGATATGCTTATGTATATGTATCTATATTTTCGTTATACGTTTATGTTTGTGTATAAATGTATATCCATTGTTTTCTTGGATTATTTTGGAAAGAGTTTTCAAACTAAGTTTTGGGAAATGTGAATGATAGCGTGTGCGTGAATACTCTTATGATGTACTTGTATGTATGTATATATATATATATATATATTTTCCCGGCATGTTTGTGTTTGTATATATAAATATATTCATGCACCTATGTGTAAAGTTTTGTTTTCTTTACTTTATTTTTATAAGGTATTTCTCGGAAGCTCTGCAATTTGAATTTCCCCCATAAAGTCCACAGGATAACCATAACACCAATGAAATCTAACCAACTTAGTACACTGTGAAACCAAAGAACCATCAAGACCTTTCAATAAGAAACCAAATAGAGTGAAGTATCCTAGAGCCTTGTCACATAAGAATTAGAGTTGTGTCCTCTATTCCAGAAGTGTGCTAGGTTACCATGGACCAGTGAGTACCTTAAGGGAAAACAGTAAACCAAAAACCTGAGTCCCAAATCAAATACATGACTAACCCCTAAGTAACGCATCCTAGTACTCTCCAATTCTTCCAAGATTTAAGAGAGACCAAATAGTTAGTGAATTTTCAAACCTAGGTTGCCGGAGTGGAACTGTGAGTAAGAGTATCTGTGCCTACCCCAAACAAAAGAACCCAATCAAAAGAATATGGAGTTGCAAACCATAACCTTCATAGTTGTAGATCACCAAGACTAGAAAGTACCTTGAAGTTAGAACCTAACCATGGCATGAGAATCATCAGGGAACCTCTGATTGATTTTTATGCAAGTTCTGGAAAGAGGAAGCATGAGTGAAGAAGTGAACCATGAGAGGATTACCTCATCTCGTTGAAAACCCAACAATTTTTAGGATACCTGAGAATGAGGAAAGTTTAGCACCTACTAAGTAAAACCAAAGTCAGAACCAATTGAGTCGAACCATTCTTCACCGAACCTAAGTTTACCAAGACAACGCAAGCCTAAGTGGGGGAGCACCCATAGGGCTAGAATTTAAGATTGTAGAAATTCTGAGAAATCGTTATTTTTAATATTATGATTTTACTATGGAAAACTAAATGGTTTTGAAACTTTAAGTATTTTGTTAATTTTAAAGGGTTTTGAGGAGACAATTTTTACAGAAACCTCTCTCCAATTCTTCTCAAATGTTTTTCAAAGAATGAATTTCGGAGACGAAATTATTTTAAGAGGGGGAGAATTGTAACATCCTCATTTTATCAACCTAATAATTATAATTATAAATATCTTATTTACACGCGAAAGATGAATTTCAACTATTTCCTTATATGTATATTATTATCATGTTGAATTTAAATATGTATATGTATAAGTGTTTTCAAACGTTTTCCTAGTATACGTATATATTTGTGTAAATATATCTTTGCGTAGATATTAGTATTTGTAACTATATCCTCGTGTATATGTATGTGTGTGTATTTGTATGAGTACATCTATATGTATGTATGTATAGGTATATGCATTTAGGTTAAGCTAGGATATGTGTTTATGTGTATGTATATGTGTGTGCTCGTGTGTATTCTTAGATGTTAGTGTTTGTGTTCGTGTCCCTGCGTGTATATGTGTATTGATTATGTGATAGCATCGTAGGTTTGGGTAGGGAAGTATCTTAGAGTCGTCGATTATAGTCGAAGAGTGTCGATTTAGATCCTAGATTGGTGTGTTTGTGGTTGTGGTTGATTAAGTAGGTTTATGTAGGCACGGGTGCCAAGGAATTCCAAAGCCCTTGTGAGTGCTTTTAGTGTGTTGATCTCGATAGAGTGAGTGGATAAGGATCCTAGGATAGAGCCTCGAGTTAAAGGGGTAGACTTTAAGGTCTATGTGCGGAGAATTCCCTCGAATACATGTTTCGATGGAGTTCTGGAACTTAGTGAATGTGTGAGGCAATCGGGATCGATTCGATCCTATTGATTATGCCTCGAGAGTGGTTGGTTTTAGGGTTGAGTGGTTATAGAACATAGCTTAGATCGATCGAGTTAGATCGAGTGTTTAAGAATAGGCTAAGTTTAGATTTCGGAGTGTCGATTCGTTCGTCTTTTCGTGTATGTGAATTGTGTGTTTATTGTTGTGATTTATGATTGTGATGTTTTGTTTGTGTTAGGAGGTGTTTAGATGGTGGTATTATGATAGGACAAGTTAGGGTGCATTAGGATCGGCTTAGAACTCTTAGAAGACTTGAAAGAAAGGAAAAAGTAGTGCATTAATCGATTAATTGGTCTGTTAATCGATTAAATTTTAAGCACCCTTCGGCATTAATCGATTAAGGCATAGCTTAATCGAGTAGATTGTTGGGTACCTTCGGGCTTACTCGATTAACACATGAGTTAATCGATTAGCCCCTTTGTAAATTAAGCAAGTTAATCGATTAACCAAAGTGGTTAATCGATTAACCACTGCAGATCAGACTTAAAAACACGATTTTTAGTGTGTGGCAGCCATTGTTTCTTTTCCCCATTCGAGTTCTTCTTCTCCTCTCTTGCCCAATCCTTCTCAATCACCAAATTAGCACCAAATAACATCAATCCACCACCCCATAATCATTCCCCATCAACTCCCCATGATTTTCTACCAACAAAAACCCCAATTTCATTCTCAATCCCTCAAATCCCCAATTCCCAAATTCAAAACCCTAACTTCCCAATCTTTCTCTTTTAATTGGGCAATCATCAAGGGAGCTATAAATTGATATTGGAGCAAGGAACTAGGAGCTTAGGAGTGTGTCCCTAGAGCTTGGTGGAGCTTTTTCTCTCTCTCTCCTTCTCCTCTACTCTTCAACCGGTAAAGGGGGACTCTTTCCTCACTTTGAGTTAGGGATAGTTGGAATTTATAATAGGATTTGGGATTAATAATTAAATTAGAGTGTAGGTAGCAATAAGTAATTGGTTAGAGTTGTTCTTGTATTTTTCTTAACATTGATATTTTTATAAATGTGTATATTAAGTGACTTTTCGATAAATTGGTAAAGTAGGAAGTGAAGAACCCTAGGGAGATGATTTATTTTACTGCACTCTGAGACATACCTGTGTATGTCGACTGGTTGTTGCTTCTCTGTTGATTTGTTGTTTGTTATTGATTATAGATTGATTATTGAACAACCTAAGTGCTATATGTTCTAATTGTGATTTAATGTTTTAATTGTTAAATGGTGAGACTGAAAGTGGATTGTGGACTAGTATATATATATATATATAGTTTAAGGGAATAAAGGGAATGAAAAGTGAAAATGGTTAAGGGATAAAGTATTGTAAATGAACAGTGATTAAAATAAATAATGGAAGTCAAAAATAATTATGAATAAAAAGGGAAGTGTGTGTGCGATAGGATGTTGTTGCCACTATCTTTGATTTGATTATTATTCTTATGTCCTTATTATGAATTGTATACTGTCCTTTAATTCACTGTGCTGTGAAAGATCTCACCCTTAGTGGATAACAATTTAGGTACAAGTTCAAGAGGCTTGGAGATCAGAGTGCGCAACGGAACAAGTCGGAAGAAAGGAAACTGACTTTGTCCATATGTTCTATATTGTAATTGGGTGCCCCACATTTTGTACTAACTTAAATTGTAAAATGTAATTTTCTTTAAAGTATCCGTTGTGTGGAACTCTGGTTTATGTATTGTTAAGGAAAATTACTTTTAAAGTTCCTAAATTATTTTTTTCAAAACTTTTATTTCTGTATATTTTTATATTAAGAAAATCGGGGTGTTACATAAACTCCATCAATGGTAACAACTGCTCCCAACTATCAGTCTGCTCTAGTACACAAGCCCTCAATAGATCCTCCAAGGTCTGAATAGTACGCTCAGACTGCCCATCAGTTTGAGGATGATAGGCTGTACTAAACCTCAACTTAGTACCCAAGGCCTGCTGAAGACTCTGCCAGAATCTAGACAGAAATCGTGGATCACGATCAGACACAATACTAGAAGGCACACCAAGATGCTTCACTATGTCCCGAATATACAACTGAGTCAGCTTCTCCAGTTGGTACTTCTTATGGATCGGGATAAAGTGAGCACACTTCATTAAACGGTCTACAACAACACATACACCATCACAACCCACAGCAGTTCTTGGTAGACCTGTCACAAAGTCCATGGCTATGCTATCCCACTTCCATTCAGGGATGTTAAGTGATCGCAAAGGACCACCTGGCTTTTGATGCTCAATTTTTACCTTGTGACAAGTCAAGCAGTGAGACGCATGATCGGCCACATCAGATTTCAACCCTGGCCACCAGTAGATCTTCTTCAAGTCCTGATACATCTTTGTGGTACCGGGATGGAAACTCATTTTTGTTTGGTGAGCTTCCCACAATATGTCTCTTCGAATCCCGAAGTCCATTGGAACACATATTCTACCCCTAAACCTGATGATTCCATCTGCACCCTTGATGAAATCAGGTTCCTCTTTACTTGTTGCTCCTTCCAACAACTTCTGGAGCTCTTCATCATCTGCTTGTCTTTCCTTAATCAAACCCATCAACTCACTAGTGACCTGCAACATTTCCAGAACAATGCTTTTCTCTTTCACCTGCATATTCAAGTTGAGATCACTAAACTCCTGAATCAGCTGCATATCCTTCACCATCAAGTTGCTAACATGAAGAGTTTTGCGACTCAATGCATCGGCTACCACATTAGCTTTACCAGGATGGTATTGAAGATGGAAATCATAATCTTCCAAGAACTCCATCCATCTCCTCTGTCTCATATTCAAATCCTTTTGATCGAAGAGATAACGGAGACTCTTGTGGTCACTGAACACCTCAAACTTCGTGCCATACAAGTAATGTCTCCAAATTTTCAGGGCAAACACCACAGCTGGTAATTCCAAGTCATGAGTCGGATAATTCTGCTCATGCTGCCGCAATTGTCTAGATGCATAAGCCACAACCTTGCCTTGCTGCATAAGTACACAACCCAAGCCTTGCTTTGAAGCATCACAATACACATCGAAGGGTTGGGTTGGATCCGGTAAAATCAAAACCGGAGAGCTCGTCAATATCTTCTTCAGCTCTAAGAAACTGCTCTCACACTACTGTGACGATTGGTAAGGGACATCCTTCCTGGTCAACATTGTCAATGGAAGAGCCAATTTGGAGAAACCTTCAATAAATCTCCGATAGTACCCTGCCAATCCTAGAAAGCTTCTGATTTCTGTGACTGTTGTGGGCCTCTCCCACTTTAACACTGCTTCAACCTTAGAGGGATCCACAGCAACTCCCCGTGCAGAAATCCATGTCCCAGAAAATGGACTTCATCCAACCAAAAGCTACATTTAGACAGTTTGGCATACAACTTCTTTTCTTTGAGGATTTGCAGCACTATCCTCAAATGCTCTTCATGTTCACCTGGACTCTTAGAATAAATCAGGATGTCATCAATGAATATAATGACAAAAGAATCCAAGTATGGCATGAAGATCCTATTCATGTAATCCATGAATATTGCAGGAGCGTTGGTCAATCCAAAAGGCATCACCACATACTCAAAGTACCCATAACGCGTCCTGAAAGCAGTTTTTGGAATGTCCTCTTCACGGATACGGATATGATGGTATCCTGATCGGAGGTCTATCTTAGAGAACACTAATGCGCCCCTCAACTGATCCAACAAATCATCAATGCGAGGGAGCGGATATTTGTTCTTTACTGTTACTGCATTCAACTACCTGTAATCAGTGCACATCCGGAGGCTACCGTCCTTCTTCTTGACAAAAAGGATAGGAGCACCCCAAGGTGATACATTTGGCCTGATAAGTTTCTTTGCTAATAGCTCCTCCAATTGCTTCTTCAATTCTTCCAATTCCGGAGGCGCCATTCTGTAAGGTGCAATAGAAATTGGACCAGTACCAGGCTTTAGCTCAATACAAAACTCAACTTCTCTTCTTTGAGGTAATCCGGGAATCTCTGTAGAAAAGACTTTCGGAAACTCACAGACTACTGGAACTTGGCTGACATCGGATATCTCATCAACTTCCATGGTAGATAGGGAGGAATCACTAAAAATGACTACTTTCTTACGCCAGTCAATGAGAACATTATGCTGAGTCATCCAATCCATACCCAAAATAATATCCAATTTAGTCAAAGGCAGACAAATGAGATTAACTTTGAACTCCCGCTCCAAAACTCGGAGTGGACAATCCAAACACATCTGAGAAGTGACTACTGAAGAATTTGTGGGGGTAGAAACTGACAACTTATATGGCATATCTACAGTGGACAACCCTAGTCTCTTCATGCAGTCAATAGAAATGAATGAATGAGATGCACCACAATCAAACAGAACACCACAGGAAATGTCATTCACATGACAGGTACCTCTGATCAGCTCATCCTCATCAGTCACCTCTTCTCCATCCAGTGTATACACTTTGCCCCTCTGCAGTGGTTGGCTGCCACCTGTTTTCTGCACCCTAGTATCATTAGCCTCCTTCTTCATTGTGCTTTTGGGACAGTTGTTTGCAAAGTGTCCAGGCTGACCACATATAAAGCAAAGCCCTTCATTCCTGCTAAGAGCCCAGCATACACCCCTATGCGGCTTCCCAAAATGCTTGCAATTTGGAACTGGACCATAACCAAATGTTGCTTGTCCTGTCCCCCTTGGAGCTACCCCTTTCTGATTGGAATATGGCCCTGATCTCTGCATAGGACCCTTGCCTCTGAGAGGCCCAACAGATTTCTGAGATGACTTGTTCCGATCCGCATCAGCTTTCCTCTTAAGTCCTTTCTCATAAGTGCTGGTTACATTGACCAAATGAGAGAGATCAGAAATGTTCTGATATTTGAAGGCAAGTCGAATATCTTCCTGAAGTCCAGACTCGAACTTGATGCATTTAGCTCTCTCATCTGCATCTCTGTAGCCATTAGAGTACCGAATCAGATCCTCAAACTGTGCAGCATACTCACCAACACTCAGACTCCCCTGCTCCAGCTTGAGAAACAGCAGATCCTTCTCTCTTCTAACATCCTCAGGAAAGTATTTGCCAAGAAAGCGGATCTTGAATAGATCCCAAGAAATGATCTGATTAGCAGCTTCTAAGCTCCTCCTTTGATGCTCCCACCAATGCTCCGCGTCGCCTGAAAACATATACTAAACCAACCGGACTTTTAGATCCGCAGGTGGTTGCAAAGAGCGGAGAACATTCTCTATTTCTGGGAGCCATTTCTGTGCTCCATCAGGATTGAATCCCCCTTCGAACCTAGGCGGTTCACTCTTTCTGAATCTAGCCATCCAGTCAATCTCCACAGGAGGAGGTGGTGGGGGTAGAATTGCTGCTGCTGCGGCGGCCACTGCTGCTGCTATGTTTTGAGCCTGATTATCGGTCTGGTTCTGTTGCATCTGAACCAGGGTCTCAAGAATAGCAGCAATTCGGTCATTATCGGCCCGCCTTCCTGCCATGCTGTTAATTCATGGAGGGACAGCCAATTAAAGATTTAATAACTAAACAATTATATACATTACTATATGCAACCTATGCTAACTAACTTAGACACTAAACTCTTTACTTTGGTTACTCGTTCGGTGAGTAACCCTTGGAGTAGTGAGTCCATACTCCATGGCCGAGGGAAACTGCTCTGATACCATAAATGTAACACCTTAGCTAATTTACCCATAATTACCCATATATTAAATTAGTGTACTTGAAAATTTCTTTTAATTAATTAAAATCTACCGCCAAACGGACGGAGTTTCCTTTGTTTTAGGGACTTTCCAAAAATAATTTATTCCTGCACCTGATAATCATCATATATATATATATATCATTTTCAAAAGCCAGCAGGGCTTGGTATAAACAGGGCATCACAGTGCCAACAGTCATCACAGTATCAACGGAAAACTCTAAATACATCTAGCATGATGCACCACATATAACCATGTCAAAGATAATATCCTAAGCCTCTCCCAAAAATATATACATCCCATATACATCAAAAGAATAAAGGAGGCTTAGGTCTAATAAAACCCTATACCCAAATAACCCTACACTCCCTGTGAGGGAGAGCACACCTGCTCGGCCGGGGGCTGTGCTATCTCAAGCTCCGAACCTGAAAAATGTTAAGGGAGTGGGCATTGCACATGAAATAGAATTGCAATTTCCATATAGACATAACAAATCCACTAGGTCAAACACAAATAGCAAAATAACAAAATACAACACTTTGCAAGCCTGTTCACAATCAACATTTTCCAGCATTACCATTCTTTATCACAATTCCATATTCACTTTCTATTTAGCATGTCCATAGCCATTTTTAATATTTATTTCCATTTCCTTTATCCATTTTCAATATTTATTTCCATTTCCTTTATCCATTTTATGTTATCCATTTTACGTTAGTGTGTTTAACCCCAAACAGAGATCTACACACACAGTGTAAGCAACCACAAACAGTGATTTGCAAACACTTCCCTTTTTCCTTTTTAGTTCTACACCACTAGGATTTTGGTTACCTGCTAGGTAATTGGCACACCTGTCTAGGGACTTGAAACACCTGCCCAGGACTTTACACTCATCCAGACCATAACCTGTAGGACTATGTACATTTTTACCATTCCATTATTTATTTCCAATTATTGGTGTGGAAAATTGATCCTGTGGGTCACCCGGCGCCTACAGGGCGGTTTGGCCTGATGGGTAATTGGCCTGGCAGGTAATTGGCCCTAACAGGTAATTGGAACACCTAGCCGGGTACCTAGTGTTTCGGGCCCCACTGATCAATTTCCACTTTAGTTATCCTTTACCATTTTTAATTATCAACAATCCAGTCCATTAATTATAAACATAATCACCATACCATCAATAATCACAAGTATGCATAATTGTAATTCATTCCAATTTCAGCAAACACACATAATGCACAATATCCATAATGTCACTTTACAAATTCAACAAATACATATAATTTATCCGTGACCAAGTAAATCATACATGTATTGCACAATAAAAATTTCACCAACATAATGATATTCAATCCACCAATTATTCAACATAAATTCACATTCGAAGTTCACACTACATATCATTTTCTAATTATATTTTCTAAGTTCATTTTTTATGCATTCATTTTTCTTATATTAACCATGCCCTAAATCACTACCTAGGGTTTTATCCTTATTTTTTATAAACACATAACTCCTAGAAAATCACTATAACTATAGGGATACCCATTTCTAGATCAAAGCAACACCCACCCCTTTACCTTAGTCAAGGAGAGAGTGAGGGAACCTCAAGCCCTAACTTCTAGCACCAAAACCAAGAGCTCCAAAGGCAAGAGAAAGAAAGAGAGTGATGATGATCTTCCCTAAGCCATAGGAATAGAATAATGATGAGATTGTTGCACAATAGAGAGGGAAATTCGGATTTCACTAGGAGGAGGGGAAGGAGAGAGAGAATTCGAATTTGAGAGAGAGAGAGAGAGAAGAAATCAAGAACTTGAATACTTACTTGGAGCAAGAAGGAAAGAGATTTGATGATGGAAATGGGTGCACAACTTGTGTTTTGATTGATCTTGGAGTGGAAGAGTTTGAGACATAGGAGAAAAAGGGGAAATTCGTGCATTTGAGAGGAAACACGTGTTGTTCTCTTTTATTTTTTTCAACAGCAGCCCGTGTTAATCGATTAACATCCCTGTTAATCGATTAACCATTTGCTCACTTTCTGACCTTAATCGATTAACCAACAGGTTAATCGATTAAGCTTCAGAATTTTGCATTATTCAGTACTTTGAAAGACCATAACTTCTTCGTTACCCGTTGGATCTTCCCCAAATTTTAAAGTAAGCTTCCTCCCCCATCATACATCATATCCAACGGTGGAATTTGTATTTTGAGCTACCAATCTTGTTATTCTAAATCCCTTAAAGTTCTATGTTTTTAACCTACATTTACATGTCTAATTGGCCAATTTTCTAACTTATAACATTATTGCTTCTACCCTAAGGCTATCACAACACAAGCTACACTAAAAATTAAGTTTGGGATGTTACACAAGCTACTAGGAACCTCCTTTCTCTAGGAATCTCAAAAACAACTAGGAAGACCCTTCCTAGATTTTACAGATAGCCTAATTACTAGGTGACCCACCTTTCGTCTAGCACTATCCAAAACAAGGGTTCTCGCCCTAAGAACGCGACACACGTTCAACCTAAGGGATAACACTCCCTAATCACTAAGGGTAAACACTCCCCTTACAAAGAAATGGTTTGCACGAAGAATTTTGTGCAACTAACAATGAGGCTCTCTAGATAGAGCAGATACAACAATAAAGTCCTATAGCAATAATAAGACTGAAGCACACTCAAAGTTCTGTTCTTGATATTTTTCAAAAAAGAATAGATGAAGATGATCATTATTTTTCTTTTTAAAATTTTTTTCAAAAGTGAAGAGTAGAAGAACAAGAATGTTGCGAGTGTGTGTGATTCTCTTTTTTAAAAAGTAGAAGAAGAGTGCTTATAATCAGAAAACATGATCATCCAGAAAAGGAAATAAATCATTCTGAGAATCAGATTATTTCAGCACGTTTTTCAAAAATTTGAAATGAGTAATCGATTACTTGGGAAAGGTTAATCGATTACTTGCTCTCTGGTAAAGTTTTTCAAAAGATGTAGCATCAGTAATCGATTACTTTGGTCAGATTAATCGATTACTTACATACTGATTGCTAAAAATGTTGCAGCATTAAATATAATCGATTATTATCTTCAAGTAATCAATTACTTACACATAGATGACCAGTCCAAGGAAGTAATCCATTACAGGAAGTTAATTAATCCATTACATACTCTCTGGTTACACATGTTGCAGAAGATAATCAATTATTCCTGAAGGGTAATCGATTACTCTAGAATAAAATTAGATTTTCATAAAATGTTTGTAACCAAAGGTTTTTGTAACATCCCATTATTTATAATACCTCTAGTAAAATAATTAAGTGATTTAATATGATGTTTTCAAGATTTGAGCGTTTTAATAAAATTTTGATTTCATCATTTTAATTGAAATATGTTCTGTAATCAAAATAACTATAAATTTGTTATCATACGTTTTTCAAAAATAAAATAGTACTTTTCTTTAGTTTAATTAACATATTGACAGGGAGCTCAAGTGGCAAGCCTTATAGGCATTTTTATAAATAGTTTCTTTAGAAAAATATGTTTTTGAGCGTCCCTGTAAATTTTCATAGTATTCGGAGGCTGTTTTATTTTTAGCTTCTGGACTGGTTTAATACATTACCGGTATAAGTTATATATAATAATCTTCTACTTGAAAATTTTAAATCTTATATATTATCAAGTTTAATATCAAGATTTAAAAAATATATTTACTTTTGAATTTCGATAATTTTTCTTACGCAATAGCTATCTATAGGGACCGGTAACTATATTATTTTTCAATCAGCTTTGATTAATTAAAAATACAATATTGTTTTACTTAAATGTATTTTATTTTTAAGATTATCAAACTTTTAACTATAATCCAAAATACCTACACTCATTGACCCGCAAATAAGAACAAAACATAAAATAAAATAATATATTATATATATACCCTAGTACTACCCAGAACCACCGCCCCACCCTAAACACAAAGAAAGAAAGTAAAAAAAAAAAAAAAAAAGGCTGTGGCCATAAGGCCTTGCGTGAGTGAAAGGAAACAAAAGAAAAGAAGAGAGAGAGAGAGAAGACGGAGGGAAAGAGGTGCAAAGAGATCTTAGCTTGTGATGGGATTCTCTCAGTTTCATTGGTTCTCGAGGCCCATTGTATCAATGAGTGTTCCACCTTGGAATTTAGCATCTCTGGCGGCTGTATTAGCTTCACTTCCTGGATTTATAGTAATACATCAAAGTTGTAGTGTCCTCCAAGACTTTGATCACAAACGAGAGAAAGTAATTGTCGTTGCTTTCAGATCCATCACGTTATTGACCTTGACCCTGGAGCAAGTCGTGGACGTAAACGTGGCTCTGTCTTTATTGCTGGGATTTCCAGGTAAGGGGAGTCACTTTTCCACACTTTGGGTTAGGGATAGTTAGGGTGTATAATAGGATTTGAGTTTAATACTTAGACCGGGTTGTGGGTAGCAAAATGGTTTTGATTTAAAGTTGATTTAGGGGTGATTAATATGTTTACGGTTAATTTTATATTAATTAAATTGTTTATGTTAAATTCTCTTTTTATTAATACTAAAGTAGGAAGTGAAGAACCCTAGGGAGTTGACTTACATTCCATGTACTCCGAGACATACCTGAGTATGTCGACTGATTTGTAATATTGGTTGATGGTTGTTAAATTGATATGCTCACTAAGAGTTTTATATGCGATTAATGGAAATGTGACCCTATATGTGTTTAATTGATGGTGTATGTGTATAAACATTAAAAATGGAAATGTGATGTAAAAAAATATAATAAGCTGGAACTTGAAATGAATTTATATATAGATATAACTTGAGAATGTTGGTGTGTAAATAATGTTTGGAAATATGTGTGATTTGTGAAATGCTCGGTAAATTATGGTTGGATCTATAAATTAAAGGAATGATTATGTCTGTTAAAGGTGGTGAAAATGAATATTTGATATTGTTTGCAATTCTCTGAGTATTTGATGAATGGTGTGCATGTTGTTCATGACTTTTGTGAATGAGTTTTGATATGGAATAAAAGGAATGCAGTGTAATTGATCCTTGGATGCCCCGGCACACTAGGTGCCCTGCTAGGTGGTGAATTGCCTGCTAGGGCCTAATTGCCTGTCAGGCGAATTGCCCATTAGGTCATAAATTCCCGTTAGGCGTCGGTGCGCCAATGGATCAATACACTGCATAACCACCTGAAAAAGTTAATAAATTGTGGACTGGAATTGAGAAATGAATAATTAATGGAAAGGTAATTAATTGCGTTGTCCTAACGGGTGATGCCTAATGGGTGTCTCAGTCCTGACAGGTGTAAAGTCCCTAGTAGGTGCCGAATTGCCTAGCAGGTGCGCTAATTCCTAGTGGTGCAAAGATAAAAAGAAAAAGAGAATATGATTTGTATGTTGTCCTCTGACCGTGAGGAGACATACAATGTATATGTGGTTTGTATGTTGTCCTCTGACCGTGAGGAGACATACAATGTATAAGTGGGTATGTTGGCCTCTGACCGTGAGGTGACATACAGCTTTATGAACCTGGAAAGAGAATAAATATGGAAATGTATTTGGATATTGAAAATATGTGATTATGATACATTTTGTTAATCCATGGCTTGATTTACTTATTATCCTTGAGTTTTTGTTATATACCATTTTACTATCTTTTAATCCACTGTGTTGTGAAAAGGTCTCACCCTTATGTGGTTAACATTTTAGGTACTTGAGCAAAGAGCTTGGAGATAAGAGTGCTCAGCGGATCAATCGAAAGAAAGGAACTCAAGTGTATTTTATTATATTGTAATTGAAAGCCCCAAACGCTATTTGTGAACTCTGATTTATAAAAGAAAATTTAAAGTCCAATGTTTCATTTTTCAAACGTTTATTGTTTATTATTCATTATATTACGGGGTGTTACATTTATGGTATCAGAGCAGTTCTTTCCTTTCGACCTGAGGGAAAGTAATCTCGATCCCGCTGCGACACTCTCATCTCAAGCTTCTTGACCAGAGATGAGACCCATACAAGTGAAAACTTTTGAATTTCAAGTGAATTGGTATATGTTTGATACTATTGTTGAGTATATTTGAAATGAACTGAATAGGTTTATGTTTGCATTGGGAATACTGACAATTGACAATGTAAGAGAAATTATTTACGGTAACGGAAGAGAATCGAATTCTTTGGAAACTAAGAAGGATCCCTTAGTGATTCAAAGAATTGGATATTTTGAGTATTCACCCAATTGCAAACAGGAAAAGAGATTCCATTACTAAGGGTTTTGTGGAATCGAGGCGATGTGTCTGAGTCAACCTGGGAATTAGAAGAGCGTATGCGTAGGGAGTATCCTGAGCTATTTCCAATAAGTTGAATTTCGGGGACGAAATTCCTTTAAGTGGGGGAGAAGTGTAACACCCCAAAAATTAATCCCCGATTAGAAATTATAATTATATGTAATTACGTTAATTATTATATAAAGCATAACGTAATTATAATATAATTATACTAATTATAGTGTAAGTATTTATAATTAAATAAATAAGATGTGAAATTAATTAAGAAATAATTAAAGGAAATTATTTCATTAATTAAAATATTTCATTTTATGAAAATAAAAGAAGTATTTAATAAGTATTTTATAAGAGAAAAGGAAATAGTATAAAATATAATATTTGGTGATTTTTGTGTCTCACTAACCGGTTAGTGAGATGAGTAACTGGTTAGTGCTCTCAGCAGAACCAGAGTAAGTCGGTTTTGAACTTGAATTGGGAAGAGGAACACGTCTCTGGTCCCAAAATCAACCACCTTGGCCTGAGACACGTCCAATCTCTGATCATAAGGAGTGGTGGTGAGTGTGGGTGACTCAAACCACTTCTAAACCACTCAATTTCACTCTCAACATTTCATATATCCAATATCTGAACTCTCCACTTGTGTTGATTCGTTCTTGCTCTCTGAAGCATCAACACACACAAACCTTATACCAAAATGAAGCTCTCTGAACCTTCTTGAATTAGAAACAAACCCCACTTGATTTGATAAACCGTAGAGAAAGTTATAAGCTCTGCAATTTGACTCTGTGTTGCTGGAAAAACAGAGCACGAATCTGTTCTTTGAGCTCTCTTTCTTGATTTCGTTTGGTAAGCTCCAGTTACCTTTGAGTCTCGAATTTGTTTCAATCTCAAGTTCATGTGTCCTAGTTTGAATTCCTATCCTTATTCACGAATTTATTTAGCTTTTTCTTGTTGAAAAACTCTGATGAACAGACCCTGTTGAAACTGAAAAATAGGGTGTTGCAGCTGAACCAAGTTTGCACCAAAACGTGTCAATCCTTTTTCTTTGCTTCCAATTCGGTTCCTACAGCTACAATAGGTAAGGGAGAAGATATTCATTTGCTAGAATGATTATTAAATGGCTTGGAATGTAAAAGAGCTTTACAAGCTCAAGGGCCATAGGTTTTGAATTGGGACTTTGGCTTGGAGGCCAAAATAGGACATAAAACTCATTCAAGCAAGTCATATTAACTGAATATGAGCTAAAGGAACGATAAATTTGACTTGAGAAGCTCTGAAATTGAATATGAGATGTTAAGTGTTAATTATGTGATTTTATGCATACTTGAATAATTCTATATGAATCTCATGAAATTGATGTGTATAACTTGTTTGAACATGTTTAAATATGTCCATATATGTTCTATGAATGATTGATAAGGATTGAAAATGAAAGGTTTTTGAATTGGTGTTAAAAAGTGACAATTCTGGACTGATGCTGCAGTGACTAACCGGTTACTGCAACTACTAACCGGTTAGTTACTTTAAAATTGGAAAAGAGGGAAATTTGAATGTGACTAACCGGTTACATGACTTCCTAACCGGTTAAACACTGTACAGAACCTGAAAAATATATTTTTCTTTAATCCAACATTTTATTAATATTTGTAATTAATTCTTTTAAAATAAAAAGTTTATTTTTACTATTAAAAAAGAATATTTTGGTGTCACTTTCTTTTAACATCAATTCAATACCAAATAAATAAATTGAAGTCAATCCTAATATTTTAATTGTGATTGAAATCATGCATGGTGTTAAGGAGCTAAGAAAAGATAATAGGAAAAGACACATTCGATTTAATTAAATCGGTATGATAATACGCGGAGATTAGGTTTATGACGGTGATACGTCAAATAACTGTGGGAATTAATTATAGGTAAAATGGTCCTATGATGAGTGGGTTCTGCAGACTCGACTCGGGATAATTTTACAATGACTATAATTTTATTCTATCGATCTCTCGGAGTATTTCGTGATTGCGGAGGACGGTCTTTAGTATAATTTACACATGGGTAGTAATTGTATACTTGGTGGAAAGACGTTTACTCCCAATTGCTTTTCCTATTTAGTATGAATCGTTGGTACGTTGTCGTCAAACGTACGTGGAGCGTTTGAACGTTTTCGTTAAAACGTAAATTGGATCGTTTGAACATTTTCGATAAAACGTAAATTGGATCGTTTGAACATTTTCGATAAAACGTAAATTGAATCGTTGAGGACGTTATCGATAAACATGAATTTCCAAGTGCATGATATTCGTAGAATATCACAGAGGAGATTGCATTGAACATTGCATCGCATTGCATTGCACATGCATTAGAAACATACATTATTGCTTGATATTTATTGTTTATTAATTGTCGATGGATTATTTGAGTTTGCTTACTTGCTTACGTGACTTTAATTGCTACTTGACTAATTGTGTTTGTTTATTCCTAGTTCATTTAATTATTCATTTGTACGTGAATGACACTGTCTTACTCCCTTTGCCCTAATTGTTTGTAGGTTATGGCTCAGAACCCCATATGCATCGAGATGAGGTTTCTCCCTGAGGGAGATTGGCACCGGAGGGGACATAGTGTAGTCCTTGAGGGAGTGGTGGAAGTTACTATCCGCCGTCTCAATCCTCTCCCGCATATGCGTCCCCTCAGGACCAGAATTCCTGTAATCTTTATCATTCATCTTTTCCCTGATTAAGATGAATGTTATGCGACTTCCTATCATATTATAGAGTTTTGTGGACTACTCTGGGTTACACGATATCATATATATATATATATATGTATATATGTATATGTGCACTGACTGAGTTTAGTAACTCAGAGTTATGATACAATACCTTTTGACTGAAACAATGTGAAATGATGTACATTAAATTAAACTCCTTATGTGAAATATAAATGACCCAGTTTTATGAAAGTATTTGGTTTAAATTATTTCCTATTTTTATATACCATCATAAAAAACATCAATATCATTTCCTTAAATCACATTAATAATATGCATTTATCATAACATAATTCCCGTGACGACTCCGGTCGTTACACTTATGGTATCAGAGCAATGGTCCCGACTCTTGGCTTTGGAGTATGGCCTTACATACTAACCATTAGAGTATGTTAGTATTAGAGTGTGTGTTTAGTCTTAAGATCGATTATTGATTCAGTTCATAGTGCAGGTTACTATGGCTGCTAGAAACAATAATCAACTTGCTGAAGCATTAGATCGAATCTCGAGAGTATTCGAGAATATGCAACAGCACCCTGCAGGACAGCAACCACCTAGGAACCCTGTTCCAGCAGAATTTCAAGGCATCTCGGAATTTCGTCAGTGTGATCCGCCAAAGTTTGGAGGAGGACATCACCCAGATGAGGCTCAAAAGTGGATTCGTGATTTGGAAAAGATTTTCCGAACCATGAATTGCACTGATAATCAGAGGGTGACTTTTGCCACCTATGTGCTGACAAATGAAGCTGAGGATTGGTGGAATCATACTACTCAACTTTTAGCTGCTGAAGGTAGAGCTGTGACTTGGAATGCTTTCGTAGAGAAATTCTTCGAAAGGTATTTCCCTGAGGATATAAGAAGGAAGAAGGAAATTGATTTCCTTAAGCTGACTCAAGGGGACATGACAGTGGGAGAGTATGCTGCGAAGTTTGAGGAACTGATCAAGTATTCTCCATACTACCATCATAACCCTGATGAGCGTTCGAAGTGCATCAAGTTTGAAGACGGACTGCGACCGGATTTGAAGTCTACTTTCGGATATCAGAATATTCGGAGTTTTCCAGCCTTGGTGAATCAATGCAGAATATATGAAGAAGACAAGAAAGTCGAAGAAGAGTTTATGCGAGCTAAAAGGAATCAGCAAGGATATGGACCGCAGCGCCATAAGGGCAGGAATCAGCATGGTAAAGGAGGACCTTACCATCAGAAGAATAAGGATAAAGCTGATTCAGGAGTCAAGAACCCAGCCCCTCTGTGTGACAAGTGCAAGAAGCACCATTTTGGAACAACTTGCTGGACTCCTACTTGCTTCAATTGTGGAAAGCTTGGCCATATTTCTCGTTTACTGCAAGGAACCAAGGAATGTGGAATCTGGAAATGCTGATAGGAAACAAACCAGTTTTGGGAGAGTCATTACTCTCAGTGGTGTTGAAGCTAGCCAATCTGAAAACCTTGTCCAAGGTAACTTTCTTCTAAATGGCCAACCTTGTAACTTTTTGTTTGATTCTGGAGCCACACATTCATTTGTTGCATATGATTGTGCTAATCGCTTAAACTTAACCATAATCAATACACCCTATAAGCTTGAAGTGTCTACCCCTACCAACCCGGTAGTCATTACCTCTACAGCCTATTTGGGTTGTACTGTGCAGGTGTTAGACCGAATAACCCAAGTAGACCTTATTTGTTTGCCTCTGTCACAATTAGATGTTATCTTGGGAATGGATTGGATGTCCAAGAACCAAGTGCTCATTGACTGTGATAGAAAAACCATTACCTATCGTGATGTGATAACCAAGGAAAGCATCCAGTTAGCCTGTACAAAAGTTGAGAAGGAAGCGAAGATTGAATATGTCCCTGTGATAAGGGATTTTCCTGAAATCTTTCCAGAAGAAGTCCCTGGACTGCCGCCTAAGCGTGAAATTGAGTTTAGCATCGAGTTAATTCCTGGAACTGGTCCTATCTCAATTGCACCTTATCGAATGGCGCCACTGGAGATGGCTGAGCTAAAGAAGCAAATCGAAGAATTGTTGCAGAAGCAATTCATCAGACCGAGTGTTTCCCCTTGGGGTGCACCGGTATTGTTTGTTAAGAAGAAAGATGGAAGCATGAGAATGTGTGTGGATTATCGGTGATCGAGGCCGTACCCGATCAAAATAAAAGGTGTTTATTCTGTAGTACTAGGAAGGTGATCCTAGGTCGTTTCCCAGCGAATATCGGTCTAGGCAAAGTATCAAACACGTAGTGTGCAGTAAAATGGGGGGGTTTTTGTGTGTGACAAATGTGAAGAACAAAACATAAACAGAATATAAAAACTAAGAAAATCAGAAACAAAAGCGGGCAAACCCCTTTGGCTACGTACACTACTCAATCCTAGCTCACTAAAGATCGATTCCTCTCCTCTCCTCTGTCCAACTCGTGATAACCAAATACTAAGCGAAAATTCAGTTATCACTCCAAACCCTAACTTCTAATTAAGCATCAGAAACCAGAATTGGAGTTTTTACGAGTTAATACAAATTAAGCATTTATATTCATGTATTATCTCTACGAAATGGAATTAAGCAAACCACTACACATCGATAAACATGAAAACAGAGAAGAGAAAATGAAATTGCATTAATAACAAGAGCTCAAGAGTAGATAATACAATACCAAAGGGATTAACCCTTGAAGTCTAGCCTTCCATGGCCATAAAATGAAGAAAAACGAGTAGAAATGGGGAAGAACAAAACCCTAGCAGCCACCACCACTTGGGAGAGCCAAGAGAGAAGTTCTAACCTAGAGAGAGAGTGAGAAATCTGAAATGAAAGTGTGTTCTTGGAGGTTACACGAATTTCCCCTCTTAAGACACAAAATGGGCCTAAAACATGGGCCCAAATCCTAAGAAACACTATTCTGAACATTACATTTAAAAAGGGACCTAAATGCAAATTACAATCTTCACTTCAATATTTCAATCTTCATTTCCAAACTTCCCAAAGTGTCCTTGTGCCAAATATTACCTGAAAATAGAAATAGAATTAATTAGGCTAAATAATTCCAAATTAAACAATATTCGGAATATTAGTCCAATAAACTCTAAATCAATAAATCAAGCTAGTCAATGTCAAATGGGCAACAAGTATCAATAATAGGAGTAAAATAATGCAAGGAATAATGGGAAATAAAATGCTCATCAAATACCCCCACACTTATCCTTTTGCACTCCTGGGCAAAACCAAAAGATAGGACTATGAAGATCAATATGCACCAAAGTGAATAATGCAACAAGATGACTACAACTAAGAAATGCTAACCTAAGAGATTACATACTTCACAATGAATTCTAGGAAATGCAAAGAAATGGGCAAACTCAAGCACACAAAATGGTTAAGGATCAAAGAGTCAAAGCATCCGCGAACATCATCCAATTACTTCAAGTATGCAAAGAAACCAATGACATCAAGAGGATAGTCACAAAGATGATAGAAACTCACAAGGATCACTCAAAAGTGTTTACACTCAAGTGTTTGGGGTTAATCATTATTTACACTCAAGGCACATCATGAAAAACAAACACAACCATAAGCTTGACAAGCCTCTAACATCAACCATCAACACACATGCACAAAATGATCAAAAGGTCTTTTAAGGGTTGTAATGGGGCCAAGGACAAGGTAGGATAAAAATATGGGAATGTAGCTAAAACCAAGGGAATAGAGGAGCAATGGGGAATAAGTATAAAGTAAGCAAAATCCACCCCAAAATCAACAACCATTAATTCCAATCCTCTTTGCCTCAACAACCTTTTATTCACTTTTTTTTCTTTTTTTTTCTTTTTTTTTTATTTTTTTTTTTGCTTTTTTTTTTTATTTTTTTGTATTTTTGTCTTCTATTTTTTTTTTGTTTTTGAGAGATATACAAAAAGAAAAGAAGAAACAACACAAATGGCATGAAGATGAAGCCATAACTATAACAACCAATGAGGCAAAACTAAGAACTCAACCAATTAAAGCATAAAGCATACTTCTTACCTAATACCCATTCCCAAAACAATTCCAAAGCTCCAAAATTCCCTAAGGTTAGGACAATCATGGTTTTTCAGTCATAGGCTTGTAATGAGCTAAAGAACAAGGAAAGGGATAAAAAGGCTCAAAGGGGCTAGCAAAGGATACATTCATTCAAGGTAGGCTCATTAGGCTAGTAGCTTATTCAAGAAAGAAAGTGCCTAAATCATTTCAAAATGTGCATGAGCAATCAAGTATCAACAAGAGTCAAGTCAAGTTCTAGAGTGCAAGTAATCCAGAGTGCAATCACACATGACAGAAAATTAGGTGGCATATATAGCAATCCACCCACAATTAAGGCTCAAATCCTCACAAAAGGGACAATTCTATCACAGTGTTACCACCTCTTAATTATCAAAAGCAACTTTACACACAGAAATGCATGAATTCAGACACGAGATACCAAAACTCTACTAAAATGAAGCAAAAACATGCAAGAAAATGCCCAAAACTAAGCAAAACCTAAAAAAAATCAAAGCAAAATATGCAACCTAAACTACTCTCCCCCCACACTTAAATCACACATTGTCCTCAATGGAACACAAATAGCAGAATCAGACAGATATAGACAAGTGTAATAAAAATAGTAAGGAAGGAGAAAAGGAGACTCCCTAAGTCATGGTTGTTCAAAAGTGGGGTCGACCAATGAGGCCTCCTCCACAGGTGCATCATCCAAAGAAGGGGTGGTTAGGAAAGGCTTGAGTCGGTGGCCATTGACTTTGAAGCTCTTGTTCGTGGACTCACTCTTGATCTCCACAGTGCCATAAGGAAACACTTGGGTGACTACAAACGGTCCAATCCATTTAGAGCGGAGCTTTCCACTCATGAGTCCAAGCCTAGAGTTGTAGAGCAAAACTTTTTGACCAACCAAGAACTCCTTTCTGGAAATGGAGTTATCATGAAGCTTCTTGGTCTTCTCTTTGTAGAATTTGGAGTTCTCATAGGCCTCCAAGCGGATCTCATCTAGCTCACTCAACTGCAGCTTCCTCTCCTCACCCGCTTGAACAAGAGCTAAGTTACATTGCTTCACAGCCCAATATGCACGGTGCTCTATCTCCACAGGCAGGTGGCACGCCTTACCAAAGACAACCCGATAGGGTGACATCCCTATGGGTGCCTTGTAAGCGGTCCGATGGGCCCACAGAGCATCCTCCAATCGTGTGCTCCAATCCTTTCTATTAGGCTTCACCATCTTCTCCAAAATCTGCTTGATCTCTCTATTTGAAATCTCCGCTTACCCGTTGGTTTGGGGGTGATAGGGTGTAGAGACTTTGTGCACAACCCCATACTTCTTGAGCAAAGCTTGCATGGATCTATTGCAGAAGTGTGTGCCTTGGTCACTGACTATGGCTCTAGGTATGCCAAACCTGCAAAGGATATTAGACCTGACAAAATCTACAACAACCTGAGCATCATTGGTCCTGGTGGCCTTAGCTTCCACCCATTTGGATACGTAATCCACAGCAAGTAAGATATAATAAAAACCAAAAGAAACAGGAAAGGGGCCCATGAAATCTATACCCCAGACGTCAAACACCTCACAAAACAACATAGGTTGTTGCGGCATCTGTTGCCTCCAAGATAGGGCGCCTCCTGCTCTTTGACACTGCTCACACGAGCTGCAGATGTTGCTCGCATCCTTGAAAATGGTAGGCCAATATAATCCAGAATCCAGCACCTTTCGTGCTGTCCTTTGAGTACCAAGGTGGCCTCCCACTGGTGAAGCATGGCAAAATTGGAGAACCGATTGGATCTCCTGGTCTGGAATGCACCTGCGAATGACCTGATCACTGCAAAAAGGCCATAAATAGGGGTCATCCCATACATAATGCTTGGCATCGCTCTTTAATTTGTCTCTTTGAGCTTTGGATGCCAAGGCAGGAAAAACAGAAGCAACCAGATAATTAACAATGTCTGCAAACCAAGGAGTTTGGGGAAGGGGATGGGAAACATGTAAAGATAAAAGCTGCTCATCCGGGAAGTCATCCCGGATAGGAAATGCATCCTCCTCTCTCTCTATCCTGCTCAAGTGGTCTGCGACAAGGTTATGCGCACCACTCCGATCCTGAATCTCAAGATCAAACTCCTGGAGGAGCAACATCCACCTAATCAACCTAGGTTTGGAATCTGTCTTTTTCAAAAGATACTTCAGAGCAGCATGATCAGTGTACACTACAACCTTAGAACCAAGCAAATATGATCTAAACTTGTCAAGTGCAAAAACAATAGCCAAAAGTTCTTTTTCAGTTGTTGTGTAATTAACCTGTGCTGCATCTAAAGTCCTAGAAGCATAATAAATCACATGCGACAGCTTACCAACCCTTTGGGAGAGAACTGCTCCCAAAGCATAATTTGAAGCATCAGTCATGAGCTCAAATGGGAGGGTCCAATCAGGTGGTTGGATGATGGGAGTGGTGGTCAGTGCTTTCTTCAATTCATCAAATGCCCTCTTGCATTGGTCTCCAAATTCCCATGGGGCATCCTTTTGAAGCAACTTGGAAAGAGGAAGGGCAATGTTGCTAAAGTTCTGAATAAACCTGCGATAGAAACCTGCATGACCAAGAAAAGAACGCACCTCTCGCACGCAAGAGGGGTAAGGCAAATGTGATATTACATGCAGCTTAGCAGGGTCAACTTCTATGCCCTTGTGCGAAACAATGTGCCCTAAGACTATGCCTTGTTCTACCATGAAGTGGCATTTTTCAAAATTCAAGACAAGGTTAGTCTCAATGCACCTGTTAAGCACCTTAGTCAAATTATCAAGACATGCATCAAATGAGGATCCATAAACACTAAAATCATCCATGAAGACCTCTATGCAATGCTCGAGCAAGTCAGCGAAAATACTCATCATACATCTTTGAAATGTGGCAGGAGCATTGCATAGGCCAAAAGGCATCTTTCTATATGCAAATGTGCCAAAAGGACAGGTAAATGTGGTCTTATGTTGGTCCTCTGGTGCAATACAAATTTGAAAATAACCAGAGAATCCATCTAAGAAGCAATAATGAGATTTACCTGCCAGGCGCTCCAACATCTGATCAATGAAGGGGAGAGGGAAATGATCCTTGCGAGTCGCCTGGTTGAGCTTTCTGTAATCAATGCAGACTCTCCAACTGTTCTGCACTCTAGTGGGAATCAGCTCATCCTTCTCATTTTTGACAACTGTGACACCAGACTTCTTGGGGACAACTTGCACCGGGCTCACCCAAGTGCTATCTGAAATTGGGTAGATGATACCCGCTTGGAGCAGCTTGGTGACTTCTTTCTTAACCACATCAAGAATCTGGGGGTTCAATCGTCTTTGGGGTTGTCTCACTGGTTTAGTCCCATCCTCCAACAAAATGCGGTGCATGCACATGGAGGGGCTAATTCCAGGAATATCCGCTAAAGTCCATCCAATTGCCCTCTTGTTCTTTCTTATCACATCCAGCAGTTTCTCCTCTTGATCAACAGAAAGTGAGGTAGAGATGATCACTGGGAGTTTCTGCTCATCCTCCAAGTAAGCATATTTGAGATGAGGAGGGAGGGGCTTCAGGTCCAATGAGGGTGCCTGCATAATAGATGGAACTAAAGGGACAACAGAAATGGATTCTGCTGCCTGCACCTGAACAAGTGAATCAGACTCATGCATAACAGATATGGGGATAGGGTTGGCATAATCTGAATCTATAACATATGAATCATCAGATGCAGTGGCAGAGTCTAGAAACTGAGCTATTTCAGTGCATGCGGTGCACCATCCAGAGTTAGTGCATGATGGACAAGTAAATGAATCAGTGAAAGATGGCAATTCAAAATCATGATGCAAAATGTCAAGCATATGCTCATCTATCAAATCATCAAGCAAGTCCACATGGAAAACAGAGTGATCCTCAGGAAAATGTTTCATAGCATGGAAAATGTCAAATCGGATCACACTGCCATCAAACTCCATGGAAAGTGAACCCGAATGCACATCTATCTTGGTTCGGGCTGTTTTCAAAAATGGCCTCCCCAAAATAATAGGAACAACATTACGGGGAGAGTCATCTTCCATATCAAGTATGTAAAAATCAGCAGGGAAGATCAACTCTTCAACCCGAACCAAGACATCCTCTATCAAACCTGCGGGGTGGGCAGTACTTCTATTTGCCAATTGAATCACTACACCCGTAGGTTGAAGAGGTCCAAGAGAAAGAGACTTAAAAACAGACATAGGCATGACATTTATGGATGCTCCTAAATCTAGCATAGCATTTTCAAACTTAACATTGCCTATGATGCAAGGTATAGAGAAAGTTCCAGGATCCTTACATTTTTCAGGAATGTGAGGGATAGGTTTACCTATGAGAGCGGAGACATTCCTTCCCATGCTTATCCTCTCATTGCCCTTGAGTCTTCTCTTATGAGTGCACAACTCCTTAAGGAACTTCGCATACCTTGGAATCTGTTTTATTGCATCAAGAAGGGGTATGTTGACTTCCACTTTCCTGAATGTGTCAAGAATGTCCTTGTCCACCTCTTCCACCCTTTTGTTTTGAGGCACTCTTGGTGGGAATGGAAGAGGAACAGGAGGAGGTTGTAGGACAACAACAGGGCTTGTGGTTGAAGTTGAGGAGGGTTGAGTTGGATGATTCTTTTTGGTGCTAGCATGCTCACCTTCATATACCACTTGGCTCTTCCCTTTAGAGGAAGCTAGAGCATCATTGTTGAGGTTAGGTTGTGGTGTGGGTGTGACAATCTGCTTTCCCGACCTCAGGTTGATGGCACTCACATTCTGATTCTGAGGGTTGATCACAGTTTGGGATGGCAACTTGTCAGAATTTTGAGATTGCAAGTTGTTGAGAGAAGTTGCCATTTGACCCATCTGATTTGTCAAAGTCTGAATGGATGCCTCTTGTCTCTGAATGGATGCTCTAGTCTCTTGTTGAAATTGGAGGTTTTGCATGGTCATTTGCCTCACCAACTCCTCCAAGGTAGGTTGGTTGGATGGAGGGGCTGATGGTGAAGGATGAACCACTTGCTGCTGTTGTTGCCTTTGCTGTTGGATTGGAGGAGGTACATATGGTGGTCTGCTCGGTCCAGCGGTGTTCTGAAATGGAACATTAGGAGGAGGTTGTTGTTGATCAGACCACTTCAGATTGGGATGGTTCCTCCATCCAGGGTTGTATCTATTGGAAGAGAGGTCATGATTGTGTTGTTGTGGACCTCTATTGTTGTATATGTTTGCTGCATAGGCCTCAGGTTGGTCACCACTGGTCATCGGCTGTTGCTGCTGAAGGGAAGGGCATGCATCTGTGGGGTGCTCAATGGATGTGCATATGCCACACACTCTAGCAGGAAGTATCATCTTTTTCTGATTGACAGCCAATTGTGTGACCAATGTTGTGAGAGAATCAATTTTCTGCTCAAGCTTCTCAACCTTGCCTGAGTCTGCACCAACATCATTTACATCCCTCACAACTATTGCATCACTGTTGCTTCTTGCATGGAATTGTTGACAGTTGGAAGCCATCTTCTCAATTTTGCTCCTGGCTTGTAAGGGTGTCATATCTCCCAATGTACCACCACTTGCAGCATCTACCATGTTTCTTTCCATGAAGTTGAGACCTTCATAAAAGTACTGGATGAGAAGCTGCTCTGAGATCTGATGGTGAGGGCAGGAAGCACACAACCTCTTGAATCTCTCCCAATAATCATAGAGACTCTCTCCATGTTGTTGCCTGATACCAGAAATTTCCTTTCTGATTGCAGTGGTCCTATTTGCAGGGAAGAATTTTTCCAAAAATGCCCTCTTCAAGTCATCCCAGCTTGTGATGGAACCAGGGGCCAAGTCAGATAACCAATCTTGTGCTAGACCCTCTAAGGAATGTGGAAATGCTCTGAGACAGACATGATCCTCTTGCACATCATGTGGTTTCATTGTGGTGCACACTATATGGAATTTCTTGAGATGCTTATGAGGATCCTCACCTGCAAGACCATGAAACTTGGGCAACAAATGGATTAGTCCTGTTCTAAGCTCAAAAGGAACATCCTCATCAGGATACCGGATACACGAGTCTTCAATAGTGAAGTCAGGTGCAGCCAGCTCCCTAAGTGTCCTTTCCCTTGGTGGGGGTTGAGCCATGTTATCACAATGTATAGAATCAGATTGAATAAAAGTAGAAGGAATAGAAGAAATAGAAACAGAATCAGAATTAGATGGACTATAAGATGACTCTGACTCACTACCTAATGACTGATTCCTATTTTGTCTAACTAATCTGTGATAAGTTCTATCAATTTTAGGGTTGTAAGGATGCAAATAACTTGGGTTGCCCCTAGTCATGTACTGAACAGAACAGCATCAACCATAGCATACTGTAACAGATATGCATGACCAAAATCGGCAACAAATTTTTTATTTTTTTAAAATTTTTTTTAAATTTTTTTAAGCACCCTAAAATCATGAAAACATATCACAGAAAGTTTGAGGACAAAATTCAAAAGGGAACCAAGTCAAAGAATTAAAACAGGGACCAAAAACTAAGAAAATAAAACTTGTAAAATAAAAAAGAAATAGTAAACGAAGGATTTTGGGGTCAATATTTTCTCTGTTGGCGAAAATATCTCTTTATTGAATTTTTCCCTTCGATTTGATATATAATTCGTCCAATTCCGACAACCTGATCAAAAGTTATGCCTATTTATAGTAAGTGCTGCTAAAACATGGAAAATTTTTCTGGAACTCACAACCAGTGCATATCTGAGTGTCTGTGATGCATCAACACACTAATATATGATGAAACAAGTGTGGATACCAATTTTCGTGCAAAAATTCCACCCGCAGCTATGTTGAATGGCACTCACAGAATCACTAGAATAACATCAGTTGTGCAGAACAGCAAATCAGCAAACAGGGCAACTTTCAATCAGTTATCAGAATGCTTATTCACACACTAACTACACTAACTAATCTAATTAACTACTGTATGATCTTTGGCAAGAACCGATAATCCCCGGCAACGGCGCCAAATTTTGATCGAGGCCGTACCCGATCAAAATAAAAGGTGTTTATTCTGTAGTACTAGGAAGGTGATCCTAGGTCGTTTCCCAGCGAATATCGGTCTAGGCAAAGTATCAAACACGTAGTGTGCAGTAAAATGGGGGGGTTTTTGTGTGTGACAAATGTGAAGAACAAAACATAAACAGAATATAAAAACTAAGAAAATCAGAAACAAAAGCGGGCAAACCCCTTTGGCTACGTACACTACTCAATCCTAGCTCACTAAAGATCGATTCCTCTCCTCTCCTCTGTCCAACTCGTGATAACCAAATACTAAGTGAAAATTCAGTTATCACTCCAAACCCTAACTTCTAATTAAGCATCAGAAACCAGAATTGGAGTTTTTACGAGTTAATACAAATTAAGCATTTATATTCATGTATTATCTCTACGAAATGGAATTAAGCAAACCACTACACATCGATAAACATGAAAACAGAGAAGAGAAAATGAAATTGCATTAATAACAAGAGCTCAAGAGTAGATAATACAATACCAAAGGGATTAACCCTTGAAGTCTAGCCTTCCATGGCCATAAAATGAAGAAAAACGAGTAGAAATGGGGAAGAACAAAACCCTAGCAGCCACCACCACTTGGGAGAGCCAAGAGAGAAGTTCTAACCTAGAGAGAGAGTGAGAAATCTGAAATGAAAGTGTGTTCTTGGAGGTTACACGAATTTCCCCTCTTAAGACACAAAATGGGCCTAAAACATGGGCCCAAATCCTAAGAAACACTATTCTGAACATTACAATTAAAAAGGGACCTAAATGCAAATTACAATCTTCACTTCAATACTTCAATCTTCATTTCCAAACTTCCCAAAGTGTCCTTGTGCCAAATATTACCTGAAAATAGAAATAGAATTAATTAGGCTAAATAATTCCAAATTAAACAATATTCGGAATATTAGTCCAATAAACTCTAAATCAATAAATCAAGCTAATCAATGTCAAATGGGCAACAAGTATCAATAATAGGAGTAAAATAATGCAAGGAATAATGGGAAATAAAATGCTCATCAATCGGCAATTAAATAAAGTCACAGTTAAGAATAAGTATCCATTGCCGAGAATCGACGATTTAATGGATCAAGTTCGAGGAGCTGCAATCTTCTCTAAAATCGATCTGAGGTCGGGGTACCATCAGATTCGAGTTCGAGAAGAGGATATTCCAAAGACAGCATTCCGATCTCGATATGGTCATTACGAGTATGTAGTGATGCCATTTGGATTAACGAATGCCCCTGCAGTATTTATGGATTATATGAATAGAGTCTTCCGACCTTATCTTGATTCTTTTGTAGTGGTATTCATTGATGATATACTAATCTACTCGAAGAATCTGGAAGAACATGTAGTTCACCTTCAATTGGTGTTAGAAGTGTTGAAGGAAAAGCAGTTATATGCAAAATTCTCGAAGTGTGAATTTTGGTTAGAGAAGATTAATTTCTTAGGGCCTGTGATTTCGAAAGACGGAATAGCAGTGGATCCATCGAAAGTTGATGCTGTGTTGAAATGGGAAAGACCCCAGTCAGTTACAGAAGTGCGTAGTTTCTTGGGATTAGCTGGATACTATAGAAGATTTATTGAAGGATTTTCAAAGATTGCTCTTCCTATGACGCGTTTGACTCGTAAAGAGAAACCTTTCGTTTGGGACGAGAAGTGTGAGGATAGTTTCCAGACTTTGAAGGAAAGGTTAACATCATCTCCTATATTAATATTGCCTGATCCACATAAAGTTTTGAGGTATTTTGCGATGCGTCAAAACAAGGATTAGGATGTGTATTGATGCAGGAAGGTAAAGTTGTTGCTTACGCGTCAAGACAGTTGAAGACTCATGAAGAAAATTATCCTACTCATGACTTGGAATTGGCAGCAATAGTGTTTGCATTGAAGATTTGGAGACACTATCTTTATGGAACCACATCCAAGTGTTTAGTGATCACAAGAGTTTGAAATATCTCTTTGATCAGAAGGAGCTTAACATGAGGCAACGTCGTTGGATGGAATTTTTAAAGGATTATGATTTTGAGCTTCAGTACCATCCCGGAAAAGCCAACGTGGTAGCGGATGCGTTAAGCCGAAAGACCTTTCATGTGAGTGCTATGATGATTAAGGAGTTAGCACTAATCGAAGAATTCAGAGATCTGAGTTTAGTAATGCAACTAGAAGAAAACAACATTAAGCTGGGAATGTTGCATATTACTAATGAGTTTTTAACTCAAATTAGTGAAATGCAACAAAGGGTTGTAGATCTCCAAGAAAATAAGAAGTTATCAGCCGAAGGAAAAGAACCCGACTTTCAAGTTGGATCAGATGGAATCCTTCGATTCAAAGGACGAATTTGCATTCCAAATGACCATCAGCTGAGGAGAATGATCTTAGAGGAGGCACATAAAAGCAAGATGAGTATCCATCCAGGATCAACCAAGATGTATCAAGATTTGAAGAAGATATTCTGGTGGTCAGGATTAAAGAAAGATGTAGCTTCTTATGTGACATCTTGTCTGATTTGTCAAAAGGCAAAGATCGAGCATAAGAAACCTGGTGGAGAATTAAAACCTTTGGAGATTCCCCTATGGAAATGGGATAGCATATCTATGGATTTTGTATCTGGATTGCCTAGAACTTCGTTGGGTCATGAGGCTATTTGGGTAGTCGTAGATAGATTATCCAAATCGGCTCATTTTATACCAATGAATATGCATTATTCCTTAGAGAAGCTAACTCAACTCTATATAAAGGAGATTGTCCGTTTGCATGGTATACCTTCCAACATTGTCTCTGATCGAGATCCAAGGTTTACTTCAAGATTCTGGCAAAGTTTGCATCAGGCTTTGGGAACGAAGTTAAGTATGAGTTCTGCATACCATCCGCAGACAGATGGGCAGTCAGAAAGGACTATTCAGACATTAGAAGATCTCCTAAGAGCTTGTGTCCTGGAATATCAAGAAAAATGGGAACAATTGTTGCGGTTAGTGGAATTCAGTTACAACAACAACTACCATGCAAGTATTGGTATGGCACCATTTGAAGTGTTATATGGTAGAAAATGTCAAACCCCACTATGCTGGTTCCAAGTGGGGGAGAATTCGATTATCGGTCCCGATATTGTGCAAGAGACGACAGAGAAAGTCAAGATGATTCAAGATAAGATGAAGACAACTCAGAGTCGCCAGAAAAGCTATGCTGATCAGAGAAGAAATTCTTTGGAATTTAACGAAGGTGATCATGTATTTCTGAGAGTGGTACCAACAAAAGGAATTGGTCGTGCCCTTAAGCCGAAGAAGCTATCGCCAAAATTTGTTGGGCCATATCAAATCCTAAAGAGAGTAGGTCCAGTCGCCTACCAGATTGCCTTACCCCCTTCTCTTGCAAATCTCCATGATGTTTTTCATGTCTCGCAACTTCGGAAGTATGTGCATGATCCTGAAGCTGTAATTCAAATTCAACCGGACATATTGCCGATCAAGGAGAATCTCACGCTCGAAGCTGGTGCAGAAAGAATCGAAGATCGAAGAATGAAGCAGCTTAGAGGGAAAGAGATTCCATTAGTAAGGGTTTTGTGGAATCGAGGCGATGTGTCTGAGTCAACCTGGGAATTAGAAGAGCGTATGCGTAGGGAGTATCCTGAGCTATTTCAATTAAGTTGAATTTCGGGGACGAAATTCCTTTAAGTGGGGGAGAAGTGTAACACCCCAAAAATTAATCCCCGATTAGAAATTATAATTATATGTAATTACGTTAATTATTATATAAAGCATAACGTAATTATAATATAATTAGACTAATTATAGTGTAAGTATTTATAATTAAATAAATAAGCTGTGAAATTAATTAAGAAATAATTAAAGGAAATTATTTCATTAATTAAAATATTTCATTTTATGAAAATAAAAGAAGTATTTAATAAGTATTTGATAAGAGAAAAGGAAATAGTATAAAATATAATATTTTGTGATTTTTGTGTCTCACTAACCGGTTAGTGAGATGAGTAACTGGTTAGTGCTCTCAGCAGAACCAGAGTAAGTCGGTTTTGAACTCGAATTGGGAAGAGGAACACGTCTCTGGTCCCAAAATCAACCACCTTGGCCTGAGACACGTCCAATCTCTGATCATAAGGAGTGGTGGTGAGTGTGGGTGACTCAAACCACTTCTAAACCACTCAATTTCACTCTCAACATTTCATATATCCAATATCTGAACTCTCCACATGTGTTGATTCGTTCTTGCTCTCTGAAGCATCAACACACACAAACCTTATATCAAAACGAAGCTCTCTGAACCTTCTTGAATTAGAAACAAACCCCACTTGATTTGATAAACCGTAGAGAAAGTTATAAGCTCTGCAATTTGACTCTGTGTTGCTGGAAAAACAGAGCACGAATCTGTTCTTGGAGCTCTCTTTCTTGATTTCGTTTGGTAAGCTCCAGTTACCTTTGAGTCTCGAATTTGTTTCAATCTTAAGTTCATGTATCCTAGTTTGAATTCCAATCCTTATTCACGAATTTATTTAGCTTTTTCTTGTTGAAAAACTCTGATGAACAGACCCTGTTGAAACTGAAAAATAGGGTGTTGCAGCTGAACCAAGTTTGCACCAAAACGTGTCAATCCTTTTTCTTTGCTTCCAATTCGGTTCCTATAGCTACAATAGGTAAGGGAGAAGATATTCATTTGCTAGATTGATTATTAAATGGCTTGGAATGTAAAAGAGCTTTACAAGCTCAAGGGCCATAGGTTTTGAATTGGGACTTTGGCTTGGAGTCCAAAATAGGACATAAAACTCATTCAAGCAAGTCATATTAACTAAACATGAGCTAAAGGAACGATAAATTTGACTTGAGAAGCTCTGAAATTGAATTGGACATGTTAAGTGTTAATTATGTGATTTTATGCATACTTGAATAATTCTATATGAATCTCAAGAAATTGATGTGTATAACTTGTTTGAACATGTTTAAATATGTCCATATATGTTCTGTGAATGATTGATAAGGATTGAAAATGAAAGGTTTTGAATTGGTGTTAAAAAGTGACAATTCTGGACTGATGCTGCAGTGACTAACCGGTTACTGCAACTACTAACCGGTTAGTTACTGTAAAATTGGAAAGAAGGAAAATTTGAATGTGACTAACCGGTTACACGACTTCCTAACCGGTTAAACACTGTACAGAACCTGAAAAATATATTTTTCTTTAATCCAACATTTTATTAATATTTGTAATTAATTCTTTTAAAATAAAAAGTTTATTTTTACTATTAAAAAAGAATATTTTGGTGTCACTTTCTTTTAACATCAATTCAATACCAAATAAATAAATTGAAGTCAATCCTAATATTTTAATTGTGATTGAAATCATGCATGGTGTTAAGGAGCTAAGATAAGATAATAGGAAAAGACACATTCGATTTAATTAAATCGGTATGAGAATACGCGGAGATTAGGTTTATGACGGTGATACGTCAAATAACCGTGGGAATTAATTATAGGTAAAATGGTCCTATGATGAGTGGGTTCTGCAGACTCGACTCGGGATAATTTAACAATGACTATAATTTTATTCTATCGATCTCTCGGAGTATTTCGTGATTGCGGAGGACGGTCTTTAGTATAATTTACACATGGGTTGTAATTGTATACTTGGTGGAAAGACGTTTACTCCCAATTGCTTTTCCTATTTAGTGTGAATCGTTGGTACGTTGTCGTCAAACGTACGTGGAGCGCTTGAACGTTTTCGTTAAAAGGTAAATTGGATCGTTTCAACGTTTTCGATAAAACGTAAATTGAATCGTTGAGGGCGTTATCGATAAACGTGAATTTCCAAGTGCATGATATTCGTAGAATATCACAGAGGAGATTGCATTGAACATTGCATCGCATTGCATTGCACATGCATTAGAAACATACATTATTGCTTGATATTTATTGTTTATTAATTGTCGATGGATTATTTGAGTTTGCTTACTTGCTTACGTGACTTTAATTGCTACTTGACTAATTGTGTTTGTTTATTCCTAGTTCATTTAATTATTCATTTGTACGTGAATGACACTGTCTTACTCCCTTTGCCCTAATTGTTTGTAGGTTATGGCTCAGAACCCCATATGCATCGAGATGAGGTTTCTCCCTGAGGGAGATTGGCACCGGAGGAGATGTAGTGTAGTCCTTGAGGGAGTGGTGGAAGTTACTATCCGCCGTCTCAATCCTCTCCCGCATATGCGTCCTCTCAGGACCAGAATTCCTGTAATCTTTATCATTCATCTTTTCCCTGATTAAGATGAATGTTATGCGACTTCCTATCATATTATAGAGTTTTGTGGACTGCTCTGGGTTACACCTTATCATATATATATATATATATATGTATATATGTATATGTGCACTGACTGAGTTTAGTAACTCAGAGTTATGATACAATACCTTTTGACTGAAACAATGTGAAATGATGTACATTAAATTAAACTCCTTATGTGAAATATAAATGACGCAGTTTTATGAAAGTATTTGGTTTAAATTATTTCCTATTTGTATATACCATCATAAAAAACATTAATATCATTTCCTTAAATCACATTAATAATATGCATTTATCATAACATAATTCCCGTGACGACTCCGGTCGTTACACTTATGGTATCAGAGCAATGGTCCCGACTCTTGGCTTTGGAGTATGGCCTTACATACTAACCATTAGAGTATGTTAGTATTAGAGTGTGTGTTTAGTCTTAAGATCGATTATTGATTCAGTTCATAGTGCAGGTTACTATGGCTGCTAGAAACAATAATCAACTTGCTGAAGCATTAGATCGAATCTCGAGAGTATTCGAGAATATGCAACAGCACCCTGCAGGACAGCAACCACCTAGGAACCCTGTTCCAGCAGAATTTCAAGGCATCTCGGAATTTCGTCAGTGTGATCCTCCAAAGTTTGGAGGAGGACATCACCCAGATGAGGCTCAAAAGTGGATTCGTGATTTGGAAAAGATTTTCCGAACCATGAATTGCACTGATAATCAGAGGGTGACTTTTGCCACCTATGTGCTGACAAATGAAGCTGAGGATTCGTTGAATCATACTACTCAACTTTTAGCTGCTGAAGGTAGAGCTGTGACTTGGAATGCTTTCGTAGAGAAATTCTTCGAAAGGCATTTCCCTGAGGATATAAGAAGGAAGAAGGAAATTGAATTCCTTAAGCTGACTCAAGGGGACATGATAGTGGGAGAGTATGCTGCGAAGTTTGAGGAACTGAGCAAGTATTCTCCATACTACCATCATAACCCTGATGAGCGTTCGAAGTGCATCAAGTTTGAAGACGGACTGCGACCGGATTTGAAGTCTACTTTCGGATATCAGAATATTCGGAGTTTTACAGCCTTGGTGAATCAATGCAGAATATATGAAGAAGACAAGAAAGTCGAAGAAGAGTTTATGCGAGCTAAAAGGAATCAGCAAGGATATGGACCGCAGCGCCATAAGGGCAGGAATCAGCATGGTAAAGGAGGACCTTACCATCAGAAGAATAAGGATAAAGCTGATTCAGGAGTCAAGAACCCAGCCCCTCTGTGTGACAAGTGCAAGAAGTACCATTTTGGAACAACTTGCTGGACTCCTACTTGCTTCAATTGTGGAAAGCTTGGCCATATTTCTTGTTACTGCAAGGAACCAAGGAAGGTGGAATCTGGAAATGCTGATAGGAAACCAACCAGTTTTGGGAGAGTCTTTACTCTCAGTGGTGTTGAAGCTAGCCAATCTGAAAACCTTGTCCAAGGTAACTTTCTTCTAAATGGCCAACCTTGTAACTTTTTGTTTGATTCTGGAGCCACGCATTCATTTGTTGCATATGATTGTGCTAATTGCTTAAACTTAACCATAATCAATACACCCTATAAGCTTGAAGTGTCTACCCCTACCAACCCGGTAGTCATTACCTCTAAAGCCTGTTTGGGTTGTACCGTTCAGGTGTTAGACCGAATAACCCAAGTAGACCTTATTTGTTTGCCTCTGTCACAATTAGATGTTATCTTGGGAATGGATTGAATGTCCAAGAACCAAGTGCTCATTGACTGTGATAGAAAAACCATTACCTATCGTGATGTGATAACCAAGGAAAGCATCCAGTTAGCCTGTACAAAAGTTGAGAAGGAAGCGAAGATTGAAGATGTCCCTGTGATAAGGGATTTTCCTGAAATCTTTCCAGAAGAAGTCCCTGGACTGCCGCCTAAGCGTGAAATTGAGTTTAGCATCGAGTTAATTCCTGGAACTGGTCCTATCTCAATTGCACCTTATCGAATGGCGCCACCGGAGATGGCTGAGCTAAAGAAGCAAATCGAAGAATTGTTGCAGAAGCAATACATCAGACCGAGTGTTTCCCCTTGGGGTGTACCGGTATTGTTTGTTAAGAAGAAAGATGGAAGCATGAGAATGTGTGTGGATTATCGGCAATTAAATAAAGTCACAGTTAAGAATAAGTATCCATTGTCGAGAATCGACGATTTAATGGATCAAGTTCGAGGAGCTGCAATCTTCTCTAAAATCGATCTGAGGTCGGGGTACCATCAGATTCGAGTTCGAGAAGAGGATATTCCAAAGATGGCATTCCGATCTCGATATGGTCATTACGAGTATGTAGTGATGCCATTTGGATTAACGAATGCCCCTGCAGTATTTATGGATTATATGAATAGAGTCTTCCGACCTTATCTTGATTCTTTTGTAGTGGTATTCATTGATGATATACTAATCTACTCGAACAATCTGGAAGAACATGTAGTTCACCTTCAATTGGTGTTAGAAGTTTTGAAGGAAAAGCAGTTATATGCAAAATTCTCGAAGTGTGAATTTTGGTTGGAGAAGATTAATTTCTTAGGGCATGTGATTTCGAAAGACGGAATAGCAGTGGATCCAGCGAAAGTTGATGCTGTGTTGAAATGGGAAACACCCCAGTCAGTTACAGAAGTGCGTAGTTTCTTGGGATTAGCTGGATACTATAGAAGATTTATTGAAGGATTTTCAAAGATTGCTCTTCCTATGACGCGTCTGACTCGTAAAGAGAAACCTTTCGTTTGGGACGAGAAGTGTGAGGATAGTTTCCAGACTTTGAAGGAAAGGTTAAGATCATCTCCTTATTAATATTGCCTAATCCACATAAAAGTTTTGAGGTATTTTGCGATGCGTCAAAACAAGGATTAGGATGTGTATTGATGCAGGAAGGTAAAGTTGTTGCTTACGCGTCAAGACAGTTGAAGACCCATGAAGAAAATTATCCTACTCATGACTTGGAATTGGCAACAATAGTGTTTGCATTGAAGATTTGGAGACACTATCTTTATGGAACCGCATTCCAAGTGTTTAGTGATCACAAGAGTTTGAAATATCTCTTTGATCAGAAGGAGCTTAACATGAGGCAACGTCGTTGGATTGAATTTTTAAAGGATTATGATTTTGAGCTTCAGTACCATCCCGGAAAAGCCAACGTGGTAGTGGATGCGTTAAGCCGAAAGACCTTTCATGTGAGTGCTATGATGATTAAGGAGTTAGCACTAATCGAAGAATTCAGAGATCTGAGTTTAGTAATGAAACTAGAAGAAGACAGCATTAAGTTGGGAATGTTGCAGATTACTAATGAGTTTTTAACTCAAATTAGTGAAATGCAACAAAGGGATGTAGATATCCAAGAAAATAAGAAGTTATCAGCCGAAGGAAAAGAACCCGACTTTCAAGTTGGATCAGATGGAATCCTTCGATTCAAAGGACGAATTTGCATTCCAAATGACCATCAGCTGAGGAGAATGATCTTAGAGGAGGCACATAAAAGCAAGATGAGTATCCATCCAGGATCAACCAAGATGTATCAAGATTTGAAGAAGATATTCTGGTGGTCAGGATTAAAGAAAGATGTAGCTTCTTATGTGACATCTTGTCTGATTTGTCAAAAGGCAAAGATCGAGCATAAGAAACCTGGTGGAGAATTAAAACCTTTGGAGATTCCCCTATGGAAATGGGATAGCATATCTATGGATTTTGTATCTGGATTGCCTAGAACTTCGTTGGGTCATGAGGCTATTTGGGTAGTCGTAGATAGATTATCCAAATCGGCTCATTTTATACCAATGAATATGCATTATTCCTTAGAGAAGCTAACTCAACTCTATATAAAGGAGATTGTCCGTTTGCATGGTATACCTTCCAACATTGTCTCTGATCGAGATCCAAGGTTTACTTCAAGATTCTGGCAAAGTTTGCATCAGGCTTTGGGAACGAAGTTAAGTATGAGTTCTGCATACCATCCGCAGACAGATGGGCAGTCAGAAAGGACTATTCAGACATTAGAAGATCTCCTAAGAGCTTGTGTCCTGGAATATCAAGAAAAATGGGAACAATTGTTGCGGTTAGTGGAATTCAGTTACAACAACAACTACCATGCAAGTATTGGTATGGCACCATTTGAAGTGTTATATGGTAGAAAATGTCAAACCCCACTATGCTGGTTCCAAGTGGGGGAGAATTCGATTATCGGTCCCGATATTGTGCAAGAGACGACAGAGAAAGTCAAGATGATTCAAGATAAGATGAAGACAACTCAGAGTCGCCAGAAAAGCTATGCTGATCAGAGAAGAAATTCTTTGGAATTTAACGAAGGTGATCATGTATTTCTGAGAGTGGTACCAACAAAAGGAATTGGTCGTGCCCTTAAGCCGAAGAAGCTATCGCCAAAATTTGTTAGGCCATATCAAATCCTGAAGAGAGTAGGTCCAGTCGCCTACCAGATTGCCATACCCCCTTCTCTTGCAAATCTCCATGATGTTTTTCATGTCTCGCAACTTCAGAAGTATGTGCATGATCCTGAAGCTATAATTCAAATTCAACCGGACATATTGCCGATCAAGGAGAATCTCACGCTCGAAGCTGGTCCAGTAAGAATCGAAGATCGAAGAATGAAGCAGCTTAGAGGGAAAGAGATTCCATTAGTAATGGTTTTGTGGAATCGAGGCGATGTGTCTGAGTCAACCTGGGAATTAGAAGAGCGTATGCGTAGGGAGTATCCTGAGCTATTTCCAATAAGTTGAATTTCGGGGACGAAATTCCTTTAAGTGGGGGAGAACTGTAACACCCCAAAAATTAATCCCCGATTAGAAATTATAATTATATGTAATTACGTTAATTATTATATAAAGCATAACGTAATTATAATATAATTATACTAATTATAGTGTAAGTATTTATAATTAAATAAATAAGATGTGAAATTAATTAAGAAATAATTAAAGGAAATTATTTCATTAATTAAAATATTTCATTTTATGAAAATAAAAGAAGTATTTAATAAGTATTTGATAAGAGAAAAGGAAATAGTATAAAATATAATATTTTGTGATTTTTGTGTCTCACTAACCGGTTAGTGAGATGAGTAACCGGTTAGTGCTCTCAGCAGAACCAGAGTAAGTCGGTTTTGAACTCGAATTGGGAAGAGGAACACGTCTCTGGTCCCAAAATCAACCACCTTGGCCTGAGACACGTCCAATCTCTGATCTTAAGGAGTGGTGGTGAGTGTGGGTGACTCAAACCACTTCTAAACCACTCAATTTCACTCTCAACATTTCATATATCCAATATCTGAACTCTCCACTTGTGCTGATTCGTTCTTGCTCTCTGAAGCATCAACACACACAAACCTTATATCAAGACGAAGCTCTCTGAACCTTCTTGAATTAGAAACAAACCCCACTTGATTTGATAAACCGTAGAGAAAGTTATAAACTCTGCAATTTGACTCTGTGTTGCTGGAAAAACAGAGCACGAATCTGTTCTTGGAGCTCTCTTTCTTGATTTCGTTTGGTAAGCTCCAGTTACCTTTGAGTCTCGAATTTGTTTCAATCTCAATTTCATGTATCCTAGTTTGAATTCCAATCCTTATTCACGAATTTATTTAGCTTTTTCTTGTTGAAAAACTCTGATGAACAGACCCTGTTGAAACTGAAAAATAGGGTGTTGCAGCTGAACCATGTTTGCACCAAAACGTGTCAATCCTTTTTCTTTTCTTCCAATTTGGTTCCTACAGCTACAATAGGTAAGGGAGAAGATATTCATTTGCTAGAATGATTATTAAATGGCTTGGAATGTAAAAGAGCTTTACAAGCTCAAGGGCCATAGCTTTTGAATTGGGACTTTGGCTTGGAGGCCAAAATAGGACCTAAAACTCATTCAAACATGTCATATTAACTGAACATGAGCTAAAGGAACGATAAATTTGACTTGAGAAGCTCTGAAATTGAATTGGACATGTTAAGTGTTAATTATGTGATTTTATGCATACTTGAATAATTCTATATGAATCTCATGAAATTGATGTGTATAACTTGTTTGAACATGTTTAAATATGTCCATATATGTTCTGTGAATGATTGATAAGGATTGAAAATGAAAGGTTTTTGAATTGGTGTTAAAAAGTGACATTTCTGGACTGATGCTGCAGTGACTAACCGGTTACTGCAACTACTAACCGGTTAGTTACTGTAAAATTGGAAAAGAGGGAAATTTGAATGTGACTAACCGGTTACACGACTTCCTAACCGGTTAAACACTGTACAGAACCTGAAAAATATGTTTTTCTTTAATCCAACATTTTATTAATATTTGTAATTAATTCTTTTAAAATAAAAAGTTTATTTTTACTATTAAAAAAGAATATTTTGGTGTCACTTTCTTTTAACATCAATTCAATACCAAATAAATAAATTGAAGTCAATCCTAATATTTTAATTGTGATTGAAATCATGCATGGTGTTAAGGAGCTAAGATAAGATAATAGGAAAAGACACATTCGATTTAATTAAATCGGTATGAGAATACGCAGAGATTAGGTTTATGACGGTGATACGTCAAATAACCGTAGGAATTAATTATAGGTAAAATGGTCCTATGATGAGTGGGTTCTGCAGACTCGACTCGGGATAATTTTACAATGACTATAATTTTATTCTATCGATCTCTCGGAGTATTTCGTGATTGCGGAGGACGGTCTTTAGTATAATTTACACATGGGTTGTAATTGTATACTTGGTGTAAAGACGTTTACTCCCAATTGCTTTTCCTATTTAGTGTGAATCGTAGGTACGTTGTCGTCAAACGTACGTGGAGCGTTTGAACGTTTTCGTTAAAACGTGAATTGGATCGTTTGAACATTTTCGATAAAACGTAAATTGAATCGTTGAGGACGTTATCGATAAACGTGAATTTCCAAGTGCATGATATTCGTAGAATATCATAGAGGAGATTGCATTGAACATTGCATCGCATTGCATTGCACATGCATTAGAAACATACATTATTGCTTGATATTTATTGTTTATTAATTGTCGATGGATTATTTGAGTTTGCTTACTTGCTTACGTGACTTTAGTTGCTACTTGACTAATTGTGTTTGTTTATTCTTAGTTCATTTAATTATTCATTTGTACGTGAATGACGCTGTCTTACTCCCTTTGCCCTAATTGTTTGTAGGTCATGGCTCAGAACCCCATATGCATCGAGATGAGGTTTCTCCCTGAGGGAGATTGGCACCGGAGGGGACATAGTGTAGTCCTTGACGGAGTGGTGGAAGTTACTATCTGCCGTCTCAATCCTCTCCCGCATATGCGTCCCCTCAAGACCAGAATTCCTGTAATCTTTATCATTCATCTTTTCCCTGATTAAGATGAATGTTATGCGACTTCCTATCATATTATAGAGTTTTGTGGACTTCTCTGGGTTACACCTTATCATATATATATATATATATGTATATATGTATATGTGCACTGACTGAGTTTAGTAACTCAGAGTTATGATACAGTACCTTTTGACTGAAACAATGTGAAATGATGTACATTAAATTAAACTCCTTATGTGAAATATAAATGCAGTTTTATGAAAGTATTTGGTTTAAATTATTTCCTATTTTTATATACCATCATAAAAAACGTCAATATCATTTCCTTAAATCACATTAATAATATGCATTTATCATAACATAATTCCCGTGACGACTCCGGTCGTTACACTTATGGTATCAGAGCAATGGTCCCGACTCTTGGCTTTGGAGTATGGCCTTACATACTAACCATTAGAGTATGTTAGTATTAGAGTGTGTGTTTAGTCTTAAGATCGATTATTGATTCAGTTCATAGTGCAGGTTACTATGGCTGCTAGAAACAATAATCAACTTGCTGAAGCATTAGATCGAATCTCGAGAGTATTCGAGAATATGCAACAGCACCCTGCAGGACAGCAACCACCTAGGAACCCTGTTCCAGCAGAATTTCAAGGCATCATGGAATTTCGTCAGTGTGATCCGCCAAAGTTTGGAGGAGGACATCACCCAGATGAGGCTCAAAAGTGGATTCGTGATTTGGAAAAGATTTTCCGAACCATGAATTGCACTGATAATCAGAGAGTGACTTTTGCCACCTATGTGCTGACAAATGAAGCTGAGGATTGGTGGAATCATACTACTCAACTTTTACCTGCTGAAGGTAGAGCTGTGACTTGGAATGCTTTCGTAGAGAAATTCTTCGAAAGGTATTTCCCTGAGGATATAAGAAGGAAGAAGGAAATTGAATTCCTTAAGCTGACTCAAGGGGACATGACAGTGGGAGAGTATGCTGCGAAGTTTGAGGAACTGAGCAAGTATTCTCCATACTACCATCATAACCCTGATGAGCGTTCGAAGTGCATCAAGTTTGAAGACGGACTGCGACCGGATTTGAAGTCTACTTTCGGATATCAGAATATTCGGAGTTTTCCAGCCTTGGTGAATCAATGCAGAATATATGAAGAAGAGAAGAAAGTCGAAGAAGAGTTTATGCGAGCTAAAAGGAATCAGCAAGGATATGGACCGCAGCGCCATAAGGGTAGGAATCAGCATGGTAAAGGAGGACCTTACCATCAGAAGAATAAGGATAAAGCTGATTCAGGAGTCAAGAACCCAGCCCCTCTGTGTGACAAGTGCAAGAAGCACCATTTTGGAACAACTTGCTGGACTCCTACTTGCTTCAATTGTGGAAAGCTTGGCCATATTTCTCGTTACTGCAAGGAACCAAGGAATGTGGAATCTGGAAATGCTGATAGGAAACCAACCAGTTTTGGGAGAGTCTTTACTCTCAGTGGTGTTGAAGCTAGCCAATCTGAAAACCTTGTCCAAGCTAACTTTCTTCTAAATGGCCAACCTTGTAACTTTTTGTTTGATTCTGGAGCCACACATTCATTTGTTGCATATGATTGTGCTAATCGCTTAAACTTAACCATAATCAATACACCCTATAAGCTTGAAGTGTCTACCCCTACCAACCCGGTAGTCATTACCTCTAAAGCCTGTTTGGGTTGTACCGTTCAGGTGTTAGACCGAATAACCCAAGTAGACCTTATTTGTTTGCCTCTGTCACAATTAGATGTTATCTTGGGAATGGATTGGATGTCCAAGAACCAAGTGCTCATTGACTGTGATAGAAAAACCATTACCTAACGTGATGTGATAACCAAGGAAAGCATCCAGTTAGCCTGTACAAAAGTTGAGAAGGAAGCGAAGATTGAAGATGTCCCTGTGATAAGGGATTTTCCTGAAATCTTTCCAGAAGAAGTCCATGGACTGCCGCCTAAGCGTGAAATTGAGTTTAGCATCGAGTTAATTCCTGGAACTGGTCCTATCTCAATTGCACCTTATCGAATGGCGCCACCGGAGATGGTTGAGCTAAAGAAGCAAATCGAAGAATTGTTGCAGAAGCAATTCATCAGACTGAGTGTTTCCCCTTGGGGTGCACCGATATTGTTTGTTAAGAAGAAAGATGGAAGCATGAGAATGTGTGTGGATTCTCGGCAATTAAATAAAGTCACAGTTAATAATAAGTATCCATTGCCGAGAATCGACGATTTAATGGATCAAGTTCGAGGAGCTGCAATCTTCTCTAAAATCGATCTGAGGTCGGGGTACCATCAGATTCGAGTTCGATAAGAGGATATTCCAAAGACGGCATTCCGATCTCGATATGGTCATTACGAGTATGTAGTGATGCCATTTGGATTAACGAATGCCCCTGCAGTATTTATGATTATATGAATAGAGTCTTCCGACCTTATCTTGATTCTTTTGTAGTGGTATTCATTGATGATATACTAATCTACTCGAAGAATCTGGAAGAACATGTAGTTCACCTTCAATTGGTGTTAGAAGTGTTGAAGGAAAATCAGTTATATGCAAAATTCTCGAAGAGTGAATTTTGGTTGGAGAAGATTAATTTCTTAGGGCATGTGATTTCGAAAGACGGAATAGCAGTGGATCCAGCGAAAGTTGATGCTGTGTTGAAATGGGAAACACCCCAGTCAGTTACAGAAGTGCGTAGTTTCTTGGGATTAGCTGGATACTATAGAAGATTTATTGAAGGATTTTCAAAGATTGCTCTTCCTATGACGCGTCTGACTCGTAAAGAGAAACCTTTCGTTTGGGACGAGAAGTGTGAGGATAGTTTCCAGACTTTGAAGGAAAGGTTAAGATCATCTCCTTATTAATATTGCCTAATCCACATAAAAGTTTTGAGGTATTTTGCGATGCGTCAAAACAAGGATTAGGATGTGTATTGATGCAGGAAGGTAAAGTTGTTGCTTACGCGTCAAGACAGTTGAAGACCCATGAAGAAAATTATCCTACTCATGACTTGGAATTGGCAACAATAGTGTTTGCATTGAAGATTTGGAGACACTATCTTTATGGAACCGCATTCCAAGTGTTTAGTGATCACAAGAGTTTGAAATATCTCTTTGATCAGAAGGAGCTTAACATGAGGCAACGTCGTTGGATTGAATTTTTAAAGGATTATGATTTTGAGCTTCAGTACCATCCCGGAAAAGCCAACGTGGTAGCGGATGCGTTAAGCCGAAAGACCTTTCATGTGAGTGCTATGATGATTAAGGAGTTAGCACTAATCGAAGAATTCAGAGATCTGAGTTTAGTAATGCAACTAGAAGAAGACAGCATTAAGTTGGGAATGTTGCAGATTACTAATGAGTTTTTAACTCAAATTAGTGAAATGCAACAAAGGGATGTAGATATCCAAGAAAATAAGAAGTTATCAGCCGAAGGAAAAGAACCCGACTTTCAAGTTGGATCAGATGGAATCCTTCGATTCAAAGGACGAATTTGCATTCCAAATGACCATCAGCTGAGGAGAATGATCTTAGAGGAGGCACATAAAAGCAAGATGAGTATCCATCCAGGATCAACCAAGATGTATCAAGATTTGAAGAAGATATTCTGGTGGTCAGGATTAAAGAAAGATGTAGCTTCTTATGTCACATCTTGTCTGATTTGTCAAAAGGCAAAGATCGAGCATAAGAAACTTGGTGGAGAATTAAAACCTTTGGAGATTCCCCTATGGAAATGGGATAGAATCTCTATGGATTTTGTATCTGGATTGCCTAGAACTTCGTTGGGTCATGAGGCTATTTGGGTAGTCGTAGATAGATTATCCAAATCGGCTCATTTTATACCAATGAATATGCATTATTCCTTAGAGAAGCTAACTCAACTCTATATAAAGGAGATTGTCCGTTTGCATGGTATACCTTCCAACATTGTCTCTGATCGAGATCCAAGGTTTACTTCAAGATTCTGGCAAAGTTTGCATCAGGCTTTGGGAACGAAGTTAAGTATGAGTTCTGCATACCATCCGCAAACAGATGGGCAGTCAGAAAGGACTATTCAGACATTAGAAGATCTCCTAAGAGCTTGTGTTCTGGAATATCAAGAAAACTGGGAACAGTTGTTGCCGTTAGTGGAATTCACTTACAACAACAGCTACCATGCAAGTATTGGTATGGCACCATTTGAAGTGTTATATGGTAGAAAATGTCAAACCCCACTATGCTGGTTCCAAGTGGGGGAGAATTCGATTATCGGTCCCAATATTGTGCAAGAGACCACAGAGAAAATCAAGATGATTCAAGATAAGATGAAGACAGCTCAGAGTCGCCAGAAAAGCTATGCTGATCGGAGAAGAAATTCTTTGGAATTTAACGAAGGTGATCATGTATTTCTGAGAGTGGTACCAACAAAAGGAATTGGTCGTGCCCTCAAGCCGAAGAAGCTATCGCCAAAATTTGTTGGGCCATATCAAATCCTGAAGAGAGTAGGTCCAGTCGCCTACCAGATTGCCTTACCCCCTTCTCTTGCAAATCTCCATGATGTTTTTCATGTCTCGCAACTTCGGAAGTATGTGCATGATCCTGAAGCTATAATTCAAATTCAACCGGACATATTGCCGATCAAGGAGAATCTCACGCTAGAAGCTGGTCCAGTAAGAATCGAAGATCGAAGAATGAAGCAGCTTAGAGGGAAAGAGATTCCATTAGTAAGGGTTTTGTGGAATCGAGGCGATGTGTCTGAGTCAACCTGGGAATTAGAAGAGCGTATGCGTAGGGAGTATCCTGAGCTATTTCCAATAAGTTGAATTTCGGGGACGAAATTCCTTTAAGTGGGGGAGAAGTGTAACACCCCAAAAATTAATCCCCGATTAGAAATTATAATTATATGTAATTACGTTAATTATTATATAAAGCATAACGTAATTATAATATAATTATACTAATTATAGTGTAAGTATTTATAATTAAATAAATAAGATGTGAAATTAATTAAGAAATAATTAAACGAAATTATTTCATTAATTAAAATATTTCATTTTATGAAAATAAAAGAAGTATTTAATAAGTATTTGATAAGAGAAAAGGAAATAGTATAAAATATAATATTTTGTGATTTTTGTGTCTCACTAACCGGTTAGTGAGATGAGTAACCGGTTAGTGCTCTCAGCAGAACCAGAGTAAGTCGGTTTTGAACTCGAATTGGGAAGAGGAACACGTCTCTGGTCCCAAAATCAACCACCTTGGCCTGAGACACGTCCAATCTCTGATCATAAGGAGTGGTGGTGAGTGTGGGTGACTCAAACCACTTCTAAACCACTCAATTTCACTCTCAACATTTCATATATCCAATATCTGAACTCTCCACTTGTGTTGATTCGTTCTTTCTCTCTGAAGCATCAACACACACAAACCTTATATCAAAACGAAGCTCTCTGAACCTTCTTGAATTAGAAACAAACCCCACTTGATTTGATAAACCGTAGAGAAAGTCATAAGCTCTGTAATTTGACTCTGTGTTGTTGGAAAAACAGAGCACGAATCTGTTCTTGGAGCTCTCTTTCTTGATTTCGTTTGGTAAGCTCCAGTTACCTTTGAGTCTCGAATTTGTTTAAATCTCAAGTTCATGTATCCTAGTTTGAATTCCAATCCTTATTCACGAATTTATTTAGCTTTTTCTTGTTGAAAAACTCTGATGAACAGACCCTGTTGAAACTGAAAAATAGGGTGTTGCAGCTGAACCAAGTTTTCACCAAAACGTGTCAATCCTTTTTCTTTGCTTCCAATTCGGTTCCTACAGCTACAATAGGTAAGGGAGAAGATATTCATTTGCTAGAATGATTATTAAATGGCTTGGAATGTAAAAGAGCTTTACAAGCTCAAGGGCCATAGGTTTTGAATTGGGACTTTGGCTTGGAGGCCAAAATAGGACATAAAACTCATTCAAGCAAGTCATATTAACTGAACATGAGCTAAAGGAACGATAAATTTGACTTGAGAAGCTCTGAAATTGAATTGGACATGTTAAGTGTTAATTATGTGATTTTATGCATACTTGAATAATTCTATATCAATCTCATGAAATTGATGTGTATAACTTGTTTGAACATGTTTAAATATGTCCATATATGTTCTGTGAATGATTGATAAGGATTGAAAATGAAAGGTTTTTGAATTGGTGTTAAAAAGTGACATTTCTGGACTGATGCTGCAGTGACTAACCGGTTACTGCAACTACTAACCGGTTAGTTACTGTAAAATTGGAAAGAAGGAAAATTTGAATGTGACTAACCGGTTACACCACTTCCTAACCGGTTAAACACTGTACAGAACCTGAAAAATATATTTTTCTTTAATCCAACATTTTATTAATATTTGTAATTAATTCTTTTAAAATAAAAAGTTTATTTTTACTATTAAAAAAGAATATTTTGGTGTCACTTTCTTTTAACATCAATTCAATACCAAATAAATAAATTGAAGTCAATCCTAATATTTTAATTGTGATTGAAATCATGCATGGTGTTAAGGAGCTAAGATAAGATAATAGGAAAAGACACATTCGATTTAATTAAATCGGTATGGGAATACGCGGAGATTAGGTTTATGATGGTGATACGTCAAATAACCGTGGGAATTAATTATAGGTAAAATGGTCCTATGATGAGTGGGTTCTGCAGACTCGACTCGGGATAATTTTACAATGACTATAATTTTATTCTATCGATCTCTCGGAGTATTTCGTGATTGCGGAGGACGGTCTTTAGTATAATTTACACATGGGTTGTAATTGTATACTTGGTGGAAAGACGTTTACTTTCAATTGCTTTTCCTATTTAGTGTGAATCGTTGGTACGTTGTCGTCAAAGGTACGTGGAGCGTTTGAACGTTTTCGTTAAAACGTAAATTGGATCGTTTGAACGTTTTCGATAAAATGTAAATTGAATCGTTGAGGACGTTATCGATAAACGTGAATTTCCAAGTGCATGATATTCGTAGAATATCATAGAGGAGATTGCATTGAACATTGCATCGCATTGCATTGCACATGCATTAGAAACATACATTATTGCTTGATATTTATTGTTTATTAATTGTCGATGGATTATTTGAGTTTGCTTACTTGCTTACGTGACTTTAATTGCTACTTGACTAATTGTGTTTGTTTATTCCTAGTTCATTTAATTATTCATTTTTACGTGAATGACACTGTCTTACTCCCTTTGCCCTAATTGTTTGTAGGTCATGGCTCAGAACCCCATATGCATCGAGATGAGGTTTCTCCTCGAGGGAGATTGGCACCGGAGGGGACATAGTGTAGTCCTTGAGGGAGTGGTGGAAGTTACTATCCGCCGTCTCAATCCTCTCCCGCATATGCGTCCCCTCAGGACCAGAATTCCTGTAATCTTTATCATTCATCTTTTCCCTGATTAAGATGAATGTTATGCGACTTCCTATCATATTACAGAGTTTTGTGGACTGCTCTGGGTTACACCTTATCATATATATATATATATATATGTATATATGTATATGTGCACTGACTGAGTTTAGTAACTCAGAGTTATGATACAATACCTTTTGACTGAAACAATGTGAAATGATGTACATTAAATTAAACTCCTTATGTGAAATATAAATGACGTAGTTTTATGAAAGTATTTAGTTTAAATTATTTCCTATTTTTATATACCATCATAAAAAACATCAATATCATTTCCTTAAATCACATTAATAATATGCATTTATCATAACATAATTCCCGTGACGACTCCGGTCGTTACACATGAAATGAACCTTATGGTGTAATTGCTACTAAATGTGTAGAATATATGTTAGTTAAGTAGGAAGTGAAGAACCCTAGGGAGTTGACTTAATTTATAGTACTCTGAGACATACCTGAGTATGTTGACTGTTTTATTTACCAACTGTGGATTGTTATTTGTCATTGATGTATGTTCATATTGTGCTGGGTTTGGTGACTCGTAAAGCAAATAATGGATTAAATGTTAACGTAGTCAAGTCATATAGAAAGGGCTAAGTAAGGTGGGAAGGATGGAAAATTACGAACGAGTAATTAATGAATGGATTAAGGACAAGTGACTTGATAAAAGGAAAGTGATGTTTAATACTAAATGAATCATAAGTTAGAGAATGGTGATTGAATGACTAGGAACTTGATGGATGTTGTGCTTGATTTAATTTGTTAAGTGTAAATGTGACAATGACAGTTGTATGATAATATGTGATATTGAAATGATGTTTGTGCTTGAATATTCATGAGATGTGATGTTGTTATAAACCATGAAAATAAAATATACCCGGGCGCAGTAAGACGTTATCGCGCATGGGTGCGAACGCAGTAGGTCGCGACCAGGGACAGAATGAAATGAAACATACCCGGACGCAGTAAGTCGTGATCGCGCAAGGGTGCGAACTTGTTGATGTGCCAACAAGTGGACTGGGTCAAGGAGTAATTTAGTATATGGAAGACCGAATATCGTCCCACAGGGAGTTGTGTTTTTAGTATATTTTCACCTTAATGTAATTAAAACTAAATCCTATTACTAAAAAGTTATTTAAATTAAAATTCAGATTTGAAACTATTAATTAACTAAACTAAAAGGTTGCTGAAATTAAATTAAAACTTGAGAACAATGGGAAAAAGATGGTTAGGAACGTTGGTTTCATTGTAGCTTTCACTTATTCAATTATAATTTAGATTTTCCTTTAATTCATGGACAATTCCTCTCAAATAGCAATAGTTAGATCTCTCTAACTAAACCCTTATTTTCTAAATACTTAATCCTTGATCTCTCAACAAATTACAATATTATAAAATATCATATTCAGCACAATGGAATTACCAAGTCAATAATCATTTAATCATATCTCTATAACTAAACTGATTATACCGTTAATTGCAAGGCCTATTCAAAATCCCAACTCTCGTTGTGAATTAAGAAATCCAAAACATACATTGCATGGGTTTATGTATGCAGTAAAAACACAATTAACGCATGAATTAAAAACAGGAAAACTCTAAATCATAAATTGAAATAAGCTACGCCATACAAATTCACCTTGTTCCTAACACGAGGGTTTTAGTTACACATAGAAATAAGAAGAATAGAAGACATGATAGGGAAATTCATGGATAAATTACCCCAAATTCTTCAATCTTCAATTGCTCCAAATCAATGCAATCTCCCTCTTCAATTCTAATTTCTGTTTTCTCCTCTTGTTGGTTGCCTAACCTAATTCTAAATCACTAATTTATAATTACAAAATATCTCTAAGTAGAATCCCAATCAGTTTCTGATGTTTTGGCCCAATTGGGCTTTTTCTGGTGCACGGCGCCCCAGGCGCACACGATGACGCGCCCCAGGCGCGCGCCTCTGCTGCTGCCCTGTTTCTCCAGTTGCGCGCCCCAGGCGCACCCGTCCACGCGCCCGGGCGCGTGGACCTGTTCCGGCTCCGTTTTTCTCCGTTCTTTTTCCTATTTCAAGGTCTTTGAATGCTCTTTCCAATTCCATAATTATTTTTCGCATTTGAGCTCCAAAATCACCTGAAACACTGAACAAACGATCAAAAAGTTCATGGGAAACTATAACTACTAAAATTCCTAAAAACTAATAAAAAGATCCTAAGTTTGCTATGTAAACAAGCCAAATCAAAGTAAAAGAGGGTAAAATGAAGTCCAAAAACTATACATATCAGACCCAAATCACTCCCCCAAACTTAGCATTTTGCATGTCCCAGGCAAAAGTAAAATAAAAATTCTAAACAAAAGACAAACTCCCTAAATCAACATATATATACCTCATCTAAAACTACGACTCATGACTCCAACGCATATTATCACAAACTATTTACACAATCACAAACTAGTTAGAGTAACAAACCCAATCAGAGCTCAGAACTAGTGAACACTCTCAACCTCTCACATGTTCCTCTCAAAAGTGTATAAGGGTAACATTTTAATTAAGCACACAAGTTCATCAATGACAAAGTGCTACCATAGGCTTGACCATAGACCAACATCTCCACTGAAATTATCAATTGCACACAAAAATCAAAAGGTCTTTATATTATTTGTAATGGGGCTCGGCTAAAGTTTTAGGTGGGATAAAAGAAAGAAGGAATAATGAACTAAGGGCTAAATGTAAAAACAAATTCCCCTAGAATTATGAATGAGCACTAAGTAAATTTCAATAAGCACAACTGAATCACAACTTTATTCTTCTCACTTTTCAATTTCAATTCCTCTACTCTCTTCCTTTTCATAATTTTTCATTCAATTTATTTATTCTTTTTTTTTCAAAGGAAGAGAAGTAGGCACAAAACACTTTTCACTTTTTTTTCTTTTGTATCACATTCCACTTAATTGCTCATCCAAAATTCCCAAGGTACTCACAATAAAATCAATGCAATTAATTACAGGGTACCAAAGAAAAATCATATATCATTAAAAGGCTCAAAGTGGGCAACTAATGGAATTATTTCAATGCAACAATCTGAAGGCCTCAAAAAACACAACCTAGGTGCCTTAATCATTTTCATGCATGCAATCAATCATCAATTTTGAAATGGTCACCGGTCAAGTTCTAGAACACAATCATCAAAGTGAACACACTCATGAACGAATAGGGGTCTCAATATCAGAATATTTCAATAAAATTTATATCGCTCAATATAAGGCTCAAAACCTCACTGGGCTAAAGTCAGTTCACTAATCACAAGTTCTGAAAGCATTTGTCAAAATAACCAGTTCACAATTATATTTACAGCTCAATCAAACAGAGTTGAAAGTCAATGAGTCTAAGTCCTAAACTAAATATGTACATGTATCAAAAGAGAAAAAGTCCTAGATCTAGAATAATCACCTACTTTCACTAGAGACACAAACCAACACCAAATATGGGGAAAACAACTCAAGTCTGGAAAATCAATTTTTATTTTGTATCCTCCCCCAAACTTACAGGTTGGCTTGTCCTCAAGCAAACTACTCTATCTAAAAACTACAAAATAAAAATTAAAAAAAAACTATACTAAAAAAAACTAACCAAAAATGACAAGGATAAAGATTAAGAATACTACCTATCACATCCACATAAATAACACTAGCCATAAGTGAAATGTTTCTCCCCCAAACTTAATACCTGCAATGGTTAGCACTAGTGCAACAAAGCACCACTAATGGTAGGAGAGAACATTCACGCCTGCACAAAACTCAGCCATATAGATGCAACAAGATAATTATCGAAATAAACATCCATGCATTAAAAATAAATTAAATCCTAGAAAATGCAAAACATGTTCTAATATCACAAGTACAGAGCGGGGTGAGGAAAATAAACAGATATATCAAATAAGAACAACCCCTAACTACTCCTCATCCATCCCTCTATCATCAGGCTCAGGCACATCCACCGGATAGTCCAACAGACTCCGCTCATAGTCCGAATAAGGGGGAAACTCAAAAGCATAACCCTGATCAGCACTCCAGGCTCTCATAATATCATCGCGGACCTCGTCCCTGTAACACCCCAATTTGGACATAGAATTTTCACTAAAAATTTGCGCCATTTTTTTTAACATTATCTAAGTCAATTCGGTTTAATTCTTTTACAAAAAGATTTTCATAAATACAATTTAATTCATTTGGTTTACAAAAATGTTTTGGTACTTAGACTTGCGTCATAAAATTCTATTCCCAAAAAGAGTTGTTAACATCCAACACATTTCCAAAAACTCATTTTCTCAATGTCATATTTAGTCGATGGTTAACTTGCGGAAAAATAGTTTAATTACTTTATGAACATGATATATAACAAAGAAATTTCTTTTATTTCATTTAAAATAATCCATATTACAACTGGGGTTACATTCGGGATAGAGTAATCATGTCCTACCCATCCAAAGATGGAATACAAAACAAAAACTATCCTAGACTATTAGTCTTCATCATTTTCCACCACCGCAATTGTCTGGAATATTCTTTGATTGGCTTCCTCCTCGTATGTACGTCGTCTCGTGATCCTCTTTCGACTTGAGCAACCGCTACTCGAGATAGTACATGATCTGTCATCTGTGAACATTGTTCCCCAATGTCCACAGGAAAGGGAAATAGAGAGAGTAAGCACTTCCGAACGATATGATCGTCGACGGCGCGAGCTTAAAATAGGGGAATATTAAGACCAAAAGGGTAATTATCATGAAACCATATCCATTATATTTAATTATCTTTAGGCTCTAAGTTTTATTATCGTAACCACCGGAAATTCGAGAAGGGGTACCACCACCGAAGCTCAAGGATTTGGTAGCACTCATGTTACATCTCCTCCATCATTCCAACCACATCCTAGTTCGGAAAGCAGATGGGACGCACAGGAACCCTAACCATGCTGGCATCAATGTCGAAGGGTACGCACCAAAAGTTTCTAACAACCAAAGTAAAATCATTTTGTATAGCTTCACCAAAATACAGCGACATCTAGCCCCATTCGGGTTCCCTCTCACCATCTAAGATTTGCTCCAGGGGGCGACAGCGCTATCTCTAGTTGATCGTGCAGTTCCTTGCTACGACATTACCTACAACCGAAAGACAAGTCCTTGTAGTCTTGTCCCGCTTAGAGAAGCACTCGAGGTTTCTTGACGTTCACTGTCCTTGCCTTCCCCTATCGCAATCACCACTTGAAGAGACACCTACCTCCAAGTATACGGTATCTTTCCTCTCCACTACTTCACTCTCAACGCGTAGGTTTAGGAGAGGGGTTCCTAAGTCTTTTAAGTCTTTTAAGTCTTTTAAGTCTTTTCTTAAACCTAAGTTTTGGTCGACCCATTCTAAGCCTTGCTGCTAACGGGCCTCGACCTCTAAGGGAAAAATCAAACACCCTTCTACAGTACAGTGGAATCCACAAGACTTAGACCATGGCACAGTCATCCACGCGGCCAGTCACTTAAAGGGAATATTTCCAAAGTTATCGTGCCGTTTGCACCATCACTGTACACTAATATCACTTACCAATTTCATTGATCATTCTCATATTTTCATATTAGTATTTACAAAATATGCCAATTCCATTTCATGGAACAACCGATCAAAAAACACAAAGAACTCTTTTCATAGGAACCACCGAACATTAATTTTCTTTCCATAAGATGAACCATTATTTCCAAAATATAATATACAATACAAAAATATACAACATAGCATAAGAAATTAGCAACCGACATACAATAAATATCGAGGAATCGTGTTTTTCGTATAAACGGCAGGGATACACACTCATTTGTCGTTTTACTACTCGACCGATAGATTCCTAGTTCCGACCTTTGAGATGATACGGAACGTCCTAATTGTGATGTCTTAGATGGTGAGGACCTCCAAGGGTGTAGGAGATGACCTTCAAAGGGACCTCTGTCTAGGGTTGATCTGTGATGTTTGGGGGAAGTCTTCAGATGGCTAAGGGAAAGAGCCAAGAAGCAACCCTAATCACTGGTGTGTGAGGATGGCAATTAGGGTTAGAGGACGTACCTGAGCCCCATGTAGTAATGAGCTACTTATAGGGGGGAGCTGGTTGCCCTAATGGGCTTGCTTTAGGCCCAAGTAGGGCCAGCCTGTACTGAGCTAGGAGAGGATAAGGTTGGATGAGTTGTCCTTGTGAATAAGGTAGTGAGTTGTCCTTGTGGATAAGGTAATGAGCTGTCCTTGTGGATAAGGTAGGGGGACGTCATCATGTCCTAGATGTCGGACTCGGGGAGGTGTCGGACCTGGATGTCGGGACTGAGTGGGAACACGAGGTCGGCCTGTTTCTGGCATCTGTTCGGCCGTTGAGCATTGAGCTCGGCCGAGCGCTCAGAAGGCTTCCTGAAGGGTCCTCAGGACTTCGACGAGGCGGTTTAAGGACCTCGGCCAGGCCGAGTCCACCACATAAGCCCTCCAGCTCGGTCAAGGCTATCTGAGCCTTGTTCCGAGGTTCTAGGGAGTTCGGACGATGAGTTGCCGGTAAGTTGGATCTAACTGTCTCTGATGTCCTTTTATTATGACAGAGTTGGTTTGACAGTTGTCAAGTTATCACTACCGGAACGACATTCGTTCCACGCGTCAGAAATTGCGATTCTCGAGGCGTCACCATCATTGTGACGTTGCTCGAGGTCCACACTTTTCTCTGTTGTGCGCCACGTGTTTTAATATGTGTAGTTGTAAGCTGGGTTGGGCTTTTTGGGGCTAGGCCCAAACTTCGAATTTGAGAGGGAAAACGGTTTCCCTTCCCCCTCTATCCCAGGAAACTGCTTCTCTTTCTCTTTTTATCAATCATTCTCTTTTCCCTTTCTTTATCTCCCCACAAAAGCACTCCCATTGAACCCTATTCCTCTTCTCCGCCCAACGCCTTCTTCTTCTTCAGCACTGACTTTTTCACTTTACAAGTTTACGATTTCCTCTGCTCCCATTCTCACTAAGGTACTGTTACTCTTGCTTTTTTCTTTTTCGTGTCTGTTTCCTTCTTCTTTCTAGCTTTTACTTCTCTCTTTACTGCTCTATGACTTATACGGTGGGGGATTGGAATGTTTTATTTCTAGTTTTTATTTCTGGTTTCTATTTTCATGGCGGTGGGTTTTTTCCTTTAGGTTTTTGGCTCTGATTTTGGGTAATAACACTGGGGTTTGAGGTTTTTCTGGATTTGGTTGTTTTGATTCCTGGGGTTTTGGCCTTCTTCGGGTTAGGCATGTTTTGAGATTTTTGGAGAGTTTTTGATTCATGTTTTTTGTTTATTTTTCAGAAATCCAACGGAGTGGATTGGGTTCAGTATGAGTAGGGAATGGTTTAGGAAATGGGCTGGGGTAGTGTCCCTGCCGTCTAGCAGTAGTGATGAGGAGGACGGCTCCTCCTCCTCGTCCTGCTCCTCCACGGAGGTAGACGAGGCGCTCCATCGCCAAAGGGAGTATAGGCAATAGTACGAAAGGAGGGTTCTGGAGGTTGATCCCGTCGAGGTAGTCTATCCTCGGGACTGGGAGGAGAAAAGAGAGTGGATATGGCAGTACGCCTGGGCTGAGTTTGTTGACGGTAGGGAGCGTGCTGATTTCGAGAGGATGGAGAAGGAGGGAATGTACGAACGAGGGGTACCTGTGGAAGAGGGGAGAAGCTCGCCCCTCGGAACTACTTCGAGGGGGTTCTCTGGGGGGTTATTTTTCGTAACCCGCAAGACTAATACCGAGCTTCCCTGTTCTTCCACAGGTACCATGCCGCTCAGGAAGTGCGTCCGTCGACCTGAACTTTACCCTGCACCTTTTGACGCCGAACAGTATGAGTGGGTTGACGTGGAGCCCAAAGGAATTCAGTCCAATCTTTGCTCCGAGGACAAGCTTGCCGAGGTAAGGAAGGCCGTGCTGCCTTGCCCAGGGGACACCACCGGAACTTCTTACGAAGTGCTCCCCTATTCGGCAAATGACAGAATATGCAGCCGGACTGACAATAATTCTTTTTTATTTTATGCCGATCTGATCCACAATCTCGGCGTGACCCTCCCCTTCACCGACCTAGAAATGAGAGTCTTAGACGAGCTCAGACTAGCTCCATCCCAACTTCATCCTAATACTTGGTCATTCCTCCGAGCGTTCCAGAAGTATTGCGGTGCCAGGCGTTTGGTGTGTACGGTTCGATTATTTTTGTGGATGTACAACCCGTTCATCAGTAATAAAGACGGGGTTACTGGTCGTCTTTGGGTGTCGGCCAAAGCCCGAGCTCATTGTGGGCTGTTTGGCATGTTTTCTGAGTCTTGGAAGCGCTTCAAACCGAGATTCTTCAAATACAAGTATGTTGGGGCGGGGCTGCCCTGGTTTCGGTCCGAGACAGGACCGAAGTTCCCTCTGGAGTGGACCTCTGAGTTCTTCAATCGTCATTCCAGTACACCGCAGAGGTGGTCGGGTGTAACACTAGATGCCGACGAATCTGTGACGGCCCATCACTTTCAAACGGAATACCGCGCTCGGAAAGCCCAACTTGATGTTGGAGTTTTCATAAAGTGTCTTGACGACGAAGTCTTGACAAAGATTGGTAGTTACTTTTTTTCTTGCACTTGTGCGTTTTCTTTCGATTATCTTATACTAATGTATATATTTTTTTATTTTTTTAATTTTTTTTTATTATTATTTTTTTTTATACAGAAGAACATTGGTCTGAGATGTCTTCCAGAGCGCTGAAAGCTGCTTTTGAAGCTCGGAGGAAGAAAAAGCCCGAGGTTTCTTCTGCCGACGCCGTGTCGTCCGAGGTTTCTACGGATACGCTATCGGTCGACTCTGGTCCCCTCCATCCTACCCCTCCTGCCGTTATTATTGCTCCTCCTCCTCCTGCCTCACCGAGTCCCAGCACCGAGGTAGCCCTTGTTGCAAATGTGCCGCCTCCAAGCACTGAAACTCAATCAAGGCTGACAGCTACCCCCACCAAACCATCACTCAAAGACACTCTTGTCAAAATGTCAAGTGCGGAATGGAAGGAGAAAGCGGAGGAAATGGCTTGCCAGCTGAAGAGAGCCACTACTATGTTTAATGTGCTGGCCGAGGTAGCTGATGATGTGGCGGACGGTCTTTCCCCTGCTAAGAAAAAGGCTCGGTCGGCTATGGCGGCGGAGGTGGAAGAGCTGAAGAGTAGCAAGAGGTCAGCCGAACAAAAATTGGCTGAGGCTGAGGAGGAGCACCATCGACAGATGGAAGAGCTCCAAAAAAGGCATGAAGAGGACTTGGCGAAAGCCAAAGCAGATGTGAAAGAGGTCGGTCGGTA